>JARQZJ010000068.1:3307500-3985000 GCA_030704895.1 Henosepilachna vigintioctopunctata
ATTTATTCGTTAATTCATTTAATCATTCATTCATTAGTTCATTGATTTATTCATTTTTCTATTTATTTATCAATTTATTCATTTATTCATTTATTGATTTATTTATTCATTCATTCATTGATTTATTTATTCATTCATTCATTCATTCATTCATTTATTCATTCAATCATTTATTCATTCATTTATTCATTCATTCATTTATTCATTTATATATTCATTTATTTATTAATTCTTTCATTCATTCATTTATTTATTCATTTATTCATCTTATCATTCATATATTCATTCATTCATCTCTTCATTCATTCGTTAATTCATTTGTTCATTTATTTATTAATTTATTTATTCATTCATTCATTAATTTATTCATTTATTTATTCATCAATTCATTCATTTATCTATTTATTTATTAATTCATCTATTTATTCATTCATTCATTCATTCATTCATTTATTTATTTATTTATTTATGCGTTCATTCATTCATTCGTTTATTTTCTTATTAATTTACTTATTCATTAATTTATTTATTCATTTATATATTCATTTATTCATTCATTTATCCGCTAATTTATTCATTTATTTATTCATTGATTTATTTATTCATCAATTTATTAATTTATTCATTCAATTATTTATTTATTTATCCATTCATTCATTTATTTATTCAATTGTTCATTTATTCATTCATTCATTCATTCATTCATTCATTTATTTATTTATTTATTTATTTATTTATTCATTCATTTATTATTTATTCATTTATTTATTCATTTTATTTCATTCATTTATTCATTCATTTATTTATTCATTTATTTATTCATTTATTCATTTATTTATTTATTTATTCATTTATTTATTTATTTATTTATTCATTTATTTACTTATTTATTTACTTTTATTATTTATTCATTTATTCATTTATTCATTTATTTATCCATTCATTCATTGATTTATTCATTTATCCATCTAATTATTCATTTATTCATTCATTCATTAATTTATTCATTAATTGGTTCATTTATTCATTTATTCATATATTTATTCTTTTATTTATTAATTTATTTATTCATCTATTCATTTATTAGTTTATTCATTTATTCATTCATTCATTCATTCATTTATTCATTAATTTATTCATTTATTCATCTATTCATTCATTTGTTCATTCATATATTTTTCTACTCATTCATCTATTCATTTTTTCATTTATTTTTTTATTTTCTTGTTTATTTATCTATTTATTTTTCATTTACTCATTTATTCATTTATTCTTTCTTTTATTCATTTATTCTTCCATTTATTGATTTATTTATTCATCTATTCATTCATTTATTAATTCATTTATTTATTCATTCATTCATTCATTCATTCATTCATTCATTCATTCATTCATTCATTCATTTATTCATTCATTTATTCATTCATTCATTTATTTTTTCATTTATTCATTAATTTTTTTATTTATTTATTTATTTATTCATTCCTCTATTTATCTTTTCATTCATTCATCAATTTATTCGTTTATTTATCAATTTATATATTTATTTATTCATTTTTTCATTTATTTATTTATTTATTCATTTATTCATTTATTCATTCATTTAATCATTTATTTGTTTATTCATTCATTCATTTATTATTCATTTATTTATTCAGTTATTCATTTATTCATTCATTACTTCATTTATTTGTTTATTCATTTATTCATTCATTCATTTATTCATTCATTTGTTCATTTACAAATACACCACTCAACAGCTTGGCCAATTACTGAGTGGGAAAATAAAATATAGTTTACAACTTTAAAAAAAAATAAACTAGAAATAATATTAATATTGTACAAACGATACACCCGAACGAAAGCTCTGGGGGCAAGAGCTGACATTAAAGCTCACCCACAAGATATAAGAAAAACTAATATTTGAAAAACTCATAACTTAAACTAGAAAACAGTCAGGCGAGAGCTCGTCTGATATCGCCAGGCACAGGTGGATAAAAATTGTTTATATTTCTACAAGATATTCTCGGAACACGGAAAGTTATGAGAGAAAGAAGAAAAGAACAATCAACAGAAAACGTTATCAGCTTGTATTGAAACATTATTCCCAAATATTTCCTACGTGTTCCTAGTGATGAAACATTAAATATTGTGATAAGTACCTCATGATTCATACCTCGTTCTGGATACACACGGTTGCAGCAAAACCATAAATATTTCAAGAATCATCTTTACACGGATTCAAGATTCCTTATATTACACAAATTTCCTGGATTCCAAACGACACCAGCATATTCTAGTTTTGAACGTATTAAAGTATTGTATAGTAAGCATAGTTGATTCAGATTGAGAGAGCCATTTAGAATTTCTTATTACAAAACCTAATGTTCTGTAACAACTTGAAACAATATCATTAATGAGAGTAATAATAGTTACTTTTGTGTCGAAAGTTACTCCTAAATCTCTGAATTCGGTACATCTATTGATTTTATTACTATTCACATTGTAGTCGAAATGAACTATACTTTTTTTTTAGAAGAAAAAGACATTATGTTGCGTTTAGAAATATTCACTGTCAGTAGATTTCTTTCACACCACTGATTCAAATTTGAGATATACTCTTGAAGAATGTGGCAATCACTTACTGTTGAAATTTCTCGAAATATCTAACAATCGTCCGCATATAGGTGAAGATTACAGCTCATGTTGGAGGAAATGTCGTTCACTAAAATATTGAGAAAAAAGCGGACCCAAAGCAGAACCGTGTGGAACCCCCGACTCGGCAATGAATTTCTGTGACTTGAAACCGTTGTACTGAACGGATAATTGTCTTGACGTTAGGTATGTTAAAAAAAAATAACTAATTTATCTGAGAGTCCAAACGACTGAGTTTCTGGAGAAGAATACCTTGATCTAATCTATCAAATGCTTTAGAAAAATCTGTATAGATCACGTCTACTTGTGACGAATGACCAAAACTATTTGCAATATATTGTGTTATACACGTAAAGTAAGTAGCTGTTGACCTACCGGAGGTGAAGCCGTGTTGGTCATTAGTTAAATGGGTCCTCATCTGTGAATACAAAATATTATGAGGAAAAAATTGAAAAATTTTACTAAAATTGTTTATGATAGTAATAGGTCTATAATCATCAACGGACTTTTTTCAAAAATTGGGCAAAATTTGCCCTCTTTCCAAACATTTGGAAAGTGAGCAGTTTTCAAGAAAAAATGGAAAATAAGAGGCAATGGAGAAGCAAAAATCCTAGCACAGTCTCTTAGGACGAAGAAAGGAATTTCACCAGGACCAGCTGTCATTTTAGATCTGCATCCTCTCAATGCCTTGAACACATCCTCCTCAGAAACAATTGGAACCGGTAATAATGGAACGGTAGACTCTAAGCTAAAACAGTTTTTATCGAAAGTCGTGGAACTGATGAATGATGATTCGAAATATTTCGCAAATGCATTCACAATATCCTCAGGATTAATTAATTCTTGTTCGTTGAAAAGAAAAAAGGTGGGTAGTGAAGAGGTATTTCGTAAATTATTTACATAGGCCCAGAATTTCGAAGGATCCTTTTTAAGGTTCATTTCGAAAGAATTCATATATTTCGTGCGTGACAAAGCAATATCCTGTTTTGTAATGCTTCTTAGCGTCTTATAGCTATTAAGAGCTTCAAGATCACCACTCGATTTGGATTTAATATAGAATTTTGTTTTTTTGTTTCGAATTCCTAATAATTTTTGATGTAAACCAACTGGGATATTTGGAGGGTTTAGTTGTCATTCTTGGCACAGTAGCATCAAATATATAATTGAGTGTGGTGTGAAAATGATAACAGGCTTAGTTCGTATCGTCGTAAGTTTGTAGAAATGAACAGTATTCAATAGTTCATTATATAGTTCATGAAAGTTGGCTTTTCTTAAGTTTAAAATGGGTTGAATGTTTTTTTGAAATCTAAGGGAAGATGAATTAGAATTTAATAAAAGAAATTCCAAAGGATGATAACTATTTACAGGTACCAACGCCTGCAATGCTTGACTAATTGAAAAGTCATGTCTACTGATTACAATGTCCAAAATTCCACCATTTCTGTTTGATACATTGTTATGCTGTGCGAGTCCCAAAAAATTCATAAAGTTTTGAAGAGAATGTATAACTTTTGACTTAGTCTCATTCGACTTGGGGTAATGTGCTTAGTTTGAGATATCAAAATCGCTGAGTATTATTACGTTAGAATTTTTGTCTTGAAGAGACACTAAGTTGCATAATGCTTCGAACAATGTGTCATTCAACTCCAAGGACGCATTAGGAACTATGTGAGTATTCATAATATAACATACTAAATGCTTCTGGATTATTTTTACACCAGTTATATCGATGGAGGGATCGATTTGTGATAGATTGTCAAGTACTAAGTGAGATACTTGAATATTGTTTCTTACCGCTAGTTTTATAGCTAGAGTTTTCATTGAACTGTTTTTTCCGGAATCGATGTAAAGTGTACGACGTTTGTCGAAATTACTAGGCAAGGTTGCTGAAGCTACGAAAATGTTTTCAATTCAAGGCTTGCTTTGATGATGATATGGCTTTACAATTTGCATAATTGCATTTTAATCTATTATCTTTGAACTTGAATTCTATTCGGAATACCTTTATTAATATTACTCACAGCATCTATCATTTCCATCCACTCCCTTTCTTTTTCTTCAAATTCGAAAACTCAAAACTCTGGTGTAAACTTGAGTTTTTTACCGAGGGTTCTAACTATATCTGCTTCAGCACCTGTTGGATTGCATGTTCCACTCGTCACGGTGTCTACAAAACCATTAGTATGTGCTCTGGAAATAAAAATAGCAGTTCCAGGATTTTATATACACAAAATCTCATGAATATTTTACTTGAGGTCATCTAGTAGTTGAAATTGAACCAGAAGTCTTTCGGTATTTAAGATTAAACTTTATTTTGGTACTTTTTTCTGAGACAATACGTCTTTATGGTCCTTCCTGTATAATAACGTTTTTCATTCATTCCGAATTTAAGTTTTACTCTCCTGATTCTCAACATTGTTACATTGGGACTGCACAGATTACATTTTACTCAGCAGAAAATTGTTCAATTATAATGAAATCTTTCATTTCGAAGCTAGAAAAAATGTCAAGGAATGTTTTTGTATCGCGGCAGTTTTTACAGATGCGGGTATTGAAATTTGGCATATGCCAAGTGTTCTCGAGAGAAATTTCTCATGAAAATTCTTGGCATATTCTTTCATATGTAATGAGAGGAGCTGATTGATATTTCTTTTGGAGTGTCCCAAGTAATTGAAAGCTTAAGTTCTATTGACTTACAATTACTGTTTTTTGTTGCAATTGCTCCTTCATATTCAAGGAAAGTTGCACAGAATATTTGCTATTCGGCCATAGTTGCAACAGGTAAATATATTCGGATATGAAATGAGCCGAGAATTTGCGTAGATCACTTCTCATGAGCTATCAACTGTTTCTGGAGGGGCAGATTCACATTACTTTTAGGAGTGTATTCCCTGTGGACACTTCTCTATTCCCTAATCTCGTGATGGTTTTTCACTTACCAATAATTCTTTGAATTTGTGTCTCGACAAAGTTTTTTTCAATGTTTCTATAGATCTCGATGATTTGATATAAAAAATGTCTAGTTCTCTATCAGAACACTCAGCAATTTCTACAAACTCTTCTGCGAGTAGTCACGTACAATATGACATATGATATCGGGAAATTCATAAGCAGAGTTATTAATGAAATATAATTATCTATATCCAATATTATATTCAAATTTCTTAACGCGCTTCACTAAAACATATCAGATTCTTTGCTTTCTATTCCTTCAATATATTCACATTGTTATAGATAGTCTTTGATGATTAACTATGTGCATCTAAGTTGCAACGTCTCTTTGAATGACTATCAATCAGCATTACGATTAAAACTTTTGAATTCACTGGAGGATTTTCTTCTCTAGAATTCATAGATTTACAGGTATTTCTTCTGATTTAGGGCTGGTATAAGTTTCTTGGAATACTTTTATTTCGATGTAATTTCTCTTGTCCTTCACGAAAATAAAACGTTAATAATCTGGCAAATTCAGTTCCTCATATTCACTTACTCGAAACAGAGAGGTTGGTCAAAAACCGCAATTGGACAAAATATTCTCAGAAATGGATGATATATGAACTGATGATGATGATATTCTCATCTTTAAGGGATGATCTGAACCTGCAGGGGGTCAATTGGTCCTATGGGCTTCATATGGTTTTTCAAGTTACAAACAAATATATTTGTCGGCTTCACTGAGGCGTGTCAGGAGATTTCCAGTAGAGATTTTCTTCGGATAATTCTATTGTTGTTCATCGGGGTTTAGTGATGTTTTTTCATAATATTGAAAGATAATATTTCTCATAATTTAGTATGAATTCTGTACGGTGATAAAACATTCAATAATTCGAAACTTTTTCTAGGAATTCATTCTGTGTATTCTTTGAATACATTGTACCAATAATACAATCTCATATTGAGGCACTGTTATCAATCAGTTGGTTCATAAATAGCTAAAGTTTTTCTTTTATATCAACATGAATAAATAATAGCAGAGCAATAAATTATTGGTCCCGACGTTATCCTGTCGGTCTGAATCTAGCTATACTCAAACTTCTTTTATGTTATAAAGGATCAACGACAAAATTACTAACTTCGTGAATATTTTCTCTATTAGAATAATTTATTATTAAATTTACATTAATAATTTGGTGCGTAAGGATTCATGGAATACATTTGAAATGAATCATGGTTATAAATCAGTTAGGAAAGGAATTTGAGGTTACATCATGTGGGCGCTGCATATCTCCAACTATTAAAAAACGAATATTCTTTATATTATTGAATAAGGTGATGAATACAATCACTTATATCATCCACCTGAAAAACCTATCCGAAAATAACTACATTACACTATGTATAATTCTTATATTCTCGGAATATATGAAGAGGTTGAGGTGTAGACCTGCATGAAGTTTGAAGAGAACAAAATGAGCAAAGTATTCTACTGTGACGACAAGGATTATCAGAACAGTTTGATTGAGTTGGCAGCCATTGATTCTGAAGCCCCATCAGAAATTGTAGGCAAATCAGAAAACGTAGCTGAGATGACTTAGTTCAGTCCTCAAAATGAATTAAAAAATTAAATTAGTAGCAATAGACGATTGTTTATTTTGGGTAACCGCATGATCTGCCAGAGAAACGAAACTAGTTTTTCAATTAAATGAAAAGTACTTTTTGAACCTCTTTTTTGAAATCTTATGAATGACTGAACAAATTCGGGGTGCATAAAAATGCAACATTTTCAGATAATCAAAAATAATAGTTATTGAAAATAATAAGTATTGTGACTTGCCTGCAGAGGGTAACTTGTGTATTCAGAATATAAATCTTCATAGTCTTTCCACCTAAATCTCCGAAAGATCTATGATACATCTTCAAACTTTCGAACTCTTCTTTTGAAACTGGTGTGATATTCGGTTCTTCATTTTTTGTGGAAAAACTGATTAATTGATCATTTCTGAGGTCTAAGACGAAAGAAGCTGTTGCTAGCTTGACAGCTTCAAGATAACAAATATCACGTGGAGCTTCGTTTGTGAGAAATAGGTTACAGCCATCTTTGTTGAACACTCTTAAGTTGACATTAGACTTTAATTCTGAAACATTCTGAATGAAAAAAATATTAACGGCTTCTTTAGCTATTGGTTTGATACGAGAATAATTTTCACTAATCATTCGATATGTAGGCATAATGTCTACCAATTGAGCGACATTAATAACACCAAGAGCATCGTTATGCAATAATAAAGAATAGTTCTTATAATAATGAACAAAGCGTTTCAAGATGGAGATACTCGAATCTTTGAATTCGATTCTTTCGATAATTACTTTCGCTATACATTTGCTGGAAATAAGTAAGAGAAAAAAGAACGGACACCATATAACGCCCGTCATCGTTTTATTCTACATTCAATCAGTATCGACTGAAACATTTGTTGGTATTGCAGATGAAGAATTGTCCATTTCTCCAAGTAAACAAGTGTCAATTTCAATAATGACATCAAGCCTAATCGTAATCTAAAGCACGCACGGTCTGATAATGTACCTAGAAATTGATTGATGAAATGAAGAAAAATATAATAAACGAATGGTCCCTTCACATATATTCTCATTGCAATCATTTATCATTTCCGGGCGAATATACAAGTTCTTACTACCCGTGTCACAAAAAAATTCATGGCAATAATGTGAACTGACGAGCGATTTAGATTAATATTAAATTTCATCAAAATAACTCAATTGATAATATTATTATTTCATAAATTTTTATTGAATTGTATTGTTCATGTTTCATCATCGAAATGAATTGTTTGTGAGTTTATGGATATGTTTCTAGTTTAATTTTTCAAATTTTATCAGTTTTGAATTTCATTATATTTTTTACACTCAGTAATTGAGTAGTGTATTTCAGAATGAAAATGAGAAAGAATAGTTAAATGAATAAATGTATGAATAGAAAAATAAATGAATGAATGAACGAATAAATGATTGATTCAATGAAATAAATGAACAGAAAATGAATATATGAATGATAGAATTAATGAAAAAATTACAAAATTAATGAATAAATGAATAAGTTAGCTTGAACGAATCAGTATTTTGCATTTACAATAAATGAACGAAGAGTAAATTGATTAATAAATGAATGGAATTGAATAGAATAAAAGAATCAATAAAGTATCGAAAAAATAAAAAAATTAGTAATCAAAAGTATGAATGAGAAACTGAATATATAGATGAATGAAAGTTCAATGATTAAATTAAACAATGAATGAATTAATGAATAAACGAATTGAAATATAAATGAATGCGTAGAAGAAAATATAAATTTGTAGAGTTAACAGAATATATCAATAAATCGAAATTGGATAAATAGATGATTGAATGGATGACTGAATGAATGAATAACGAAGTAAATCTAGAATAAATGAATAAATGGATGAAAATGACAGAATTTATTATTATACAAATGAGTGCTTAAATTAGTGAATAGATTAATGAATGAATCAATAAAACAATGAACGAACAAATGTATTTATAAATAACCATTTAATTACAAATAAAGTATGTGATTTTGAAAGGTTTCAGATCCAATTCCTTACCGTTGACGTCTGGTGCACCGCAGGATTGACATCTAGGTCCGCTTCTTTTTCTTATTTTTTTTTTAACCTTTTCTTTACTAAGCAGACTCAATAAGTTGCAGCTGAACTTGAAATGCCATCATATTTTTTTCTCCAGAAGTGAGTATTCTATCCCTTCCAACTTGACATGTCAGGTCAATGTTTAACTGAAGTCAGTTCAGTGAATGATTTGAGTGTTGAGCTTGAAAAAAAACTGACCTTTGAATTGAATATTGAAGGAATTGTCCAACATGCTCTCAGAAATCTGGATTTCATATTACGAATGACTAGGAGTTTTGGTCGAACTGAGTCTGTTATGGCTTTGTTCAATTCTTTTGTGGGATTCATGCTAGAGTACACGTCAGCCTTCTGGAATCCAAATTATGATGAATACACGAATGGAATTTAAAATGTTCAACGGAAGTACATTTATGCTCATTATGATACTCTCATATGATTCTCATATGAGCTCTCACATGAGAGAACGAAAGCTCTGTGGGCAAGCTGACATTTAAGCTCACCCACAAGATATAAGAAAAACTAATATTTGAAAAACTCATAACTTAAACTAGAAAACAGCCAGGCCAGAGCTCGTCTGATACCGCCAGGCACAGGTGGATAAAAATTGTGTATATTTCTACAAGATATTCTCGGAACACGGAAATTTATGAGAGAAAGAAGAAAAGAACAATCAACAGAAAACGTTATCAGCTTGTATAGAAACATTATTCCCAAATATTTCGTACGTGTTTCGAGTGATGAAACATTAAATCTTGTTATAAGTAACTCATGATTTATACCTCGTTCTGAATACACACCGTCGCAGCAAAACCATAAATATTTCAAAAATCGTCTTTGCACGGATTCAAGATTCCTTATATTACACAAATTTCCTGGATTCCAAACGACACTAGCATATTCTAGTTTTGAACGTATTAAAGTATTGTATAGTAAGCATAGTTGATTCAGATTGAGAGAGCCATTTAGAATTTCTTATTACAAAACTGTAATGTTCTGTTACAACTTGAAACAATATCATTAATGAGAGTAATAATAGTTACTTTTGTGCCGAAAGTTACTCCTAAATCTCTGAATTCGGTGCATCCATTGATTTTATTACTATTCACATTGTAGTCGAAATGAACTATACTTTTTTTTTACAAGAAAAAGACATTATGTTGCATTTAGAAATATTCAGTGTCAGTAGATTCCTTTCACACCACTGATTCAAATTTGAGATATACTGTTGAAGAATGTGGCAATCACTTACTGTTGAAATTTCGCGAAATATCTAACAATCGTCTGCATATAGGAGAAGATTACAGCTCATGTTGGAGGAAATGTCGTTCACTAAAATATTGAAAAAAAGCGGACCCAAAGCAGAACCCTGTGGAACCCCTGACTCGGCAATAAATTTCTGTGACTTGAAACCGTTGTACTGAACGAATAATTGTCTTGACGTTAGGTATGTTAAAAAAAATAACTAATTTATCTGAGAGTCCAAAGCGACTGAGTTTCTGGAGAAGAATACCTTGATCTAATCTATCAAATGCTTTAGAAAAATCTGTAAAGATCACGTCTACTTGTGACGAATGACCAAAACTATTTGCAATATATTGTGTTATACACGTAAGGTAAGTAGCTGTTGACCTACCGGAGGTGAAGCCGTGTTGGTCATTCGTTAAATGGATCCTCATGTGTGAATACGAAATATTATGAAGAACAAATTCAAAAATTTTACTAAAATTGTTTATGATAGTAATAGGTCTATAATCATCAACGGAGTTTCTATTCCTTTTTTCAAAAATTGGTCAAAATTTGCCCTCTTTCCACACATTTGGAAAATGAGCAGTTCTCAAGAAAAAATTGAAAATAAGAGGCAATGGAGAAGCAAAAATCCTAGCACAGTCTCTTAGGACGAAGAAAGGAATTTCATCAGGACCCGCTGTCATTTTAGATCTGCATCCTTTCAATGCCTTGAACACATTCTCCTCAGAAACAATTGGAACCGGTAATAATGGAACGGTAGACTCTAGCAAAAACATTTTTTATCGAAAGTCGTGGAACTGATGAATGATGATTCGAAATATTTCGCAAATGCATTCACAATATCCTCAGGATTATTTGATTCTTGTTCGTTGAAAAGAAAAAAGGTGGGTAGTGAAGAGGTTTTTCGTAAATTATTATTACTAAATTCGTAAATTATTAAGCAATATCCCGTTTTGTAATGCTTCTTAGCATCTTATAGCTATAAAGAGCTTCAAGATCACCACTCGATTTGGATTTAATATAGAATTTTGTTTTTTGTTTCGAATTCCTAATAATTTTTGATGTAAACCAACTGGGATATTTGGAGGGTTTAGTTGTCATTCTTGGCACAGTAGCATCAAATATATAATTGATTGTGGTGTGAAAATGATCACAGGCTTTGTTTGTATCGTCGTAAGTTTGTAGAAATGACCAATTCGTATTCAATAATTCATTATATAGTTCATGAAAGTTGGCTTTTCTTAAGTTTAAAATGGGTTGAATGTTTTTCTGAAATCTAAAGGAAGATGAATTAGAATTTAATAAAAGAAATTCCGAAGGCGGATGCTAACTATTCACAGGTACCAACGCCTCCAATGCTTGACTAATTGAAAGGTCATGTCTACTGATTACATGTCCAAAATTCCACCATTTCCGTTTGATACATTGTTATGCTGTGTGAGTCCCAAAAAATTCATAAAGTTTTGAAGAGAATTTTTGACTTAGTCTCATTCGACTAGGGGTAATGTGCTTAATTTGAGATATCAAAATCGCCGAGTATTATTACGTTAGAATTTTTGTCTTGAAGAGACACTAAGTTGCATAATGCTTCAAACAAAGTATCATTTAACTCCAAGGACGCATTAGGAGCTATGTAAGTATTCATAATATAACATACTAAATGCTTCTGGATTATTTTTACACCAGTTATATCGATGGAGGGATCGATTTGTGATAGATTGTCAAGTTTTAAGTGAGATACTTGAATATTGTTTTTTACCGCTATCAGAACACCACCACCTCTAGTAACCCCTAGCAAATTATATGTTCGATCACTTCTATATAATGTGTAATTATTCGGTGTTATCTCAGAGTCCGATTTATCTGAATCTAACCAAGTTTCAGATAAAGCGACTATATCAAAATCACATTCCATAAAAGCATTGCAAACCTGACGATTCTTTGAGCGTAGCCCTCTAACATTTTAGTAATATACAGATAGTTGATGAACAGCATGAGATGAAGATGCTGAATGACATGACGAACTTGAAGCTTATGATTGCTATGTAGTTAGGAAAGTGAGAGATTTCAAATAGTCGAGTTTCTTCTGATATATCGGGCATTTCTCAGCATCCTATACCGCATGAGCCCTATCAGTAATATTTGCTCTACTACAATTTACACAATTAAAATTAGAGTTTTTATAATCTTTCAGAATGTGATTACCTGAACATTTAGGACTATATTTTTAATCACACAGGTAGACTGACCTTGATTAAATCCACTGCATTTCTAACATACCTTGACGTCGGTAGCATCAAACACGGAACACAAATCATAATTTATGAAAAGCTCTCTCCTCTTCATAATTGACGCAAAAGTGTTGACATCAATCTCTACGAGGCCTTGAAAAATGTTTGCTCTATTTTTAGTTGCCCAAATTTTCAAAACCTTAATATGAAAGTCTTTATGAATTATATCATTTTGACCCTCAATGAAAGAATGTGATTCTTCTCTCTCATATTTTTCCATAAGTCCAACAATTCTTATTTTTGGGTATACTTTTCTTACATTTGATATGTCATATTTTGCTGACAGTTTTTCAGTCGCCACCTTCTTGAAATTATCAGCTCCTTCAGAGCCGTCACAACTGATCAAAATCCCACCATCTTTGATTTGTTTGAGCTTGAAAAGTTTCAAATTCAACTGGGCTGCATTGACATTCGTTATTTTGTCAGATTTTGTCTCAGCATTCGTTTGACCAGTATTCTTGGGTTTTACAACAATCATGAATTTACTACTAACAATATTTGCATAAGTGCTTTTTTCTTTATGAGCCTTCGAACTTACATGCTTATTAGCAACTGACATCTCAGAAAATGTATCTTTCGCAGTCGCAAATATTTTCCGCTTAAGATCGCTGAACATAGATTCGAATCCATTAATCTTCTTTAATTTGTTATCAAACGAATTTTTCATATATAACTCATATTTTTTTTTATTTTGAAGCACTCACGTCAGTACCATCAAAAACCCGGTGATTCAAGGCACGGCAATAACTCACTAGAAACTCCACCACAATTTGCGTGCAATGAATTGTTGTAAAAACCAGAACAAGTTACGGAACTGGATTCACAGCGATCACAGAGAGTATCTTCACATTTACCACATTTGGATGACATTTTACGATGGTCTAATATTGATCTATGTATATAATTGACAATTCAAGTACCTAATTTTACTGTTCCAAGAAAAAACTAGTGTGTGTAATTTTCATTTCAGAGGCTATTGAACATTGAGCGGTCACGTTTCACTAGTTTATTGCTCTCTAGGGTCGCAATTGTCTTCAGGTACTTACCAGATGTTATAGAACTAGGGCAAATATTACTGCCTTCCAGTAAATATGGTATTTCTCGAGAGAAAGTTTCAAATAATGCTTTGTCAAAACACGTGTTTATTTTAATATGAAATAATTCGTTAATACGACACTAACCATTTTCATTGTTTTGTCACAATTATCAGACAAACTTCAAATCGAGAGCGTAAGAAGTATCACTGACTCATTTCTAGGAATGTTGAACATAAACAATTATAACGAATGTAGTTTTGCTTAATCTCCAACAACAACTATTATAATGGATTATGTATTAACTGTTCAACCGAAAGAAATTATATATTATTTCATCTCCGATTTCGAACGACCTTGAAACCCAAAGAAAAATCGAATCCACCAGTAACTCGAAAGCATATAGGGCCTCTAAAATGTTTGAGTACTAAGATCCTCTGTAGAATTTTTCATTCGGAATGAGAACACATATTTTCCATATTTCACTAAAACTGTTTGATAGCTAAATGATTACGCCATTCTTACTGAAAAGCAGGCATTTCTCTTAACATGTCACTGTGTTAGTGTTGCTATTGTTCCCATTCCAATTTGTCCCCTCTTTTACAATCGAAAATATTGAGGTACATCTCAGATTTTGTTATATTAGCCTGTTCAATAAACTCAAGTACTAGAAATACTCCAATCGAAAACAAATATTATTGATATGAAAACATTATGTTTATTAATCAAAATTCAATATAATATCATTCACAAAATTTTAACGAAATAGAAGTAATCTATGCAAAAAAACATGAAGTAATCATATTCAATCATTTTATAATAGAAAAATGCCAGTTCATTGCAATAGAGGGTTGATGAATGAAGTCCCATCTTATTATTCATGTGATGATCACAACTTATTTGTAGCGACACCAAGACACTGTATTTCATTTGAATCTCACTTATTGAAACGTCTATTTAAGTTCGAAAGGTCAGTGTGAGGATGATCACTCACGTTAAGAGAAGGGTGAGTAAGTGATAAGTTAACTCATCGTATTCGTATTCACATCGGAATCAAGAAATATTTTTTATTTCGTTATTCTCACTAAATTAATTCATTTTACTTTCAGGCTTTTCCAAGCTAAATTCTAGAACGGCTTCATGGGCCAAACTGATGATTCTCCACCTAGTTGGAACAAAGTGAACGTGCCAACCACCATACAACTAGTATACAAGTAGAAATAATGAACCCGAGACTGTGCTCTTTGACACACTCTCCACCTAGTTGGAACATAGTGAACGTGCCAACCAGCAGAAACAAGTAGAAATAATGAACCCGAGACTGTGCTCTTTGACACACTCTCCACCTAGTTGGAACATAGTGAACGTGCCAACCAGCAGAAACAAGTAGAAATAATGAACCCGAGACTGTGTCCTTTGACTCACTATAACCAACTTCGGTTTCGGTATTTCAATAACGATTTCCATCCACAATGTGAGTGCCATTTTCTGAATACCTCTAGAATATATATTATAAAATCAAGGAAAATTGTCACTACTGCAGTTTTCTCATCGGAAAAACCATAAATATTTCAAGTGAAATCTTTTATAACATCTTCAAAAGGTCAGTCAGTACTACCATGATATTCCAATCCAGAAAAAATATTCCACTTTCTGAAATTCTAATATTGAGTATTTAAGTATTCCTTTTATAATTTTCGCTACGTTTGATATAGGCTGCATTGGTCTATAATTGATGAATTTCATTTTTTTGAACACCAGGTGCATTGGTTTAATCACTTGAAATTACAATATGCCAGGAAAGCAGCCATGTTCGAACTGAAAATTGAGAATGTGTGCAATTGCAGCTCATATTTTTCTTTCAACTTTTCCCTTCAATTGGTTTTTTAATGAAACCAGAAACGATCATATGAATAGTTCATTCAAAGTTAAAACACAACTAAGATATTACAGTATAATACGAGTTCAATAACTGGTTAACTGGCTTTCGCCCAGGAAGAACCTGCACAGACCAAATAATGTCGATCTACATAGGAGCAGGCTTCCAAAAGAAACTGAAAACACCAGTTGCATTCATAGATTTATCAACGGATTACGACACGTTATGGAGACACGATCTTTTTTATGAACTTGCTCAAGTGCTCCCATGCAAAAATACTACTGAACTCATCGATACTTTGCTAACTCATAGGTCTCTTAAAGTTCTACTGGGTAATAAGATAAGCTCCTCAAAACCGCCAAACGATGGACTACCTCAGGGCTCTGTATTTTCCCTACTGTTGTTCAGCCTATACATCTGCGATATGCTGCTAACCACATGCCAGAAGTTCGGATATGCGGATGATTGGATACTGACAGTGGTACGTCGAACTTCTGAGGAAACGGAAACCATCTTAACAACTGATTTAGCTATAATGTGAGCATACTTTCGAAGATGGAGATTGAAACAAAACCTAACTGAAGCCGAAACAGCCTGCTTCCATATGTGCAATAGGGTGGCGAATAGACAACTTAGGGTCTACTATGGCGACAGAATTCTACTCCACAACCATTATACAAAATACTTAGGGGTCATACTGGACCTTACACTGTCACTCACGGAATATCTAGAAAAAATTTCTGCAAAAATAAGAACCAGAAACAATATCATCTATAAACTGTGGGGAATGACGTCGGGTTCTATTGCTGATACTCTACGTACTTCAGCACTTGGTTTGGTTTAATCCACTGCAGAATATGGTGCTCCGGTGTGGCTCAATAGCGCACATACTCATGAGATCGATGTACAGCTGAAAAACAGCATGAGAATTATTAGTGGCACTCTACGGTCGACCGCTATAGATTGACTGCCCATTCTGAGCCAGATTCCGGACCTTCAACCAGAAGCGGCTCTCCTCCGGGAGTATAAACGCATTCAAGATAACATTCAACCACCATTCATCAGGACGCAGCTATACTTGAGAAAAATAGGTTACGATCTAGAAAATCACCAATGAAAACGGCCGTATGACTGTCTCATTTCAATCTGACAAATAAATGGGAAGTAAACTGGACCCAGAACTGCCCCCCACACTGTCGAAACCTGCCCTGCATAAGAAATGAACCCCCGCTTTGACCAATCTCGCAGAGTATTAACGACCCTTAATAGAATAAGCACCAACCATGGCAGATGCGCGGATTCGCTACATAGGTGGGGTAAGGTTCTGTCCAAAAACTGCGACTGTGGAATATTAAAACAGACCGTTCGTCACAATGTTGGAGATTGTCCTAATAGAGCATATGGTGGACCTTTCGATGATTTTTATTGACTGATGATTGATGATGACTGATTTTTGATGATATTGATGGCTGCTATTGAGTATGTAAAAAACCTTGATGTTTGTCTGTGAATGAATTGTGCTATCATTACCATGCGATAAATAAATAAATACTGGTACACATCACATTCACATTTGCTCATAGCTAATTTTCCAAGATACTGGAACGAAACGAGGGATAGGAAGCACAGTAATAAAAATATCGAAAGATGCAAACCAGCAAATCGTTCTCCGACTCTGAAACAGCGGCAGCAAGCAGACTGTGACAGCGAGACGGAGTAAGAACGTGTCATATGTATGCGAGATGCAATAGAGAGCTGAGAAGCTAATGGAACGATCTGAGCGAAAACAAATGGATTAAGAGCGGCCTCAGTTGGAAACCATAAGTCACAATAAGCTTACCTCATTTTATAACCAGCATATTCACAATAACTTTGCCTTATTGTAATAACCGTTTTTTATATTCACATATAGGATAAGTGATTCTTATGGACGTAAACATATTTGACAATCATATATGAATTCTTTCAATCCAAAAAATGGGGAGATACTTGAGATATAAAAAGCCTTCAAGGTGAAAATTGGTTTCATGAATTAATTAATATTTTTCGGATTATTACCTTTCACTTGTTGATGTACATTATTCCGAAATACCTTTTCTATATTCGATTATCCAACTACAATTGTGGTGAGAGAATGTAGTGAGCCTGAAAACATATTTGCGTATCAGATTGGCAGTTGTAGAGAATTTCTCCATATCAGCAGGTCTTGTAAATGACGCCGAATTTGTGTTCCAAGAAATATTCATCTAGAAACCAGGAATTATAGTGATATAGCTGAAACTGACATATATTCTTTTCTGCTGAACTACCTGCCTCTTTCTAATGGCTGAGAGTGAAATATATTTGACAACTATTAATAATGGATTATGTGTTAACTGTTCAACCGAAAGAAATTATATATTATTTTAGCTCCGATTCCGAACGACCTTAATACCCAAAGAAAAATCGTGTTCACCAGTGAGTCGAAGTCATTTAGGGTCTCTACAATGTTTTACTACTGAGATCTTCTGTAGAATTTCTCACTAGGAATGAGAACACATATTTTCCATATTTGACCAAAACTGCTCAAAAGCTAAATAATTACGCCAACATATCAGTAGTGTACTGTTGCTTTTGTTCTCATTTCAGTTAGTCCTCCTTTTTTACAACCGAAAATATTGAGTTACAATTCAGATTTAGTTATTTTAGCCTGATCAATTACCTGAAGTACAACTTTCTCACCAGTTGAAAGCAAATATAATTGATATGAAAACATTATGTTTATTAATCAACATTCAATATAATATCATTCACGAAATTCGAAGATAGTAGAAGTAATCTACGTGGAAAAGCATGAACTGATCATATTCAATAATTTCATAATAGTAAAATGCCAGTTGTTTGCTATTGAATGTTGATGACATGAAGTCCCATCACATTCTTCATGTGATGATACATCTTATTTCTAGCAACACCAAGATAATGCATTGTATTTGAATCCCACATATTGAAACGTCTATTGAAGTTCCAATGCGCTATCGATATCTATTAATGCTGCTACTACGACTTGCTGGTTTGCAAATGCGTATGCGATTTCTATTTGAAGATAACTAGATTATCTATAGTGTAGCGATTTTGTCTGAAACCTGATTGGGGAGAATGTAGGAGATTATTTTTCTCCAGGTATCACATTAGTCTTCTATTTATTTCTATTTACTTTTTTTCTAGAACTTTACATAGTGTATAGGTCAGAGAGATCACTGGGAAAGTATCGGTTGCTGTTTTCGGTTTTCCTGCTGTTTTTATGGGCAATATGTGGTATTCTCGCTACTGGATGATAAATTGATGACTTGTTCAGATTACGTTATATATTTCAAGAAATTTTGTTGGTGTTTCTTCATACAGATGTTTAAAAAAACCATTGGGAAATCGTCTGGGCCTTCTGCCGTGTTCTTCATGGAAAGAAGGGCCGAGTTCAGTTCTGGTATTGTGAAAGTTTGGTTTAATATATTTGTGCCATGACCGATTATATCAAGTTTTTCTGCCATATTGTGTGTATTATTGTGCTACCTCGTAAAAGTATTTGTCTAAGCTGACTTGACTTGGGAATGTATTTAATGTTAATGTAAAGACGTATTCATGCCAAGAGCCTCGTATTCTTTATTTTAGTAATTTTCTGCAGATGGCCTCCAGCTTCTTGAAATTGATGAAATTTTCTTGTTTGCGGGTTTTTCGGTATCTGTTGAATGCCCGATTCAACAGATTTATCGTGAATTATAATCTGGGTTTCAGGGAAGTATTTTTGTACTGGCTCTTGAGTTATCTTCAGGATAGAAGTCCGTCAGAATCCAAAATTTTTTTTTGTTGGAAGTAATGTTAAATTAGGGGCGCCCCATGGTTCTGTTCTCGGTCCGCTCTTGCTTCTACTTCCTAGAATTCGAAAGCGAAGGCGGATAATGTGCCACAACTTCTTTCTGTATTCGTGGGTAAATATATGATAACGCTGTTCACTGATGATACATCAGTTGCGATAAAGGCTCAAAGCTAGAAGGAGCTTCAAGAGTTGTGCGCGATTCTGGTACGGAGCTTTATTCAGTGGTGTCTAAATGCGCTGATAATTAATATCGGTAAGACTGTGTTTACTTTTCAATGTGTAACGTTAGTAGTAGAAGGTTAACCGTTCATTATTCAGATAACATCATTACATCTAAGGGTGGTGCTTGGTAATTTCTTGGAGTCCATATAGACCGAAACTTGAAATGGAATACCCATGTCTATGCTATTTGTCTAAACTGAACAGGTCATATAACGCAAAAAGTTTGTCAAAAAAATCTCTTCCTCTGGAATAGTTTTTGAACATCCATTAGAGTTTGGTCTTCAGTCACCTATCATATAATATTCTGTTGTGGGGAAACTCAGATGCAGGTAGAGTTTTCATTCTGAAGGAGTGGATTGTGCGCATGATTTTCAATATTGTTCCCCGGTGTTCATGTGTGCCCATATTTCTTGAACAAGGAATCTTGAAATTCCTCCATTTTCATTTTCAGAGGTTTGCTTTATGCGAAAGAGAATGAAAAAAACTCGTTGAAATTATTTAGTTTCCATGACTATAGTACTAGAAATTGAGAAATATTATCGTTTCCAAAGCATAAAATTGCTAAACTCGAACTATCTCCCATTTATCAATCAATTAAATTATAAAATCATTTTCCTGGCTAGGTTAATTCGGCAAATTCAATTGAATATAAGAATTTGGATGATACATTGTAATTTTCAATTCTTTTTCTATTGACTTGCTCTGTAATGTCTAAAAGAATTGATAAAGTTATAAATCAGTATATTTAAAACATTCGCCAAAATCATTCAGGAACCTAAGCAAAATAAGAGGACCAAGATGTGAACCTGATGTCACCGATGAGAATTCACAACCACATACTGTCTTCTGTCGTTCAAATATGAAGCGAGAGGACCAAGGAGATTTCCATGCACCCCAGAATTTTCCAGTTTTGTTATTAGTGGCGGGTGGTGGGCCTTATCAAATGCCTTGGAGACGTCAGTTTATACTACACATACAGATGTTCCTTCCTCGAAATTCCTTAATATCGGCTACTCGAAAGGCAGCAAGCTTGAAACAACAGACCGTCCAGAGAAAAATCCATGTTGTAATGAAATCAGATAGTTTTTATTTGCGAAAACAGATGATTGGTGCTAATGGACTCAAATATCTTGCAAATATGGCATATCAGTGAAATCTCTATATATGTATATAAAAATGAATTGCTGTTCGTTAGTCTCGCTAAAACTCGAGAACGGCTGTACCGATTCGGCTAATTTTGTTTTTGAATTATTTGTGAATGTCCAGAGAAGTTTTGAAAGGTGAATAAATTTGAGCATGCTCGGAATTAAATAAAAACAACACTTTTGTTTTCCTTTGATGAGTCCCCCGTCGTTCAGAAATCAAATTGATAGAAAAATTCAAATGAATCTATAATATGAAAATGAATTGCTGTTCGTAAGTTTCGCTGAAACTCTAGAGCGGCTGGACCGATTTCGCTAATTTTGAATTATTTGTTGAAGTCCAGAGAAGATTTAGAAGATGAATTAATATGAAAATGCTCGGCATTGAATATGTGTCCACCGTCAATCAGAAATCAAATTGAAAGAATAGTTCAAAATAAATAACCAATTAGAATTTTTATATCTTTTTTACTACATATTTATTTTTAAAGGGTAAAAAATTAACTAAATTTTAAACTAACTACAGTTGTTAACTATCTATCAGTTTATTTTTTTGTAGATTGATAAATCCTAAGGTTTGTCACAAATTGAATTTCTGAAAGCTACCATAATATTTGACATTTGACAACCAACTAATATATCGATCTATCCTCTATGACATAGTCTGTCGTTCGATATCTCATACAAATAGTGAATCTTTCTATCTTATTGAGTGGCGATTACCGCTACGTGCGCGAGAACTTTCTTTACTTCGGTGATCCTTTGTGATAGTGACATTTCAAGTTATGTGCTCCTTTTTTGTTGACCTTTTGTGATAGTGACAATTTACCTCTAAGTGCACGAGAACTTTTCTCACTTTTTTCATTACAATTTACGATGCCGAGGGGAAGACGACCTAAACTTAGGTCGTGGCAGTCAATCAAATGTATGAAGAGCTACCTAACGATATAATGAATCATATAATAAAATAATGAATTAAAACGATTGGATTGAGTTTCACTGAGTGAAACTCAACAACTCTACTTACAAGTATGTTCCGGGCGGTTATTTCATTATTGAGAGTTTCTTATTTTCTAAATCAATTTTGAAATTGACGAAATATCAAAATGCATCATTTCTATTTGGAAATTTCTGATTTCAAGTAGAATTAATGCTTTCCGAAATTTCAAAATTGTTTCAGAAATTGAGGAAGTTCGGATTTAATTTTGAAATAAATTGATATCAGGAATTCACAATTAGAAATAATGCATATTGATTTTGCGTCAATTCCAAAATTAAATCAGAAATTTCGGTATTATTCATCATAAGGGACTAACCACCCGAAATATATGAGTTGATAGTGTTTCAATTTCAATTTATTATTAACATACTGCAATTCAACGGCTGGATCGACTTGATTGAATTTTTGTGTATGCATTCATTCGTTTATCCTAATAGCTTCGAATGTCATGGCAGGACAACGTCTGTCGGGTCCGCTAGTAGATCTATAATATTTTACTTCGCCTGCCTTGTGCACCGGAACATTTCCATCCATGTGCAACTTTCAAGATCATATGTCTGAGAGCCAGTAAACATCTGACGACACATATTTCAGGGAAGCCCAAAATATTCTCAATGAGAGAGTTTCACCTACCATACATGAAATGGGACTTGGTTTAGCGCAGTCGCGGTAGGTTTGGTACTGCGCAGGCATCATAGGTGTGATATTTTGGGGAAAAAAGACATATTCTAGGAAAGCTGCCGTTTTGGTATGTTGAAATATATTATTATAACTACTCAAAACCGAAAGGGCAGACCATTCCCGCGGTTATTTTCTTGTGGCAGGCCATTTGAAAATGAAGAAAAAAACTTCATTTTGACATATTTTAGGAAACTTCAAATTTTGATATGTTATTCTTGATAGTATCAGAAGCATATATCTCTCATGGCAGACCGATCCCGCGGTTGCTTTGGTACGGCAGACCGAAAAACACTTTTTCCTGCGCAAATTTACCTGTGTATGTTATATCGTAGTATATACCACACACAGGTAAGTTTTTCGTTGTCTCTTTCTTCTTCCTAATTTATTACTGTCGTTTTCTTTCTCTTTCAACCCTTTTTGACGGCAAAATTGACATTCATTAAGAAAAAAACCAATATGAAAATAATGTTTCAAATTTAAACGAATTTGAATTCAGTTGATTAGATAATAATATTATCAATAGTTTCGATGCATGTCATCACTCTATAAATTGCATAATTTCTCATTTCACATTACTGATATGAAATGTTATCTATTTGAGATTATTTTTCAACAGAAAAACACTTATTCCCGTGCAAATACAACAGTTTTTAATATATACGTCGCATATAGGATAGAGACATTTTTGTATTCCCTTTCTTCTTCATAATATACTTAGTATTTTCGTATTCTCTTTCATTTTTCGATCTTCTCTTTCATTTCTTTTCTACAACAAAATTGGCACACATAAAGAAAAAAGCAACCTGACACTAATATTTCAAATTCGAACAAATTTATAAGTGTACATATTTCACACAATAGTACTTCAAAAAATTTTGAATTTATATGTTATTTTTGGTAGTATTTTACTTTCTACTTTTTTCCAGCATTGACTTTCAAGGCAGAGGGATCTGCCGGTTACGTTAACCTGGCAGATAGCAGCATCGCTCGATCACAATTATTTAGAACTTCATTTCAAGATATGGTATTAACTTATTTATATTTACTGACAATTCATGGAACTGATACATTATAAAAAATATTTCTTGGAAAATGTATCATAGGAACTGTTGTACAGAGGGAAATCTGCCGTTACAGATCTATATTAGAGTAATAGAAGACATAATGAATATATAAATGATCTTATTTTTATTATTTCGCTATTTCTGGCGAAATATTGATAATAAATGAAAACATAGATCTTAATTATAAAACAGCGGTAATAAAAAGTGAAAAATTCAAATAGGTAGTTATTCATAATCCCATTTCTGTGTTATCATCTTCTGAATCAAGTGGATATAATAACATAAATATCATGTTTTATGTTTTGTTTAGACTACGAAGTGTACTCGAAATTAGAAAACGTAAGAGGGTACCTACTAGAGAACAGCGAACGTAAATTGAATGAAAATAATTTCAATAAAACAAATGATGATGAATGAAGAGGCCATAAAATGGTAGGAAATTCAGAATAATTTTCGAGACGATGATACAATGGAAAAATAAGATCTAACAACTTACTTACTGAAGATATATAAAATAATATTGGATATTCTATTATAATCTAAAAAGATTAAAATAGAAAGAATTATCTCAAAGAACTGAAAATTCGTAATTATTATGTGAAATGAATGAGCAATTATGAACGAAAACTTCTTCATTCCGTATGTGGCGATATATTACACACTGTTGTATTTGAGCGGGAATAAGTGTTTTTCATTTGGAAATGTGGGAAAAATAATCTCAAATAGTTAAAAATTCATATAAGTTAATTATGCACTTTATAGAGTGATGACATGCATCGAAACTGTTAATAATATTATTGTTATTTAATCAACTGAATTCAAATTCATTCAAATTTAAAATATTATTTCCATATTGGTTTTTTTCTTAATTTATGTCAATTCTGCCGTGAAAAAGAGTTGGAAGAGAGATAATACGACATTAATAAATTAGGAAGAAGAAAGAGAAATTGAAAATCCCTCCATTCCGTATACTACGTATATACTAGACACAGGTAAATTTGCGCGGGAAAAAGTGTTTTTCGGTCTGCCGTGCCAAAGCAACTGCGGAATCGGTCTGCCATGAGAGATATATGCTTCTGATACTATCAAGAATAACATATCAAAATTTGAAGTTTCCTGAAATATGTCAAAAAGAAGTTTTTTTCTCCATTTTCAAATGGCCTGCCACAAGAAAATAACCGCGGGGATGGTCTGCCCTTTCGGTTTTGAGTAGGTATAATAATATATTTAAACATATCAAAACGGCAGCTCTCCTAAAATATGTCTTTTTTCCCCAAAATATCACACCTATGATGCCTGCGCAGTACCAAACCTACCGCGACTTCGCTAAACCAACTCCCATTTCATGTATAGTAGGTACAACTTTCTCACTGAGAAAATTTTGGGTTTTCCTAAAATATGTGTCGTCAGATGTTTACTGGCTCTTAGACTGATAGTGAAGGAAGTGAGGATAGATGAAATGCAGTTTTAGGGAATATCAGTGGTATAGCATCCGGGCCAGGGCTCTATGGACATTTAAATTTTCAATTACCTCTAAGCACTCGGCATTGATAATCAGTCAACCTTACCGAGGAAGGGGTGGTCGACGGCTCGAATACAGTATTGAATTGATCAGAAGAGAAATTGAAAATTGATTGATTATTAGTAGCCACTCTATCGTCTAGGTGCATTTCAGCTGGTATTGATTAACTAGATTTTTATGAGATATAAAAAAGCAGATATGCTTGAGATTATTCTTCATATTATTTCAGATTAATTTCACATATTTTCCATAATCATTTCTACTAAGAACTTTACCAATTTTTCGAAGTTTCAAAAACTTCCTATGAAATTCCTCCTTTTCCCTTATAATCCTGATGGCGTTCGGTGAAAACCAAACCGGAAAAAGCGACTTCTCCATTTCCCTACTAGGCACGAAATCAACTATTTATTACATCTTGATGTAATTACATAGGTGTCTAGACTTCTGAGTGTGAAGGTTGAGTTTATATGTACTCCTCAAGAATAGTTTGTATAATCGGGTGAAAACGAGAATTAAAAGTACATACTAAAACAGATAGAAAAATTAGAAAGCGTAGATTATAAAAGTGTTAGTTATCTTTTGAAATTTTAATCAGGATTCCTGTAATTCATCAAATTAGAATCAATAATTTGGGGCGATCTTTGAAATCGAAACATCCGGCGTCTCCAAATATTATAAAGCTATACACATCTGGACAACATCTTGAAATATCGCCTGAAATTTACTACCCTCAAACAAAATGGACTGCGCAGTCTGCACGAAAAGCATTACTACGGACATAGCAAAATCTGACCGATGTGGAAATATTACCTGCAAGCCATGCATTAATCTTACAACGGGTGAAATGACCGTCCTGAAAGGCCAGATCTCTGGTTTACAACTGTACGGACTGCACCAACAATGGGACTTTCGAATAACTAAGAAATATAATCGATAAGACTGAAACCTAATTTCGAGCCAAAAAAGGAAAATCGAACTCTCAGACAAAGATGAAGCCAACTTAGAGCAAAGTATCAATTATTTGAAAAAAGAAAAAACTCGAGAACTTCGGAGAAACCTGATAGAAATATCTTGTGCCACAGTCACAAAAAACCGGTGGCTCAGGCATTATTAAGATAAAATAATGGTTCGACAAACTTTGGGCCAAAGAAGTTTGCAAACTAAGAAAGATTCGCAAACTGAAATTGATCCATTCAATCTAGGAGTTGGACTAACAGGAATATTCAACATCATAAATGGAGGTATCATAGTAAATTGCTACGAAAAGAAATCCAAGGACAAAATTATGAGCAAAGTGGAGAAAGAATTTGGAAACCAATACCAAATTACGAATGTAAAACTGAAACTACCTAGATTATCAATAAGCAATATAGAATCTGATTACATAATAAAAAATGATGACGTCATAATAAAAAGCATAATGAAACTTAACGAAATAGGTGAATATCATACAAGCAAATTGAAAGTTAACAAAAAATATATGAAAACAGATAGAAGAAATTGTGGCAATTTTATATTAGAATTTATTCACACTTTATTCAATGCAATATTGGAAAATTGGATCATAAAAATTGGATGGAGACGATGTACTTTGTACGAATATATTGGTGTTACACAGTGCTATAAGTGCGCACGTTTCAATTACCTAACCCGTGATGGCAAAAAGGAAATAAAGTGTGTACAGTGCAGTGGTAAACACAATACTAAGGACTATAAAATTAAAAATTAACACACTTCACTTAAGTTTCACTGAATATATTAAAAACTCTACATATGTTTCGGGTGGTTAACCCACTATTGAGAGTGTAGAATATTACTGAATTTCGAAATGTACAACTTTCACTTATATATTCTAAACCACAGAACACAAAACTGGTTTCACGAAAAAGTCTATCTGGTCATTACAAATAGGTAAATTGTTCTTTTTCGCTATAGAAATTCCCAAGACTTCAAGGGTATTCTAATTTTTTGCCCTTACTACCTGAGTGTATCATTTCGGTCTTCCTGGGATCCAAGAAATTATTATGTTCAATGCAGTGTTCAGAAAAACTCCTATTAGGTTTATTCAACAGTATTGATCTTTTATGTTCATCGATTCTTTTTTGTATAGAACCTCAAGTTTGACCTATGTGAAAGCTATCACATTCACTGCAAATTATTTTATAAACGCCACTTCTCGAAAATAATTCAAGTTTGTCCTTGTTATTTACCAACAATGAACCCAAATACTTTTTGTTGGTGCATATTGTATTCACGTTATTTTTATGTAATCTTCTACAAATTTTATTGCTGAAGTAATGTGTGTAATTAATTGAATGAAATATTCAATTAATTATATACCAATTGACCAGGTAGACTTTTCCGTGGAACCAGTTTTGTGTTCTGTGGTTTAGGTGTGGTTATAAGTGGTTAATAAGTGGAAGTTGTACCTATTGGAATTGTAATATTGTATAATCTTGATGATGGGTTAACCACCCGAAACATATGTAGAGTTTCTAATAACTTCGGTTAAACTTAAGTCAAGTGTGTTAATTTTTAATTTCATAGTTTTTAACATAATGTTTCACCAAGAGATAAGCGAAACCTCCGTGTCATTTATTAACAATACTAAGAAGTGTGAAGAAAATCAAAACAAATATGCAAATTGTGTAAATGTAAATCTAAAAACGAAAATGAATCTACCAACCGACCATAAAGCTCACGATAAATAATGTCCTTGTTATTTGAGAATGGTCAGTACAGAACAAGGTAAAATAGAACGTAGTCAGTAGCAATTGAGTTTAAATAGAATAATATATCTAAATTGTCAAGAACTGACAAATAATATACCTTTTTGGAGTGTATATGAAGAATGCAGAACCTAATGTTGTTTGTCTGAAACTGATCTTACAGAAGATATGTATATGTTGAAATGATCTCGATATAAATGGTTATAACTCTGTAAATTACTTTAGTGAAAGCAGAAGAACAGATGGAGTCACCTTTTATATTATAAACGGAATAGATTTCAATATAATAAATAATAAGTCTATTGATAGTACGCTATGGTTCGCGTCAATTTGTTTAAAAATTCAAGAACATAATTTATTATTAACCGGAATATATCGATCACCATCAGGACCAGTGGCGTAACTATAGGGTGGCAAGTCGGCAAAATGCCACGGGCCCCCAGCCCGAAGGGGCCCCCGGTCAGAGGAAATCTCAATTCCCAACATTTATTAATACACATACACATTACTTAAGTAAAAAAAAAGTTTTGTCTTTAATTTATTTGTTACGTTCTTAGTTGCATACACAACTAAAAAAAAATATACCTAGGTATTAAACTTCCAATGCATTAGTAAAAAAAAAATTCAACCCAGTTTTAGAAAGAATGGTCAAAATCCAATTACTCGTAATAATTTCGGAAACATGTGTGGACAAACATACCTCAAAAATGTGTATATTGGTTTACAATTATATTCACTGGGCATGTCTCAGGGTGTCTCGCTGAGACTAGGTATACTGCCGGCATTAAAATCAGTGTTGCCGTTTTAGCGCATTTCGCGCTAGATAGCGCAATTCTAAACTCTTCAGCGCTTTTTTTCTCAATACAATGCGCTAAAAAATATTTTTCGGAATCTAGTAGAAAATTGTAAAAATTATTGACGATCGTAAATTTAAGCCAATAAGTTAATTGCCAGAGCCGTAAAACGTTAGGAAAATAACGAGCTGGGAATTCCCCAAAGGATTTAGTAGTATTCCCCGACCACAATGTTATTGATGCGTTTATTATTTTGTCTCTTTTTTACAATAAAGTGTTATGTTATGACTGTCTCTGATTTTACTAACAGAGTTCAATTATAATGATACGTCATCAGCTGAAAGTTCTTAAGAAAAATTGCCACACTTTTATGTTGCCTGAACATGGTTTGAAGAAAATGACTAAAACTGTAAAAAAAGAAACGGCATCTGGTGAAGGCACACCAACCGCACCCGAACGTAATGATGACCAGAATGATATTCAGTTATTTAATTCAGTTGATTTTGATAAATGTAATAATTTAAATTTTAGCTGTGAATTTTTAATGGCAATAAGAGAAGATGTGTTTTTATGAGAATTTATTTAACCATTATTAATGATGGTTAAATAAATTCACATAAAAACACATCTTCTCTTTATTTATTTAACCATTATTAATAATGGTTAAATAAATTTACATAAAAACACATCTTCTCTTATTGCCATTAAAAATTCACAGCTAAAATTTAAATTATTACATTAATCAAAATCAACTGAATTAAATAACTGATTATCTTTCTTTTTTAATTCTTTTTCATTATCTTTCTTTTTTAACCATTATTAATAATGGTTAAATAAATTCACATAAAAACACATCTTCTCTTATTGCCATTAAAAATTCACAGCTAAAATTTAGCGCAATTTTGAAATGAGTTTGGTGTATTTTTTCTTTCTCAAACGGCAACACTGCTTAAAATTTATGTTGGTAATACTTGTTGATGCTTGGGGAATCCCCGATTCGAGTTTGTATGTAGGAAAAACTCAACTTTTGTATTACGCAAGAACTCACCAAGCAATTAGCAGTTTATTGTTGTAAGAATTGGTTGTTTGTTGCAAGTGAGGATATATTTAATTAGTTAATTGTGAAAATAGGTTGACAACGTCTACTCGGTAAGTATTTCATTCTAATATTTAAAATAATTTATACTATTACAATTATTTTAATTTTTAATCTACCCATAAAATTAATCATTTACATCGTCGGTAGGTATCGGTAGTAAAGTTTGAAATCACAAGTTACGAAATTATTATTTAAAATAATGATTCTCATCGCGCATTTCAAAATCAATTCACTATTTTGACATTCGTAACCACCAAAACTATTTCGGTACCTATGTTCATCGTTCTTTCAAAACTTACAAAATTTGACACTTGGTGGACTTTCGTTATAAACATTTTTACTGTCGCTTTTTTGGCATTTGTTAGCAATTAAGTAGATTTTTCAATAAATAAAAACTATAGTATTATTACGAACTTTTTGCGGTTTTGTTCTAGAAAGTATCAGAGTGGAAGCGAAAAACGAAAGCGAAAGAAGCAGTCTGAAGAACAAAATAAAAAATTACCTAAAATAAGTCAGTATTTTAATAATCAAGATAGTATACAAGAAGAATCAAATGAACAGCGCGACGGAAAGGCAGAAAATGATGACATAAGTGGCAATATCGCAGGGCCCGATAACAGTGAATATTTAGATTCAGAGCAACCACAACCAGGTACGAGCAAATCTTTAAATGAATCATGTTTGGACATAGAAAAATTAAAATCTTTACCGCATGTTAATGATAAAGGTAACTTTAAAGAACTCAATGATCAAGTAGAACGGTTTGTGATCGAAAACGGACACTGTAAACCAAAAGGCCCCTTTTTAAGGGATAGTAACAATAGATCTTTCTTAGATAACTATTATTACACTGTTTCTAAATCTGGCGTAAAGTAAGAACGTACATGATTGTCCTATTCTCTATTGCTTCAAAAAGCATATTGTGAACCATATTGGTTATTCGCAAATAGGGCATCTAAAAATATACAACATATTTGGATGGAAGGCTATGATGATTGGAAACATATTGTGGAAGCCATAGAAAGACATGAGACATCGAAAGAACATTTGCATTCATGTTTTGTACATCGACAGTGGCAGTTACTTGGAACACTAGATGAAGAGCAAGAGTCCATTATCAAGAGAGAAAAATTTTTTTGGCGCCAGGTACTCACTAGACTCCTTGATGTTACTCTGACACTTTCAACCTGTAATTTAGCTTTTCCTGGCCATAAAGAAACGGTATATGGCAAAGATTCTGGACCAAAAGGAAATTTTTTGAGTATTGTTGAGTTATTAGCCAAATACGATCCTATTTTACAAAAGTCCAAAAATACAAAATGAGCTCATTGCTGTTCTGGTTCAAAAAGTGAAAAATGCTCTGGTAAATGAAATAGTCACCGCACCGTTTTATTCCATTTTGTTCGATACTACTCAAGATATTTCCAAAACAGATCAATTGTGTGAACTTTACCGTTACTGTGTAATCGAGAAAGATGAAAATGGAACTCCAAAGGCGCTCGTAATTAAAGAGTGATTTTTAGGATTTCATGAGGTTCAGGATCAAACTGCCTTAGCAATGTCCAAGCAATTGTCCAAAGTATTTCTCTGAATAAGTGCCGTGGACAAGGGTACGATGGAGCTAATACCATGAAAGGTACTTATGGCGGAGTTCAAAAACTCATAAGAGATATAGAGCCAAATGCAGTGTATGTCCATTGTGCTGCTCATAATTTAAACTTGGTAGTAAATGATGCAGTAAAAGAGGTCATGGAAATTCAAACATTATTCGAAACTGTGCAACAAATTTATAATTTTTTTGGCCATATTATTAGACAATGGAATATATTATCTAGTTTTATATCTGACAACAAAAAAGGAGAAACCGTTGTATCATCAAATTCAGTAACATTAAAAACAATGAATCCAACTAGATGGGCAGGACGCTTTGATGCCATGTTTGCTTTAAAGGTTCGATTTGTTGATGTTCAAAAAGCGCTAACAAAAACCATTTTATCAAATTCCAAATCAGATGAGAGAAATGAAGCTATCTTGCTAAAGAAGAAGGTAGAGAACTACAATTTTATTATGTTGCTGGTTTTCCATTGCAAAGTCTTACAAACCATAGACGCGGCTTCTAAAGCACTTCAATCTAAAGCCATCGATCTTTCAAATGCTTCAAAGCGTTTGCAAGTCTGCCTAGAAGAACTTGAAAAGCATCGACATGAATTTGAGGATTCAAAAACGGAAGCAAATAGTATTGCAGTTAAATGGTCTATAAACCCTGAATTTCCTAAAACTCGTCAGAGAAAAGTGAAACGTCATTTTGATGAAATTTGTGAGGATGAACGTCTCCGAGTTCCTGAAAGCTTGTTTAAAGTGAACGTATTCTATCGTGTATTAGACATCATCATTAATCAACATAGATCGCGTTTCCTTGGAATGAATGAAATTGTTTCCAATTTTAGTGTCTTGCAGCCTGCCACTTTGCAAAACTTGAATGATACTGATTTATTGGAAAAGGCTTTAGCATTTGTCCATTTATATAAAAAAGATATATCTATGTCGTTTTTCAAAGAAATTCTCAGTTTTCGATCCTCTTCTAAACACGAAATAGAAAGGTCATCTTCTATAAGAGAACTTGCTGACTTATTAATAATAAAGAATCATTTTATATCTTCAAGCTTTCCTGAAGTGTGCACTGCATTTCTGTTATTTCTCACAATTCCTGTAACTACGGCTAGTGCCGAGCGATCATTTTCGAAACTGAAATAAATTCTATGGGACAAGAAAGGTTAAGCAATTTGGCTATTCTATCCATCGAAAATTCTATGGCCCGAAATTTGAACTTTGATGATGTCATTAACACTTCTGCTGAACAGAAAGTCCGAAGAAAGGAATTTTAATAATTAAAATTGTGTACTTAAAATAAAATTGTGATTTCAGTTCAATATGTACTTTAAATTAGGTACCGTTAATTAAAAGTGAATAATTAGAAAATCAAGAAATTATAATTATGAAGTTTGTATGTACCTACTTCACGTAGTGATTTATTAGTTAACTCTTACAAATAAAAGTGTATAAATAAATATTATGAAATAAAAAAAAATATTGTTGTTGGTTCAGCTTCTTTATATATTTGGGAAGTGGGAGGGCCCATTCGATGAATTTGCCACGGGCCTCGAACGGTATAGTTACGCCACTGATCAGGACCAAATAATATTTTTATAGATTTCACAGGGACACAAATTATCATGGGTGAATTTATCTATAAAACACAAAGCTATTATATCAACAAGTGTAAATTGTTATTATCAAATAATGGATTGTATCAGATTGTTAAAAACTACACACGTATAACTTATAGCAGTAAAACACTTATTGACTATGTAAAAACGTAGTATGAGTCAATTATTTGTGAGGTACTTCTGACAAATGAGAAAGAATTGAACGATTGTAAAAAATATTAAAATCAAATATATGTAATACAATGAAGACAAATTGGTCGAAAATTTGTTAAAAACATAATGGAATAACTCTATTGTTGATATCGACTATTAAGCAAGGAATCTGATAAATAAAATGAATAAAATATTGAGCGAAATGTGAAAACTGAAAACACTCAAGCATATCCACAACAATCAAGGTAATAGGTGGATAACAAGTAAAATCATAACGAAGATGAAAGGCAGAGATACTAAATATAGAAGTGCTGTGGTCATTTATTCACCCCAAGCATAGCAGGAATATAAAATGATAATAATAATAATAAATTCTTTATTCTCAACAGGTATAACACCCAATTACAGAAAATAGTAACAATGTTGAATACTAACTGAATAATTAAAAGGAAAAAGATATAACAAAGATCTCAATCTAATATGAGACAATATTCACGAATTATATAGCATTCAGTTAAATATTTCAAAGAACTCAATCTAAATCAATAAGTTAAATATTTCAAAGAACTCAATCTAAATCAATTCTTTTTATTCAATTTTCTTTACAATAAAATAATTATTCTAAGAATTATATTTAATGCAGGCAAACTAAAATTAAGTAAAAGAAGAAACTTACGTTGAAAAACTACACATTTTTTTTTTTATATAACAGCCGTTTACATATGTTTTAAGGTTATTGCCTATCGTCAGAACGGCGTAGTTCAAGTTAAAGATGAAAGTACTTGAAGAGATATATAAACAATTAATATATAAAACACGAAACACAGTTTCGTACACGTTTTATACACCCAAAACATTTGGGAAGAGTCAACACAACGTTGCAGACGACAATGAAATACCGTCCGGCTATTATGAGACTTTTATATAATATTATATAATAAAAGTCTCATAATAGCCGGACGGTATTTCATTGTCGTCTGCAACGTTGTGTTGACTCTTCCCAAATGTTTTGGGTGTATAAAACGTGTACGAAACTGTGTTTCGTGTTTTATATATTAATTTTTTATATATCTCTTCAAGTACATTCATCTTTAACTTGAACTACGCCGTTCTGACGATAGGCAATAACCTTGAAACATATGTAAACGGCTGTTATATAAAAAAAAAATGTGTAGGTTTTCAACGTAAGTTTCTTCTTTTACTCAATTTTCTTTGTTCACACAACTCCTAATAATAAATTCTATGGAGTCAAAATGAATGTGACAATTATTGGCGACTCTGTTGAATGTAGATTCCAAAAACCCAATGGGGAATTGTATTAGGGAGTTGGTCCTCGGAGTCTGCCTAGGATTTTGCCTAGGAACAAGAAATTTCAAAGCGGACAATCACTACTATTGTGCAAAAGTTTGAGTGATAAAGTTTCTCTCCTGCTCTGCAATGAGATTCAACTGAAACGATTCAATAATTCGTTATGATTGACTCCTCGCTGTGGATAAACTTTATCGTCCCTCCAAACTGGGAATTTCAAGAACCTTCTCTGAATAGCCTCAAGATGGCGATGATGGAAATGTAAATGGAATGCCAGATCATGCGGCCATACTCCAACTTGCTACGGATTAGGGTACTAAATATTCCTATGAATGTTGAGGAATTAATAAAATATTTGCCAATAAGTATAAGGAATACATATATTGTCGCAGCAGATGAAATAAGTTGGGTTATGTATGGGACAAAGGAGAGCTTCTGGTCGGAGACTACATCAAGATATCTCACTTTATCAGAATGAGAAATAATATGACCATCGAAGCTGTAATCACAGTCAATTCGGTCTCTTTTCCTTGTGAAAGAAACAACTTTACACTTGACACATTCAAACTCAAATAATTGTCTTCACACCAACTAGCAACATGGTCCAGCGCGAGCTGAAGTTTAACACAGTTGTCTTGTTTTCTAATTTCATGATATAGTTTCGAATCGTCTGCGAACATCAAATGTGGAAAGTGAATATTAGCAATCAAATCATTTACGAACAGAATAAATGACAGAGGCCAAGATTAGACCCTTGAGGTATTCCAGAGGTAGGTATGAACCCAGACGACTCTGTACCCTCCAGCTGTACGAACTGACGTCGGTCATCCAGGATGAAAAAGGTTGGTGACGCAATCAGAAAACTAAAATTGCTGTACTAGGAGCGCATAAGCAACTTTATCAAATGCTTCCTCAAAATCTGTGTGAATCACATCAACCTAACCAGAGCAGTCGAGTACTTCAGAAACGAACTGAGAAAATAAAATTAGATTGCTCGAACATGATCTCATTGACATGAATTCATGTTGCTCAATTTTGATGCTATTTCTGACTGCTGGATATATAGCATTAAAGACCACAATTTCAAAAAGTTTTGAAAAGTTTAATAAGATGGATATTGTCCTGTACTTGTTTACGACAGAAGGATCACCTTTTTTCGATCCAGGTACCATCTTGGCCGATTTCCATATTTTAGGAAAAGTGGCTTTGCTTATTATGAGATTGAATATAAGATATACACATAAAATGGCGGATGGTGAATATAGTGCGACGAGCAAGTCCTGCAAATATTGCAGGAAAAGTGTAGGAATTAATAATCCTAAAAATGTAAAATGCGTAAATTGTGAAAGTTTATATCACAGTTCTTGTGCACAGAGGGTTAAAACCCTGATAATGGTTAACGAACAAGACAATTTGGTAAAATGCTGTAGTCCTGAAATCGCGAATGTATCTGTTGATATAATGAGCTCACGTGAAGAAGTTTTAAAAACGGAAGTAACATATCTGAAAATGCTCTTAAATGAGAAGAATGCGAGGATAAACGAGTTGATTAAATTAAATCAGCTATTAGAAGAAAACAGAGCCCTTATTAATGGGGAAAATGAGAAATTGAAAAATTATATATCCATGAATGTTGATAACAAAAGTGTTTCGCATTTGATAACAGGAAAAAAAAACGACTTTGATAATATCTCTAGTGATAAAGCGGTACAACCGCGTGATTTACCGGTTCGTGCGACCAAGTCTAAAAACACTGATGCATTGATAAGCAAACAAAAAACGCTCATGAATGAACTAATAAATGTGAATCATGACAAAACAGATGTTGACTTGAATAAACCACTCACGATAACGACTAATATACAGGATGGTTTTACTGAGGTAACACATAATAGACGGAACAGAAGTAATATGCCCCGTACTTCTGTGTCTAGAATGAAAAACATAGAGACCAAAGGAATTGCCACCGTTTCTGAAACAGACGTTTTCAGAGCTAAACCTTGCAAAATGTGGCTCTATGTCGGAAAAGCAATGAATACGGCAACCGAGACCATTGTTAAAGATTACATCATGAATAAATGTAATAGCACTGATGCAGATAAAGTTGAGGTTTACAAATTGCCCTTGCTTGGGAAATCTCTCGCGTTTCAGATAGGAGTTGACATATCTCTGTTCGACCAAGTTAACTGTGCTGATTTCTGGCCAAAGGGAATAGTAATCCGAAGGTTTCATTTTGACTTTAATAAAACAAAGAAAGACACTACTGGGAAGCATAATTTTTTAGGGAACCAATCCAAAGGAGTGGAACGATAACCAGTCTAGCTCAAAGAACGAAAGACATACTCAACAATACTGCTACTATCACCGAATGCCTGGATTCCAAGTATTTTTCAAACTCATTGCAGCGAACAGGTCAGAATGAATTGTGCATTTTAGTCCAAAATGTACAGTCCATTGCAACGGCCTTGAACAAGCTGAATTTATTGGCTCAAGAGTGTGAAGCTGATATTCTCGCCATCTCTGAACACTGGAAGACCACTGAAGAACTCCCATTGTATATGCTTGATGGCTACAAGCTGACCACAGCACTGTGTCGAGCAAGAGGAAGGCATGGAGGCACTGCTATCTACTGCAGGGAGAATATCGTGTATGGAGAGAGGTTGGATTTGAGGGCTTTATCTGTGTTAGGTGTCATCGAATGCTGTGCCATACAATTAAGTCTAAGAAATTTCAAATTAATAGTTGTCTCTGTTTATAGACCCAATACTCCTCCGATGGCTGATATTGATACCTTCTTGGAAAAATTTATTAAAATCTTGGAATTATGTAATCGCGAAAATGCACATTTCATCATAGCAGGTGATTTCAATGTTGATATATTGACTGATGATGGTAACTCAAGGAAATTCTTGCAATTATTGGAACAATTTAATGTAAATATCGGAACAAGTGAGCCTACGAGATCTGTTTCAGGGTCTTGCTTGGACAATGTTTTTACTAGCCTGGGAGGACTTACTAAAATCGTGGAGGGGCACATCTCCGATCACTCAGGATTGAAATTTGTCACGGAGATTGATCCTCATAATATACAGAAACTGAGCTCGTATTATAGACGAATTTACACTGACCAAGCAATGAATGCCTTCAGGTCAAGGCTAATGAAGGTTGATTTTGATGAAATCTGTACAGTGGATGAAGATTTGAACAAGGTATGGAATCTTTTCTGTGATAGATTTAACGGACTTTTTGACGAGTGCTTTCCCAAAACTCTCTGCAAGGTAAAGCAGGGTAAAAGGAATACGGTTAGACTGACTCCCGAATTGACAGATCTCCGAAGGCAGCTTGATGTTCTTTTCACTGTGTCTTCTGTTGATCCAAAATATCGAGCTTCATACAAGCAGGCAAAAGAACGATATGACACTGCATTAACGAATACTAGAAAAACTAAATGGGATAATCAGATAAATCGAGCACAAAATAAAACGAAAGCAGCATGGCAGGTCATAAAAAGGCTGACCAATAGGAGTCATGCTGTCAGAACATTGCCAAAAAACACGAGTCCACCCGATTACTTACCTGAACTGTTCAATGAATACTTCACAAGGTCAATTCCCATTATACATGGAGAGACACCCGGATGTTCCAAAGCAACTGGGGTTGGGACAAAAAATCAAGTGGGATCCTTCTTTGTGTTTGATGTTTCCGAGTCTGAGGTAGCATCTGTTATCAGATCTCTGAGGAACAGTAGTTCATATGGTCATGATGAAATACCCATCAATGTCATAAAAGGGTCGATTGACATTGTGGCAGGACCTTTAGCGCATATTATACAACGTGCATTCGTAGAGGGTACGTTTCCAGACCAATTAAAGATGGCCATTATCAAACCTGTTTACAAGAGAGGAGACCCCGAAAGTCTGGAAAATTACAGACCAATAAGCATCTTGACTTCATTCTCAAAGATATTTGAGAGAATATTAGTAAACAGGTTACTCAGCTTCTTCAATAGATTCAAATTAATTTCGCCATGCCAACATGGATTCGTCAAGGAGAAGGGCACAGAGACTGCTATCTACGAGCTGATAACCGCTATCGTGATAGCACTAGAGAAAGGGGAAATACCTGTGGCACTATTCTTCGATCTTTCAAAGGCCTTCGATACCGTGGATCATAACCTACTCCTAAAACGTGTCGAGGCCGCTGGAGTTAGAGATAACCAGCTGAAACTCATTCGAAGTTTTCTCAGTGGCAGGACACAGAGGGTTCTCATAACAACCATTAATGGTGTCTTCTTATCAAAAGAAAAAGTGATTAAGGCTGGTGTACCTCAGGGCAGCATACTGGGCCCTCTTTTATTTATTATATATATAAATTCACTTCCACAGATCACCTCCCTGGAAGTAAGCAAACCTATAATGTACGCCGATGACACGAACTTTCTCGTAAAATCCTCAGATGTTCAGATGGTGTCATTAGAGTGCGCAAAAATCGTAAGTGATGTAACCCAGTGGTGCAACAACAATAGATTGGTTCTGAATCAACAGAAAACAGAATGTGTATTTTTCTGCACTGATAAAACGAAGAGAGCTCTTCCTGGGACTTTAGGCGCATTGGAGATTGAGGTGAGTGACTCTGCAAAGTTTCTTGGTCTTATCCTGGACAAGCACTTGAAATGGGCATCTCATATTGAGCAATTAAAAAAGAAATTAAATGGTGTAACTTATACTCTGTATATGCTGAGGGATCAAGTTAGTTTTGAGACATTGAAGCTGCTCTACTTTTCAAATTTCCAATCGATCATGTCTTATGGTATAATATTTTGGGGCAGCTCTACTTGGATGGATCGTATTTTCGTCTCACAGAAATGGGCTTTAAGAACTTTACTCAGGCTCAGCTATCGTCAGTCTTGTCGTGGCTTATTTAGAAAGACAAACGTCCTTACAGCACATGGACTTTACATATACAGATTGCTGCTGTTTATTCACAAACACAATCATTTTTTTAGTCAGTATGTAAACATAAATGCCACCAGACAAATCCAAACTTACCTCTTCCCCATACATAACAGCACATATCGGGAGAGGAGTGTGGAGTATATGGCCATCCGACTTTTCAATTATCTACCTAAAAAATTTCGGGGTATATCCCACTTCAAAATATTCAGGAGAAGGATCTATGAATTCATTTTAGAATGTGAGCCGTACAACATCGAGGAGTACAGAGTTTTCAGCGCGAAAAATCATTTGTGATGCCATTTGTTTATGTCTTGTTACATTTTGACTTTTTTCATATTATTTGTACAACCATTTGTATAGATATTTTTGAAACAAATAAATATTATTATTATTATTATTATTATTATATATGCGTTAAAGGATTCGAAAGTGCATAAATACAATCTTCCACAATAAAACTTCATTCATTAGATAGTTTCTTGGCGGCAATAATGATTTGATTTCGAGTTATTGAAGTGATACTTATCGTTATATATATATGATGGTGTGATAAATACGCTCATCATCTATCATCTCACCAGGAATTCTAGAGATACCTTCTTTCTCGTTAATGAGAAATCAGAAAGAAGAGGGCCCCTGTTCTAGCACAATATTTTTTTCTACTGCTTAAATGAAATTTTTATACGCCAAATCAATATCATTCTTAATGGTTTCTCTCAGACTTTTGTAATTTGCCAGATAAAGCTTATTACCATACCTCAGTTTCAGGTATTTTCTTTTCTCAATAGTTTTCTATTATATTCGAATTATAAAAAGAAGGAAAACGTCTTTTTCTGTTGACTGTATAAGGTACAGCTTGTAAGAATACATCATTTAATATTGCATCAAACTTGTCGTATGCCTCATCGATACTTTGAGTTGTCTCGAAGACACTGTTCCAAGAGATATTCAATTTCTTTTGGTATATTAGCGGAAAAGTAGCCTCAAAAAACTCGAATTCTTTACTGTCCATAGAAGTCACTCCTATGGAAGAAACATGTTTTGAGCTACGAGATGCATGGAACTGAATTGGAGGATGGTGGAGATCAGCATTCACAAGAGAAAAACTGTAAGGAGAGATTTGACAGTGAGCATAAGAGAAAGTAAGAACTAGTAGTGTCCCATTAATTCTGATTAAATTATTGAATTGAACGAGATTGAGAGAGAATTGCTGCAAACGATTTTGAGGCTATACATTTCCCATCCCAATGCGAATTATTTACAAACTGACGTGCATTAAAATCACCAGAAATTAATACTTTTTTAACTAGTACTGATTGAATAGTTGACAGACAGTCAAAGAATAAATCGTATGTTACCATACCAATTTAGTGATAAGAAATCAATGATAAGAATAATGAATAACAATTTAATGATGAGAAATCAAGTTGTAGAAATCATGATGGAGTCGAATAAAACGATATATCATTGATATTTCAGACAACAAATAGCACCAATTCTCAACAACTGTGAATAAATTTGAAACAATTTTCACCAAGTAGAACAAACAATATATTATATATGGAAATTGATAATGAACTAATTTGGGATGATCACAATGTTGCTTTTTCAATCTCTACATTGTTGCTAGTATAAAACAAATAATCGATTCTATAGTACCGGAAAATAACAATGACTATGTGATGAAATTTATACCAAAATCATTGAAATAGGATATTTCGAAAAAATAGATATGGCATGTGTGAAAACTATTGCGAGAAATCTGAAAAACAGAGGTAGTTGTGAAGATGATATCTGTTGAGATATTAAAAGATGCTTTTGAGATTTCTATAATAATAATAATAATAATAATAATAATAATAATAATGATAATAATAACTTTATTGCCAGCAAAATCATACAGAAACAGCAACGTCAGGTAAAAAATTATCAGAACATTGTGATTACAAATTAAATAGGATATTAAATATAATAGAAAATAAAAATGAATATTCTCCTAGTTAGTATTCAAATTTAAAACTGTAGAATGACTTCTGCAACAAGTATTCGATAGTATATTTTCTGAAACGCAGTAGACTTTGTTCCCTCCTTAGAGATATAGGAAGTAAATTATACGCTTTGATAGCCATGTACAATGGTGACCTCTCGAAAAATGCGGACCTGTGTTGAGGCACACTGAGATTAGTCCTGCCACGGGTAGTCATCCACATAGCGGCGGTATAGTTTTGCTCATTTGTACAGAACAATTCCGGATGTTTCCGGATGTTTCTGGAATTAGATTTTTAGATTTGATAAGCACATCAATGACTCATGAAATATTTCCAAATGAATGAAAATGTTCGTTGATAATATCAGAGCCTTGATTCTTCAACACTGTAAAATTGACGGAATTCAGACCTATAAATTTTCTTCCACCATATGAGAAAATTCTAGAACTAGTTGTTGAAAATCAGGTAAACACTAGGTGATGATAAAGAGTTTATCATCAACATCTGATGAAGGCACTCTGTTCGCGAAACGATATTATCATGTTTCTGAATTAATTATAGTGAAAATCGAAAAACTACTCAGTTTTATTCAAATTATGTATTCAGATTTTCATCAAGTATAGACCCAATCGATTAGTGGTATTGTAATAGCTATTGCTAATTAAATATTCTTATTATTTTTATATTGAACAATAGCATACAATTTTTTGATGGTAACGTCTACATCACAATTCGAAAACAAATGTCTCCAATCAATTTTATTCATCCTATTATTCATGGATTCGTATTTAGCATCAGATAATTCAAGTTTTATGTATGGATTATTATTAAGCCGTTTAAAAGACATCAAGTTTAGATCTATTCCAAGCGCGGGGTAATTAGTTTACTCACCGACAAATCTGGTTATGCAACCTCCTAATCTCTCTTTAATTTGAGTTCCTGTTAACACCGTCATGATAAGATCGAGTAATTTATCATTTGAGTTTGGGACGTTTGAGTGCTGCTTTGAATTAATCAACGGAGAGTTGAAAGGGAGTGGGCATCCAGCGGATAAATGGTAGATAGTTCTCCCCCAATTCTCACTTAAACCATGGCAATTGAAAATCGCAAAGTATTACAATTCTTATTCATTACATCATTCTTATTCGCTACAATATCTTCCAAATTATTTAAAAATGATATGACAAAATAGTATGCGGAGAAAACAAAGTTTCAATTTTTTACCACTACTGAGACCCATAAATCCTCAATAAGATAGTTTGTTGACCAACCTAGAATAGATTCCGATGTCAAATTATCCTCTACAGCAATCACAATGCAACCAGCATCACTCTTACCACTCAACACTTTGTCACGATCCATCCTGTATACAATGTAAGAAGCTTGGAAAAGCTTCTTTTTCTTTAACCTTTAGAACTTCGCTTTTCTAGCACGACCAAATTATGCAAATGACTTCATAGACCGAGGAACACACGGATTAATAGAACTCGCATGACTCAGTTCTTAATCCCCGAATATTTTTGAAGTATAATGTCAATTGTTTATAAAGGGTGTTTTATTAGAGGTATAGAACTTTAAATTGCAATAAAACAACGATGGAACATTCGATTGACAAGAATTTTTTTTATTCGAAAGATAATTTTGTGGCATTACATTTTAAATATGATTTCTAGCATATGACCGCCACGGCTGGCTCGGATGTAGTCCAATCTGGACGTCCAATTTTCGATGACTTTTTCCAACATTTGTGGCCGTATATCGGCAATAACACGTCGAATATTGTCTTCCAAATGGTCAAGCGTTTGTGGCTTATCCGCATAGACCAATGACTTTACATAGGCCCACAGAAAGTAGTCTAGCGGTGTTAAATCACAAGATCTTGGAGGCCAATTCACAGGTCCAAAACGTGAAATTAGGCGGTCACCAAACGTGTCTTTCAATGAATCGATTGTGGCACGAGCTGTGTGACATGTTGCGCCGTTTTATTGGAACCACAGCTCCTGGACATCATGGTTGTTCAATTCAGGAATGAAAAAGTTAGTTATCAAGGCTTTATACCGATCACTATTGACTGTTACGTTCTGGCCATCATCGTTTTTGAAGAAGTACGGACCAATGATTCCACCAGCCCATAAAGCGCAACAAACACTCAGTTTTTCTGGATGTAACGGTGTTTTGACATACACTTGAGGAATATCTTCACTCCAAATGAGGCAAATTTGTTTGTTGACGTAGCCATTCAACCAGAAGTGCGATTCATCGCTAAACAAAATTCGCTTGTGGGAATCGGGAACAACGGCAATCTCGTTTTGGGCCCATTCGACGAATCTACGCCTTGCTTGATGATCGTTTGGCTTCAATTCTTGCACGAGTTGGATTTTGTAAACACACAAACCAAGATCCTTTCGCAAAATTCTCGATAAAGTGGAGGGACCCAGATTCAGTTCCTGTGCTCGATGGCGGATGGACTCATTCGGGTCTTCCTCAATGCTACGCTCTACAGTAGCAATAGCTTCTTCTCTACGCACCGTACGGCGTTTCTTGTGATGCGAGTTATCGATAAGAGTAAACGTGGTGCGAAAACGTTCCATGGTTAATCGAATTAACTGCTCTGATGCACGATTTTGTCGACGATAAGATGGACGTAGTGCGCGATACGTATTCCGCGCAGAACCATTATTTTTGAAATGAAATTGCACTATTTGCAAGCGTTCTTCAGGCGTAAGTCTATTCTTGATGAATTGTCAAACCAAACTGAGGATAAATCACTTCTCAGCTGTTAAATCGGTCAAACCAGTTCTTACATCGACCTGAAACTAAACATTGAAACTTTTGCACTTTGATACTGGTTTGAAAATAAATATATCTCACATGACTATGGAGAAAATAGACAACAGGAAGTACAATCATTATATATTGTTAAATGTTGATCGTTTTCATTGAAAGAATGCGTAATTATTAAATTAAATCGTTTCAATTTTTTCTTAACTATCAGAATCTTCAGATGAGGAGTCGATGTCGATGTCTGAATTTAATTCCAAGTCATCCATAGGATGACCGAATCTAACTTAATGACGATGACGTCATTAAGTTCTTCTGATTGATATGAAATTACACAATTGATAAATATTTGGTAAAAGTTGTAGATGAATGACTTTAAATAATAATAATAATAATAATAATAAGTTCTTTATTTTCAACAGGTATAACACCGAATTACAGAAAATAATAATATTATATATATTGATTGCATAACTAAGTAATAACTAAATAATTAGCAAAAAGATTTAACTAAATAACTAAATAACAATACAACCCTTTATTTTCTTCGTTCTCCACAACGATGTCATCGATACTCATCGGCATTTGATCTCCTTTAAACCATTTGAAGGAGCATATGCCCTCCTATATTTTCCATCCGCAATCTTCCATCATCATATCGTTAATTTCCTGTTTGTAAGCATTTCGCCGAATGTTTGCAATATGCTGCTTTAACTCCGCTTTGCACGGAGGTAGCACTGATCCGTTGAAATCACTATTGAATAAAGACTACATAGGGTTTCCCGGTGAATAAGATGTGACACAAATTTTTGTCGCCGGCTCCCGGCCTATAGAATCGAAAGGCTGATCGGCTGCACTTGCCACCAGACCTTCTCCAGATGTTTCAGAAACCGTAATTATCGCTCGATAAACGCTTGAAAACGATTGGTCGAACACTATTTTTTAAGAATAAATCGATAAATCATATAAATTGGCGAGAGTTTTCATAGTTTTATAGCATTGCCATTGTTTTGGTCATTTACATATTCTGTATTACATTAACTGTGTTATGGTACCGAATATTCCTCAAAACTTTCGATTAGATTTCGATTAGATTCACTATTTATTAGCTTCAGTAGTTTTATTATTTCACTTCAATTAGCTTCTAGCACTTTAACCTTTTGACACTAGTTTTTGGTAATTCAATTTATTAATTTTTTATTTTAATTCACACTTATTTATTTGAAGCACTTGTTGAATTAGGTGTTATAATAATTGTTACGTAACGATAATTATATTTCAATATTTATTAACTGATAGACACGATCAGAGTAATTTCATATTCGATACAATAGAAAGGATACGTATACTAAGAGAAATGAAAATGAACCTGCATATGAAGTTGACGAGGAATATATAGGTTTTCCTAAAATGCTGATCTTGGCATTTTGATCAGCAAAATAAATCCATTGTTTGAAGGGGTTACAACAATGTAATTCTGATGAAGTGAAAATTCATTAATCAAAATTGTTGTTTGTTAATGCTTAAAATGTTGAAATTTTATTAAGTTATTGTAACTCAGGCTAATTATTTCTTATTCAGTACTTCATAAGTCTGAATTGAAATACGTTAATTTTATAGGAAAACGTCAATAATTTTGGGACCCTAAGGCCATGAAAATATATATGTACTAGTATTTTGTAACTGTTCGGAGGTGGAAAATAACATTTAGTATATTCGAATGTTGTTAATATTATTCAATGTACGAATAATGATGAAAAAAGCTTTAATTTTGAGAATATTTTTACTGAATACAGCCTGACATTTGAACAAACAAATTAAAAAGATTAATTCTATAAGCTCCATGATATTCAAAATCTAGAATTTCATTTCAGAAATTTGAAAGTTCAGTATTGGAAAGGTCAATGTTTTTAACATAATGTTCGTAATTCTGATTAAAATTCGGTCTTTGGAATATTCGCTTCATGCGTAAAATTCCATGCAATTTGAGGTTTTTCATGCACTTCTTGTTGACGAGAAACGTAATTTGAAGTTTATTATCTTATCTCTCAGCCGCTTTCCTGAGATATTATGGAAAGTTTGAGAGTAAGGTTACAGAAGGTATAAAAGGTCATTCGTGTTCAAATTGACGAATTCTCTCATTCAACCTAGTTTTTTCTGCTCTTAGAGTTTATTACTGCTCATTTAATTTTTTTCTTTCTCTAATTTTATTTCTCCTAGCATTTTCTTGAGTTTTAGTGAATTATTGGTGAGTAATTTGATTTAGAAATTTTCTTGCTTCAGCCATTCATATTTTCTGTATTTTTTTACAATTGCTGGACAAATTTTCATCGACGAAATTGCAACCTATGCATAGAATACATATAATTTTTGCAATTATATTTGATTAATTACTGCTTCTTTTGGGTGCTTCAATTCAGCATTGAACTCAGGGTTATATATTTACAGAATTTTACTTAAATTCAATGGACGATGAATCTACTCTGTGATAGATCATATTTAAATGAGAGGTAATAATATAAACTTGTCTAAAAATCACTGACTGAACAATTCTTTATTCGACTAGTTTCGCCTTTTATTGTAATGCTGTAAAAGCCTTCTTGATTAATGCTGTTTCGCCTTCTTGATAATGCTGTAAAAGGCGAAACTAGTCGAATAAAGAATTGTTCAGTCAGTGATTTTTAGACAAGTTTTTATTATTACCTCTCATTTAGAATTTTACTTGTTTTTAGGGTGATTAATTTTGTTTATATTGGTATTTATAGGTTTCATATGCGTCGGACTTATTTGTTGGTTTTCAGAAACTATTAATTTCGATTAATTATATCAGTAGTTATTTCAGGGTAGAGTAATATTCTGACAATACAATTTCCAGACTTGACAACAGTAACTCAGATTTCATATTTATCGAATATTGATTTCAGAACGTAAATTAGTTTATTTCATGTTCGTAAATTTTTTTATTGGAAACTCTATCTGGTGTACACCTTCAGTATATTTTAAGAAATATTTCGTTTATTCTGGAATTATTTCGCATATTTACTTCAAATCAGGTGTAAAATTTTTTAACGATTTCATTTATTACTCTGATATTCACTCCGGTTTCATCCAAATGTGGCAGTTTGTCAAATGTTAAAAAGTTTTCCTTCATTTTCAGAAATAAAGTTTCATATTATCTGGTGTAGCTCTTCCTTACTGAAAACCGTTCAATATCCCTCTTAACTTCCGCTTGATTTGCGTACCTCTTATAGAAATCTAGAGCAGAAAACAATCGAAGACGTAAATACCACATTGAAATCAAATGAAGAAAATACGCAGAAAAAAGTGACGAAGAAATTACCACCGATAATAATAACTTCAAAAATAGAGAACTTCAAAATATTTCACGAAGAAATTCGCAAATTTACGAAAAATCAATTCAACGCTAAGTACCTAAATGACGGTACAGCGAAAATATATCCACACAATACTGAGGCAAAACAAAACCTCATGAGTGAGCTTAACAGAGACAAAATACAATTTTACACGTACACATTACGTGAAGACGAAAAAAATTAAATAGTAATAAAAGAAGCCCCAAATTTGGATGAAAAAATACTACTCGAAGCTCTGAAAAACGAAAACCCTGGAATATCTGAAGTAACCCGACTTCACGGAAAAGGAGAACATTCACACTCATATCTAGTGAAATATGAGAAATCCACAAACAAAAGAGAAATTCAGAACATAAATTACGTAGACAACATAAAAGTAAACTGGCAACCATTTTCCAGGAAGCAGAGGGTAACCCAATGCTATAACTGCCAACGTTTTGGACATGGCAGCACAAATTGTTTCCAAACACCGAGATGCGTGAAGTGCCCAGGTAACCACCTCACAAGGGATTGTAAGAACATGAAAGGACAACACCCGGCGCAATGCACAAATTGTAGGGGCCCGCACCCAGCCAACTTCAGTGGATGCCCGGCATACCTGGACTACCTGGAAAAGATTAGACCTGGTGAGTACGGTAGGCAAAACCACAATAAAACTCAACATAATAACGACTCAACTAAAGCTTTAAATCAAGTAAACATTCAAAACTTCCCTCAATTACGAGGAAAATCAATTTCGACTACGGCAGCAACAATACCACTAAATTATACTCAAGCCGTCAAACGGTCATTAGAAAAAGCACCTGTACAAATTCCAATAAATTCTTTTCAAAGTAACAATGACAATTTTAAAAATTTTGAAGATTTTCAATCCCTTCTCAGGGAACTTAATAATTTAAATTCAATTTGTAACTTGAGAAATTTACTAAATATTGTTAAAGAACTTAATCAAAAAATGAGTAAAACATCAAGCCAACTGGAGAAAATTTTAATCCTCCAAGAACTTTCTTCGAAATACGATTTATGAAATGGTTCTTTCAAACGCGCTCAAAATCATATCATGGAATGCAAATGGCATTCGTCATAAAATAAATGAATTAGAACATCTTATAAATGAAATGAGTGTTGACCTTGTTTTTATCCAAGAATCAAAATTAAATAATCTCAATCCACCAAAAATTTTAAATTACACAGCCATAAACAAGCCAAATGGGCGAGCATATGGATTAATTATTTATCATAAAAATTCGCTAAACATAACTGAACTTGACGAAAATTTTGGAAATATCGAAACTCAATTCATAAAGATAGATGATATCAAATTAGCAAACATTTACGTCAATCACCATTCAAACCTAGATCCAATAGAATGGAAAAATAAATTTAAATTTAGCAAGAACCTAGCAGTCATCGGTGATTTTAACGCTAAACATAAAAACTGGAATAATTATAACTCAAATAATTTAGGTCGTAAATTTAACAAATTAGTTTCAGATAACATTTTCATAAACAGAAAATTTCCACAAAACGCTCACACGCACTATCCTTATAACGGAAATTTAAATCCATCTACAATAGATTTCGCCATCACCAAAAAAATAGAAATTAATAAAATAGAATCGATAAATGCATTAGACTCCGATCACTTTCCTGTTTACTTAGAAATAAAAACCGCTTCACGGAAACAAGATAATCCAAATTTAAAATTCAAATACCGTACAAATTGGTTAAATTTCAGAAAATCGCTCAATAAAATTACTCCGTTAACAATAGATCTTCAATCAACAAACGAAATTGATACTGAAATAGATGATATAACAAAACAAATTTCTTCAGCATATAAAACAAATACCATCAAATTCCAAGATAAATATGGATTCAAAATTCCTGAACATTTAAAAACGTTAATAAATTTCAAAAAAAAACTGAGAAGAACATTACACATTCAATACAATCCTCTTCTCAAACAAGATATAAAGGAAATCACTCAATATATTAATGCATCTATCGATTCAATTAAATCAAAAAATTGGTCAGACAAGTTATCGCAAACTGAGAAAAACACTAATAATATGTGGAAAATAGCAAAAAGTTTAAAAATTGATAACCAAAATTACATCATACCTCCAATCCACGATGTAGATGGAATTAAAATTTCCGATATAAGTAAAGCGGAAGCTATAGCAGATAATTTTGAAAAAACTCATTTATTAACAGAAAATTATTCCAGTCACAACACTGAAAGAAAAATAAACAGAGATGAAAAAAATATTAAATTCAAACGCAATTCTCCAACTCTCAGATTATACAAATACGTACGAAATTAACAGAATAATTGGAAAGCTACAGAGAAATAAAGCTCCAGGGTATATAAAATCACAAATGAAACTATGAAAGCTCTTCCAAAAAATATAATAATTTCACTAAAAACAATTTTCAATTCATGTTTCAAATTGCAATACTTCTCTAAAAAATGGAAAAACGCTATAATACTGCCAATAAAAAAACCAAACAAAAATCATTCACATCCACAGAACTATAGGCCAATAAGCCTTTTGCCAACATTATCGAAAGTCTTTGAAAAAATTATACTCAATAGAATTAAAAATTACATTAAAACAAATGAAATCACACCAATTATTAATGAACAATTTGGATTTCAAAATAAAAAAAATACAACGCTCCAACTTGTAAGAATCACAAACAATATTACAAAAAATTTCAATTTAAATAAAACAACATCCGTTTTAACCTTAGATATCGAAAAGGCTTTCGATACTGTATGGCACAAGGCCCTAATATACAAGATACACTCATCAAAATTTCCATTATATCTCACAAAAACAATAGCTAGTTTTCTACAAAAAAGAACATTTCAAGTTAAAGTAAACAAAGAACTATCAGATCAAAAACATATAAAAGCAGGAAATCCCCAAGGAGCAATATTATCTCCTACACTCTTCAATTATTACGTTAATTATATTCCAAAAACAAAAAAAACAGAAATCGCGCTGTTTGCTGACGATACAGCTATCATATCTGAAAGTTGGAAAACAGATCGAAACATAATTAATATACAAAAACATACAAACATTTTAGAGAAATTCTTCGACAAGTGGAAAATTAAAATAAATGCGGAAAAAACTAATATTACTCACTTCTCAACCAAAATTGAAGATAAACCAAAAATCAACCTAACTATTTTTGACACCAACATAGAAAACACAAATAAGACAAAATATCTAGGAGTCATTCTTGATAAAAAATTAACATTCAGTGAACATATAAAATCAAAAATGAACAAAGCTTGGGGAATTGCTAAAAAATATTATCCACTTTTAGCGAGAAATAGCAAACTTCCATTAAAACACAAAATTTTAATTTACAAAGCAGCTATAAGACCAATTATTCTATATGCTTGCCCCATTTGGAATCGAACATACAAATACAATTTTAACTCACTTCAAAAACTTCAGAATAAAGTGCTTAGAATGATAACACATTCTTATATTTATACACCTATTCAAGTCATACACAGAAAAGCCAAAATTAATGCCATACGTCAAGAAATCAAAAAACAAACTAGAAAATTCTTTGAAAAACAAGCTCCACACTCAATATTCACCAAAAATATCATTAATCAAAATTCGAAAACAATACCCTTCAGGTTAAAGCATAAATTAATTCATGATATAATTTTCGAGTGAAGGTGTGAATTCCTACCTGACTTAACGCCTAAAGGTAGGAAATCACACCGAAGGGAGATACCATCAAAATAAGTATAAACAATAACAGGTGAGTCGTAACGTGAGTTTTATTTACCTGAAAGTCTACCGTACCACTCAACGATAATTCGAAAATAAATAAATAATGTTAATCTAATAAATTTACCTACAATCTTAAAATGATATATTATATGAAAAACTTTTGAGAAAACATTAAAAATGGTTCAAAAATAAATATAAAACAATAATAAAAAAAAAACGTGAGTTTTATTTACCTGAAAGTATAACGTTGGGTATTCTGACCATTCTGTGATTTGTGCAACTTTTACTAGTACGCATGTTGGTCCTTTTTGGTCCTTGTGTACTATTGGTCAAAATGCATTGCTGCAGCATTATCGATTTTCTAGATTACCTAATAATGTAAAGCACCTTATTCGAATTCGATAAATCTCATTGTTCCAGAAGAAACATTCTGTAGAAATATACGATATATTATGTGTGACTCCATAAACTCTTATTTCGCTGTTAAGAGCATAGATGGACATCGTACCAGATCAATTGCCTGTGACAAAATATACTCTCCACAAGCTTGTCAGTCAACTGACTCAGATGTGGTCACTATTTCAAATCATATCAGGTAACAATGGAAACACTAAAAAAAAATTATATATTCATGAGTATCGGCATTCACGTAAAGTCTCCAAGAAAATATGCAAGAAAATTAGCGTTTTAAAATTTGTTGTGATGTTTTTCAGGAAAAAAAAACCAACCATTAGGGAACGAAAAAACTTTTGACAAATCTGAAAACACAAGAGAGTATATAAAAAATTTGAATAATTTGGTAACAAAAGAATATACATTTCACAGATTTCCTCTGTGAAAATTATAACATTATTCTATTTATATCTTTTTGTTCTCAAGAATGAAGTTTCAATTTGAAAATTGAAACAGTTGGTTCATGAGTTGGTTCAGTTATATTATAAATTGTGAATGCAAGTGAGAAACAAGGTACATTAAGTTAATTGCATTGATACGTAATCGATTGGAAAATAAAAACTGAAATTTCGTAAATTGAAATAGGTTTCATTTATTAATGGTACGTTTTGTGATGTGAAAAAAATTACATAGAGATTGACATAGTGAAAGAGGTAACGTGAATCTTACTATATTTATAGCACAATAAAGATATCTCTTCTACAGTTCATATGAATTCCTCACATTGATACATTAATGTTTCATGATTAATTGAAAAGGAATTACTTTATTGTGAACATATTCTATTAATAAGCTTATTAACACGAGTACTAAACTAGTATAGATTACAAAAGACTGTATTTCAATTGAAAGAAATCAAATCTTATTCATGATAGTTATTTCATAATTTTATATCTTTCTATTGTCGCTGCTGCTATAATTTCTAAAATTAATACTACAAATCCGATACCCAGGCCTACTAGAAGAAGAATGAAGAAATTGAATACTTGATTAATTCAGAAGGGCATTGGAGGAGTTTGCTCTTTAGTCAATCTTCCCAGCAAGTCTTTGTTCATATAGTCGTACCTGTAAATAATTACACAATTCATTTCAAGATTCTCATATTTCATTCAAAATATTTTTCTATTTCCAATGAAAGCATATTGTTTATACTACATTCGATTGGAAGGACCATCGCTAACACAATTCTGAATGAACTAAAAGTAAGCAGCGGGGATTGACTGAACAAGTAACTAGGACCAGCAGCGTACACAACCATACAACAAGAAATCGACCTTCAATTGCGGACTCATTATACATGGAGAGGAAAAGAAAAGAGGATGAACAAAATGAAAAGCCTTAAAGCAGAAATAGTTGAAGTTGAAAACAATAACGACACGATGGATACACTATGCCAGATAATTATAGTGATGAGTCTGTAGCAGAGATTCGAATATCTGTCCAAAGAAAAGAAAAGAAACAATTTGATAAAGGCGTAGATGACAATGAATACTGAAGACAATGAAGTATTGAGAGTGTATATAAAAGAATTTTTTCTATCAGAGTCAGTAACGTCATAAGTAGTGGGAAGAAAAAATTCAGAGAAGAAATAGAAATCAATGAAGGTGAAAGAAAAAAAAATGAGAAATGAAATAGTATATTTAAAGCGCGGATCAGGAAAATTGTAGAAAGCAAGAATGGGACAAAGTTCAGAAATACGTTAATAATTATTATGAACGTTCCAAAATTGTCCCACAGAGGTTGAGAAGACGTCGGGAAATGAAATATCAAAATGCTATGTTACAATAATTATAGGACATTTTAATACAAACTTGGGGAGATAAGAAATATAGAAGTTAGTGATAGGAAATCGAAGTAAACAAGCCGAATGCAAAGATAATATGCAAAGATAGAATTGCGACACCTTAAGACCTACTAACAGTAGTGGAAAGTGGGGTAATTGGGAACGGCGGCGGCGGGTAAATAGGAACAGTTGAATATCAAATACATTTCCCAGCACTACACCGGCCGCGTTCGTTAAGTAGACGCGCTCAGGGTCCCTAAATTCTCTCGCAGAAATGTAAAGAAAAATTCGCGCGCATCCTGTCACGGATAGTCGAACAACATTATTCCGTATTTTCATTACAATTTTTTCCGTATGTAGAAATCGATGTAATGAGCATATTTTTGAGCCTAAAGACGACACATATTGTTAATATCTTTCATGTAATATCTGTTTTTACATTTTACAGTAGCTTTAAAATCATTGAAGATAATATTGCAAGTAACGTCTATTTAGATTTGAGTTGACTACTTCGGGTAATTAGGAACAGTGTCAGGAGGGTAAATGTGAACGTTCCCAATTACCCCTATGAACTGATTAATCTTGTATAAATATTCTAACACTACAAATTGTTTTAGATGCCTCGTCATTACAAAAGAAAAACCACACCTAGATATAAATAGGATATATAGGTATATATAATATATATATATATATATATATATATATATATATATATATATATATATATATATATATATATATATATATATATATATATATATGTTCATACCGCTCCCAAAATCTACTCGTTACCAAATTTATATTTTTACGGCGGAAGTGAGGCAAGAGGGGAAGGCAGTTGGTAGTTACCAACTGTGTCGAAGTGTCAATGGCTAGTTTGTCTTTTAGGTTATCTCTCATCCAAACAAATGAAGGTTTTGTTAAAATATTATGGAATTTGTGAATTGTATGGTCGAAATATTGATAATGATATTGTATATTGTGAATATATTTCGTTATAAATATATGTCGAGGTGTTAAGATCCATTAAATCTGGATGTAATAACTACTAGATGAATAATAATCTGCTACTTCATGAAATGATTTTCTGAACTAAAGTAGTGATTAAAATATTTCATTGAATTTATTATATTTCAGGATACACAATTAAGAGCTTATATTGAATTGAATATGTTACTATTGAGTAAATATTTCAGAATCTTCTAGGTTAAAATGGCTTCGGCTTATGAATATTGCATAGTGCTACATTCTACCATGGAGTTAATTCATAGATGCAAGATACCTCATAATTGTCTATTATATAATTATCATACTTCGACTAGAAAAGAGAAACAATATATATTTTAAAAAATAAATTAAGTATCAAGACAGAGAGAATAGTGAGAAAAGATAAAATTCGTTGGAAAGGTTTGTATTTATATAGTTTGTTTTTATGTTACCAGAAATATTCATTGTAGTTTAAATTGGCTTACTACATAATTTCCATTTGATAAATTGACTACACACTATCCCAGATAATCAAATACTAAAGTACTTATATGAAAAATAAATTGAAGTGGTTTAAAATATATTATTGGGTCCAAGCAGTTTCACACATGATACAAAATACGATATTGCAAATTGAATACCATTATGTTGTTAACCTTTCAGAAAAGAGTAGTTCTACTCATTATCTCATTTGTTTTGTGGTAATTCATTGTTCTAGGTCATATAGAAAGAATGCATTGTTTTAAAACAAATCTACAGTAGTTTCTACATCTAGCTATATAGCAACTGAATTGAATGTTCAGAGCTAAAGCGTCTATTTCTATGTTTGATATGGTGAATAAGTGTAGTCGATAGAATAGTACTGATTATAATAGGTGTTTTGTAGAATTACTTGACAGAATATTGTGATGAAACATGCAATGTTCAACATTAAGTCAGGATCAATATACACACAACAGTTGTTTTCATTATTTTATTTATTTTGTGGTAACTGATTGTTCTAGGTCATATAAAAAGAATGCACTGAAGAAAACACATCTATATTTGTTTATACATCTAGGTATATAGCAGCTGAATTGAATGTTCAGAGCTAAAGCTGCTATTTGTATGTTTAATATCATCAATAAGTGTATTTGATAGAATACTACTTATTATTATAGGTGTTTCGTAGAAATACTTGCCAGAATAATGAATGGAACATGCAATGTTCAACATTAAGTCAGTACCAATATACTACACAATTGAGATTGAACTTTTACTTACCTCTTGGTGAAACATGATTGAATAAAAATTCAAATCAAACTGTTGGCTTTATGCATCATTAATTTGTGAAATATTAAGTCAAGAGTTTGATTTGAATTCTTACTACACAATTCATTAATCAAAAAATTGTGTTAGTTAGTTACGAGCTTCATTTTAATATAAATAATTTAATCTCAATTTAGTATAAACAATTTAACAATAAAATATCTAAAACACAATACTTCGATCATAAAGATAAAAAGATGTTAGAACAATTCTTGCTGAATTGAAAATTCAATACAGTAGTGAGAGATGATTCAAAACAGTTTTAACTGTAGTAAAATATTGTTATTGATACTAGTAGAATAGATACATGATAACTGAACAGAATGATAATTGTATATTATAAGGAAAAAGAACAAGAAAACTTCAATTCATTGATGTTGCATTATGTATTTTTTTAAAAATTATGGCAGACTTGAATAAGCAGATATGACCTGAGTAAAAGTTGAAAATGTTTTCCATAAAACATAAAATTCAGTGGAATATATACCAATGAGTGAAATATTTATGTTCTATTGATGTATTTTATATATTTATTCGTTTGGAAAATGGAATACCAACAATAGCATTCACACATTGAAAAATAAAGAAATGATAATGCATATATAACTAATACTTCACACATGCATATATAATTAATCTCCAACTAAATCAATGATGAATACTTAAATAAGCATTTGTGACCTGAGTGAAAGTTGGAAATATTTAACATAATCCATCATAAAATTCAGTGATATATAACCATTGGGTGAAATATTTATGTTCTATTGATGTATCTTATATATTTATTCGTTTAGAAAATGTAATACCGACAATTATGAAACCAACAATAGAATTTACATTGAAAATTAAAGAAATGATAAAGCATTTATAACTAACACATCTTACATTGCATATATAATTATGCTCTAACTAAATCAATGATCAATATATATTATATCCATATATATTATTTTCAATATTTAATACAATAAAAAATGATAAATTTTTCAATTATATTCAAAACTGAGTTAGATAACTGCAACCACCTTATGTTATTGCATTGAGATGATAAGTGTAGCAAAATTACTGAGTTAGTGTTGAAATTTATCATTATTTATGTCTTTTCTCTATACCCTTGTTCTGTATACCTTGTATTCTGTATATATTTTTTCATGAAAATGTTGGAAAAAATTCAGCACAAATATCGTTCAGGTAAAACGAAATTATTGCATTTTAATATTTTAGATGAAAATATATACAATATAAAAAAAAAATTGTATAATTAACGTTTTTGAACAACAATTCCGAAAATTTTTATGTGTTCTCCTGGGACTAAACTAAAACAGCAAGTTCATATAATCATACCAACATCCCAAGAAGAAATACCAATGTATAAATGATTTTCTAAAACTTACACCTGACAATAATTTTCTGCCAAGCCACTTAATGCTAGATAAGTAGCTAAATCATAACATATGTCATAAGATGGAATAAGTTGAATAAAGCTCAATTGAAGTTGAAAAAACTCAATCAGCACTTCATAATACATTTTTACTTATATTGAATAACTTACAGCAAACAAACAAACCAAATAAAGGAGTGAACTTGTTGGTGATTTTTAAATGAAATAAAACATGATAAGAAAACTTCATGTTCATTCGCAATTAATTCAGTATTTTTTGAAATGCAATTGATAACTGCAACAATTCGAAAACGAAAGCTTGACAATGAAACAATTGGGTTCACAAAATCAGCTTCAGTCAAAAATTTATATCTTAGGGAGGAAGAAGCTGCAAGAAAAACTCCTTGGGGTTTTGAACCATTGTTACAAGTCTTAAAATTTAGTGATTTTGGTTAGCTGACTGACCTTTTTTGTCTCAAATCAAAATGCTATATTTATTGCATGTTCAGAAATATCAAGGGCGAGGTGAAAAATTTCCTCTGTTGTTAGAGTCAATTCTGATTTTTATTCAAACTTCCACATTTCTCCTAATGAGATCATTTCTTTTCTTTTTACTATGTAGTGAGACAAAAAAGCTCAACTTGACTACCACAGGATCGGAGGAAAATTCAATGTAGTAATGAACAAAACTTCTAAAAGATATTCAGTCTTCACTATCGATTGTGAAGAAATATAGAACTTTATGATTTGAGAAAAATTGATTTAAGTAAATTTTAAAGTTTATAATCGTTAAAATCTGTCAATGAAAGTCTAGTTGGACTTACTAGTTGGAAAGTACATTCATCTTTGAAGATAAATATATTATATATAAATGTATAATATATGTGAAGTATTGATACTTCTAGAGAAAAGGAAGTTAGAATTCCTGGTGACTCATTTATACTTTGCTTACAAAATTACCCAGCATGAAGAAGTATATAAATATGTATAAAAGAAATCAATCGTGAAGTGTTATTTTTTACACATTTCGAGCATATAATGCAATATATAATAACTACCTAATACTTTAGAAAATTTTCGAACCATTTTATAGAAAAAGTTCGAAAATGAACAGCTATGAAAAACCAAATTTGTTTTTAACCCTTAAAAACCAAAAATAGACGTTAGCCACCAAATTTGAACGGACAATGAAGCTCCAGGTGCCAATAAGATTGTGTTAAGATTTTTGATGTGGAACATGTTCAGGTAATCAGGTTCTTGGTGTAGGTATCATCTGCAATCAGAAAAATATGTGTATGAAAAATAATCGATGAGGACAGTAATACCATAACAATTACAATCAGTATTATGATTTTATGTTGGTTATAATGCTATTCCTGTATTAAGTCCAACTAGTAGTAAATTTTAAAATTACATAATTTCTCCACAAAACTACTCGAGATTGCTTCAATAATTAAATTAGATGATTCAGTTATTAAATTATCTGGCTGTCGTTCGAAAGTCAAACCTGATGAAGTTATAAAATCATCAAAATTTTCAGAAATTCCTTGCGCATTTCTTTCATCGAGCAAATTTATAGGAGCGAATATATTTCACCAATATTTTTGCAATAGTCTTTTTGCATCTGTTATTTTGGATCTCTATACCATGATCTATGTGTCCTACAATCTAACGACTTATTAATTTTTTTTTTCACGAATATTCCAAATCCAGGGGCATATTTCTTTTGTTTTTCTTTTTCTTTTGTTTTTTTGTAACTTATTAACATCGTTTCATTCATGATCTCTGTCAAGAATTCCCTTGTTATTATTTGCCATTTTATTGTTGATATATTGGCATCAAGAGAATGAAATTATGCAGATGTTTTCATCCGTCATTTTTTCTCAATTTTTTTATGAATTTTCTCGGTTTTTGCATCTGAACAAAATTCATCATGATCCACAAGAACAGAAACACAAGCATTTATATTTCAACAGTAAAAACTAAATATTAGGAACGGTTCCAATTGAAAATATTTAATTTATTCGTCATGCCTATTGATTGTTGAGTGTTAGAGGCACAAAGCCGTATTGAATAATATAGGTTGAAAAAGTGATTTTATTGAGTAATAAGTTATAATTGAACTAAATTTTTCGAGTCGATGAAATGAAGAACAAAATCACTAAATAACGAAAAATACCTGATGAATTGATTACTTACCTGCTTCCAAATTTTCTTTCACCAAAGGTTCAGTACTTAATAAAGTTGTTAATCAATGTCTTTCCAATTTTTTCTGCAACCAATTGCAAAAAAGGAACAAAATTTTTTCCTCCATAATATTTCCATGATTAATAATTTAAGGTGGAACTTGTGTCACCTAAAAATACATTGAATAACAAAAATAGTATACCATAGACTTAGTTATTTAATTAGTGAATAATTGAATTAAAAGTAATAGATAGCAAAGATCATTCATTTTGCGTATCAATCAGACATGAGGAACATTCTTGATGGAAAATTATCAATGTCGTTACTTGAACATAAATTACTAGGGTGTACTTTCAGAAGGGATATAAATCGGAAAGGCACTTAACTAAAACGAATACAACGAAAAGTACTAATTTGTTGAAGTAATTAATTTTTTCCGGTCACCTGAGACATTATTTCTCAGCATTGCTGGAGAATATACTTTTTTGGCTTGTCAAATAACATGAAATAATGACCCTTAATTACTTAATTGCGATTTCAATTGTAAGCTCTGTTAGGATATTCATTACACGTTCAAATGTAGGGCTGAATAGATTCGAAAAAAATGATTGAGAAATAAGCAATAAGAATAATATTTTATGAAATGAATTCAAACATTTCCCATATAGTCATGAAATAAATGGAGCTCGTATAACAAACATTCGTATTGCTATTAATTATTGGAAGGCACATAATAACCTAATAGTGAGAAAAATCTAAAAGTTCAACTGTTTGAAAAATAGAAGGGTTAATAAAAACGGAAATAAAAGTTGGTAAATGAAATATTATCCAGAAGAAACTGATTTATAAACAATAGTTTGGGTTATATGATTTATCATTTTTTGACCAATTTTTTTCAATGCTAAAATTCTGAATTGTATGTTTAATACAATTACAAACATTAACAAAAATGTAAATGTTTCATAAATATCCGAAAATTCATCAATGAAAGAAAATATTTGATATAATTAATGTCGTGCAAGTACTTACCCGTTTTTTTCTGTAGAATTTCACGATAAATTTTCATCGGTTCATAACTCAACTTTCACAAAACTTTTAAACAATGGTATGTTATATTTGACTGAAAGAGAATAAATTTCACAAACATTCACGAAAAATACAATTAAATTATTTCACAAGACTTTCGTGTAACACCTTAAAGTTAGACTGGCTCGGTAAAATATACCTACCTACACATATTTGTACGAGGTCACTTATCTCCAGATGTTCTCAAGTGCCCTACGAGTGAAAATACTAATATGGATCTCGGACCGCATGGTTGTTGATATTATACGTAATAAATAATGTCAACAAGTATCGATTACCTACTAATGTAATCAATACAACAATTAGTTCAATTCGTTGGATATTTTCTGAATTCAAATTTTTCGTGAAAGAATAATTTAAAAAATCTCGAGAAATCTTTGCGTCTTAATAGATCGTTAGGGGTCGTACGAGACAAGGTCTGTTTCGGCAAATATAAAGCAATGGGAAATCAAGATGAAAAATAAGAGAAATCTGTAATTTATTCCAGATTAGCTAGTATTTTGATGCCTAAACCATTTCGCACTCATAGTGCGAATACGTCAAAATTTCATTTAAACAGACTTGTACAAATTATTTGATTGAAATGCAAATCTCATATCAAAGTAATGAAGCAGAATCCCTTCAATTTTTTCGGGTATTTCTGAAATGGAAGTTTTGAAGAGGAATAATTCGAGAAAATGTGAATTTATTTCTTTATTTCCGGTCAATATTTAATTTTTGAAAGAGCTTAATAAAAATACTTTTAATTTTTAATTATTGATCTAATAAACAGTAGGGGATTCAAACGATAGTTTTACTTGATCTACATTGTCAAGAAATGAAAATGTGTAATAAAATGTTAAATTTATACACAATAAAAGAGCCTTGCTTCAATCGAATAATCAAATATCGGTTAACTGCTCCTTATATTGTGAATTCATGCAACCAATCCCTTATAAAACAAAACTTTCGATTTGCTTCAGCATTACGAAGTACAGTTCATACTCGTCAAACTCATGGGGAAACGAACTATATGAGTGCATCGTTCGAACGTAAAATATTTCATAAAATATAGAATATAATATCGATTATTTTCCATATAAGTACCTACCAATGAAATCCTGTCGAAAAAATTCTATGAAGATATAATTTTATTCGATATTCATTGTTGTGTTAATTAATACATTTTGAATGAAAGTGATAAATTGCCATGTGTACTCTAGAAATACATTTTTTTCAAGTATATTTCCACTGAATTTGGATGGAATACAAAGTTCGTTCGAAAAAAAGGTGAATTTTGAATTTTTTCTAAAAGTATTCAATTATTTATAAATATCCATTTTATTTCCTTCAAAGTAACCCCTTTAGGTATAGTGCTCTTATGCCAGCGCTTCTTCTAATCCTTGAAGCTCTGAAATGCGCTATTCCGATTTTATGTCATCAATTGTGGCTTTCCTTTCATTGATTGCTTCAGTCATTGGGAAAAGGAAAAAAGCAAATCTGGTCAATACGGTGGTTGTTTTTGTCCAAACAATCACTAACAAGCATTGATATGTGAGCTGGTGCATTATCATTCTGATTCCTATCGTTTGAGCCGTACTGCTTTACGCAAACGTTGAACAACTTCTTTGTAGTAATCCGTATTAACCGCATGAGATATTAGGAAGAACTCATGGTGCATCACGCCGTTGTAAGAAAACAGTGAGCAAAACCTTCACATTGGATTGAACTTGGCGTGCCTTTTTCGATCTAGGCTCTTCTGACCGATTCAATTGGGATTATTGGGCCTTTGTTCCGACGGCCTAACCATGTATTCACGTTATGTCACCAGATATGCCCTTTTTGAGCAAATCTGATGCAATACGAAAGCGACCTTACTTTTGCTCAACATTTTGCAATTTCTTAACAAACTTCGCTACCTCACGTTCCATGTCCAAAACATCCGAGAAAAGTGCATGGCACGAGCCGATTGATATGCCAACGTTCTGTGCAACATCCCTACTAGGGATTTGACGGTTTTCCAGAATCATTTTCGTGATTGGTTCGTTGTTTTCTTCGTTTTTTGAGATGGTTGCAACTCCAGGATATTCTTCATCATCAACTCCTTCTCGAATATGCTTGTACTACTTATAAACAATTTTTTGTGACGAAGTAGGTTCTCCGTATGCCACAATCATTATTTTAAATGCGTTGGAGCACTTCATTTCATTTTAACGTAAAATTTAATACAGATTATTTGAGCTATTTTTTTGGAAAGTAAAAAATTGAAATAACATATGAAGATCGTGACTAACCTTTTCAGTTGTCGGAAACAAACTTCTCATCTAAAAGGGCTGATAATTGCAACATATTGCAATTTTCCTATTTTGATAAAGCAGTTGAAAGCAGCAAACTTAGTTTTTTTTTTGTTTTCTGCGATAAACATTTGCAGTTAATGTATTAATGAGAATAATTGAATATTAGTCGTTTCAAATTCGAATTCTAATACTTTCGAATGATATCATGTAAGGAATCGATCTAGTGAGCAGATATTTCTTCCTAAAAAATTTAGATTAGAATTTTTCTGTTCGATAACAACAATGAAATAATTTACAATTAGCTGAACTTTCAAATCACATTTAGAGAAATTGCAGTTTTTCATCTAATATGTAATTGAATTAAGGGTAATCATTTATTATATTCACTCAAATGCTAAATTTTTTTGTTGGTTATGTTGTTTTTCATTACTTGAACCACAGATAATTCAGAACGTTTATATTAGTCATTATATGAATATAAAAGATATCTTTACCGGCAGATGTTTATATAGTTTATACAGCATATTTATTTTAATAAGAATAGGTACAGTGTAATATGCCATTTCACAACTAAAAATTTAATGAACTTAAAATCATAAACCTAACTTTTTCGAATTTCAAGACAACGACCCCTATTCAACCTTGTAGCTTCTGGCGGAAAACAAATCATATGAATATAAAGGAAACGGGCATCTGAAAAATACGAGTACCTAGTTCACTTCTTTTTATACCTACATCAATTATTTTTTGATAGAACAAATCATATTTCGATCTTGTATTGTAATACTTTGAAACACCAACTCAAAAATCAAATCGAAAAATCAATTTTCTGTAAATCGATTATTGAGACTCGAATTTTTACGTTTATCGATTCAATATTTGGATTTGAATCTAAGTGAAAATCGATAACGAATAAATCGCCCTTCCCAAACTTGAAACACATCCACGCCTATATTGGTTTTCGTATCTGAGTTCAGATTTGTTTTTCATAACGTCATATACGTCATCATAACGTTTCTGAGGTAATGAACTGAAGAACTAGAGCAGTGATTCTTAACCACTTTGCTGCGGTACAGTTAAATGACGCGAGATTCTTCAAGTGTACCTCCAAATTAACCTGATACTCCCACGATGCAATTTCTAGACTTTCAAGTTGAGCACCTTAGAATTTATAGACCTTAAAATCGTACAGAAGACAAAATGTCGATGAACATCAATAATTCGTCCCAAAACAAATTCGTTACATTTGAATTTTTAGAAAAAATAAAATGAGTTTCACCCAGAATTCAGTTACCTTCTAATTATCTTTCATATTTTTCGAGCTTCCTGACGTTTGTTCTCTGTTATTAGCTTCCCGGCTCTGCGCGTATAAAGAATGAATATTTTTGTTTACGGTTCACTAGCGTGACCCTGATTAAGTTATGTAAACAAATTTCCTAAAACAACGATAAAGTGCTATAATGATCCCAAGACCTTGACAGCAGTCAACAGATTTGTTGCATATATAATTTTCAACTCAGATTTCAGTTTGATGAATTCCCAACAATGATAAAAATTAACAGTTTCGTTCGCAATAGTTAATATTCATTCGGAGCCCTTATATTTGCGATTTTCAATTGGAAACGAGCATCTGAAACTATAGACATTCTAACATTTTAAACGAAAAAGAATCGGATTAATACATGAGTAGAAATAAACATTCAAATAAAACTTCACAAAAGTACACCTAAAAAATTATAGAAAAACTATTTTATGGAATAGGAGCATAATTAAAGTTTTGAATACTCGAAAATTATATTATTTCTCTGCTCTGTTGCAACTTTTTTTGCCCGCAATCTCAAGTCAGATTTTTCGAACTGAAAATTCTCGAAAAATATGGGGCTGTTATAACTTAGTTCACCGACACCTGATGAACAAGGCAAAAAACCCGGACATTTAGGCGAAATATGTTTTTTTCACGACATATCTGAAAAAATATTTTTTGCAAACAAAATAAAAACATCGTTATAAATTTTCAATTTTCATTCATTCATACAGTGTGCCATTGAAATCGACTTCATTTTATGTAACACCAACAAATAATAGACATTTTTTAAGAAGCACTCCTTCTGTTGTATTATGGTAACAAAAATAACTAAAGCGCTTTTTTCAGGTACCAATCAAATTATTATATGATACTTCTAATGACTAATACTTGATAATTTTGAAAAAAAAACTACTACACAAATGATATTCTCATACATCTAGTAAGATAGCCAAATCCCTATAATATTGTTTCAATTGTAAATATAAATTATTTCAAGTAAGTTCAAAAACTGTGAATTTTAGGGAGATCAAGTTTTTTCAAACTATTTTGATTTATGTTAGTCTTCCCAATTTTCAATGAAATATCTTTCTGTTCTAACAAGAATTTGTAAAAGATCGAAATTTTTTCAAAGAGATCAAATAAAAGATTTGATCATAGACCTAAAATGAGCCGTTAATCGAGTTTCTTTATTCCGTCCATTGATACGTGACTAGTGAAAACACTTTCTGTCGACGCATTGTGTGCAGATATACACAAAATAATACTATACGATTTTAAGCATTTCTGACTATAATGAGTGTTTCGAAAAAAAATAAGTCATAGATGAATTGCGCTATGAAATCTTATCGCCGTCAATAAGGTCCATGCTATGAGCGTTTGTATATTCGTCAATCAGCTTCGTGTCATCGATTTCGATGTTAATTTCCTTGAGAAAAGGGACTGTTCTTTTCGACATCAGACCATGGGGTACTTGCAATGATGTTTAGTAACATCATTCAGTTAAATTGGTCAAAGTGTTCAATTGGTTTTTCAAACTTTTCTATGTGGGAATTCATTGCTATGTAAAAAATGTAAAATACTTTGAAATGGTTTTTGGTGTTTTCATCCTGTTCGTTCGAAATATTTTGTGCCTTTAGAAACAAAAAATTTTCTTTCATTCTGTCTTCTAACGTTTTATTCTGATACGCAAATACGATTCTGTTTTCGATTTTTCACTTTTTTCCAACTTTTCGATATTCGAGATTAGAGAACGTACATCACTGAACACATTGGAAATATATATGCCTCTGACAGTGGGTCTTCAAAAAATTATTTGATCGGAATGGGTAGTCTATCCAAGCTTTTAAAATAAATTTCCAAGGCCTCGAACATTTTCTAAAACCTTCCGATTGCATAAAAATTTGTCGCTCAACTAAAAAAAAATTGGATTTCCCTGACAAAAAAAAATTGTACGGTTTACACACGGTCACTTATTAAAAGCCGCTGCTGGACAGCCCCTGGACTCCCTTCGAAGAAGACAAATCTGGGAAATCCCGGACGGATAGCAACCGTAATAATTAAAGATGACCGAACAGTAGAGGATTCGATAATATTAGAATTTCAATTAGCCACCCATTTTCAATCATCACTATTCATTTGTGATTCAAATCTTCAAAGATATATTAGAATTATGTAATAATATAAAAAATACTCGAGAATCTTTGCACATCTCTATTAATATGAGTGAGTTGAAATACATATTGAAGTGAACAATACATATTGAAGTGAGTTGAATTACAGTTCAGTATAATTTCGAATTAATTGAATATAATAATTCTCGGTCACTTCCGAAAAATCTTTTTGTCAGGGCAAAATTTCAGAAGTATTTAAAAATCCTTGTCTCTTATAACCTGATAGGACAGGAATGATAAGAAATAATGGCCTGTTATTGCCAATATAAAACAGTGTCAAAACAATAGGACTCATCTATAATGTATTCTGAATTCCAAATTTCGATATTTGAGATATTTTGCACATTGGAATAAATATCTTCAATCAGAATTCAAATTTTAAACAGAGTTTTACAAATTGTTCCATTTTTGGAAACGCATCTATCCTCAATCAAAATAGTCGCCGACTTCATGATAAACATCGGTTTACCAAATAGATGTTAAATGCTAGAATATTCATGTTCTTACATGTTACTCCTGTATTGAGAACTGCATCTCATGCAACATTTTACAAATTGAACTTGCTTACTTATGAACTTTAAATTGATAAAATGAATGAATCAACAATTGTTGACTCATAGAAACAATATCTTCATCCAATTATTTGTGTTAAGTCAAAAAAATTGCGAGAAAACATAGAAATAGAAGCAGAAATAATGGACATGAAAAAATTTTACGTTCCTTGACCTGAATTCTATTGAAGTTATATTACGTTCCTCAAAATATAGTGATTTAGTTCATTTTATCACTTTTCAAAATGGGAATTACCTACAGTATTACAGATATTGCTACTTGAATATATACGTCAAGTTGAAGAATTTGTTTAATGCTAATCTTTTGCATGTGAAGAATTTCAGTTGAAAAACCTATGAAAACCTTCAACTGTTTAGAAATTTGAATAGAAGATGAAGAAAACCTTTTGTTGTAAGATTAAATTTTGACCTTCATTCTAACTAATATTATTCTCTTATTATAATAATGTCTTTTTTTATTATGTAATGAAAGACAAAAATCTCGCATGCAACTAGATTGGAGGACAATTCAAAATTGTCCTCCAACAATTTTGTTTATTTAAAATTCTGGAATATAATTTGGTTTTTACTATGGATTGGAAGAAGTGAACTTGGGCTAGAACAGGTACAAAGTATAACTACAGTGATTCATTAAAAGTAATCAATATTTCAAATGATATGTGGAAATTCCTAAAGAAAAATTTTCCTGAATTGTATGCTTTTGATATACACTTTCTATAGATTTATATTATACATTATTTATAATATAAAAATAATTGATATTTTCAAAACATGAATGATGCTATATATACATTATTTCTGAAGTCCTATAAAATCATAATCTTTTGAATCGGACACCTATCTCATTTGAGTAACGTACATTCCTTTTCTATTCTTCAAAACGAAAAAAAATGAAATTTTTTTGACTCATTTATGAAGATCTAGGTGACTTTGAATTATTTCTGCGCATTTTTGATTTGCAACATGTTGTTACATCTAGTCGTACACGTAGGGTATTTCGAAATGAGCATATTCGTGATATAAGTAATAAATAATACTACATATGTACTATTGACTATCTTATACCGTTTTCAGTTATTCAGATTTTTTTAGTGTATTTCTGCTTAAAATATACGTAGGTATGCAATTCATATTCGTAAAAAATATTAGAAAAGCTTCCTTCACAATTTGAATTATTTTTGCTTCATTAATGTTTTCAACGATTTTCTGCACCTAGGTATTCCGACTCTTCTATGAATAAGGAATGTTGTTTACGATTCACTCACGTATCCCTGATTAATTTAGGTATATAAACAGATACTCTCATAAGCGGTACAGTGCTACGATAATCAAACCGCTGATATCAGTCAATAGTTTTTTGCAATTTTTACGCTCAAATTCAAGTATTTCGAAAATATTGTGGTTTAAAACGTGTTTCACATTCGAACCCTCTATATAATCTAAAATAATCCCCACGATTTTTTCAAACATTTCTGAATTATTTTAATTGATCGAACAATTTATAACTTGATCAGAGGTAATAAGCTAGATGTGTTTTCATTGAATATACTATAACCTTTATGAAGCTATGAAATCACACCTAAATAACTATAAGAGACATCTATAATTTATTCTCAATTAGTAAACATTTTCATTTTCAAAATATTTCATAATTATATGTAATAGTAATTTGCAGTCAAATATTCATTCTACAACATTGCATTCAACAGTATTGTACAACTTATTCATGTTGTAATTAATAGGTATATCAAACAATGAATATGAATATATTGAATTTAAATGACATTTTTACTTGATCTTTATTGAAAAATTATAAGTAAAGTAAAATATTAACTTGAGACATAATATAACACTTTCATCTTCAGCTGAAATAATCAAATAGCTGTAGATTGCTCATCTCATTATGCATTCATTCAATTACCTATAAAACGAACTATCGATATGCTCCTCTTTGTCGAAAAACTCTCATAAAAGTCACGATTAGGTACCTATGTTGTACACAATCCTCTCGATAATTCATTATTATATTATAAGATACAGTAGATATAGTTGCGATAAATAAATGAAAAAACTGATCAAAGAAGCTACTTCGTAATCGAGTAGAATCCCCTCAATTATTTGGTGATTTCTGACATTAATGTTAACTGTTCATGACGATGAACAGTTAAATGTCTGTTATTGTTGAACGATATTTTCAACATCTTCATACGTTTTTGTGTTACCTTGTCATAAAAACGAGAGACTTTATTTAGTCTTTGTCAATAAAATGCCTTGTGAAATCAGATGTTAACAAGAGACATCTAGAACATCTCGAAACACATGTTCTGAATGAGCCAAAATTTTGATAATCAAAATGGCTTTTTTATAATCACGGAAAAAAAATTTCAGTCAAAATTCATTTTCAAAACCTCTTAACGTTATATAATTGACGTCCATATGATGACCGTTAATTTCTTATTCTTTTTCCGCAGTTATAAATTATAATATGTCTTTTAACATCTGTTAAGAATTCGAAATCTACATGGTCGACAGTTCGACAAGTTCCTGAACCTTCCAAGAAATTAACCTAATATTGAATCCATAAAACCATTGAAATGACGACGCAAGGGCGTATATAAAAGGGGGCCTAGGGGACCGAACCCTCCTCCTCGAAATCAAACAGTGTAATAAAAAATTAACTCATTTGCGAAAATGATGAGTCCAGCATAATGTTGAATTTTGACGAATAAACATATGTGAATTAGTGTGAGGGAACTTGTGTTTCTGCAAGAAGAAAGAGGCCATAGTGATATTGGATCTCCCGCAAATTGTCATAGGACTTTTTATCCTATCATTTATATCCTCTTGATAATTACCAGGAAGTTATTGATGAATTCTGAAATACACTGAGAATCTTGAACTTTGTTCTGTACTATGTGAATATTGTTAACCTCACTAAGTCTTTATAACATATAATATTTTTGAACGGTTTTTTTCCTTCACTTATATGTACTTTGTTTCGACTTTTTAAAACGAAATTGAAATTTAATTGTAATTTGTTCACTGAAATCGACCTCAAAAGCTAACGTGAAACATAACTACTTTATTACCCAAATTACATATTATTACTTTGTTCTTGCCCCCCATCTCCAAAAATATTATGTATATCCGCCACTGGTGGGACTGGATATACTGTGCGTAGTGATATTGACCAGATGCCAACGAAACTCCTCTTCAAAAGGTGGTAAATCTTTATGAAGAATAATATGAATCGATGAAATGAAATTAACTGTGTGAACTTTAATTTTAAATGAAACTTCTATGAAGTACAAATCTTATAATAACTGAGTTTATTGCAAAAACAACTAATTTGACTTGTACTATTACAGTTTTATAAAATCTTTATCTCTTGATTTTGCCGTTATGGTTGAAAGTAGTTGTTTTAAAAATGGATTCAGTGTTTTTAACAATTATAACTGAAGTTTCAATTTTTTATGCGGAATAGTCGAATTCAACCCTTCACGAAGAAAAATGTTATGAAATCTATGTTAATAAATTATGGCATACCAAAATTAATTATAGTCATGTACATAAGTTCAAATTTTTCTGATGAATGTACACGGTATTATCCCGTGTCGAAATGAATAACACATCTCGCAACTCATAGTATAGTTTTGATACAAAAATATCATCAAACTGAATACCTACTTTTTTCTTCTCAAATTGGCAATTTATTAACTTATTTATTATTTATTTTTTAGAGCTTTTTGGATGATCTATTACACCTTTAAAATTCTTCAAAGAGTAAATATAATCGTATATCAATAACAACCATCGAGGCCTTCGCACTGAATACTCCACTTTCATCACGCGAAATTGATGCGAATGTTATTTGCTTATTAAAACATGGTTTTTGGCAACTTTCAGAATTTTTTCAGTTTTTCAAGAGAAAGTGTTTTCTATTTTGATTATATGACTCAGATTAAAAGAAATAATTCAAAAATAATTTTCTGTTGAAACTGAAGAAAACTAAATAAATAGAAAAATAATAAATCTTGTTGGTATTCATTCAGCATAAATCTTGAATATACTGAAATCTTGAATCATATATTTTACTTAACAAATGAATCATTTTAATAAATAAAACATTCAATAATAGTATTCCATTTGAAATAATGATATATTAAATATAATACTTCTGATTAGGCGATTAGTCCGCTATAGGCAGATTGAATTTTATTTATCAACACAAATAGCGGTTCCAGTCATTTCGCAGTTAGATTTTTTTGCATCTCGAATATTGATAGACTGTAGAATTTTTTAGATTAATTTTTCGAAGTCATTAATATAATTCATTTCTTACTACCACTTCAACGAACCAAGAAAGTAATAATGAACATAACGACTAATACACGTATTAACTAGAAATATGTATGCAGACATGTCTATCAGCGGAAATTTGATGAAATGTATGTTCATCCAATGTATCAAACGAAGTAAAACCAATATTGAGTTCATGTATACCTATATGAAAAATAAGCTATTAAAAATAGTTTCAAACACTGAAACTGCATCTGAAAATAATTCCGTATAATCTCAATCAGATATACATTTTACAATCAGTAAAGTAATAAAAATTCTATCAAAGATTTGTCTGTTGTGCCCTCTATAGAATAATTTCTGAACAAGTAAGAATGAGCAGAGAAATCTACACCCTAACATCCTACATCCTAAGTCAACAGCCTAGGCTACACACATGACGCTTTGAAGTAATAGATGTTAACTGACTATTTTTCGTTATATATTGTTCAATTTAACATATGCACTTTATATTTATGATATAAGTATAACTGATCCAGATATATTCAAAACTTTGTGACATTATATTACCTATATTCTTTATATGCAAGTATTCTTCCTTATATTTCATTAAAAAAAGAACTTCTTTCATTAATTGAATATTTCTGGCATTCCTGCAATTGACGAGAATTTATATAAAAAGCCGAGTTTTTTTATTAAGATCACTTTTATCATCTCTGTTTTAATTTACATCATTTCCAAAATAAAAATTCAAATAATAACAAATTATTATTACACTATAACATCCGTAACTGAAACGTATTCGAATGATCTTGTTGAATTATTTATGGATATGGGGAATGCCTTATATTAATGGTTCCTATACATTGAATATAAAATTCCGAAATATACTTATCAGGTTGAATCACTCAAAATGCTGTTTGGAAAAAAATACATATTATGAAACATTTGCTTAAATTCATATTTTCCATTCGTTCCGTCGAAATCATATTTCTGACATCTTCTAATTTCATATATATGTAGATTAAATAGCCGAACGATATAATAATAACTAAGCGAATGTCAAATTAAATTCTCGTATATTACCAACATTCTTCTCTAAATAAACTAGGATCGATAAATATAAGCCATCCGAGTAGATTTTGTACGGACGAGTAGATTTGGGCCTAGCCGAGTAGATAGTGTCGGATGTACGTAAAATTTCGAGTAGATTTTGGGAGCGGTATGAACATATATATATATATATATATATATATATATATATATATATATATATATATATATATATATATATATATATATATATATATATATATATATATATATATATATATATATATATATATGAATAAAAAGTAGACACTGTCGGCATATCCCGCAATTAGTAGCAGCCCTTGACACGTGTTTCGAGCTTCTTGGCTCTCCTCAGAACGGTGTAGCCAAGTTCAAGTTGTACGAATCTGGAGATAGAAAAACAAGAAAGAAACAGACACTCCACTGAAGGAAGTCGACACACTTTCTTGTTTTTGTATACAGATTCGTGTAACAGAACTTGGCTACGCCGTTCTGAGGAGAGCCAATAAGCTCGAAACACGCGTCAACGGCTGCTACTAATTGCAGGATATGCCGACAGTGTCTTCTTTGATTGAAATTTTCCCCCGCGTTGAACATTATTCATATATATATATATATATATATATATATATATATATATATATATATATATATATATATATATATATATATATATATATATATATATATATATATATATATATATATATATATATATATATATAGAATATAGATAGGAAATAAGAAACATGTCCAGATTTTATGCAGCACACCTATGAAATATCAACTAGAGGAAGAAGAGAAAAGACAAGTGGAAAGGAAAATAAAAAAAGAAAAAGTTCAGAAGATATAGGCCACTAATATTAAGAAAATAAAGCAACAAGTCTTAACTTCTTAACTCCCTTACTCTTAAGTAAGGGAGTCAGAAATTTGAAGTAGATGTTAGAAGATAATGAAAATGAAGGGGAGTATTACTGTATATTCTGCTGCGAAAAATATGAATCACCACCTGAAGAAGACTGGATTATGTGCGCTGAATGTAACAACTGGGCACATGATAAACGTACCTCCGGTCAATCCAGTACACGCTACGTCTGTGATTTCTGCCACACAAAATAATTCTAATACTTATAGAGATTTTGTTATGTCGTTCACAATTACCCCATATCGTTCCTATTTTCCCCGCGGACTGTTCTCAATTACCCCATATGGTATCGGGTAAATGAGAACACCAATAGTTTTAATTTTCATTAATTTTTTAAATTTATAGTTTATTTTCGAGCATTTTGATTCAAGTTATTTGTAGGTAGATTAGTAACGTTAATGTTGCAATAACAATTGATTATATTTGTGACTTTCTTTTAATTTTTTTAGGCGTTATAAGTAAGGTGTTCCCAATTACCCCACTTTTCCCTAAGCATCTACCTTAAACAGAAGGATTTACAAGGGTACTTGAGTTTCCCTTGATGGAGAAGCAAGTAATGAAATGACTGAGATTGAATTCTCGCTTAACTCTTGATGGAAGATAGTTAAATATTGAATTAAATTAAACTCTTGGCTCAATGTTTCACGACTATATTTAACAACATGAATTTGTCAACATGTTTCGAGCGTGAGCTCATTTTCAAGACTTGAAATACAGTTTGTATTTCAGTCTTGAAAATGAAAATGAGCTCACGCTCGAAACATGTTGACAAATTCATGTTGTTAAATATAATCGTGAAACATTAAGCTAAGAATTTAATTTGATTTGCTATTCAATAAGTAATAAAATAGTTCGTTTGATAATTGAGACCCAGCATGAGGCACATGTGCCAGATTTAAGTAGTTAATGACATAGTTAAGACACAGATAAGAAAAATGTCTGTAGCAGAAAAAAAAATTCAGCATAGAACAGAAAAAAAGTTTAAATATGAATACACAAACGGTACAATTCTACCAAGATATGAAAAAAAGGAGAAATAAACCTCGGGAAAGAAACCCTGAAGAAGAAGAAGAAATAGAAGAATATCCTCAAAATACTAAACCTACTCTGAAGAAAGTTCAAAAAATAATTTAAATGTTCCAAAACAATAAATCAGCAGGACATATTGTTTTTAAGGACAACATATTAACGCCAAATATCTTGACAGCAAAGTGGCAATAATGTCTAGAACAAATTGTATGGAATTTTATTTTGAAACTATGGAAAGAAAATAATATAATTTGCCTGGGAGATGGAGAAAATCAATACTTCTGGCAATATGTGAGGAAGGCGATGTATAGGACATTAATTCCGAAAATTAGAGTAGAATTGACCTAATGGACACATAGTACACGATAAGTTAAATATAGGCAAAAAAGATCAGTAAAAGACAAACTTTATCCTGAAACAAAGATGAAAGTGGTGATCAAAACTTGCCTCCATAGTGCTATTCATTGCTTCAAACTGGAATATGACACTGTTGAAAAAAAGAATAACATAAAACATTACAAGAGATAGAAGAAAACAAAGCTGATGAAAATGACTTCATAAGAAACGAACAACAAGGTAATAATTAATAATAACCTATCGAAAAATCTCGGAGTCAAAAGATGTCTTAGGCAAAGGTACTCAATATTAATAACACACTATTGTTAGAGTATGAGAGGAATAGTACACAAATCAATAACAAGATCAGTAACTATTCACGGGTGAGATACATGAAACTTCAAAAGAAAGAAAGGTTATATATATATATATATATATATATATATATATATATATATATATATATATATATATATATATATATATATATATATATATATATATATATATATATATATATATATATATATATATATATATATATATATATATATATATATAATAATAATAATAATAATAATAATATATATTTTATTGTGAAGAAAGAACTTCAATCTTTCTAACAAATAATCAAACAAAAAACAAAAATTATTCTATTCACAATAAATAAGATCGTATTCAGTTAAAACTGATCTTCCATACGACCTTCTCACCACAATCTTAATCAGAAAAAGGAGAAGTTCCATTAATCTGACATGCTATCTTGCCGCAACAAAAAGGAAGAAACCAAAACAGAGAATCAACAAAAAGTTATCGCCACCGTGCTTTACTCGCCAGACCTATTGGCTACGAGACAAATAGCTCCTCAATTCCGCAGCAAATCTTACTAAAGATAAACTCACTTTAAATTTTTGAAGCAAAACATTCGTAGTCCTGCATATGTCGTATGTAAAACTCTTCTGAAAAATGGCAGTACGGTGTTGTGGGGGGGTGAGCAGGCCTCTGCTTCTTACATTCAACGTATGCACATCCGAACGGAATCTGATTTTATTATAAAGATACGGAGGTGTCTTATACTTTATAATTTTGAAATACAACATCGCCGAATGTAGCCTACGCCGATTCTCCATGGTGAGCCATCGAGATACCCGCAGTTTATACGTCACTCTGTCAAATTTGCGTATACCCCAAATGAACCTCAAACAGCTACGCTGGATCATCTCAACACGTTTAGCATCGAACCTTGTCAAAAATCGACCATAAACAACATCGCAGTAATTGAAATGGGACAGAACCCATGCATCACAAATAGTTTGTTTCAAACTCTGTGGCAATATGTGTCTATGTGGAAACAACATTTTCAATTTGACAAAGGCAGCCTTCAAACATTTATTTATATGGTCGCTAAACTTGAGTTTACTATCCATAATCAAGCCCAAATTTTTGACACTTCTTACTGGTGTTAAAACATCATTACCTATACTGATTTCTAGCTGTGTATAACACGTCGTATCATTGAAAATGATCAATTTGGTTTTACCAGCATTTATATTGAATCCGTGCTTCCTGGAATTAGACAGAATAATTTGTATATCAGAATTAATTCTTCGTGAAGCCAACTCAGACTCCTTAACTAGAAACGAATGATACAACTGTACATCGTCAGCATACATGTGACACCTAGGTGTTGTTACACCCTCTATCAGAGAACTCGTATATATGCTGAAGAGAAGTGGTCCCAATATAGAACCCTGAGGAACACCACGGTTTATTCCTTTCACCTGGGACTTTCCCATTGAAGTCTGCACATATTGTCTTCTTCTCAGCAGATAAGATGATACACAATTAATAGCGCCGTTGGAGAATCCACAGTAATGCAGGATGGCCGTCATCAGCTGATGAACAATCATATCAAAGGCTCGGGAATAATCAATCAAAATCAAAGCTGTGGCATATCCCTTATCAATTGCTCTAACTATATCATCAGTGATGTCGAGTAGTGCAGTAGCACACCCACAGCCCTTTCTGAAACCTGACTGATTTACAGGTAAAATACTGTATCTCTCCAAATGAACCTGTATCTGATCGAACATTATTTTCTCCATAACCTTAGATAGTGTGGGCAATATACTTATTCCACGTAGTTCACTGAACAGCGTTATACCCGCCGACTTCGGTAAAGGCACAACTCTGCTGGTTTTCCAGATTTCTGGATAAATGGAACCTGTAAGGCATGTATTTATGATATGCGCAATATACGGCAAGACATAAGGACAACACAACAACAACACGGTGATCGAAATATCATCCACCCCGACAGCATTCGATCTTATTGACAATAATTTCTGAAATATCTCATCTTCATCCACGCATTCAAACTTAAACAACACTTTGAAGTCAGTCTTCAAGTTAGTCTGATAAAACCGAAAGAGGGCCGGATCGAAATCACCATGGTCACCCTGGGTTGCCGCCAAATAATCATTTATTTCATCAGGTTAATTGAGTTCGCCTGGCAAATCCAGATTCTTCTTCCAACGTATCTGCAGCTCATTCAAAGATTTCCACATCAATTTGGAGTCCTTTTTGTCAATTATATGTTGCAGGTATTGCCTTTTTTCAGCCTTCACAGCTGAATTAGTTAAATTTCTGATAGACTTATAAAAATTCCAATCAGCTTGCCTCTTAGATATTTTAAATTTCTTCAGAGCCCGGTCACGTCGTGTCACCATTTCTCTTATAGTATCGGTCAACCAATGCTGATATTTTCTCCTCAACACAACTGTTTTCAGGGGTGCATGTGTATCGAATAGGGCTAAAATGAATTCATTAAATAGTGTAATAGTGTATTATGATCAATATCAGTTATATAGAAAATACGCTGGAAAGGTGTAAGCCTCAAGTGATCATCAAATAGACCACGATCAATACATTTGAAATTCCTCAAGGTTATAGTCTCTGGAATTCCCTTAACACCATCCTCCTCACATATACTGCAAGATACTGCAAAATGATCAAATTTATTTACATCATCACTGATGTCGAAAACTTCTACTGAGCTGGATACCAAACCATCAGATAACAACACAACATCTAGCAACGATGCGCGTGTCTCTGTGACTCTAGTTGGCTCACCAACAACTTGCCTGAGACCCAATGACTCAACAATGTTGCCAAAATTAACCTGCGAACTGCCATCTGTATCCAGCATATCCACATTTAGATCACCAACGCATACAACCCCATCACAGTTCTCACACACTACCCTAACGACGTCCTGAAAACTCTCAATAAACTCTAAAAAATTCCCACGAGGCTCTCTGTATAAAACTCCAATTGCTACCTTTTGCTTTTTCAATACTAATTTAATCCACACTTGTTCCATAGAGTTAACTCTTTCAAAATTCATAACCTCAAACTTGAATTTAGAGTGCACATACAAGCATACCCCACCCCCTCTGGACCCACGATCTGTTCTAATCAACCCATATCCAGGTACATCCACATCACTATCACGAATCAAGTGGGTGAACCACGTTTCCGTTACTGCCACAACATCATACGATTTAAAAATAATTAGGTTTCTAACTCTACTGAAATGCGGAACCAAGGATCTGGCATTTATGAGAGGAATAAGCATCATATAGTAAAAGCAGTAAAAAAAATTAGTCTTATATTAGAAATAGCCAACACGTCATCAAGATCAAGCTCCACCAATCCATTTCAGAATATTTCTTCATCAAACTGAAACAAACTGGATTGAGAGTGAAAATGTTCACAATTTAAAACAAAAACAATAGAAATAATCAGTCCCGAGAAAAAAAAATTACTAATGAATTTATATTCTCTATAGATAAATTCAAACTGTGGTGACCACAGTCAAACTGACAGCCATTGATATATATATATATATATATATATATATATATATATATATATATATATATATATATATATATATATATATATATATATATATATATATATAAATGAGAGGTAATAATAAAAACTTGTCTAAAAATCACTGACTGAACAATTCTTTATTCGACTAGTTCGCCTTTTACAGCATTATCAAGAATGATAATGATAATGATTATCATTCTTGATAATGCTGTAAAAGGCGAACTAGTCGAATAAAGAATTATTCAGTCAGTGATTTTTAGACAAGTTTTTTTATTACCTCTCATTTAATTATGAACTATCACAGAGTAGATTCATCGTCCATTGAATTTATATATATATATATATATATATATATATATATATATATATATATATATATATATATATATATATATATATATGTATATAAAGAAGTTTCTTGCGGTGAAAAGTACAAATGACAAAAAAACACAGTTATCGGGGTAGAGCCCGCAACTCAATTGGAAGCAGCCGTTGACACGTGTTTCAAGCTTATTGGCTCTCCTCAGAACGGCTTAGCCAAGTTCAAGGTGTACGAACCTGGAGATGGAATCCACAACAAAAGAACACACCTGCAAAGGAAGTCCCCACTACTAGGCTTCCACGTGAACTCTCCGGGTTTGGAGATTTGGTCAACGTATCGCCAATGAGGCGACTATTTATCCTTTACGGAGTCTTCAACCGACTAACTAAATAAGGAATGAAGAAGTTTCTTGAGGTGAAAAGTACAAATGACAAAAAAACACAATTATCGGTTTAGCCCACAACTCAATTGGAAGCAGTCGTTTACACGTGTTTCGAGCTTATTGGCTCTCCTCAGAACGGCGTAGCCAAGTTCAAGGTGTACGAACCTGGAGATGGAATCCACAACAAAAGAACACACCTGCAAAGGAAGTCCCCACTACTAGGCTTCCACGTGAACTCTCCGGGTTTGGAGATTTGGTCAACGTATCGCCAATGAGGCGACTATTTATCCTTTACGGAGTCTTCAACCGACTAAGTAAATAAGGAATGAAGAAGTTTCTTGCGGTGAAAAGTACAAATGACAAAAAAACACAGTTATCGGGGTATAGCCCGCAACTCAATTGGAAGCAGCCGTTGACACGTGTTTCGAGCTTATTGGCTCTCCTCAGAACGGCGTAGCCAAGTTCAAGGTGTACGAACCTGGAGATGGAATCCACAACAAAAGAACACACCTGCAAAGGAAGTCCCCACTACTAGGCTTCCACGTGAACTCTCCGGGTTTGGAGATTTGGTCAACGTATCGCCAATGAGGCGACTATTTATCCTTTACGGAGTCTTCAACCGACTAAGTAAATAAGGAATGAAGAAGTTTCTTGCGGTGAAAAGTACAAATGACAAAAAAACACAATTATCGGTTTAGCCCACAACTCAATTGGAAGCAGTCGTTTACACGTGTTTCGAGCTTATTGGCTCTCCTCAGAACGGCGTAGCCAAGTTCAAGGTGTACGAACCTGGAGATGGAATCCACAACAAAAGAACACACCTGCAAAGGAAGTCCCCACTACTAGGCTTCCACGTGAACTCTCCGGGTTTGGAGATTTGGTCAACGTATCGCCAATGAGGCGACTATTTATCCTTTACGGAGTCTTCAACCGACTAAGTAAATACGGAATGAAGAAGTTTCTTGCGGTGAAAAGTACAAATGACAAAAAAACACAATTATCGGTATAGCCCGCAACTCAATCGGAAGCAGCCGTTGACACGTGTTTCGAGCTAATTGGCTCTCCTCAGAAAGGCGTAGCCAAGTTCAAGGTGTACGAACCTGGAGATGGAATCCACAACAAAAGAACATACCTGCAAAAGAAGTCCCCACTACTAGGCTTCCACGTGAACTCTCCGGGTTTGGAGATTTGGTCAACGTATCGCCAATGAGTCGACTATTTATCCTTTACGGAGTCTTCAACCGACTAAGTAAATAAGGAATGAAGAAGTTTCTTGCGGTGAAAAGTACAAATGACAAAAAAACACAATTATCGGTATAGCCCGCAACTCAATTGGAAGCAGCAGTTGACACGTGTTTCGAGCTTATTGGCTCTCCTCAGAACGGCGTAGCCAAGTTCAAGGTGTACGAACCTGGAGATGGAATCTACAACAAAAGAACACACCTGCAAAGGAAGTCCCCACTACTAGGCTTCCACGTGAAGTTGTTTTTGTCCATTGTGTTCAAAATGTTAAGAGGACTTGCTGCTAGAAGGGGTAGAAGAAGATCAAGGACGAATTAATAGAAACAGTACAGAAACGGAATACGACACTGTTGAAGAAAAGTATTGGATAAAACAGGATAAAAAAAAAGTACAACCAAGTCATGGAGCGTCTTGGCAGTGTGCTGTCACTTTTTATATATCATACTAAAACAAAATTCGAATTTTTTCGAAAATACTGAGACAAAGACTAAGAGATTTGTGCAATAGTCGGCTCCCATCCGAAAAATGAAAGGGAGAGCAGACAAAAATATGTTGATGTTTGAAATAAAAAACTTATGTAAGCAAAAAAGACAATTTTATGAGATGTCATTGGGGCAAAATAATAATAATGACATTAAAATTGTGTTATCTGATGAAAATCTGATAACACAATTTATGACATAAAATTAAGAGGGAGAGCGACAAAAATATGTTGACATTTGAAATAAAAAACTTATGTAAGACAAAAAGACAATTTTATGAGATGTCTTCAGGGCAAAATAATAATAATGACATTAAAATTGTGTTATCTGATGAAAATCTGATAACACAATCTATAACATAAAATTAAGAGGGAGAGCGACAAAAATATGTTGACATTCGAAATAAAAAACTTATGTAATCAAACAAGACAATTTTATGAGATGTCATTGGGCAAAATAATAATAATGACATTAAAATTGTGTTATCTGATGAAAATCTGATAACACAATTTATGACATAAAATTAAGAGGGAGAGCGACAAAAATATGTTGACATTCGAAATAAAAAACTTATGTAAGCAAAAAAGACAATTTTATGAGATGTCTTTGGGGCAAAATAATAATAATGACATTGAAATTGTGTTATCTGATGAAAATCTGATAACACAATCTATAACATAAAATTAAGAGAGAGAGCGACAAAATATGTTGACATTCGAAATAAAAAACTTATGTAAGCAAAAAAGACAATTTTATGAGATGTCTTTGGGGCAGAATAATAATAATGACATTAGAATAGGGTATTTGACTGCAATCTAAATATAGATCGAAATGGTGTTGGGTTGATAGAAAATATTATTTTAAACCAATATAGCCATTACAACGTTTTGAAATATATAGGATTTTTAAAAGAAGTCAATAATAAAATGATTAAAATTTCATATTTGATCACATGATCGAAAACGCACTGGATTGGCTAAATCGCGAGTGACGTCACCTTGCATGAAGCAAAGCCAACAGAGGCTAACGTTCCTTTCTCTGATGTTTGTACGTGTGTGTTTGAGTGTTTATTTCCTGGTTATATTAGCTTTTTCATTTGTTAGAGACAGAACAGAGAAATTATTTTGAATAATTATAAATATATATTATATAAGGTACGATGGAAATCAATTTTGTTAAAGCTGATAGCAGAAAAGAATATCGTCTATTCTTGGGAGATAATCTTACAATTTTTCAAAAGCAATCCTGATTTTTATGCTCCATTATAGTGTTATTTTTGTGTAGCAGATCCAGACTTTGAATCGACAAATAATGTCAATTTCACATTAGTGGAATATGTGAGTGATCTGTTGAAAACTCTGTCAATATTTTGGATAAATCATATTTATCCGATATTGTTACGTACAATTGTCATTTAACATAATAAAAAATTAATATTAGCAATGTTTTTTGTTCATTATTTTAATTTTCTTACATATTATGTACATTCTAATTTTGCTAATAAAAATGCTAAAGTTTTTATGGAATTTATTTCCAGGACAGACTTTTACAAATAATTCTAATATATTTACAGATATTTTACTGGGTAAGAAACAATGATATTAATAACAGTGCTTCACATAATTTATAAATTTTTTAATTAAGAAGTATTTATCAAAAATGCTGAAAATAATTTATGAATTTGCTGCATTTATTTTATTAACGAATCTTGTAGGTTTATCAAACCACAAGCTTTAACAATACAATGATCAAGTACTCTAGTAGATCAAGTATTTTAGCATTTACCACTGCATGTTGCTTCAACATGTGAAACTCTCTAATACGTCTTATGACCCTTTCAACATGTATTCGTAAGCTAGATATAACTTAGGTTTGACGGACCTCAGTCTTCGATAACTTGGAACCTGTAGTTACACTTGGTGGCCTAAGTAATTTCATGCTCTTTTCAGCCAGCATTTGTTCCACATGTTTAAAACCTATGTCAGCTAATACAACAGTTCCAGGCTCCAAAGTTTCCAAAAATTTGCAATTTTCTAATACAGTAATATCACTTGCTCTTCCACCAAAGCCAGATGAAACAAAATTAATCAATCCATTAGGTGTGCAAGAAACTAAATATTTAACTGTATTCGCTTTTTTGTAGTCAGACCAAGTTAATTCTTGATGAAGTTCTTTCGATGGTTTCTGAATATCAATCTCTAAACAGTCTAATATACAGCTTACATTGTAATGATTTTGTCTGAATGCTATAGGTAGAGTATTTCACGTAGATTGTTCATTCAACTTTACAATGAATGAGTGTAATACTCATTCATTGGCTATTTTAGGTATATTTTTGAGAAATAATTTACTGCCATACAATAGTGATATACTAATATTATTTTCCAATTCAAAAAATGTGCTGTTTAATTTGATTTTTTTCAAACAAAGTAAAATATGTTCTATGGGAATCTTTGTTTGGTTAGAAATTAGCTTGATTATGAAATAACAATCTTCTGGTATTCCTACATACATTAATGGTTTTTTTACAAATAAAATACAACATATTCTTTAAACATTGAGTTTTTGGTCTAACTATGTTTGTCTCTATGTCAGAATCTGAAGTTATTGATGACGAAGAAGCTACAACTGATGGAAGGTAGGTAGAGTCATTATCCAATTCTTCTCCATTGAGAAAATTAATTTTCTTTCTAACATTGACAACCTGGCCTGACAGAAAAGATCTTTCATCACATTCAGTGATTATAATTTTAAATGGAGAAAGGCAAATATCTCTTGTACTTGATTTTGTTTGTACTGCCTTACAAATAAGACAATGTTTCTTTGTCACAATAGGTTGGTATTGAAAAAATGTAATATTTACTTGTTTTTCCAAATAACATGATAATAAAGGATTAAATGCAAATTACGTACTCATAGTTTCCTCAGACATTTGAGGTATATCACTGTCATCATTCAGTGCGCTTGTTCCAGGAGGCACATCTGGTTCAGCTTTTGTTTCTTGATAAATATTGGTTTTTAAACGTTTGATATAGGCTGTTCGTAACATAGTAGGGTCTGACAGTCTTCTCTTGCGATCAAGCTGACATTCAAACTTAGATGGCATAGCCCCTTTTAACAATGATTATAGCTTTGTTTAATCGAATGGGAAATATGCATCAGCAATAACGAACAATTTGAGATATTTTTGAGAAAACAGTGAAATACCCTATTGTGTTATCTGATGAATAAAATTAAGAGAAAGAGCGACAGAAATATGTTGACATTTGAAATAAAAAACTTATGTAAGCAAAAAAGACAATTTTATGAGATATCTTTGGATCAAAATAACAATAATGACATTAGAATTGTGTTATCTGATGAAAATCTGATAACACAATTTATAACACAAAATTAAGAGGGAGAGCGACAAAAATATGTTGACATTTGAAATAAAAATTTATGTAAGCAAAAAAGACAATTTAATGAGATGTCTTTGGGGTAAAATGATAATAATGACATTAAAATTGTGTTATCTGATGAAAATCTGAGGCAGTAGAGTCACTAATCTCTGAAAAAAAAATGAACGCAGCAGTAATCAAAACAATAAAACGCTGCTGTTGTTCGTTCAAGTTTACATATTTTTTAATGCTTGTCCTGAAATAAAAAATGGCTTCCGAGATTACACTCATATCTATATGTGCTCCAAAAATTATCGTTTCGTCCTCACTAGTGCAGCAGTGTTGAATACTAAAAGAAATCTGCAAAAATAAAAGTCGAACGGCCCCCATAAAATCCATGGTCCTGAAAGAACCTGATATCGTGATCTCTCAATCTAGTACTCATGTTACAGATAACACATTCATAATTGAAAATTATCCGGAAACTCTAAACCTGGCATTTATTAGCACTATATAAAAAAAACTAGGAGAGAGGCTGGAGAATTATAGACCTATTACTCTGTTGTCCAATGTCGATAAAATAATGGAATAATCCAATGATTCACAAGACCACGGAATATAAGTAATAAATTGTGTAGTATCATTTATCATGGCATTTGTCTAAAATCATTAAGCCCGATTCAGTGTTATTTCAAAAGAAAAAGGCGTCAACTGCAAGTTGAGCATGATATTAACGGTCTTCTGATCGAATCGGACGTGATAATGGTCTTGAAGGGATCCTGCAAGGTTCTTTTTCAGGTCCTCTGCCCTATATACTTGATGTTAGCGAATTATCTATTATTTTGTAGCAAAATTTAGCTATGTATATTGACGATTTAGATTGAAATACAATCTGCGGCCTTACTCGAATAAATAAAGTTACCTACAGAAGAACGTAGAATTCTCAATAAAATAGTATGATACCGTCTGCCAGTGCACGTTTGGGGCTTACTTCTGAATTTGCTCAGGAACAGAATTGAAATGTTGCTGGTATCAAAGGCTCACTAGAGGCTTAAGGCATACTTTCAATATATCATTTGCTAATTATTTAATATGGCCTGTTTGTGTTGGATATGTAATTGATATTTATGACTAATATATGGACACTTTACTTTTTACATTATTTCCAGAGTATATCAGTTTATTGCTTTGAACGTTCTGTAAATTTTAGATGGTGTTTCATCGTTTTTATTCGGTACTTTTCAATATTAGAAATCCTTGCAAATATTCATATTTAGTTTTTCAAAATTCTTGACAGGTCCTGTATCCATGGATATGATTATTTAGTTCATTCAGAATGAATCAACTTCTATCTATCTATTGATCTATGTTATTATTAATATAATGACTATTCCCCTGCATCTGACTATTCCAGCTGTATCCTGTTTCGAATAGGTTGTGTGAATTATTAAATCATCTGCATACAAGTTTGCCTTCATGGAAAGTCGGTTTACTTGTATTATGTCATTTATGGCAACGAGAAATAATGTGGTACTTATTGATGCTCCTTGAGGTGTACCATTCATTTGTTGTCGTTCAGATGAAAGAAAACCATTTGCTTCAACTTGAAACGATTGCTTTTCTAGGAAGTTGTTAACAAAACCCGATTTATTGCTTATAACCAAAATTTTTGCTTCAATTGAAACTCTATAATTATTTATATCGAAGAAAATAGCATATAATTGTTGATTATTTGTGAAGGCAATTTGAATTTCTGATTCCAGCATAATTAGGTTGTCTATTGTTGACCGGAATGATCTGAAACCACTTTGATGTGTAATTATTAATTCATATTTTTCGAGGTACCATTTCAGTCTGTTATTTAGAATTCACTCTAATACATTACACATATTGCAAGCTGACAAGCAAGAGGCACGATTATAGCTGAAGACCATATGTCAGGAAAACGTTGCATTGAGAACATATTGTTATATATGTCGTACAGGATTACCTTTGCTCGAAATGGAAATTTTCTGATGAATATTAGCGGTATGTCATCAGGCCCCGGACTGGTAGATCTTGATATGCTCAGACAGTGTTCGAGTTCTTGAAAGGTAGACACAATTCAAATCGCTGTCCGTATTGCATGTTGGGATATTTATGGCCCCAATTGCTTGATTATATGTTGGAAATGTCACATTTAAAAGTTGTTCTCACTAGAATTATTTTCAAATGCGTCTGCGAGTATTTCTGGTATTTCTGTTTTCGAGGATATACATGTATCATTTATTATTAGAGTATCGATATACTGATGAGGTTTATGTCCTTTAATAGTTCGTATTCTTTTCCAAATAGAAGACATAGGAGTTCATGACATAGGAACTGAGATTTCTGAAATTATTCATATTCTCCAGAGTTTTATGTGTTTTTGAAATATTGAAGGCATTCTTAGTATTTTTTAAGGCAATCTGAATTTCCTCATTCCACCAAGGTACGGAGGGTCTCTTACGTCATACGCCCTTCGAAATAGAAATCATTGCTGCATATAAGATATTTGAATTGGAGGACTGGATCGTTGAGTTAATACTTTAATTGGTAGAAAAATTTGAGACTTTTTGATCGATTATATTTTCATACATTTACCAATTCGCAGATTTCAGATTCCAGGTTGGCAAATATACAGAGTTTGAAGCATCATCTTTGCACATTTTGACGAAGATAAGAAAATGATCGCTGTTCTTCTACTATGTCCCATTCTAAAGAGATTAGTAAGGAAGGATCGCGAATTGTGAGATCAATTGCTAGACGTTTCCGTTTGCTGCATTGAAACGAGTAGGAACGCCTTAATAAGGAACAATTAGATTCGCATTGTTCATTATGTTCAGTACTTTTTGTCCATGAGAATCACTGAAATAAGAACCCCATGACAAATTGTGGCAATTCATGTCACCTACAATAATTCTAGGTGCTGGAATCTGGTTCGAGAGGAGTTCCACCTCATGAAAATCTACGTTATTTGGATGTGAAATATATACATTGCATATTTTATTTTTCTTGTGATGGACTATAGTGACTGCGACTGCTTCTAAGTTGGACACGATTGGAATTTCTGAGCATTCTAATTTTCAAGTTATATTTTCATAGTTCATCATTCAGGAAGGTAGATACGGCAGCACTCATCCTTTGTTGATTCAATCTATATTTATGGAAGCCCTGATAATTCCGTGGTGTAGTGAATTAACATTGAGAAGAATGTGTTTCTTGTAGACAAATTATTAGAGGCGAAAAATCATTCAAAGTAGACTTAGCATTCCATTGTGGAAAAAATATCCATTTATATTCGTTTGTAACATAAACATCAACTTGATTTGTTACTGAGTTGACTGAGGTCCAGACTCTTCTTCGGTAGTAGATAAACTTGTATTAATTGAAAGTTTAGTTTTCAGTAGTAAAATTTTGTTTTTCAGTCTTTTTTCAGGAACGGTTCGATGAATTTTTTCAAGCAATGGACTTAATTTAGGCAGATCGTTTGTGAAATTTTTAGCGACTATTTCAAAGTGTTTAGTGTTGAAAGATTCTCCAGAAGAGCACAGGTTTGCTCTTGCAAACTTGCTTTTCTTTGTTGGTGATTTTTTCGGTTTGGGAAAACTTGGAAGTATTTCGTGTGTGCTCTTAATCTCAGGTCGAAGAAAGTTATCTTTTTGTCGTTATAGAATCTTCAAGAAAGGAATTTGAGTTTCTACGTTCTGAGGAATTACTGCATTTGTTTTTCGCAAAGCTATTGACGAGTCCATTTCTGTTTCAGTTCCATCTGATAATTCTTCAGAAATATTTGGAGCAGAATGTATCATTACTTCATAAATTCCAGATGCAGTCATTTCTTCGCTGAAGAAGGCTCGTTTTTCGGATTCCACTCTTTGGCTCTTACAGTCCGCATCACGAAGCCCTGTACATTTGCATCGACTACAATTTAGAACACATCGATGAATAGAAAAATTATATAAGAGGTATTGTCGTGGTCAATGAACATATAGTCTATAATAGAAATGTACTCGCTAGGCAAGATATATACTTGACGCCTTAAACTCAGAATATGGTTATATTCAGGGTTCATATTACCTAGTCGGATGGTCGTTATTTTCGAAACTTTGTTGAGACCAAAACAAGACATTTGCTCTTCTAAAATATCGTCAGTGATAGTGAGAATAAGCAATATTTTTCGGGGATACTGAGGATCCAATAGCATATAATATATGCTATTATATTATATACATATTATGTAGTCTTGTGTTTTCAGTTCGTCAATGGCTGATGAAATAATTGCTTGATTTTTGGATGGATATTTCATTTGGCTAACGATAGAAGAATAGGAGGATGAAGTATTCGTTGTAGAGGCCCCGGAGGGCCGTACCTCTAGGTTGGCCAGGTCCTGGCCTGTCTCACCTGATTCGATCATTTCTTTATCACTTCACTTAGTATTCACTAAGGTTTAATTTCTCGTTTCTGCACAATGACACGTGTTGATAGCAATATTGTCGAAAAACGAATGATATTTCAAGATTGTTTGACTAAACTTTCCTTATCACCGCCGTAGTTATTATTTTTGTTGGAATGGTCAGATATCTCAAAGAAGATCCTATTCAGTTCATTTGATTTTTCATATTTTTTCATGCTCATTACACTGCATCACAATCAAAACTATCAATTTTCATCGAACGAAAATTAGATGTGCTACTCATTTTTCAATGCCAGTGACTTAATAGAGCTGCTGTAATACATATATTTCATATGTTGTTATTCAACTTTGGAAAGAAATAACTGGAAAAATCTCCAATTTTCGTTGCCATTCGAATATGCATTTCCGAAGATTATGTTCTGCTATCAAACAATACTTTCTTTCAGATAAGGGTAACTACAATATATGAATGTAAGTCAATGACTTCATGCTACAAGTAAATTTCAAATAATATATTTGTTCGAAACGTATAACACAAATTACAATAATGTCACACCGAAACATGAATTTTCGCTATATCAAGCTACTCTTATATAACTTCTTATAATTTCCTCCTCGAACAACATTTTATTGTGTTGTAAATGAAAATTATGAAATGATTGTATTATGTGTTATGAAAGCTATGACTGAAATGATTGTTTTGATCATTTTATAGAACTAAATTAAATATCTGGATAATAAAGCTTTTCAGTAGAAACCGCCCCTCTCGTATGATAAAATGCCGAATGAAACATTTCTATACTCACCAGTAGTTTATAATTCCTGACGATTTCAGGCGGTCTATATTAATGGTAAATTGTTTCTTGTATGGTGAAGCAGGATTCATAGCGAAGGAATGATAAATACTATTCTCCTTGAAAAGTCTCATATCATTTATTTTGTTTTGAGGAGAATATTTCATGCACATTTTTATCTGAAAAATAGTTCTTGTTGTGTGTTACCAATTATACTTTGAAAAAAAAAACAAATGAAATATTGACCGCCTGCCAACAAAAGTTTATTGAATAAATATACCTACCTGAACAAACGAATCAAACTCATTTGAAACGATGGCAAATCTGTTCCTGAACAATTCTCTCGACAGCGGACATATCTCACTATAGTCATTATAATGTAATGATACTACTACTTGAGCAGTTCTCAACGTCATCCGCCCATATTTAACGCTTGAACGTAATGGATTTATATCTGGTATCTGAAATTCTGATTGTCATTAACCAAAAATTTTGTAACGATAATTGGAGATGTATATCTACCAAAAAAAGGAAGCCATTACGTTGTAGGTTGTCGACTGTTCTACAATCGTACGTTTCTGGTTTGATTAAAATAGAGGCAATTTTACTTTTGAGAACAGTACAAAAAATAATTGCGAAAAATAACCAAAGGGCAAGTATCAATTTCGTGGTAATGAATGAGTATAATCCATTGCTGAGATTGGATCCTTGTTCTATAACCATTTTTATGAGGATCTAGAATACAGGGAGAGAGAAATTTATTATTGATGTTATCCAATGTAAGAATTAGAAACTTATTTCTGATGAAAGTCAATTACTCTACAATTATTTTTATCTTTATAACACATATCTGGAACACCACGAAATTTTGCGAGGTATTGTCGTTCAACCCTGCAGCTGGCGAGCTGGTTTTGATAGAAGCAGCAGGAGTGGATCAATTGCGCTGAAAGCTATTTGAAAATATTTTGTGAAAATCTATTTGTTTCTTTTTTTTTTGACTAGCTTGAAATATTTTCATCAGAATGAAATAGTAAATACATATTTCTAATGAGTTTAAACATACTTATAATGTAAAATATTCACGACAGTTCGTGAAAATATAAATATAATGGATATATATATATAATGCATTTTTTATAACTCACCTTAAGTACATGGTTACTAAATGGGGAACATGTACAAAAACAAATTTTAGTAAATTACAAATTATACAAAACAAATTTCTCAAAGCATTATTCAACTACGATAAATTTACCCATACCTACTGAAGAGATGTATAAAAAATTAAATATTATGAATTTGAAACAAATATTAGAATTAGAGCAGTGCAAATTGATATTTGAAGTTACGGAAAATCTACAAAAATGTAATAGCCAATTGCGATATGCAAATAATATACACTCTCATTTTACAAGAACCCAAAATAAATTATACCTAAGCAATGTAAGAACTCAAGTAGGGCTAAATAATCCTTTGTCACGGGCTGCCCAAGTATACAATCAGCTTCCAGCCTTAGTGAAAAATACAACAGATGTCAATGCATTCACAAGGACAGTGAAATCTTTAATAGCAGAGTGTATGTAAATGCAACAGGCAAAACCTATCTAGCTCAAGAATATAAAATTATAATTCAATAATCTTATGAGCAGTCTTCTCTGGGATGTAAGTGTACTTTGTGGTGACATAGAATAAGTCATAATTTTTTGTTCATTTTGGAATTGGTAATTTGGATTTCTTGTTAAATTGTATACTTGTTGTTATGATTTTACTGTTGCTTGCATGGCAGATTTAGATTTAAATTTAATGTATGTTAGCTTCGATACCAGTTTATACTATTTAGAAGTTATAATATGAAATATTATGTAATACTTGGTTGATAAATAAATCTTTTCAAAAAAAAAATATATTAAACTGAAATATATGAGTTGATTATGTAAAACAAAAACGAAAGAATATAACTTAAATTCAAACACTTGAACTTATGATTTACATTTTATTGACTACATAGCATGACGCGTTTCGTCGTTACAGACGACTTCTTCAGCTGCTTACAGAATATTCATTATAATAGATTTACATCAAGTAAACGCCAACACTATCAAATATGCAAAAACGAAAGAATTCTCAGCAAATCATTGAATTACTCTTATGAATCATTTGCGTATACATCAAGACAAGTAGCATATATATTTGTTATTTTCACATGTTTCTTGCAGACGTGTTCATGACATTCATCATGATGGATTTGTTCATGCCTTTTGCTCATCTTCAGTTCACATTCCGCAAGTCTTCTATTCGTATTGTTTAGTTTTTCACTACTTGGTGAATACAATAAAATGGATTGTCCTATTATTTCTGTGTCTGACACGCCCTTGGCGTCTCTTTCTCTAGTAATCTCTTCGGAATGTTTCATTAGGTGTATACAAAAAATTGTGCATTTCACAATGTCGTCTTTCATGAACATATCGATGATCCGCAGAATTCTTCTGTGATATTATAATGCGCCAGATTTTGAACTAATACTTTCACCAGAATTGTTCTGAATCGAATTTTCCTGTTTCATCACTATCGAACTATTTCTCCTGAAATATATTCTTCCTCTGGCTCATTCTGATTATATTGATATTCTAGATATTCGTAGTCTTCTTTTGGAACATCGTTGGATGAATTATTTGGTACATCAGTCGGATTTTGAGGACCTTCGTTCAGAATTATCTCGAGTTCTTTCTCTGAGATATACTTTCTTGCCCTCAAAACGAAGAAAATAATTATTTATTTTCAAACCAACACAAAATTAAATTCACAAAATATGCTCATCTTCTCAAAGTGGATTATTCAGCAGAAAATAAAATTTAAAGTGGAAATAATAACACAGAAAATCACTTACATGGCGCGTGTAACTCTTCGTGCGCCATTGACGACCGACACGACTCTCTTGAGTGAATTAAAAAATCCAAATGGAAGACTGCACATTTTCAAAAATAAACGCACTTTTTACATGGGCGCGTCTGCTGCAGGGTTAAGTGAAAGATAACAACGTAAATATGTTTCTGACTCACTATTGTTTCTTCAATTGAATGCCGGTTCAGTCAGGAATAATATTCTTGTGCTAGTTTCAGTACACAATAATAATAATGAAAAGTGATAAACTTGTGGTATATTTGGAATACTTACAAGAATGAATCGACCATTTTCGAATCCATAATTGAAAAGATAGGTAAAAGTAATTGTGAGTATCACGATGAGTATCAAACATAAAAAAGCAAAGAGATATACAATAAGGTCGAAACTCATCAGAATCTTCGATAAATTCAATTCTTTCGTAGGATTCACGTAGAATATAGCAAATTCAGCGGAACTTTGAATGAAGCTTGTGTAAGACACAATTCCATCGTCAGCAAGGACTATAGATCCTGCTGCAAATTCTGCTTCCCCGCGGCCAACCTGCCGAACCACAAACAGTGAAAATAAAATTGAGGTGAATAAAATACCTTCAAACAAATTATTGAAATACTTCAGAAAAACTTTCATGAGCTGACTTCAAAAATGTTGTTGACACAACAAATCAGTTTCGACATGAATGAAAAATGTTGGAAATAACATAAATCGCTGTTTCAAACTATCATAGAAATCATCAGTGGTATGCTTTCAAAGAATTAATTCTTGAAATTCTTTCGAAACGCACTCTAATCAGGTGAGCTCCCCTATCGGAGAAACGAAATGCCCTCTCTCGAAAATGCTGGAACAATAATTGTGACAAAATAAGTGCGTTATTCCATACAAATATGGCAGGATTTATGATGTTTTCTGTGTAGTAGGTAACTAAATGTTTTCCGTCTATTGAAAGAATGGGCCTTGGTACGTTTCGAGAAAATATCGAAACTTGATTTTTTGGATGAATGCAACTCATGGATTTCATATTATAATCGAACGGCGCTGATTTGTATATCCAGAGAGATCGATATACTCATTTCGAAATACTTTCTTCAAAACTTTTTTGAAATATATAAATTGAATATTTGCTCTCTAATGAGATAGTTTGTGTTCTCTTGCTCGGAACTTGCATATTATCAACATATGAAAGTAATTTATGTATGAATTAAAGTATATGGGTATTAGTAATAATTTACACATCAGGGGAATGAAAATTCTCCAAAATACCATTCTTTCGCTGTGTACAAATCGAAAGAAACTTTTTAAAATATTCTAGAAAATTGAAATTTATCTCTCAAAAACATGTTTTGATTCAAAATTCAAAACCAATGTTAATAATAATATTAATAATTTTCTGAACACCAATTATTGTTCTCAATAATAACAGTTGTAAAGACGCAAATTCCGAAAAAAAAATACTTGGATTTTCGATAAAATACAGTTTATAAAATATCTACTAGTAGAGTCACAAAATTTTGCGAGTCATTGGTATTATCTATTCAAAGTATTACAAATATCGAAGAACAATTGATTAAGCAGACCAGAAATGATATTTTGAATTTGAAAATTCATGAATTGGTCATTAAAAATTACTGCTTCAGAAAAATTAACGTTCTAAATTTTTGATACCTGATATTGTTTTTTTAAAAACATTCCATTAGTTTTGTTGTTTCTTCTTTTTTTATCGAATGATTGATTGGTGTCAAGTAAACAATCATTAGGGCAGTCAATTGAGTAATTGACAGCCATAATGGCTTTTGCTAATTCAACATATCTATTCACTCAAATAACTCAAAAAAATCTACTTAAATTTACTAGAAAAAAGTGAGGTTTATAAGATATGTGTACCAGAATAACGCAATTATTATTATTTTTTTTTTCTAAGAGCGGAGTTCAGAGAACAATATAGGTCCCTTTAGCATAAAGATCAACGTGGATTTAGAACGACGGAAATTACGGTGGAAAAAGAACCAACCAGGCCAAGTAGGCCGAAGGGGTTATTGGGTCACTATAACGCACATCCACAGACCTATAAATCGAAATCTGTGAAGAATCACGCCCATGCATTGATCTATTACATGGAAATTATAATCGCAGTCACCTTTCATTGTACTGAATTTGTATAAATTCTCTCAATTCATTACTTTATCATTAAAATATTCAAAACGGAACGAATAAGTATTCACTGCTTAATTCGGTGAACATAATGGTTCTGGGAGAATTGACCTCAACAGAAGTGTGTAAAGATTTTTTTGGAATTGTTTTCTAATACTTCTACGGAAAATTTTCACTCGAAATATTCGAATATATTTGCAAGAATTCATTTTTTATTGCAAAAGCATATTTTGAATTATTTGAACCTTGTATTTTATGCTCTATTATTTTCGCAAAATTCAAGTTCGTGACAATTATCATAATTAATTGTCACATAACAAGGAGTTAATCCATAAATTTCCATTTTTTCTTTCAGACTTTTTTGATCTAAATATAACAAACACTTCATGTGATATATGTTCATGAAGGAAATTAAATAACAGTTGAATATTAAATAATTTGATTCGGTTTTTTTGAGTTGTTCCAGATAAATAGATCGTTGAATTAGTTACTTCATTTTCATATCGACTACATTAGATTATACGAATGTTCCGAATTCGCATTGCTTAATTAATCCAAAATGTCAAACTGAATTATTAATCTAGTGTTCAAGTAATGTCACCTCGGAATGAATCGGAGCAGAATGAGCTGAATTTTGGTTTGATGAATTTCATTTGAAAGAAATTTAATAGTATGTATCAATGATTGATTTGATAATAGAGCAAGGTATATTTTATATAAGATGGGTAAATATCATATCATCTTTTGCAAGTGTTATATTAATACAGAGCTTCTGTTACGAAAAGAAGCTGTAGCTTAATTTTTGACATCTACAAAGATTTCATAGAGTATGGACAAATTTGGAATCAAAGTTTGAAAATGGTATGCGATTCTGAATTGAGAGTTTTCATTGAACAGGTTTTTCCTGAATAGGTGCAGAATGTACATCATTTGTCGAAATTGCTAGACAAGGTTGCTAAAGGTAAGAAAAAGCTTTCAATTCAAGGCTTGCTCTTTGGCTTTGCAATTTGCATAATTGCATTTCAATCTATTATGTTTTAGCTTGAATTTTATTCAAAATACCTCTATAAATATTACTCACAGCATTTATCAATTCAATCCACCTTCTTTGTTGATTTTTAAATTCGAATATCCAAAATTCTGGGGTAAAATTAAATTTTTTACCCAGGGTTCTAACTATATCTGCTTCTGCACCTGTTGGATTGCATGTTCCACTCGTCACTGTGTCTACAAAACCATTAATAAGTGCTCTGGAAATAAAAATAGCAAATCCAGGATTTTATATACACAAAATCTCATGAATAATTTCACTTGTGTTCGTCTAGTAGTTGAAATTGAATCAAAAGTCATTCGGTATTCAAGATTAAACTTTATTTCGGTACTTTTTTCTAAGACAATACTTCTATATGGTCCTTCCTGTATAATTTCGGTTTTCATTTCTTCTGAATTCAAGTTCCACTTCTCTAATTCTGAACAATGCTATACTGTGTGTTTAGTGAGAAGCCACTTAATATTACATTGGGACTGCACAAATTCATCAAAAATGCACTCCTCAGAAAATTATTTGATTATAACAAAATCTTTTATTTCGAAGCTAGACAAAATGTCAAGGAATGTTTTTTTATCGCATATGTTTTTACAGATGTGGGTATTGAAATTTGGCATATGCCCAGTGTTCTTGTAAAACATTTCTCATGAAAATTCTTGGCATATTCTTTCATCTGTAATGAGCTGACTGATATTTCTTTCGGAGTTTCCCAAGTAATTGAAGGCTGCAGTTTTATTGACCTACAATTACTGTAACTCTGTTGCAATTACTCCTTCAAATTCAAGGCTCAACATAGCTGCGCAGAATATTTGCTATTTAGCCATAGTTGCTACAGATATAGATATTCGGATATGAAAAAAGCCAAGAATTTTCGTAGATCATATGTCTTAATCTAACAAGGGTCTCTGGAGGGGCCGATTCACATTACTTTGAGGAGTGTATGCATTGTGTACACTTCTCTATTTCCTACTGTCGTGATGGTTTGTCACTTATCAATAATTCTTTGGATTTGAATCTTGACAAAGTTTCTTTCAAAGCTTCTATAGATCTCGATGATTGGATATAAAAAATGTCTAGTTCCCTATCAGAACACTCAGCATACAAACTGTTCTGCGAAAAGTCACGTAGAATATGATATTTGATTTCGGAAATTCATTAGCAGAGTTATAATGAGATATAGTTATCTATATTCAACTTTATATGCAAATTTTGTACCGCGCTTCACTACCTCGTACCAGATTCTATTTTTCCTATTACTTAAATATGTTTACATTGTTATATAAAATCTTTGATGCTTAACTATGTGTATCTAAGTGGAAATGTCTCTTTTAATGGCTATAAATCAGCATTGTAATAACAAGTTTTGAATTCACTGGAGGAGATTCTTCTCTATAATTCATAGATTAACAAGTATTTCTTCCGATTTAAGGCTGGTCAATGTTTTTTGTAGAACTTTGATCTCGACACAATCTTTCATGTCTTTTATGAAAATGAAACGTTAATAATCTGGCAAATTCGGTTCCCCATATCCACTTACTCGAAGCGAAGAGGTTGGTCAAAAACCATCATTGGACCAAATATTGTCAGAAAAATCTTATAAATAACTGAACAAATTCAGGGTACATAATAAACCAACCTCCAAACCCTAATATTCAGATAATCTAAAATAGTAGTTATTGAAAATAATTGATATTGCGATTTGCCTGCAGAGGGTAACTTGAGTATTCAGAAAAAAAATCTTCATAGTCTTTCCAACTAAATCGCCGAAATATCTATGATATATCTTCAAACTATTGAATTCTTCTTTTTTCACTGGTGTGACATCCAGTTCTTCATTTTCTGTGAAACAACTGAATAATTGATCATTTTTGAGGTATAAGACGAAAGAAGCTGGAGCTAGATTAACACCCTCAAGATAACAAATTTCAGGTGGAGCTTCGTATGTAAGGAATAGGTTACAACCATCTTCGTTGAACACTCTTAAGTTAAGATGAGAAGACCTTAATTCTGAAACATTTTGAATGAAAAAAATATTAACGGCTTCTTTAGCTATTGGTTTGATAAGAGCATCATTTTCACCAATTATTCGATATGTAGGCAAAATGTCTACCAATTGAGCGGCATTAATAGCACCGAAAGCATCGTTATGCAATATGAAGGAATGGTTTTTATAGTAATGAACAAAGCGTTTCAAGATGGTGATACTCGAATCTTTGAATTCGATTTTTTCGATAGTTACTTTCGCAATACATTTGCTGGAAATTAATAAGACAATAAAGAACGGGCCCCATATAACGCCCGTCATCATTTTATTCTACTTTTGGTCAGTATCGACTGAAACATTTGTTGGTATAGCAGATTAAGAATTATTCATTTCTACAAGTAGACAAATGTTAATTTCAATAATGATATCACTCACAATCCTAATCGAAACCAGGAACACTCTGATAATGTACCTAGGAAATGATTGATGAAATGTAAAAAAATATGATACGAGTAAATGCACAGTCCCCTCACCTATATTCTCATTGCAATAATTTGTTCTTGCTCATCGAATATTTAAATTCCATTGTCTTTTTTCCACTCTGTAATTGAGTAGTGTATTTCACAGTGAATATGAGAATGAATAGACGAAATGAGTAGCAGAATGTATGAATGGGGAATGAATGAAAAGGAAGAAATGAATGATTAAATAAATGAATAAAATAGCAAATGAATGAATGAATGAATAAATGAATGAAAAAATGAATAAATGTATGAATGAGTGAATAAGTTAGCTTAAATGAATAAGCATTTAGCATTAAGCATAAACGAATAACGAGTACAAAGATTAATAAATGAATGGAATTGAATACAAGAAATGAATGAATAAAGTATTGAAAAAATAAAAAAGTAATAATCGAAAGTATGAATGAGAGAATGAAAGTATAGATGAATGAAAAAGTGAATGAATAAACTGAACAATGAATGGAGGAATGAACAAATTTATTGAAAGACCATTGAATTAATGTACGAGTAAAAGAGAATATAAATTTGTAGAGTTGACAGTTAATCAATAAATGAAATACTGGATGAATAGGTAATTGAATGTATGAAAGAATGAATGAATAACGAAGTTGATCTTGAATGAATAAATGAATTAATGAAAATGAGAGAATTTATTATTACATAAATCAATGCATGAATTAGTGAATAGACGAATAAGTATATGAATAAAACATTGAACGAATTAATTTCTAAATAAATAACGATTTCATTGAGAACTTCCATTCAAATTGGAGAACCAAATACAGTATGTGATTGTGAATGTTTCCAGATCCTATTCCTTACCGGTGACGTTAGGTGTACCGCAGGATTCAAATCTAGGTCAGCTTTTTCTTCTTATGTTTTCGAATGATACCGATTGGCGAATGTTTTAATATATCCTGATAAAGATATCTTCGCAGATGATGATAAAATATCAAAGCAAATAAAATCTTTCAAGGCTTACTCACTTTTACAGTCCGATCTCAATGCCTTTTTTGACTACAGCCGACTCAATAAGTTGCAGCTCAACACGAACAAATGCCATCATATTTTTTTCTCTAGAAGTGAGAATTCTATCACTTCTAACTTGACATTGTCAGGTCAATGTTTAGCTGAAGTCAATTCAGTGAATGATTTGGGTGTTAATCGTCCAACATGCTCTCAAAAATCTTGGTTTCATATTACGAATGACTAGGATTTTTTTTCGACGTGAGTCTGTTATTGCTTTGTTTTATTATTTTGTGGGATCCAGGTCAGAGTACATGTCGGCCGTCTGGAATTCAAATGATGATAAATACACTAATAGAATAGAAAATGTTCAACGTAAGTACCTTAATACTCCCAATTTCCGTTATAACAGGTACCGTCATGAATTCTCATATGAGAGTTTATAGGTTGGAATGTTTGATATACTTTGAGTGTATAGTTTATATAGTTTGAGTACTTTGATATATGTTTTTCCTACAAATTACCTCATGGCTTAATAGATTCTGCTGCATGTACGAGCCTTATAGAGCTCGATTGTTCTCCACATGCAGTTACAAATCGTACAATACAGGTTGTAGGGAAGAGAAAAACACATTATATGTGGAATTCGCCCATCCACAGATCTTTTCACAGGCAGGCTAGACGTGATCAGTACACATCCAGGTCAGCTTGGATCTTTTCTCTCTGTAATTTATATCTTTCAAGAGACATTCGGAACAGAAACTATTGAAATAACGATAATTGTATAATTATCAGTTCTTATAGAGATATCCGCCCATGATATAGTTATTTCGTTCATCTTTTTCAATAGAATTCGTTATTCAGTATTTTGTGTTGTAGATCAAATGATCTGAGTAGTCAATGCATCGAAAACTTCATTTCTATAAGATCTTTCTAAAAGAATACCAAACATTTCTATAAGATATACTTATCAAAAACTATAGCTTCTAGGTGATTCAACATTGTAATATGTGCTTCTATTTTGAGGTGAGCACTTGTTCGTTAAAAAATGAAAATAAAAAAACGGAAGCTGAATGAACCGTACATCTTTTTTGGTACAGTCACAAAATAATGTCAAAATATTCTATAAAACTCAATCCTTCATTGAAAAAACGAATTAGTGTACAAAAAGGAAATGTCGCAATATTTATTTCAATATTTTCGAGTGAGTTGCATATTCCTGAATGATACGCGACATCATCTTGAAGTGTGAAAAGAGAAATATTATTTCCATTATTTAGCTTCATTTATTATGAATTCGGTAGCGTTAAAATAATTCAAATATCGAATTCCCCGAAAATCATTTCGTGTCGGCAGAAAGAAGCGTGCCCTCAAGACGTGATATCAAGTACCAGGTGCAGTAACTGATTTGAGCCTCAGCCTCAAACAGGTATGGTTTGAAATTTGAGGAGGTCTCCCGAAATCCGCAATTAATAACGACAGTTTATGGGCGTATAAATATTTGACACATATGGATTCTTTCAATACAAAAAATGAGGAGATATTTGAGAAATATTGAGTCATCAAGGTGAAAACTGGCTTCTTGGAAGAATTATTATTGTTCGGATTATTACCCTTCACTTGTTGTTATCAAACTACAATTCTGGTGAGATAATATAATTAGCCTAAAAACATATTCTCATATCAGATTGGCAGTTGAAGAGAACTTCTGCATATTAGCAATTCTTCACCTATAAATCACGAATTATAGTTGGATAGCCCCCCAAACTGACATATATTGTTTTCGTTTGAACTAGCTAATGGCTAAAAGTGAAATAGATTCAACAGCTGTTCATAATGGATTATGTAATTACTGTTCAATCGAAAGAAATAAAATAATATTTCCGATCCGATTTCGAACGGCCTAAGGACACAAAGAAACATCGAATCCACCAGTGAGTCGAAAGTATATGAAAGTATGGTCTCTAAAATTTTCGATTATTTAATTTCAGGTCTACTGAGCTCCTCTGTAGAAATTTTCATTTGGAATGAGAACACATATTTTCCATATTTCACTAAAACTGTTACATAGTTAAATTATTACGCCATTCTAACTGAAAACAGGCATTGCTCTCAACATATCAGTAGTTTAGTGTAGCTATTGTTCTATTTCAATTACCCCTCCTCTTTTACAACCGAAAATATTGGGTTACACTTCAGATTTTGTTATATTAGCCTGTTTAATAACCTCAAGTACCAGAATTACTCCAATTGAAAACAAATATTATTGATATGAAAACATTATATTTATTAATCAAAATTCAATATATCATTTACGAAAGTTATCTTCATTTTATAAGCGGCATATTTACAATAACTTGGCTTTATTGTAATAACCGTTTTGTATAGTCAAATAGAGGATGAGTGATTCTTGTTGACTGATAAAAATTAAGGGGTTCACTATATTATTAAGAAAAAGGATGATTTCGTTTCATAGAATCTACATCTAGATGTGATTCTAGATGTAGACTCTCAATATGTTCCTGGATACTAAAATCCAAGAACATAACTATAGTTTCGCGCATAACGAATGCAATTCGAATAATACTAACCAATTAATAACAGAAAACCATACTTTTGATAAGAATTTAAAAATTTTACATAATATACAGAACAGTATAAGGGGTTCGTGTAAGTTTCATAATATAATTTCAGAGATGCCATGGGGTCTATGGATGTAGATGCGAATGATAGGTGCGAGAGAGTCATTAATGTTCTGGAGAGATCATTTTTGGACTGTTTTCCGAAAAAACAATACACTGTTAGGTCGGATCAATCAAATGAGTTAGCCTGGTTCAATCAGGAGCTACAAATAATGAGAAAACACTGAGTTGCTAGGAGACATCAACAAGAAGTATAGAAGCTATGCCAATAAACAAAGCTATATAAACTACAAAAAATAGAATACAAAAGCAATCCGCAGAGCCAAGATTGCCTCAAATGATAGACTCATCAAGTGTTCCGGAAATTCCATCAGATGTATGTGGCAGATCATCAGTAACAATAGAAAGCCTCCGAGGGACAGTGATGAGTCATACGCTTTCATCTCAGATGAGTAGGTAAAGAATGGGGGTGCACCGTGCCGAGTGGCCTTGACCTTGAAAGGTAGGCGTGATGGGGGCGAGTGGCCTTGACCTTGAAAGGTAGGCGTGATGGGGGTAATGGGCGGAGTCGACCTTGAGTCGATCGTGATCAGTGGTGGGGATAATGGTGGGGATTGACCTTCGACCTCGAATCAGTGGTAAGCAGTGGGGGTAATTGGTGAGGTTCATGGTGGGGCCAGGAATTGACCTTGAATTCGATTGGTCAGGTACGACCTTGAGAATTTCTGGCCCTACCGATGTTATATATTTCAGCGAATTAATGCTGAAGTAACTCATTTAAACAAAGTGTGGTTATATTTCATTCAATCTGTGATGTATTTTAGATTGCAAAGTTCAGGTGGAATAAGTTTTTCCGAAATCATATATAATAATCAATTAGGCCATTACTGTTATCATTCGAGTTGATAAGATTCGTGACACACAAAGTTTTGTGTACATGGTGTTTTGAATCCAAGAAACAGGAATCTACCATTGGCGAGCACACAATTGTGAGTACGCATAAAATTGACACGATAGTTGACAAATCCAACCTACATCACTATATCAAGCTTTTTGGACAAAATTGTGCACTCTGTGAAAAATCTCTGTTGTCAGTAAGTGAAATCGAACCTAGGGACTGTTTCGAATATCGTTGCAATACTTTATAGATGGATAATACTGAAATTATCTATAGATATAGAAAAGACAATTTAAAGAAAATGATGGAATATCAACTCAATAAAATGGATGGTGAGAACAAAAACAACAATCGGAGTTGGGAGTTTGGAATAGCTGATAGAAATATAGCAAACGAAGCTTAAATCATTTGTGATGCATTTCTGAGTGAAAAAACAACATTGTGTGTTTGTTGTGAAGATTTAGTACGTTTAAGCGAAGAATTTAGAAAATGGTCATTCAATAATAACTCTAACTGAGAAAATAATGTTTAGATTATTTCCAAAGTCTAAACTTGTTGTTTTAGAACATGCACATATGGGTAAAAATAACCGATTTTAGTGCTGAAGATTTGAAATATTTTCCTGTGGACAACTTAGTGAAGAAATTGAGATGTATGAGATTCTCGAAATTTATCATAAGCTTTCTAAACCAATGATGGAAACATTCAAGCTACAGACACTTTTAACATCCTTCATTCATTATAATCAACCCAATGAAAACACGCATATTGATGGTCCGCCTGTAAGTCAAGCAAAATGTGTTCGATGCAATCTAGTGCTTACACAACATCAATTAAATACTTCAGGCGATGCAGGCAATGATTCTCAATCCACTACATCATAATTTTTCAATATAATTTATAATTTTTTTGTCAATGTTCCCAACTCATTCATAAGTTGAATCCTCACACCTTTATGCATTCTCAAGGTCAGGTTGTTCCTTCCTCTTTATAATTTCTTAAGGTCAGTATATGAAACCCCCACCATCAAGACTCAAGGACCTCCCACCTTTATAACTTCTCCAGGTCAGATCGTCTCTTCCTTTCTATAATTTCTCAAGGTCAGATTATCAAACCCCCCACCATCAATATTCAAGAACATTATTCAGTATATAAAGAGAGGACAGCATTCATTCCTTCAGTTCAGAAGTTGATTTGAATAATATCGATAAATATGAGTTCGGAAGCAATACCCAATGTATTCGAACCATACATGTTTTGTTCAAAAGTATTTTGCATCAATAAATCGAAAACTAAGTATGTGTCTGTCAGTCTGTCGCATCAATTCAAAGAAGTTGTAAGAATCAGTGGTTCATCATTGAACGGTCAACGCAATGATTTCACTACCGAAGATTTTCGTGAGCTATTCAAGAGTGAAGAATTTATTTCGAGGAATTTATCAAGAGTTTCGTCACAGGAATTCAAGAAAATTAATAACATCACACTTTTCTTCATAAATATCCATAACAAACCTATTCTCGGTGTGAGAAATTAAAGAAGTCAAGTTTACGTAGGAAGAGAAACTCTATGTGAATTAATATCTTTACAGCAGTTGAATAATGACTATATCGAGTTCCTGGAATATCATGGATTTGAAGATTTCTACGGAATGATAACGCGCACAGTGACGAAGATGAATGGGGATGTGTAAGTGAACATAAAAAATTTATTAGAACAGTCCTATAAACATTTATTCAACACAACGATATTTTAAGAGTTAATCAAGTCCGATCCATATACTGAAGTGATGGAGATAGCTTTTTAATATGAAGAAAGTACATTTCAGTGATACACTGATACCTGTGAAATTCATAACATGTATGCTTCGAATTTCGCTCATCGAGAATCACGTGAATACTATTGGGAAATGTTTGTTCTAGATAGAATTTCATCCAACAATATAGTAAGTAATTTAGAGGAAATTTTGACTCCTTTTTTAGATGTTAAACATAGAGAAAAGGTTTACATCAATAGATTTTGTTGAATATAACACCACTTTGTATTAATGGGTTCAAATAAAAATTGTAAAAAAATAAGAACAATTTCATTTCTCAATATCTTCACATAATAATGTATATTCAGAACTGAATCATTTCAAATCATTTTTATGGATCCAAGAAATATGCTTCTTTCCCATTCCTAAATATTTTACGAATAGTTTATTTCCTTTTCCTCTTAGCACTTTCTCAATCAGATAAATTTGAGGATGTTTTTTTGGTAATCTTGGATCATCTGGTTTGGACCAGTTAGATTATGAGTAAGGAAATACGCCTTTCTCTCTTATTAAACTGAATTTAGTACTATATGGAAAATAATTTCGTACGATTTCACATTGTTCATCATTTAATGTACTGGATAATTTATTAATTATTAATAATATATTAACTGGAAAAGTTCAACAAATTTCTGTTTACAGTCTCCTTCAACAGGAATGTATTTCGAAAAGGTTATGTACTTCTCTTTCGTTTGACCTACAACTTTTACCTCCTCACCATTACTTGAAAGTTTCTTAATGAATAAATGTGAATCATAATTAGTAAGGTTGTGAATTATAACTGGTACAAATTTAGACGTTTTATAATATAAATTACAATTTTGATGAGTAAATCAAAATAGTAATTGGTCTCTAAAAACCGGTTAAGTAATCGTGGTCCCTAACTTTGATCGAGTCGGGCATAAATTCTTTTTTACAAATATGACAAGCGGAGCAAGTTTCAAATTCATATTCTTGAATATCAGTAAGCGGATCCATAGTTACTACACGACTCAGATATCTCGAGTGAGTATATCTCACATCATATTCTGAAGAAGTAATTAACCTTACGCAGAAGTCATTCTCCCGAAAGAAAACATATTTAGACCAGGAATCATCGAAAGCACAATTAATATAATAGCCACAAGAATATGGTTCATGTAAAAAAGTTTTCATTGTGAAAGATTTATCGGGATTCGATTGAGCATTATCTAATGGTTTCAGTAAACATTCAAAATCAGCATAAAAAACAACTGGAACTTTAATTTGTTTCTGATAATTTTTGAACTTCAAAATATTTTCTGGGAGAAATTGCTCTAATTAATTTTGAATTATATTAGTTGATGGAATTTTAGCGTAAATTTGCCCACAATCTTTCTCACAATGCTTGGATAATCTTTACGCAGATGAAAAATATTGCAGACAACCATCACAAAAATGTTTTTCAGACTTATGCCGACTTATTTGTGATGAAAAAAAACCAGATAAATTTTTTATTGTGCAGTAATGTAAATTTCCATCATCATCATCTAAAATTGAAAGATTGATATGATAAGCTTTTTTGATACCACTGAAATATAGAGGACCAACAATTTCATATTTTCGTTTACCTTTATCCATTATTGATTCTAATCCATATACATTGATTGAAATATTATCATTCAAGTTCAAAAAAGATGGAATATTATCTAACTTTACAGGAAACTCAATACCGTTGAAATTTAAATATTGTGAAAAATGAGGATATGATTGCGGTAAATAATTAGGCCCTTCGGGTGTAAAAATACCTGCTATGAGTGCTCATCCAAAGCAGTGGTAATCGGTGTTCCGCACGTTGATTACAGTGTTCTTTTTACTTATACTTTTCGGCAATTCAATATAAAATGATACTCTCAACAGATTGTATCGATTGATGTTCACTTGTAGATTCAGTATTTTCACTAATACCCAACCTATACAGAAGGAGCGTATTAATAAATATCAGTATAATAATTGAAAGTTCAACTTACCAGATGACATTTTCTGTACTAAACGATTTTATATCAAACATTTCTTTCTCCTCGATTGTGTAAAATCCAAACAACTCAAAGTTGAGTTTGAGTGTTGTCATTTGTGTGGGACAAACAAGACTACTCCTAATAGTATCAATAATTTTGTCGAGATTTTTGCCATTCTAATTCTAATATATCGATAATGTGACCCTCATCATCTATACGATAAGATACAACCCAATTCTTGAAAGCTGATGCAATTTTGGAGATTCCATTACCAACGGGGATGATAGTGTTATTCTTATGTCCTTTGGATTTCAGATGGGCATTGAAGAGATTGGATGTTATATCAACATCACACTGATCGCAATGTACCATAGTTGGTGTCTGAGTCTTCTGTTTTTTTCTTTCGTGACAGTTGAATTTCAAATGCCTGTTCAGTGATGATGATGTTTTGAATATAGCGTAATCTGATGGACATTCGAATGGTTTCTTGAAAAAAATATATGAAAAAATCAATAAACTGAAACAAGTCACCTTCAGTTACCATAAGTATTTCATATAAATCATATAAATTGATAATTTGGAAATATATATAGAATCGATAATTTATAATTTGAAACGAAATAGTTAAATATATGAATTGAACACTTATGGATATCCGACAAGACCACTAGGAGGAGCGACACGCTTGTCATAAGTTGTTGTATTAAATGATGAATATTGAATTGAACAAAAAACCTCGAGTAAGTTTGAAACGCTAGTAAAAAACCATAAATGTGTGAATTAGGTTTTTTTTGAAGAGAATTTAGAATTTCTCCTATTATATGTCAAAAAAGGACTCACAGGCCGATCAAACTCATCACTTGAAGAGTGATGTGTCGAGTCTATAAATTATTTATAACCTACTGCTTTTTTTTAATTTGGAAAAAAGATTCGGGCTATTTTTACTAGGAAATTTCCTCAAAATAGGACTCAATGAGTCACAAACATTATCACTTGAAGAGTGATGTGTCGAGTTTATGAAATCTTCGTTTGTTCTACAGCTTTTCGAATTTGGAGAAAAATTGGGGTTTCTATCGTTATTCAAAATAGGACATAGCATTGAATCCTGTATACAAAAAACTGCATTTTCTCGCATAGGTGTTATTGTTTCCATATCAAAACATAATTTCCTTTTTTTGATAGGTTTTTCAATAACCCTCCCATGTCTGAATCCACAGTAGTATACCGTCTCTCCATCAATATTAGCTACATCAACAGGTGGTAGTTGAGTAGCAGCAATATCGAAATCGTTAGCACTTAGAGGTGCGAACCCTCCATTATTAATTACCTCATTAATTTCGGGATAGTGTCTTTCACTTGAAGCTTTTAACTATTCGACATTATGTATAACAGTATCTCTATGGCACATACTTGATTGCGTAGAAGATGCACATTTTTACACACGACTCATTGACATTAGAAATATTAAAATCGGAATGAAAAGCAGATTTTGTCATACTTATAGGAGAATTATTAATCAAAATATTGGCCCTTAGAGATTCTAAATAACTTTCACACATATTATCAATTTGTGTTGCTCCTAGCCCACCATCTTGTGAATTTTCTAACAAGGGCTCTTCATTCAAAAACATAGAAATATCTAAATTTTCAAAATCGAAATTTTTAATGGATTTGTCAGAACACTTTGAAAGGTCATCTGTAAAGTCTATAGATCATACAATGTTGTGATTAGTCAACTGTATTGGAGACTTAACACTATCAACTCGTCTATTTGAATCTACAGATGTGATTTTAGAAGCACTCAGCCAGTCATTGATATTATCACTATCAATATAATTAGAAAATGGCCTAGATAACAAATCGAGATCGAAATCGGTTATAGTATTTGATGAAATTTCACGAAGTGATGAGCTTTCAGAATCATTAATTATTCAGTTTGCCTGAAAATATAAAACTCCAAGAAGATTTCTGAGAGTTTATTATCTTAGAAGAACTGAATAAATCATCATGATCTTCTTTCTCAACCATCAATTTCGACTCACCTTCAGAAATAGAAAGTGAATCGATATTACCAGGTTTGAGCAACACATTAGATAAAATTAAAACTTTTTTATATGGATTTATTAGGTATAAAAAATGCGCTTCTAAGTAAATTCACTCGAGGTTCTGAAACGTTCTCCTGCATCGAACTTAGCACAGGTTCACCACTTGGTTCACCAACTAAACCCGACACAGAACTTTCACTCTAGCAAAATCCGCTGAAATACTTCGCAGCCATTATAACACTTAACGTGAGAAGACTCAATTGATGATAGCGACGTATACAACAACTAACGATGATCAGAATGTGTTGCATGTATTTCAAGTGCTCAAGAGTGTTCAAGGTCATGAACTTACCTATCCCGAGTCAATGACTTATCTATTTCAAAGTCACTCTCTATTTCAGAGTTCATGAACTTTTCAAGGTCACGATGTTTTCGGGTTAATGAACTTTTCATGGTCAAAACTTGTCTAGATGCCATTCTGCGATTTCAAGGTGAATGAACTTTCGAGTTCATGATTTCTCTATTTCAATACTGTTTAGAAAACTTAGGTTTCGTTATAGTTTCAAGGTCATATTTTCAATAATTTGTGAATTTTAAACGCATTTTCTGCCCATCTAGAACCTAATTTTTAAAAATTTTCCCCTTCTGCGGGGATTTTTAATTTTTCTCGGGTGGACCGCGCGGAGGGGCCTCATTTGGGGTCCCGCGGACGTCTGTCCATATCAGTAGAAATTTGATCGAATATAAAATACATTTGTCATTGAAATAATTATTGGAAAAAAAACACAATTCTTCATTATAGAACAAGGCTTTCTTCCTCAATACATTCCATATCGAGCTGTGCAGAATTATCGATGACATCTTGGAATGTTTTTTGGAGAAACTTCTTATTTTTCAATGAACAATAACATTTGTTGATCTCGTGAAACATTCAGTCAGGTTCATCAGGTATTAATGCTGGATGTTTTGGAAATTCAATAATTTTACTAGGGTGATGTATTTCCCAATTATTCTCGCTTTTTTTCCTCCTTTCACATATATATTCTCAATATCGTTGGTGAGTGTAGTTAGTATCGATTTCAGTTTCCATGGCTGTACGAATCCGGTTTCCCATTCAATACAATGATGATTGTGTATGAGCCACGTCACTTGTTTTTTATATTTTTCAGGAAGATGTTTGAATTGAAACGGTTGTTTGAAGATGAAATGTGCAATTCGATCATTTTTCAGGATTGCAATTTCCTTCGTGAAGAAATGTTTTTTATTTATAATAAATCCTTGAATGTCTATTATAGCATATGACATTATTTCACTGATTTCGTTAGTGGATTATATGTAAATGCTCTATCACTTATGACCAATATATGCGCAGTAGTATTAGCAAGTATTGGAGTGTTAGTTCCAAACTCAACTCTAAGAACCACTGATTGTGTTTGAAACCTAGTCTTTTGTTTAGAACAATCCACAATGATGAGTGGAAATGCTTTTTCGAACTGAGATGGTGTTATATCAGTTTAGAATTTATAGTCATAATAGTATGCGGATCTAAATTGTGTAAATATTTCATACAATGTTGAAAACTGATTATTCGCAAATAATATATTCAAGTTTTCATATGGGTAGCGTTCATTATTGAGAAATAGTCTTATATTACTGAAATCTCACGTATCAAATTCACTACTATCAGCTTCTAATCGTTCTCTATCTGTTTGAAATCCCATGATAATATATCTCGGAGATTCCAGTTTTGTGAATGTCTTCACATTTTGAGTATGTCTTGTTGTATTTCATAATCTTCAGCGAAAGCTAGTAACATTTTCAAAGGAATGCAAACACTAAATCTACCATTTTTGACTATAGTACTTTCCTTCCCCGGGAACCATCCAGTATTCTCATATTTCACTGCTTCACTTTTAATGAATGATGCTAATCCCTTCATTGTGGATGTTAAACCTGGTTTCGTATTAACATCAACAATGAAACCATTCACGTCATACCTTATTTCACTGAACAAGAATGCAATTCCATTACTCACAAATTTTGTATTTATTCCTGAAGCTGTTCCTTCTGCTTTCAGTAGCGGACCTTCGATATATAAGTAGCTTTCACTTGGTAATGTACACAAATCTTCTCGTAGCGGTATTCTCATTTCATCATTATTATTATATCGTGAAGTATATGATTCGTGAATATGATATTTATATGATACTACAGATTCATCAGTCGGTATTCCTTCGTGTATACTAAACATTTTAGTTATTCACTTCAAAGCCTATGGATTTTAAGAATTGCTTGTTCTCAGACTTCAATAGTTGAACGAGCTTCTTCCTACTGTTAATTTTTCTACACTTTGTTCATTTTTATACTTGCGACGGGTATACGTATTCTTGAAATCTAAACTCATATTTCTTTTCGAAGATGTAGACCTACTAATGGTTTTTTGTTGGAAATTGACCAGTTTATCATTCTGATCAACTTTTTTAATGACTATGCTCCTTATGGTATTAACACTCATAGGTAAAAAAATAACATATTCTGGGGACTCTACTATTTTGAATCCTGGTAGAGCTGTTGGTGCAAACTGATGTATAATATGCTGAGGTACACCATTTCTATAACTGTTTACTACAATATTACATTCAACAGATATTGAATTTACAGTAATTATATCGGCAATATTGTCTGATCTAGCTTTAGAATCTTAAGCTAATATTTTTCTATTGAATCCATTGAATGGTGCTATACTATTCGAACTTGTTATATCTACTTCTTCTGTACACTTAATACGTTTAGAAAGTGTATTAGGTTTTTCTGATAACTCGAAAAATATATGTTCATATTTTGAATCACTTTTGAGCTCATAGGTAATGAAATTGTTCAAATCCAGCATCCAGTTGGAATTGTTATTTCTTTAGATCCTATTTTTATTGAATTACAATTATCATCAATGTTTGGGATTGAATTGTACACTGCGAAATCTGTTAGACCTAACACGTATATGGGTGGGTTGAATTCGGAAACTAATATAGATGATTTACCACTTAGCACAAAGAACATTTCTGTAGTGGAGATATACTTAAATAATTCTCATAATGCTTATAAATCGCCAGAACTGAACAACAAATTGTGATAATATTAGAGTTTATATTGTGTTTCTGAGCGTTAATGTTGTCTAAATTCAACAGAACCCATAAATCTTCAGTATCATTGTTGAAGTCAATGCGTAGCCAATATTTTGTGTGGAAAACGACATCGTTATGATTATTATAAAGGTTTTTTTTGAATTTTATTAATTAACTCTCTTACATTCTAATACATAAAACTATGATACACAACGTGCAGAGCAATACTGATTCTGATTGTGTCTGGTCGGGATGATCTTATATAAATTGAATTAGAGTATTTAAGCGTTTATTAGCTTAGTTACTTTCAAGCAAATAATTGTTAATAATATATTCTGGACGTGAATGTAAATTTTGTAAAAACTCTGCTAAATAAGGGTTATTTATGTTTATTTTATTACCAGGAGTTGGTGACTTAGTCGGTAGAACACCCGACTACGATGCGGTAGGATTCGGATTCGAGCCCCGGTGAAGACATGGGTGTATGTGTTCGCCTATGATTTTAGTAGTTCAATGATATTAATTTTTGGGGAGGGTACATTGATTACAAGCTCATTGGCATTTCGGAACCGGCGTTAAGCTGTGGATCCACTGAACTGAAAAAAAAATGTTATGTCCACTCTTCATAATTTTATGTTAGCGAAATTCTTAATGGTAATGTGAATATTTTTTTGAAGTGGAACCCTCAATGCGAACTTTAATATGGCATGATTTCTTCACACAAATCATCGGGGTTGAAATTCAATGAATCTTTTGCTGAAAGTTTTTCCTGCAAACGAGCACATCTATTTCTTAATTGGCTCCGATCTTGCTCACTACTTAGTTTGAATTTAGGAACTCATTTTGATCATTCAGTGAATTAAATTTTTAGTGTCCGTGGGATGACCCATATGAGGTATAGGATGTTCAAGGAATATTTCTGTATTTGGAAGTTTTAAATACAGTTTAAAGTAGCTGATTTCTCAGCAATTCTCATGGCGTCATTTACAATTTCTTTAAATTTTGCGTCGGTTTATATTTTCATCAGAATTCTGTTGGCTTCTTCAATTCTGTTGGCGCATCTAGCAACTTGCATATTCATATCAGTGGATTGCAGGATTTTGCTCACAAAATTCACTTTTTTTGAAAATAGGTGCATATTCTTACTGCTCAACAATTATGATCATATTTTGCCATCATTGGTCGACAAAACGGTTCACTCAATAAAAGCGGCACACCACATTCCAAGCGTCTCAAAGGGCCAAGCCTCTCAAAGGCTTCGCAAGCCGAATTAAAAAATTGAAGAAGAAATGGAACTGAAGGTCTGAAAGAATTATCGGCCTTTCACCTAGTCGAATATCCATGAATATCTAAATACAAATTAAAACAATCAAATAATTGACGAAAAATTTCGTTTTCGAGACAGAAAAAGTACAACACTCCAACTAGCCCGACTTATAGACGAAATTACTAGAAATTCAACTTTCAAGGAACCTACGCCAATCTCAACAATAGATATCGAGAGAGCTTGTGATACAGTCTGGAAAAACACATACATTTCAAAATAATCGCTGTCAAAAATCATATTTTAATAGATAAAACTGTTCGAAAGTTTCCTAAGCGAGAGAACATTTCTGGTAAAAATAAATAATACTGAGATTGAATCCTCGTTGACCTCTTGGTGAAACATAATTGAAGGGAAATTTGAATCAAACTCTGGGATCAATGCTTCACAAATATTACAGCGTTAATATTACAACGTTGAGGCGATATGTTTCTAGCCGTCAGCTCATTATCAAGACTAACTACAAAAAAAACGTAGCAGATTTATATATCGAAGATAGAGGTTAGAAGGAGAGATAGTTGAAATTCCATTCGTTTTCCGAGAATCACCACTTCTCATTTCCAGGATGTGCTGATTTATATGGTTCTCAAAAGGACTACACGTTTCTCTTCGCAACCTGCGCGTAAACAATGTGTTTTATTGAAATCTATGATGTGATTAAAACTGATACAATTTTCTGCGAACCCATATTCATATTCATATTTTAAAGATCAATATTATTGTTCTATAAAACAGATATTTTTTATGACCACCCAAATTTCAAGCAAACTCTTGGCTTGAAGTTTCACAAATAAATTGATCAAACAAATAATATTTCAACTATGAGTCAACAACTATGAGTGTGTGCTAACGTAAAGTGCAAAAATACGAAAAGAGAGAGGTACGATAACCTCGGCACTGGCAGAGAATCCTGGTTTCTGAAAATTACTTCTTAAAAAGAAAATCATATTTCAACAAAAATGGAATTCTCAATTAGAAGAATCGAATCAAAATCGAATTGAAAATTCGTTTATTTTTCGATATGAATAATGAAATCTTCATTTTTCTTAATAATCTAATGAATGCCTACATTGTTTATCACTCAACAAAAATGGCTCATCCTCTATTTGAATATAAAAACGGTTATTACAATTTGGCTCAGTTATTGTGATTATGCTAGTTATAAAATGAGGTTAACTTATTGTGACTCGAGGTTCTCAACTGAGGCCGCTCTAAATCTATTTATATCCGCTTAGATCTTTCCATTTGTTTCTCAGCTCTCGTTTTCACCTCGCATACATATGACGCTGTACTACTACGTCTCGCTCTCACGGTCTACTTGCTGCAATTGGGAAATACTAGTACTTGAGGTTATTGAACAGGCTAGTATAACTAAATCTAAAGTGCAACTCAATATTTTCGGTTTGTAAAAGAGGAGGACTAATTGAAATAGCAACAGTTAACTACTCATATGTTCAGAGCAAGACCTGATTTTCCGTTAGGATTACGCCAATTATTCAGCTGTTGAGCAGTTCTGGTGAAATATAGAAAATATGTGTTCTCATTCCGATTGAAGAATTCTTCATAGGTGCTCACTTGTGAAACATTTGAGAGACCCTATATGCTTTCGACTTACTGGTGGATTCGATGTTTCTTTGTGTCCTTAGGCCGTTCAGAATTGGAGCTGAAATATTATATAATTAATAATTGATGAGGCCGATACTTGATATAAATCGATAAACATAATAAAACAATTGTTATACTGATTTACACATATATTGAAAATAATACTGCATGACGTACGCTTCGATGAGATTCAGCCTTTTCAAATGCTACGTGCAGACTAATGACAATTTCTCGAATACATACAATATATAAACTTAAATACAGAGAAAACAGGTAGATAACAGGTGGAAGGGATGAATTCATACTGAACTACTATATAGCAAACTAAGTAATTTTAAAAAGATTGAGAAGGGGGCTTGAGGTATGATCGATTTGGCTGTTCAAAAGGTTGCCAGAATATTTGTATTTATTAATTTGAAGTGATTCTAACAAATTAAGCTTCATTCCCTTGTTTGCGGTATTCAGAATTTCAAAATCGGAATTGAATATATGATTTTCATTAATCAAATGATTTGCATAATGAGAATCTGTCTTCTGATTATCAAAGCTACGTTTATGTTCCGAAATTCTTATTTGAAAACTTCTAAACGTTCTTCCAATATAAAACATATCACAACTACCACAGTTAATTTTATATACACCGGATTTTTTAATTTTGTTGACTTTTGATCTGTTATTTTTGATATGTTCTCCTAAGTTATTTTCAGTACGGTAAGCAATGTGGATGTTATACTTAAAAAGAAGAGATTTGAGTTTTCCACTGGACTTATCGATGTATGTAAGACTGTTATAGTTGATATTGCTTTTGACTAGAGGATAAACCAAACCATTATTATGGGAAATCCTCTTAGTCCCTTGTTGGCTGAAATATTCATGGATAATTTGGAAAAACTAATTCATTGTCACCCCATTAGTAGTCAATTTATTTATTGGTATAGATATGTAGATGATATCATCTGTTGTTTCACTTGTACTCTTCGGCAACTCGACAATTTTCAGACATTCATTAATTCGTTACACCCTAAAATTACATTCATTTTGGAACTTGAGAAAGAAAACTGTATTAATTTTTTAGATCTCAGAATAATGAAACTGGATAACAAACATAATTTTTCAATTTTCCATAAACCATCACATACAGATAGTATTATACATAATACTTCCATGCATCCATTTCAACACAAAATGGCAGCTTTCAATAGTTTGATACATCGATTAGTGAATATTTCCCTTTCTAGAACCAATTTCAACACCGAGACAAATTTAATCAAGCAAACAGCCGTGATTAATAATTATAATCCTGAAATAATAGATAATATGATATTAAAGAAAAACTTCAAAAAGGCGATTGGTTTGGTTTATCCCCTAGTCGAAAACAATATCAACTATAACAGTCTTACATACATCGATAAGTCCAGTGAACAACTCAAATCTCTTCTTTTTAAGTATAACATCCACATTGCTTACCGTACTGAAAATAACTTAGGAAAACATATCAAAAATAACAAATCTAAAGTCAACAAAAATAAAAAATCCTGTGTATATAAAATTGACTGTGGTAGTTGTGATAAGTTTTATATTGGTAGAACGTTTAGAAGTTTTCAAATACGAATTTCGGAACATAAACGTAGCTTTGATAATCAGAAGACAGATTCTCATTATGCAAATCATTTGATTAATGAAAATCATATATTCAATTCCAATTTTGAAATTTTGAATACCGCAAACAAGGGAATGAAGCTTAATCTGTTAGAATCACTTCAAATTAATAAAAACAAATATTCTGGCAACCTTTTGAACAGCCAAATCGATCATACCTCAAGCCCCCTTCTCAATATTTTCAAAATTACTTAGTTTACTATATAGTAGTTCAGTATGAATTCATCCCTTCTACATGTTATCTACCTGTTTTCTTTGTATTTAAGTTCATATATTTTATGTATTCGAGAAATTGTCATTAGTCTGCACGTAGCATTTGAAAAAGGTGAATCTCATCGAAACGTACGTCATGCAGTATCATTTTCAATATAAGTATAAATCAGTTTAACAATTGTTTTATTATATTATATAATTCCTTCGGTTGAACAGTTAACACATAATCCATTATTAATATTTGTCAAATAGCCATTAGATAGTTCAGAAGAAAAAATTTATGTCAGTTTTAGCTATATTACTATAATTCGTGGTTTCTAGGTGCATATTTCTTGGAACACAAATTCGGCTTCATTTACAAGAATTGCTAATACGGAGGAATTCTCTGCAACTACCAATCTGATACGAAAATATGTTTCCAGGTTCACTAAATTCTCCCACCACAATTGTAGTTTGATAATCCAATATAGAGATGGGATCTCGGAAAAATGTTGGTAGGTACATGCACAAGTGAAGAGTAATAATCCGAACAATAATCATTTCCATGTTCGATTAATCGAATCGTGAAGCCAGTTATTACCTTGATGGCTTTTTATGTGTCAAATATCTCCTGATTTTTTGGATAAACTGTCGTTATATACTGCAGATTCCGGAAGTACACCTCAAGTCTCCAACCATACCTGTTTGAGGCTGAAATTGCTTCACCTAGCACTCGATATCACGTCTTGAGGACATGTATCCTATGAGTTTCTGAGGATCAATGTAACCAGCAGAATCCATATGGAGGTCTTAAAATTCCACGAATGCCTGAGGACAGAATTTCTAACCATTACAATCAACCAATCATAACAATAAACGATATTGAGCTACAATGGGCAATTTTTGATTCGATTGGAAACGTGCTTATATAATTCGAAAAGGATGCTTGTATCAAAGTTTGTACGATAATTTGGATTGAGAAGTTTTATGTGTCAAATTATTTCACTTTTTCTATGTTCCAGAGATTCTGGGCTCAAATTATTCAGCTCGATGAAGCCTAATTTCATAGAAACCATAATAAGAGCTCACGAGCACCAATAGTAATTAGTGTAGGATTTAACTTTAATATACAAAATGAGTAATATTCTTGAGAATTCTTCTCAACTAAAAATGCATGAAAATCTGTACAAAAATATTTACATATAGAAGGATATAGCCAATACTGAATACTGAATCAGATACGTACAATAATTTGGAGTAACAAGTTTGATATGTAAACTTATTTCACTTTTTCTATGTGACAGAGATACTGGGCTCAAATTATTCAGCTCGTTTGAGCCAAATTTCATAGAAACAAAAATCATTGTAGGATTTAACTTCAATTTACAAAATGAGTGATTTCATCACATCAATTCTCAAATAAAAATGCATATAAATCTAAATAAATATACTTACATATCGAATTATATAGCCTTAATAATTACATTTCTATTTTGTTTCAGGAAAGAGATCAATCTATTCATTGAACGATCTAGAGGTTTTCATGATTTTTCTATAGCCACTCAACTATTTGAGCTGGTCTGTGTACAAGAATGAGCGATTTTTTGTTACATTTGATCCATATATAGCTAATTGCTTTATGCATTGAGCGAGGAATAACTAAATCAAAGTATGTACAAAAATTTGGACTTACGAATTCAATGTTAAAAATTAATTGAATATTTCTATTTTCATGAATACCTGGAAAATGCTACAGATATTCTGGGCTAAAATTATTAAGTACTGCTTTATGAAGCCTATTCAATGAAAAAACAGTTATAGCTTAGGTACATACAGAATCAGTTGTTACTGTAGAATTTAAATTCGATTTAGAAAATGTGTAATATTTAACATATTCATTTTCAATTCTAAATTCTTGTGAATCTATATAAATAATATGATTTTCAAATAGAAATAGCCATTATAATTTATATTTCTATTTCGTTATAGAAAGGAATAGCTTAACATTTCTAGTTGACATTCTACAGATGTCCATGGTTTTCCTCATGCCATTTAACTGAGCTGTCTCTCCCACTACCCCAAAGGCCATTGCGGAAAAGAGGTTCATATCTATTGGGTTTGAGTTAACACAACGATAATCAATTTGAAACTTTTCTGTTGGACACTAATATGTGATTACTGCTTTTACTTCCTTGAATCATCTTGCAAAGGAGTAAAAGTTACTACAATAAACTACGTATAATAAAACCAAGCCTGAAATTTTATATTTAGAATGAAGTGAATTCCTTCAAATTATTCTGTATTCAAATAAATGTGATGAAGATTCAATTTAGTGAAAATAAAATGAGCTTTCATAAACATGATTCATATTTAATGCATAATTGCTGCAGAATTTACATTTTCAATAATTCATTGAGTAAAAGTAACTCCAAGTGATGATATGCAGTATGAACCACAGTCAACATATTAAGCAGCCAATAAATCTGATTTTTTTCTATTTTACTGACTGTATAAGTAGATGTTTATGTGAGTATAATGATGTATGGTGAATGGTGAATATATATGATGTGTATATAAATGATATCAATCATAATATGAATCAAATTATAATTATTTAAGATGACACTAGATGAAAATTGAAAGAGCGATATGTTCATAATAATATATTTCAATATATATATAAATATGTTTGAAGTATGCTTTATGCTTCATCTTTGTCTTACAGAGGGAATTCAGAGAATTCAATATAAGAGATCGTCGGGATTTCCACCATTCATTGATCTCAACTATAATATTCTGATTCAATCTTGGAACAACTCTGAATGGAAATGCAACAGATCTTATTGGAATCCAGTTATAGATAGTAGCAATTCGAAAATTTTTTTTTTCCCTGAAATTATGTACAGTTTTTGAGCAGACAGTTATAATATTATATCATTTATTATTACTAATGAATATATAGTTATTTTTAATGTTTTTAGCAATAACATGCTATTTTCAATGTTGAGTACTTGATTTCTATTGACGTTTTGTTGTATGTCAAAACTTTGTCAAAACTAATGAATAATTGAATATTATGAATTACCATAATCTACTTGAAAAGGCAATGAATTAATTCTGAAAATGAGGTATATATAGGTATTTATATATATATATATATATATATATATATATATATATATATATATATATATATATATATATGTGAAGTAATCAATAAGTGGACTGTATATTTAAAATTAGGAGAAGCTGATTACGTAACAAAAAATATGGGAATAACTGTTTCCTTTGATATTGTAAGGTGAAATAAAATTTTGGTTATAAAATAAACTGCGAAAATATGACTCTAAAGAAAAGAAAAATACAAATTCACAGGGGAAAAATAAAAGGACTTACCTGGGTCGAACAGCATAGGGTTCAGGAGAAATGCCGCAAAGCACCAAAAGTAAAGAAAACACAATAATCTATATTTTTCGTATGAAAAATATATCGTAAAATCCAATGTATGTTCCAAACAAAGTCACAACGCAAAATCTTCTTTCGTATAAGAAGCACAAAAAAAGTCGATATCTTCCGCATGAAAAGTATCCCGTAACAAAATCACCGTCGACCTTTTTCAAAACAAGTCTCGACGCATCCTCTCTCCCGGAATCGCACTTGTCCGGTTGACACCACATGTTATTGAAATAGGAAAAAAAAAGGATCGAAAGACAAGAGATTCTGTGAATCGTAACTTATAAATTAATAAAAATAAACAAACCCGTAATTGAAGGCATCTTCAATTGTAGAAAACAAACAAAATTATTAAACTAAAAATAAATTCACCGTTATAACGGAACATTTTCACCCCCCCCTGAAAACATCCACGATATTTTCTGAACTATTCATTAGGCAAAGGACAAAGTTTAACTAAAGGTCTTGTTAGAAGCCCTTTGTTGGTTCTTACCGTGGCCACCCGTGGAACTCTATCACCCCCTGGATGTAATGTGACTATACGTCCAAGTCGCCATTTTAATGGCGGTTCTAACTCATTTTTGATGACCACCATGGTGCCCGGCACAATATCGGTAGCTGGAAGATTCCATTTGGCTCTCTGATGGAGAGTCTGTAAATATTCGTTTTTCCAACGGAGCCACAGAGAACGGTGAACTTGTTCAACAAGTTGCCAACGAGTAAGTCTTGAAATGGATATGTTTTCGTGTAAATCAGGCTCCGAAAATGCACTCAAAGGTTCGAGAGTTAAAAAATGTCCTGGCGTGAGAGACCGCAAATCGTTGGGATCAGTACTAATTGGACATAAAGGTCTAGAGTTGAGCACCGCTTCTACTTGAGTTAATAAGGTGTAAAATTCTTCGTAACTCAGTACCTGTTGACCAATAACTCGTACTAAGTGTTTTTTAACAGACTTAATACCTCCTTCCCATAAACCTCCCATATGAGGAGCTGAAGGGGGATTGAATTTCCAAGTGATTTTTTCTGACTCTTCCAGATCGTTGGCCAAATTTCGTAGATACTTTGCAGATGCCACAAAATTAGTCCCGCAATCTGAAATAACTTGTGAACACCTTCCGCGCCTTGCTATAAATCGTCGAAAACCTGCCAGAAACACATCTCTAGATAAATCTGACAATAACTCGATATGAATAGCTTTAGTCGCACAACAAATAAACAAACATATGTAGGATTTCAAAACACGGGATCCACGAAGGCGATTCATTGTAATAGAAAAAGGACCTCCCAAATCCACTCCAACAATGCTAAAAGGTTTAATTTTAGAAATCCTAAAAGAAGGTAAGTTGCCCATTGGAGGTTGATAGCTGATAGGACGACATTTCCAACAAGTTCTACATTTCGAAATAACTTGACGAATCAATTTTTTGGCGGATATAATAAAGAACATTTGAGACACCAAATAAAATGTAGTAATGACCCCCGCATGAAGGTACGTAATGTGAAAGTGATTGATCATCAATCGAGTCAATAGGCTATCTCGTGGAAGAAGTATAGGAAATTTTTTATCATATTGAAGTTCAGCATAGATAAGTCTACTTCCTACACGAATGAGTTCAAAATCATCAATAAACAGATTCAATTTCCGCAATTGTTTTGTCACTGGCATTTTATTAACAATCAAAGATTTTTCCTTTTTAAAAACTAAGGATTGTACTCGACGAGCCAGTAAAAGCAATGATTTATGTATAATGTTTGCCGAAAATGGACGATACCATTTATCAGTAGGGTTTTTCAAATTATGTGTAAAGCAAAGTACATAACAAATCGTATTTAAAATTTTTGGTAACGAAGAGAAACGTAATTGAATATGATCTAGCCACAAATCAAAATGATTATCTTGGATCTCTGTCGTCAGAGTAAACCTTTTTTGTTCAAGTGAAATGTGTTCTATTTCATTTTCGGTCGCAAATTCCGAAGAAATATATTCCCAATCGTTAATAGGTGATTTTAGAAACCTAGGTCCCTGAAACCAAGTATGACATGACAAAAACCCCTCAGGGTTTACGCCCCTAGAGCCTATATCTGCAGGATTTTGTTCAGAAGGAATATGATGCCATCGTTCTAAAGCAACATTATCCTGGATATATGTAATCCTATTGGCGACGAATGTTTGCCACAGATGCGGAGAAGATCTGATCCAAGATAACACTACGGAGGAGTCAGTCCAACAATATACTTGATTTACTTTTATACGCTTAGTAATCAATTGCAAAACATATTTCATCCACTTTGACAATAAAACAGCCGCGCATAACTCCAATCGTGGTAAAGAGATAGTTTTCAGTGGAGCAACTCTGGTTTTTGCACCCACCAAGAAAACTCTAATACTACCATCACGATTTTCCACCCTGAGATATACAACAGCACAATATGCTGCCATACTGGCATCACAAAATCCAAGAAGCTGTATAGAAGAAGGCTCTGTCAGATCAACATGTCGTTGAATTTTCAGTTGAGATAGTAAGTGCATTTCGGTGTGCCATTTTTCAAAACGTATAGTGAATTCTTTGGGGGGTATATCATCCCACCCCAGTTTTTGACTCCATAGTTCTTGAATCAATATTTTGAGGACGATGAGTACAGGTGATATAAAACCAAGGGGATCGTAAACTCTGGCAATTTCTGAAAGCATTAGACGTTTAGTACAAGTAGTAATGGTTCGTGCAAAAGAATACGAGAAGTGGTCCAGCACTGGATTCCATTGTAAACTTAAAACTTTCATCTGAGAACTATTTTCAAGATCCAAACATAAAGACTTTTCATCTAAATGTTCCGCAGGAAGATCTGACAAAATCTGCCGATTATTGCTCGACCATTTCCTCAATTCGAAACCAGCTTTCGCAAGTAAAGCAATGAACTCAGATTTCATTGATAAAACGGTTTCAAGAGAATCATGACCTCCCAAGATGTCATCAATGTAGCACGAAGACAATAAAACTTCGGCTGCTAAAGGATATTATGCTTTATTTTCGTCTGTTAAAGCTTGTAGACAGCGAATAGCCAAATAAGGACTGCATACAAGTCCGAAAGGTAAAGTCGTTAATCGGTATTCACCCATGTCCATGTCAGAATTAAAACGCCAAAATAAACGGAGAAAGTTTCTATGATTGTCGGTAATCTTGATCATGCGATACATCTGACGAATGTCAGTGGTAAAAACATATTTATAACATCTGAAATTCATCAAAAGAGCAACAATATCATTTTGAAGTTTTTTACTCGTAAAAAATACGTCATTGAGACTCATCTTAGCAGTTACATGACTAGAAGCGTCCCAAACTACCCTTATTGGAGTGCTTGACGACTCTTTAAATACACATGAATGTGGCAAATAAAACGAAGTACCTGACATTAAATCATAGGTTTCACTCGAAGGAACCCTTTCTATGTGACCCTGCTCTAAATAATCCCGTATTACGGCAGAGTAGGCCTGACACAAGGGCAGGTTTTTAGCGAATCTACGTTCAAGTAAGTAGAATCGACGTAGAGCCACTGTTCGAGAATCTCCAAAATCAGGTATATTGATTTTGAATGGTAGATGAACCACAAAGCGACCGTCATGATCCCGAGTAGTCGTTGATTCGAAATATTTCTCACAAAAATGCGCCTCTGGAGATGAATGTATTATATTGGGAACCTCCTCCATTTCCCAGAACCTTTTAAGATTTGCATCCAATGAACACTCCAAGTCAACATCGACAGAAGCGAAGAAACTTTGTACAGAAAAGGACAAACAACCTTCAATTTTACCCATAAGAACCCAACCAAATATGGTATTAATTGCAGAGGGGGTACCTTTACCCCCAGGAATGATACCATCCTTTAAAACAAGAGGGAAAATATCGGCACCCAAAAGAATGTCAATCTGTCCCGAAAATGAAGGATCTGCCAAAGATAAATTCTTAATATGTGGCCATTTGTCCACTGAAAACGCCCCGAGTGGCATTTTACCGCAAATTTCATCCACCAGCATCGCATCGATATCGAAAACTAAATCATTGTCATCCACAGGAGATATTTGGAAGTGAGCTCCCATGTCAGCATTAGTACACATATTGTTTAAACCGTGAATTGCCAACGCCATATTAGATATCTTCAAGTTCAATTTCCTGGCTACATCTTTTCTCAAGAATGTAACCTGTGATCCCGAATCAATAAGACCTCGAATTTGATGAGAATAACCAAATTTATCCCACAAATTTAAGATAACAGTGCCTAACAAAATATTCTCCCGGTGGGTCACAAAACCACTGAATGGTTCTTTAGGGTTTGTCGTTGATGACGTAGAATTGTTGACTGAAGGTTCCGAATTTTCAAAATGTAGTAGCGTATGATGTTTTTTGTTACACAGTCTGCATCGTTTTTGTGAAGTACAATCAGCAGCAAAATGAGACGATGCAAGACAATTTATACAAGCTTTTCGTGTTTTGACAAAATTAAAACATTCTTTTGGAGTTTTTTCAAAAAAGGAAGAGCATTGGAAAAGAATGTGTTCTTTATTGCACAAAATACATTTAGGGCTGATAGTACTCTTCAGAGTAGAAGTACTTACGATATTAGGACACTCTGTAACATTAGTAGATTGTGAAGATTCCAAAATTGTTTCATCGACTAAAATACCTGAATTGTTTAATTCGGTTGACGCAACATTCGTGAAAAAAGAACTCTTCTGCTTGGACTTAGAAACTAAAATTTTCGATTTTCTAGAATTCCAGTTCATGGTTTCTAACGCATTGCAATGTTTCGTAAGAAAATCAAAAACTTCTTTATATGTAGGAATATCTGTTGAAGCATGGCTCAACTCAAAGTCTTTCAAAGTGACAACATCTAATCTGTCAAGTAACATGTTCATTAAAATGAAATCCCAACCATCTACAGGAAAATTCAAATTCTTAAGGGCACACAAATTTAAATTGAATACCTCTAGAAGATTTTGTAACGATTGAACGTTTTCGTAATTTGTTACTGGCGCTCTCTCGATTTCTCTCCAATAAGCTGTAGCTAATAATCTTTTATTATTATAACGTGATTGTAAAACCGTTATAGCAGTGTTATAATTATCCCCCAATAATGGTGTACATTTAACGAGAGCTAAGGGTGTACCTGTAAGTGAAGATAACAAATAATGAAACTTTTCAACATTCGAGAGATTTCTGTTGTTATGAATTAATGCGGAAAACAATTCGAAAAACGTGGGAAACTTTTTAATATCACCGTCAAATGAAGGTAAAGATATTTTAGGTAAGCTAACACTCGTTTGTTGGGTTTCGTTTATTTCACGAGCTGAGTTTGAACTAGACAAATTATTTTCTTCAGGAAGGTCGAATAATTCATAATAAACTGCCTGAATATCCGTTACCTGATCAATAAACCTTTGAGCAATTTCGTGTTCTCGTAACAGTAATTCCTCCGCTTGATCTACTGAAGCAATTAAAGATATAACCGTGTTATGGTGTTTATCAAAGTCCTTTTCCCAACGATCCAAAGATTTACAACGCATTTTAAACTTTAAAAATAGTTCAGGTGAATCTCTTATGTTTACTGACAAATTATATAAAGCATCTACATGCCTACTAATTGATTGCCGCATGGCTTGCGATTTCACAATTTTAGCACTATCTGTTGCCATCGTGAAAATTTCGTTATAAAATTATCGAACTGAATTTTATAATTATGAATATGTATAACTAATAAAACTCACTAAATACGTAGATCAATTATAGTGGCAAAAAATTTAACAGGTGTGAACGTAAACAACAGTGAACAGTATTGGTAATATAAAAACCAAAATACAAATCGTAGATGCCCTCAATTTTCCCTAAACTTTTTATGTTCAACCCACAATATCAAATGCATTTAATTTGACTTTTGATTTTGATCAAAACGTACTAAAATAAAGAAACTTCGAATCTAGCAGAACTAAGTAGCAAAAAAAATTGTATATTCGGCTCGATGAAGGATCAAAAAAATGTGAAGTAATCAATAAGTGGACTGTATATTTGAAATTAGGAGAAGCTGATTACGTAACAAAAAATATGGAAATAACTGTTTCCTTTGATATTGTAAGGTGAAATAAAATTTTGGTTATAAAATAAACTGCGAAAATATGACTCTAAAGAAAAGAAAAATACAAATTCACAGGGGAAAAATAAAAGGACTTACCAGGGTCGAACAGCACAGGGTTCAGGAGAAATTCCGCAAAGCACCAAAAGTAAAGAAAACACAATAATCTATATTTTTCGCATGAAAAATATATCGTAAAATCCAATGTATGTTCCAAACAAAGTCACAACGCAAAATCTTCTTTCGTATAAGAAGCACAAAAAAAGTCGATATCTTCCGCATGAAAGTATACCGTCACAAAATCACCGTCGACCTTTTTCAAAACAAGTCTCGACGCATCCTCTCTCTCGTCCCCGGAATCGCACTTGTCCGGTTGACACCACATGTTATTGAAATAGGAAAAAAAAAAGGATCGAAAGACAAGGGATTCTGTGAATCGTAACTTATAAATTAATAAAAATAAACAAACCCGTAATTGAAGGCATCTTCAATTGTAGAAAACAAACAAAATTATTAAACTAAAACAAATTCACCGTTATAACGGAACAATATATATATATATATATATATATATATATATATATATATATATATATATATATATATACCCGCACTAGGTATAACTAGGTTTATGTCAAAAATAAAACAATTGAAAAAATAATTAATTCTCAATCTAGTAAATTTATTAAATAATACGAATATGAATTGAGTTATTTTGATGAAATTTAATATTAATCTGAATCGCTCGTCAGTTCTAATTATTGCCCTGAATATTTTTGTGACAATGCGATGTAAAAGCTTGAATATTCGCTGGGAAATGAAAAATGATTGCAATGAGAATATATGTAAAGGGACTATGCATTTATCATATTTTCATTCATTCCATCAATCATTTCCTATGTACATTATCGGAGTGTACGAAGATTCGATTACGTTTATGATTGATGTCAATATTGAAATTGACACTTTACTTGGAGTAATGAATAATTCTTCATCTGCTATACCAACAAAGGTTTCAGTCGATACTGATTGAGAGTTGAATAAAATGATGACGGTCGTTATATGGTGTCCGTTCTCTGTTCTCTTACTTATTTCCAGCAGATGCATAGCGAAAGTAATTATAGAAAGAATCGAGTTCAAAGATTCGAGTATCTCCATCTTAAAACGCTTCGTTAATTATTATAACAACCATTCTTTCATATTGCATAACGATGCTCTTGTGCTACTAATGTCGTTGGTAGACATTTTGCCTACATATCGAATGATTGGTGAAAATGAATCTCATGTCAAACCAATAGCTGAAGAAGCCGTTAATATTTTTTTCATTCAAAATGTTTCAGAATTAAGGTCTTCTCATCTGAACTTAAGAGTGTTCAACGAAGATGGTTGTAACCTATTTCTTACAAAAGGAGCTCCACGTGAAATTTGTTATCTTGAAGGTGTCAATCTAGCTCCAGCTTCTTTTGTCTTAGACCTCATAAATGATCAATTATTCAGTTGTTTCACAGAAAATGAAGAACCAGATATCACACCAGTAACAAAAGAACAATTTAATAGTTTGAAGATATATCATAGATCTTTCGGAGATTTAGGTGGAAAGACAATGAAGATTCATATCCTGAATACTCAAGTTACACTCTGAAGGCAAGTGACAATATTTAATATTTTCAATGACTATCATTTTAGATTATCTGAATATGAGGGTTTGCAGGTTGGGTTATTATGCAACCTGAATTCATTCAGTTAGTTACTAGATTATTCTGAGTGTATTTGAGAATATTTGGTCATGATGATTTTTGACCAACCTCTTTGCTTCGAGTAAGTGAATATGAGAAACTGAATAAGCCAGATTATTAACGTTTCATTTTCGTGAAGGACATGAGTAGTCATCTGAAGTAGCGTTATCTGAGGAATGCAGAGATCCACAGAAGTAATTATTGTTTAGGGGGATTTCAATTCAGATATCCAGTAGAGCATGCGAACCTCGACTTATCCAGTGATTTCCAGATATTGCTGTTGAAAATACCTAGGAATTAAAACTGAGTTCTTGCAGTTCACCTTCAGAATGAAACAACATTGCAATTCTTGTTGCGTGTACTACGCTTCCAAGAAGTCGCGACATATTTCTCCTGTATGTCTTCGGCTAGTGATGCTGGTCAAATTTGATATTAACTCACAATTCCAATCGAGACACTCAAGGTAAATGCGTTTTGAAAACGATTCTACTCATAGCTTAATGCCGATTTTCATCTGTCAAATTAGCACAATATTAGCAATATCATGCGCGTAAAATGGCGATGAAGTTCGCCTTTTATTTCCGAAACATTCGATAATTTCAAAATTTACTAGAGGATAAGACATTGTTAACGTTATTCACCCAATTCAATAACAAAAACTGAATTTTTTGTTAGTGAATTTTTTGTTGTTGAAGTGAACAAGGAGTTATATGAGCACTTTTGACTTATTTCGAGCTCAAACATCTTGATATGGACAGTTACGGCGAAATAAAAGTATTCCATGAAACTTAGATCAACCCTAAATTGGAGGAAATACTTGTAAATGTAAAAATTTTACAGAAGAAAATCCTCCAGTGCATTCAAAACTATATATCGCAGTGCTGATTGATAGTCATTTAAAGAGACATTGCCACTCAGATACACATAGTTTATCATCAACGACTTTCTATAACAGTATAAAAAAATTTAAGGTAACAGACGCATAGAATCTGATACGTGATAGTGAAGTGCGTTACGAAATTTGACTTTAAAGTTGAGTATAGATGATTATATTCCATTATAGCTCTGCTAATGAATTTCCCGAAATCAGATGTCTATCAGATCTATAAAACCTTGAATATACTCCTAAAAGTAATGTGAATCGGCCCCTCCAAAAACACTTAGTAGATTAGGAGAAGTGATCTACGGAAATTCTTGGCTCATTTCATATTCAAATATTTATCTCTGTTACAATTATGGCTAAGGCAAATATGTGAGTCTTGAATTTGAAGGAGTTATTGCTACAAAATTACAGTAATGATAACTCGATAGAACTGAAGCCTTCAATTACTTGGGACACTCCAAAGGAAATATCAATCAGCTCCTCTCATTACAGATGAAAGAATATGTCAAGAATTTTCATGAGAAATTTTTTACATGAACACTTGTCATATGCCAAATTTCAATATCCAGATCTCTAAAAACTTCCGCGATACAAAAAACTACTAGACGACCACAAGTGAAATTAGTCAGGAACTTTCGTTTATATGAAATCCTGGAATTGATATTTTTATTTCCATAGCACTCGTTAATGGTTTTGTAGACACCGTGACGAGTGGAATATGCGATCCAACAGGTGCAGAAATTGATACTGTTAGAACTCTCGGTAAAAAGTTCAATTTCACACCAGAATTTTGGGTATTCGAATATAAACATCAAAGCAGAAGGTGGAGTGAATTGATAGATGCTGTGAGTATTATTTATAGAGGTATTTATTCTGAGAGCACTTTCTTAGCTTCAGAAACTTGTCTAGCAATTTCGACAAACGTCGTACATTCTACATCCATTCAGGAAAAAACTGTTCAGTGAAAACTCTCAATTTCAGAATCGCAAACTATTTTCAAACTTCAATTTCAAATTTCTCCATACTCTATAAAACCATTTTTGTATGTCGAAAATTATGCTACAGTTTTCTATAGGTCAAAAATTATGCTACAGATTCTTTTCGTAAAAAAGCTCCGCATTCAATATTGCAATTAATAGCAATATAACACTTGAAAAAGATGTTATGAGATATTAACCCATCTTTTTTAAAATAGACCTTGCTCTGCAATCATAAAAAACATTGATTCATTCTATCAAATTTCATTAAAGAAAAATTCAATAAACCAAATGTAAGCTCATTCTGCTCGGATTTATTCCGATGTGACATTTATGGAACACTGGACTAACAATTTGGTTTGGCATTTTGTTTCAATCAAGCAATGCACATTCGGTCCATTAGTATAATCGAATGTAGTCGATAATAAAACGAAGTAACCTAACTAAGTCAGCGCTCTGGCTGGCTGGATGCACCTCAAAAAGCCGAATCAAATAGGTTAATATTTAACTCATGAATGAAATTATGTAATTTCATTCATGAACATTAATCACATGGAGTGTTCATTATATTTAGATCGACAAAATCTGAAAGAAATAATGAAAATTTATGTATTCACTCCTTTTTTTGTGACAATTCATTATGATAAAACACAATTGATTGAATTCTTACCACCTCATTGTGAGGAACTTGAATTTTGTGGAAATAATAGAATATAAAATTCAAGGTTCAATGAATTCGGAATATGCTTTCGGAATAGAAAATGAATTGTTTCGAATATATTCGAATTTTCCAAATGAAAATTCCATGTAGACGTATTTGGAAACAATTTGAAAAAATCGTCACAATCCTCTGTTGAGGTCAACTCTCCCAGCGCCATTATATTCACCAAATTAAATAGCGAATATTCGTTCCGTTGAATTATGAGTTGAGAGAATTTATACTAATTCAGGACAATTCAATGTAACGGTGATTATAATTTCCATGTGATAGATCACTGCATGGGATTGATTCTTCACAGATTCTGATTTATAGATCTGTTTCTGTGTGGTATAATGACTCTTTATACCGCAGGTATAATAACGCTTTTCGCCTACTGGTGCTGGTTGGTTATTTTTCGACCGTAATTTCGGGCGTTTTTAATCACCGTTGAACTGTATATACCAGGTTGATAACTTTGAAATTGTCAAAAAGTAATGAGAAATTATAGTAGGATGAAACCCGTTAAAAGAGTTTTTTCAATAGTGTTGGCGTTTATTTGATGTAAGTCCATTATAATTGAATATAAACTTAAATTCAAACACTTGAACTTATGACTAACACTTTATTCACTACATAGCATGACGCGTTTCGTCATTACAAACGACTGCTTTAGATGCTTACAGAATAAATTATTTTAAACATTATTCTGTGAGCATCTGAAGAAGTCGTTTGTTACTACGAAACGCGTCATGCTATGTAGTGAATAAATTGTAAATCATAAGTTCAAGTGTTCAAATTTAAGTTTATTTTCCGTTAAAAGAGAACAAGAGTATAACAAAAATAGAAGGAAAAATAAATTACGGGCGATCTGAGGTCGGGAAGTGGATGGGGGTGAGTTTTTAAGGAATTAATCAATCAAGTATTCAAGTATGAATTATCAATCATACTTGAATGTAATTCAAGTATGAATTACATTCATATGTTGATAATATCCAGGTTCTGAGAAAGAGAACACAATCTATCTTTTTCGAGAATGGATATTCAATGTACTTTGCAATGTATACGCTGGATATAAAAATCAGCGCCGTTTGATGCTTACAAAAATCATGAGTTGCATGCATTCAAACAATCAAGTTTCGATATTTTCTCGAAACGTACCAAGGGCCAATTCATTTAAAAGACGAAAAATATTCAGTGAGCTACTTACTTCAAATGAAACGTCATAAATCGTTCCATGTTTGTATGGAATTACCCCCTGATTTCGTCAAAAACATTGTCCTACCATTTTCTAGAGAGTTTATTTCGTTTCTCTGATAGAAGGAGCTCACGTGATTAGAGTGCACTTTGAAAGAATTCCGAGACTCAACTGTTTGAATGCATGCAACTCAAGATTTCTATATAAGCATCAACTGCGCTTTATGGTATTTCAAAAAAAACTGACTTCAAAATTTTGACAACAAAATTTTTGAAGTCAGCTCACGAAAGTTTTTTTGGAATAATTTTGGTTGAAGGTATAATATTCAACTCAATATTAATTTCACTGCTTCTGGTTCGGCAGGTTGGTCGCGGGGAAGCAGAATTTGCAATAGGATCTATAGTCCTTGCTGAGGATGGAATTGTGTATTACACAAGCTTCATTCAAAGTTCCGCTGAATTTGCCGTATTCTACGTAAATCCTACGAAAGAATTGAATCTATCTAAAATTCTAATGAGTTTCGACCTTATTGTATATCTCATTGCTTTTTTAACTTTGATATTCATCATAATACTGACAATTACTTTTACCCATCTCTTCGATTATGGATTCGAAAATGGGCGATTCATTTTTGTAAGTATTCCGAATATAAAACGAATACATCACATTTCATTATTATCATTTTGTGTAAAAAAGTATATCTCAGACGAAGAACTCCCGATAATTCTGAACGAAGGTCCTCAAATTCCGACTCATGTACCAGATAATTCGTCCAACGGTGTCTCGGAAGAAAATTACGAATATCTAGAATAGCAATATAATCAGAGCGAGCCAGAGGAAGAATATATTCCAGGAGAAATAGTGCGATAGTCATGAAACAGGAAAATTCGATCCAGAACATTTCAGGGAAAATCCTTAGTTCGAAATCTGGCGCATGTAATATCACAGATGAAGTCGACATATGTCTGCGTATAATCGATATGTCCATGAAAGGCGACATTATGAAATGCACCAATTTTTGTATACACCTAATAAAACAATGCGTAGAGTTCACTAGAGAAAGAGTCGCCAAGGGCAAGTCATACACAGAAATAATGGACTTTATTGTATTTACCAAGCAATAAATAACTAAACCATACAAATGGAGGACGTGCGGAGTGCGACCTGCGGACCAGCAAATGGCATGAACATGTTCATCATGACGAATGTCATGAACACGTTAGCAAGAAACATGTGGAAGTAACAAATATATTTGCTACTTGTCTTGATAAACTTGCAAATGGTTCATAAGAGTCATTCCATGCTTTGCTGTGAATACTTTCGTTTTTGTTCTGAATAAACAATTCATATTTTAGTTTTATATAATACGTTTTTCTCAACTCATTAGGAATATGTCTTTATTATCTCATTCTGATGGAAATATTTCGAGTCACTCGAAAGAAAGGAACAAAAAATAGATTTCCAGGAAATCTTTCCAAATCTGGTCTAGCGCACTTAATGCTTCTGTTCCTGCTGCTTCTATCAAAACCAGCGCGCCTGGTGCAGGGTTAAAAGCCTCGCTTAATTTCAAGATGTTGCAGATATGTGTTATAAGGAAGAAAATAATTGTAAAGACATGACTTTCATCATAAATAAGTTTCAAATTCTTGCATTGGATAACCTCAATAATAAATTTCTCTGTCTCTCTCTATTATAGATCCTCATAAAAATGGTTATAGAACAAGGATGTAATCTTGGCAGTGGATTATACTCATTCATTACCATGAAACTGATTCTTGCCCTTTGGTTATTTTTCACAATTATTTTTTGTACTGTTCTTAAAAGTCGAATTGCCTCTATTCTAATCAAACCAGATACGTACGATTGTAGAACAGTCGAAGACCTGCAACGTATTGGCTTCGTTTTTCTGGTAGATATTTATTTCCAATTATCATTACGAAATTCTTGGTTAATGAGAATCAAAATTTCAGCTGAATATGATGGGATGACATTGAACACTTATAAAGTAATAGAACCATTACATTATCATGACTATGAGGAGATATGTCCTCTGTCGAGAGATTTGTTCACGGAACGATTGGCCACCGTTTTTGCTGAGTTTGATTTATTGGTTGAGGTACGTATATTTATTCAATGAACTTTTGTTGACAGGCAGGTCAATATTTCATCTGTGTTTTTCTCTCGAAGTATGATCGATAGCACACAAGAAGAAATAAATTTCATTCAACTTAAGACGAGGTTCTGCGGGTGGAAGAACGGCAAATCTACCTCTGCACGGAGAAAAAATTTTTCATTTTCCTTCGAATGTTTACGGCAGTTACAAGATCTATTTCAAAAATTAAAATCCTACCACACAACATTGTTTTTGCGTTTAACACACTTATTCGTGTATTTTTCAGATAAAAATGTGCATGAAATATTTTCCTCGAACTAAAATTAATGATATAAGACTTTTTGAGGAGAATAACATTTATCATTCCTTCGCTATAAATCCTGCTTCACCCTTCAAGAAATAATTTAACATCAATATAAACCGGCTAAAATCGTCAAGAATTATAAACTACTGGTGAGTATAAAAATGTTTCATTCGTCATTTTATAATATAAGGGCAGTGATGATCAGTTTCAATCAAAAAACTTTATTGTCAAGGAATTGAATGTAATTATATCAAATGAATGAATCAATCATTACATTCATAGCTTTCATAACACATAACACAATCATAAGGCAGAACATAATCTTTGGAAATGCATATCCGAATAACGACAACAAAAATTGGTGATTTTTTCAGGTATTTCTTTCCAAAATCAAATAAGAACATATGAAATATATACGAGAGCAGCTCTGTTAATTCAATGTCATTGAAAGATGAATAGCATATTTAATTTCAGTTCAATGAAAATTGATAGTTTTCATTGAAAAAACATGAAATACCTAATGAATTAATTAGAATATACTTTGAGATATTTGACCATTGCATTAACTGTCATTTCCCGACGAACTGTATTCATTCGAAAAGGAAGCGGTTGAAATATTAATAGGGGAGATTATATTGGACAATACAAAATAAAGTATCTAACTTTCTGAATTTCTATATATGTCATGCAGAAATAAATAGTTGAATTTTTCACTTTGAAATCAGTTGTAAAACTCTTATATGAAAAATATAAAATCTTTATATGGAAAAAATATAGGTATACGTATATATATATATATATATATATATATATATATATATATATATATATATATATATATATATATGTATAAACATATGTATATATATATATATATATATATATATATATATATATATATATATATATATATATATATATATATATATATATATATATATATATATATATAACTGTGAAAGTTTCTTGGGAATGAGCACAGTTTAAAATTATTGGAATAATTGTTTATTCTCCATATGTTTCGGCTCTAGGCCTTTTTCAAGAATATTACAGTTTCGTGTTAGTTGGAAACTGACTTCAATTTCACATCTTTCGTAAAACTGATTAGTGCGAGAATTATGGTCTATGGGTAACATCTGTAGATTCGTTTGTTTAGGACATGAGCATCTTCCGATGAATTCTTATCTTTGGTTTCATGGGCGTGCATTTCTTGGATTTTAAATTTTATTTTATTAGATTATAGTATATTTTAGATAAACTATTTGTATCTGTTTTATCGTTTATGGCATTTTTTTCTTTCTTAATGTGAATAATTTCCAATATAGTTCTAGATTTATAGTTATTTTCTTTGTTCAATATTTTATAATTTTGAAAGTCAAATGTATTGTTTTTTTCTTGTTCGTGTTTTTTTAAAGCCGTGTTGTTTTTGGAGTATTTATGACCGTTTATTCTTTCTTTTATGTAATTGTGATGTTTGGCCGATGTATACTTTAGAGCAATTTGAACAGTTGATTTGGTATATGCAATTTGATGTTTTGTTTGTGGGAATTTTTGTTTTGAGTTGATTTTTGTATATGTGTTGTAAATTATTTTTATTTTGATGGGCTATTTTCATGTTGAATTTTTTGAAGTTATTGTTTAATTTATCTGATAAGTGTTGAACATATGGCATAACTATGTAATTTCATTTATTTTTTTCGGTTTCTGTTTTGTTTATTGTGTTGTACATAATGTGAATTTTATCTTTGAATATTTTTTCTATCATTTCTGTAGGTTAATTATTTTCTTCGAGTATTTCTTTTGCTTTTTTTATAGTTATATTTCTGTATTTGGGACTTGTGAGTTTTAACGATCTCTCTGCTACACCTGAAATAACACTCCTTTTATGTTCTATTGGAACTAGAGAGTTATAGTTCTATATTATATATATATATAATATATATATATATATATATATATATATATATATATATATATATATATATATATATATATATATATATATATATATATATATATATATATATATATATATATATATATATATATATATATATATATATATATATATATATATATATATATATATATATAATATATATAATAGGCATGCATGCCCTCCAAAAATTTATGGCCTTCCAAAGCTTCATAAACCTGGAATACCGTTAAGACCAATAGTATCTTGTGTACAAACTCCTTTTGAAAATCTGTCAAAGTTCCTGAAGAGTATAATGCAAAACATTGTACATCAAAATGAACATTATATAAAAGATTCAATGGACTTCAAGGAAAAAATCAAAAAAGTAAACATACGTGACAATCACATTATACTTTCCCAGGACGTTGTCTCTATGTACACAAATATACCTATCCATCTAGTGGAAGAAATAATAACAAAAAAATGGAAATCCATTGAAAAATACACAGATATCCCTCTCACAGACTTTCTGAAATCAACGGAACTCGTACTTTTTTATGAAAATAAATATTATAAACACATTGACGGCTGCGCAAGGGGATCATCGATCTCTCGTATAGCGGCTCAATTGATTTTTATACTGTAATAAAGAAATTAGACTTTAAACCAACATTCTTTTACAGGTATGTTGATGATTGCATAACAACAGCACCACTTGACAAATCACTACATAGTATAAGGCAAAGTCGCTTTTTCTGTCCCTTTGTCCCTTTGTACGCTTTAATCTTTGAAACTACGCAACGGATTTTGATGCGGTTTTTTTTAGTAGATAGAGTGATTCAAGAGGAAGGTTTATATGTATAATAACATCCACTAAATAGTGGAGAAGTACTGTTATTTTTGAGGTTCCTAATGTGATGTCGTAAATAATTAAATTTTTTCCACTTACATTGCAAACGCAGGCTGAACCCTACGAGTTTTATCAAAATAATGTACTAAGTATTGTACACATTGAAAAGGTCTACAGAAAAGTCCGTGATGGTATATGTCTATCTCTTATGGATAACCGACAATAACTTTTTTTGTCATTTACTTTTTGCGACAAATAATGGCTAATTTTCGAAGCGATTTTAACCCATACAGCATTAATCCTTAACCAATTAAATACCTTGAATACATTGTTCATTTAATATAGATATATATGGCCCTTCACACCGTATGATTTAAGTGAATATTTTCGAAGATATTACAGATTTAAAAATTGCGGGGCGTAGCGTTTGCAGCGGTACCGGCCGGCCGCCCGGTGCGGCAAAAGCGCGCGTGCCTATAAATAGTGCGTCTGAGGCCGCGGTTTTCCCTATAGCACTTTGAATTTAGCAGCGAACGGACGCGTTTATTATATCGGAGCTCTCCAGCGAGGAATAGCAATACTTCACTACATAGTATAAAACAAAGTTGCTTTCTCTGTCCCTATATCCCCATGTATGCTTGAATCTTCAAAACTACGCAAAGGATTTGGATGTGGTGTTCTTTAGTAGATACAGTGATTGAAGAGGAAGGTTTATATGTATAAGAGCATCCATGAAATAGTGGACAAATAATGTTATTTTTGAGGTTTCTAATGTGATGTCGTAAATAATTACATTTTTCGCTAACATTGCAAACGAAGGCTGAACCCTACGAGATTTATCAAAATAATGTACTAAGTATTATACACATTGAAAAGGTCTACAGAGAACTCCGATATGGTATATGCCTATCTCTTATGGATAAACCACAATAAAATTTTTTTCTCATTTACTTTTTACAAATAATGGCTAATTTTCGAAGCGAATTTAACATTACGAATTCAACCAATACAACATTAATCCTTATCCAATTAAATACCTTCAATACATTGTAGATTTCATATAGATTTATATGGCCCTTAACAGCATATGATTTGAATGAATATTTTCGAAGATATTACAGATTTACAGAGAAAGCGACTTATATAATAAGCTCTTATATATATATATATATATATATATATATATATATATATATATATATATATATATATATATATATATATAATTATAATAATTTATATGGCAAAACAACGTTGGCCGGGTCAGCTAGTGCAATTATATACTCGAAACGTTCAATTCCTACCAACAAAAATTCGCTTTACTCAGGAATTAGAGAAAAATGGCACAATAAATTTTCTAGACCTGACGCTTCATCGCAAAAAAGATACAATCAGAACATCCTGGTACACCAAAGCAACGTAGTCTGCCAGATACTTAAATTTTAATTCTCAACACCCCATATTACAGAAAAAAAACCGTTGCTATAGGACTCGCAGGTCGTGCAATAAAATTATCTGACCCCGAATATAGAGAACAAGCAATCTATAAAGCAAAACTGGCTTTACAAGAAAACAACTATCCTCTACACTTATTAAACAATATTTTCAAAAAGATTTTAGTTTTCAAAATAGATTTTATAACGAAAATTTTAGATGTCGGGAAGAATAAGCAATTAGAAATTATGTACCCCTTCCATATATACAGGGACTATCCGAAAGTATTGGTAACATTTTAAAAAAATTGATCTGACAGTATGCCATAAAGGAAACAATTTGGGAAAAAAACTATTCAGCCAACTAAAGGAAAAAACACCTAAAGATAAGAGAAGCCACGTAATCTACGAAATACCTTGCTCTAATTGCGATAAAGTGTACATAGGTCAACCCAGCCAATATCTGAAATCTCGACTTAACAGTCACAAATATGACAAGAAAAATAAAACAGCATTAACAAACCACGTAAACGAGACTCAACACCAATTTGATTATGATAAGACAAGAATACTTGGGAATGAATGTAATACCAAAAAGCGTGAAATTTTGGAAATGATCGAAATCCAAAAGAGAGCTGAAAATGCTGTTAACGCGAGAGCAGACACGGACCTGATAAGAAAATTCTACGCCAACATTTTACCATGACAGATAAAATATCTCCACGTTACTTGACTTCACCAGCTACACACGGACACTTCGATGCAGTTTGACAAAAAATAAAAAATCTGTTGAAAATCGCTTATTGATAGTATTTTCAATTCACCGTACCTACCTGACGATTCAGTTTGATTTAAAACGTTTATTTTGTGACTATGATATTTATTATCGTATTGTATGTAATTTTAAAAGAATTTAACACTATTTTGTACAGAGAAGAGGTTAATTTAATGTAATTTTCAATTTAAATACTGTATTCACATGTTCAATTATAATTTTAGCTGTTATAAGGAAAAAAAATTTTCTGAAGAAGACAACATTGGTTTGTCGAAACGTTAAAAAGTATATGTAAATAAAATATAGAGTTACCAACAGTTACTGATAGACTTAATAACCCAAGAACTCCATTCAATAAAATATATATGTAAATATAAGTCTAAGAAATAAAGGAAGAAATCATAAATTGAGTATATATATATATATATATATATATATATATATATATATATATATATATATATATATATATCTTGAAATTGATTTATTGCCTGTTTAAGATATTTTATTTCGAAAGTATTTAGCAATAACAGGCCTGTTTTTTTTGATATGAAAAAGTTTATTTTTTTGACATTTCGTTGTTATATTACAACTTTGTCAAAACTAATCAATAATTCATTATTTATTAACAATATTTATTATTATATTATTATTAAAATTATTATAATTGATAATGAATTATTCATTAGTTTTGACAAAGTTGTAATAAAACAACGAAGCGTCAACAAAAATAAACTTTTTCATATCAAAAAAAGCCTGTTATTGCTAAAAACTTCCGAAATATATATATATATATATATATATATATATATATATATATATATATATATATATATATATATAGATATATAAATATATATATATATATATATATATATATATATATATATATATATATATATATATACCTGCATTTCAACATCTATACTTATTTTGTGATTTATCGATATTATCGGTTGAAATTGGATAGTTTCGGGTGAATACTGAAATCAGAATAATTAATTGAAGGGTATTTACACGTATTTTTTCAAACCTACGTGTAAATCTAACGTTTTTTTTAACGCGATCTGAAATCCATCTTTTTGAATCCCATTGTATATTTTTGGTTAAATCCTGAAATCAGAATCATATAAAAAATAGACTATATCTATATCAAGATATATACTAGATATATAGACTATATCAAAAAATAGACTATATCATTACGAATATTGATTCCGAAAATTACAAAGTTAGTGTTTTTGAACCCCATATCAGTGACCACAAATTCATTCTATTTGAGACTGTTCTCAAACAAGCACGCAAAGAAAAAGAAACAACTTACTCATTAAGAAATATTAGTCAGGATAATATGAATAATTTCTTGTTTTCTTTTTCTGAATACATTTTTTCCGATCTGTTTTATCATTTTGATGCTGATACATGTTGTAATTCTTTCATTGATGTTGTTCGATATCATTTTGAACAATGCTGTCCTATACGTAAAGTACTTTCTGCAGATCGAAGGAAAAGATGGGTAACAACTGAGATATTTCAAAGTAAACGTAACCTATCTTACCTTAATCGACCCCATAAAAACATCCGGTCGTTATACACTCTAAAAAATTATAAAAGTGCCAAAAATCAACACCAATAAAATAAGAAATAAAACAATTTGGAATATTCTTAACGATCTTTCTGGAAAAAGTGGCGGTAGGCGAAGTGATGTGACGTCAAACTTTGAGAAGAAGGTGATTGACGATCCAAATCAGTTAACTGATGTTTTCGCCGAACATTTTTCCAAAATGGCTTTTTTAGGTTTAAGAGGTGTTTTTCTGAATTGGTTACGTAGTTATCTTGAAGAAAAAACAATGGTAGTGAAAATAGGCGAGAGTTATTCTCAGAGACATGACATTGCTCTTGGGGTGCCGCAAGACTCTGTGCTCGGACCTCTTCTATTCATATTGTTTATAAACGATTTGCCTGCGAAGTTGTCTCGGTTTTTGGTGACACTATATGCCGATTATTCATCGCTGGTCGTTTCTGGCAGGCCTCCTTAAGAACTTCTGGAGGCATGTGAATGCATTGTGGGGGAGTTTGTGAGTTGCTGTCGAATGAAAAATCTGATGGTGAACGTTGAAAAAACTGTTTGTGTTCATTTTTGCCTGAAGGGCAATGGAATTAGTACCTTGGATGTTAAATATGGGGACAACACTATCTCATCATCCCAATCAATAAAGTTTCTTGGAATATAAGTAGACAGAAATTTCAGATGGACATCACATATTGAGGTCGTATGTGAAAAATTGAGTAACTCATTTTTTTGCAATCTCTAGAATTAATAACATCGTACCTAGAAACTGTGTTATGAATGTGTATTACAGTCTTGTATATAGTCATCTAAATTATAATATTCTGCTGTAGGGCTGCTCTACAGAAATATAGGGTGTTTATTACACAGAAGCGAATACTTCGATTAATATTTAATATTCATCAACGAACATCTTGTTCTTGACCTATCTTCATTAATAATTATATACTCACCTTACCGTGTTTATATATTTATAGATGCTTGCAATATGTTGAAGGAAATGAAGATATTATATGAAAATGAAGAAGGAAAATAAGATATTAAATTGAATAGTAATCATGAGTATTCAACAACGAACAGGGATGTGCTACTTATTCCTATGCATGAAACAGCTAAATTTGGGCACTCTCTCTATTATCAGAGTATTAAAATTTTCAACCATTTACCATCGAATTTGAAAGTATTGAAAGCTCATTTGTTTAAGAGGAGAGTTGAATCTCTGCTATTAACAGAGGCATACTATAGACTGGCAGAGTATTTCGATGATTTGAATGTAGGCAATAATGTATGAAACAATTTTTTGTATCATATATTTTTATATTCTTTTTAACACAAATGTTCTTCACCATGTGAAATTGTCTCAAATGTTCAATATTTCTGAGGCAATTTTGTTTCTTTTCAAATAAAGTTGTATATTATTGTAAATATAAATTCAACCAGTATTTTTGTTTGAATCAATATTTTTGCTCGAGGGCTTAATGGAAGATCAGACTCAAAACTGAATTGAGTCCTTTTGAGAGCATTATTCTTAGTCGTAATTATTGTATCAATTGAAATGAATGTAATTCTACAATGTAAAGAATGTTTCTCAATAAATTTATTCCATTATTATTATTATTATACTTAATTGAAGGGTATTTTCACGTGTTGTTTCAAACCTACCTGTAATTCTAACGCCTTTGAACGGGATATGAAACTCATCTTTCTCGGTCCATCTAATTACGCCAATTTAACGAAAATACTTGTTTATCTCTGTCGTAGTCTAGATAAATAGGTATTTTAGAATATACTCCCACTTTATTTCGGTAGAAAAATATCCGACAATAAAATTTTTCAATTCATTCATTTCGAGATTGTCGCCTACACCTACGTGTTGAGTATTGCCATTAAAAGTAATTATCTGAAAAGAAAAAAGATATTATCTATGTACGAACGTATTTTTACACTCGTTTTGAATGAGTAAAACTCACCTTTAGAGCCGCAAACGTATTTTTTCTTCTGTTAATTGCACGAAATATAACGGGAATTGTAAATTACAAGATGTCGCCGAACGAAATGACCAATCAGGGACGATAGGAGACTTTTTATCGCGCGTAAAATAGGAAGGTGCAGATATATGAAATTTATCCCTTCGCCAAAAATTCGAAAATTTGTGCTAACCTAGCCCTTATGAGCCTCCGAAATCGACCACTTTTCGCCACTTTGTCGGAGATTCGAAAATGTCGCTTTGAAAAATCGTATCTCCGGAACCGTCGCACCGATCGACACGAAAATGTCGCGGCCCCGAACCCTATGCTTTTGAAAAAAAAAAACCAAATTAATTATTTCAGAAGGAGATCCGCGATGTTTGAGGGTACCTTTTTCGGTTGGAAAGGCTGCGTATTTTCTCAATCCTTTTTTACGGCCGTTTCGGAACCGATTTCGAAGCGGTAAGAAGTGTTTTCCTGATTTCGAACGTTCATGTTATGAAAATCCGAAAAATTCTGGGCCCCAAGTGGTCCCATTTAGGCTGGGCGCACTTTTCGACTTTAATGTTCGAAGGGACGTAGCCCCTGAACGATGGACCCCGCGCGGCGAAAAGCACCGCGGTCGAAAGCCACGACCTCAATTCATCACACATCGAATCCCACAAAAAAATTTTTTCGCCAAATCATTTCCGTTCGAGAATAACATGGAAAATCCCCCCCAAAAATTTCTCCTTTTCTCTTATTTGGCACAATACAAGGTAAATCAATGAAGAATTACCTGATTTTATTGAAAATTACGATTATCGAAACCCAAATTTCACATTCTTGAATCAAACCCATATAGAACCAACTTATGATGATTACGAAACATATGCTGACTATAAAGAAAATTATGAATTAGATCAAAATCACGAAATTAATCAACCAAATCAGGAAGATTACCCCGATGAAAAATTTTACACAACTATCCTCAGAAAATTCATGGACCTAAATTCTGCATTAAATTATGAAAACCAATTACCATTTATTCAATTTCGAAATCCAAAATGTAGTTTTTTATTATATAGCGAATGTTCAGTATGTTTGCTAGACCATAAGTTCGCTTATAATAATTTTCCGAAAATTTCAATAAACTGTTAAATTAAATATCATTTATCAATTAAATTATCTAGCATTAAATAAAAGTTTTGATACCATTATCCCGAGAATTTCAATGAACGATTCTTTACGATGCTTACAATTTCTGAACGATGCTTTATAAATTCCATAAAAATTAAGACTGATTAAAAAGAGCAGATTCTCTAAAAAGTACGGATTTCATTCAGATTTCAAAAATCAGATATTGATTGATAAACATAGTCAAGTTCCTTTTAAGTATCAAATAGTTATTTGTATAGATTTGTACATTCAATTATTTGTATAGATTGATCTCATTTAGAAACAAAAATCAGAAGACAACTCAAAAAAATATTACAACAAAATGAAAGCGTATTGCAGATACCAGGACAACCTCAAATTTTTCAAGTTCAATTAAACATAATATTCGAACAATTGACAAGACATCGATACATTGTAAAATTTATAGATATCCGGAAATTCATGGAAAGGAAATTGAAAATCAAATCAACGAAATGTTAGAAAAACAAATCATTTGACCAAGTAATTCCCGATTGTTATTTTCAATAGTAAATACAATTACTAATATTCCAATACCAAAAACAAAAGGAGAATTTGAATGATTCTTAGGCTTAGTAGGATATTACAGAAAATTCATTCCCAATTTTACAAATATATCCAAACCTTTGACTCTATGCCTAAAAAAGGAAGCAAAAGCTAACAATGATGACCCCAAGTAGATCGAAGCATTTCGTGAACGAAATTTACTGAATGACTAAATATTTAAATATGATGATTTTGAAAAACTTTTTGCTCTCACAACAGACGAGTCAGTTTACGAAATAGGTTCAGTATTATCACGAGATAACCCTTAATGATCTTCTAATCGCATTCGCGAGTAGAACACTAAACGAAACTGAAACTAGATAATAGTAATAATAATTACTGTTCTTCAACAGGTATAACCCCCAATAACAGAAAATAATAACAACGTTGAATACATAACTAAATAATTGAAATGAAAAAGATATAACAAAGAGCTCAATATAATCTAAAAAAATAGTGACTTATAACTACATTACATCATTCAATGAAATACTAAAAAGAACTCAATCTGAGTCAGTTCATTTCAGTCAATTTTCCTTGTTCACATAACTCCCGATAATAGAGTATATGGAGTCAAAGTGAATGTCACAATTATTGGAAACTCTATCGAATGTAGACTCCATAAACCAAATGGGGGATTGTATTAAGTCCTCGGAGTCTCTAGGTGAAATGATTCTGTATCACGAGAATTTGGCCTAGAAACACGAAATTTCAAAGCGGACAAGAGAGGAGAACAATCAATACTATTGTGCAGTAATTTGTACAAAAAATTTGAGTGATAAACTTTCTCACATGCTCTGCAATGAGATTGAACTGAATCGACTCAATAATTCGTTATGACTGACTCTTCTCTGTGGATAAACATTAACCTCCCTCCAAACTAAGAATTTCAAGAACCTACTCTGAATAGCCTCAAGATGGCGTTGATGGCAAGTGTAAATGGGATGCCAGATCATGTTGCTATACTCCAAGTTGCTACGGATTAGGATATTGAATAGTCCTATGAATGTTGAGGAATTATTGAAATATTTGTCATTACGTATATCGAATCCATATATTGTCGCAGCAGATGAACTATGATGGGGGATGTGGGACGAAGGGAAGCTTCTGAAAGACTACATCAAGATCTCTCACCTTATCAGAGCGAGAAATAACCTGACCACCGACGCTGTAATCACAGTCAATTCGGTCTCTTTTCCTCGTGAAAGAAACAACATTTCACTTTGACACATTCAAACTCGAATAATTATCCTCACACTAACTGGCAACATGGTTCAGCGCGAGCTGAAGTTGAACACAGTTGTCCTGTGATCTAACTTCATGATATAGTTTCAAATCATCTGCTAACATCAAATGTGGAAAGTGAATATTATCTATCAGATCATTTACGTACAGAATAAATAGCAGTGGTCCAATATTAGACCCTTGAGGTATTCCAGAGGAAGGTATGAATTCAGACGACTGTATACTCAACAGCTGTACGAATTGACGTCGGTCAACCAGGTAAGAATGAAAAAGGTTGGTGAGGCTATCAAAGAATCCAAATTTGTTGCGTAATTTCTGTACCAGGAGCGCATGTGCAACCTTATCAAATGCTTTCTGAAAATCTCTGTTAATCACATCAACTTGACCTGTGGTGTCTAGTACTTCAGAAACGTAGTGTTAAAACAGCATTAGATTGCTTGAACAAGATCTCATTGACATGTATCCATATTGCTCAATCTTGATGCTATTTCTAACGGCTGGATATTTAGCATTATAGACCACAATTTCAAGAAGTTTGGAAAAGTTTGATAAGATGGATATTGGTATGTATTTTATAACAGAAGGATCACGATTTTTCCAGACAGTACTATCTTGGCCGATTTTCATATTTTAGGAAAAGTGGCTCTGCTTAATCTATGTACTAATGGATCCGAAAGTGCATAAGTACAATTTTTTACAATAGAACTTGCTATTTCATCAGGACCAGACGTAAGTTCATTAGAGAGTTGCTTGGCAGCAATAATGATTTGATTCCGAGTTATTAAGGTGGTTCATATCGCGTCATTACAATCTGAATAGTCCACCTCACATGAATTGTTGTTCAAAGATTCATTATATACCGAACTGAAATATTCAGCAAAGGCGTTAGCTATGGATATCGATTTATGATAAGTACGCTCTTCATCTCTCATCTCACCAGGAATTGTAGGGATACCTTTTTTCTAGTTAATGAAAGGTCATAAAGAATGGGATCTTGCACAATATTATTTGCTGCTGTTCGAAAAAAATCATATACCAAGTCAATATCATTCTTAATGGTTTTTCTCAGACTTTTGTATCTTGACAGATAAAGGTTCTTACCATACACTTTGAAGTTATTCAGATTTTTTTTTCTCAATATGTTGTCTGTTATATTCGAAGTATACCAAGAAAGAAAACGTCTTTTTCTCTTGATTTTATGAGGTACAGTTTGTGAGAATACATCATTCAATATAGCATAAGACTTGTCGCATGTCTCATCGATACTTTGAGTTGACTCGAAGACACTGTTCCAAGAGATATTCAATATCATTTGATACATTAGCGGAAAATTAGCCTTACGAAAATTGAACTCTTTAGTGTCCATAGAAGTCACGCCCATGGAAGAAACATGTTTTGAGTTACAATGAAACAAACAAGAACAAAACAAACACATTCTGTACTAGTGTGGAATATATAATACCTATATATTTAAAGAAAAAAAGAACACATACAAACGTAGTAGCTTTGAAAAGAGAACTTGCCACAGCTCGACAAATCTATAGACTACTTACAAGGGACTAGTGCAATCACACCATTAAAAAGTAAGTCAAATACTTCCTCCCTTTTCCATCCTATTTTGAATTTATTCTAATTGCTTCTTATCCACATCCTTCCCTTCTTTATATAATAATAAGTTCTTTATAATAATAAGTTCTTTATTTTCAATAGGTATAACACCCAATTACAGAAAATAATAACATTATATATATTGAATACATAACTAAGTAATAACTAAATAATTAGAAAAAGATTTAAATGAATAATTAAACAAAAGATTTAACAAAGAGATCAATCTAATCTGAAAAAAATAGTAACTTATATCTACAATATAGCATTAAATGAAATATTACAAATAACTCAATCTAAATCAATTCATTTTAATCAATTTTCGTTGTTCACATTACTCCTGATAATAAATTCTATGGAGTCAAAGTGAATATCACAATTATTGGCAATTCTATTCAGTGTAGACTCCATGAACCAAATGGGGGATTGCATAAGGGAGTTGGTCCTCGGAGTCTCTAGGTGAAATAATTCTGTATTACGAGAATTTTGCCTAGGAACACGAAATTTCAAAGCTGACAAGAGAGGAAGACAATCAATACTATTGTGCAGTAATTTGTACAAGAATTTGAGTGATAAAGTTTCTCTTCTGCTCTGCAATGAGATAAAACTAAATCGACTCAATAATTCGTTATGATTGACTCCTCTCTGTGGATAAATGGATATACTTTGCCATTACGTATAACGAATCCACACATTTTCGCAGCAGATGAAATAAGTTGGGTGATGTGTGGGACAAAGCAAAGCTTCTGGTCGAAGACTAGACACCAAGATCTCTCGCCTTATCAGAACGAGAGAGAACCTGACCACCGACGCTATAATCACAATCAATGCGAACCCTTTTCCTTGTGAAAGAAACAACATTACACGTTGACACATTCAAACTCAAATAATTGTCCTCACACCAACTAGCAACATGGTCCAGCGCAAGCTGAAGTTGAACACAGTTGTCCTGTGATCTAACTCCATGATATAGTTTCAAATCATCTGCGAACATCAAATGTGGAGAATAAATAGTATCCATCAGATCATTTACGAACAGAATAAATAACAGTGGTCCAAGATTAGACCCTTGAGGTATTCCAGAGGTAGGTATGAACTCAGACGACTGTATACCCTCCAGCTGTACGAATTGACGTCGTTCAACCAGGTAAGAATGAATCAGGTTGGTGAGACTATCAGAGAACCCAAATTTGTTTAATTTCGGTACCAACAGCGCATGAGCAAATTTATCAAATGCTTTCTGAAAATCTGTGTAGATCACATCAACTTGACCGGTGGAGTCTAGTACTTCAGAAACGTACTGTGAAAACAGCATTAGATTGCTTGAACAAGATCTCATTGACATTAATCCATGTTGCTCAATCTTGATGCTTTTTCTGACGGCTGGATATATAACGTTATAGACCACAATTTCAAAAAGTTTGGAGAAGTTTGATAAGATGGATATTGGCCTGTAGTTGTTTATAACAGAACGATGACCTTTTTTCAAGACAGGTACTATCTTGGCCGATTTCCATATTTTAGGAAATGTGGATTTGCTTATTGTAAGATTAAAATTATATGTTAATGGATCCGAAATTGCATAAATACAATCTTTCACAATAAAACTTGGTATTTTATCAGGACCAGACGTAAGTTTATTAAAGAGTTTCTTTGCGGCAATAATGATTTGATTCCGAGTTATTGAAATGATATTTATCGCGTCATTACAACCTGAATAGTCCACCTTACATAAATTGTTGTTGAAAGATGTATCATATACAGAACTGGAATATTCAGCAAAGGCGTTAGCTATGGATGTTGGTTTATGATAAGTACGCTCACCATGTCTCATCTCACCAGGAATTCTAGACATACCTTTTTTCTCGTTAATGTAAGACCAGAAAAAAGAGGGATCTTGCACAATATCATTTTCTGCTGTTTGAATAAAATTTTTATACGCAAAGTCAATATCATTCTCAATGGTTTTTCTCAGATTTTTGTACCTTTCCAGATAAAGGTTATCACCATACTCCTTGAAGTTATTCAGATATTTTTCTTTTCTCAATATGTTGTCTATTAAATTCGAATTATACCAAGAAGGAAAACGTCTTTTTCTCTTTATTTTATAAGGTATAGTTTAAAGAATATATCATTTAATATTGAATAAAACTTGACGCATGTCTCATCGATTTGAGTTGACTCGAAGACACTGTTCCAAGAGGTATTCTATATCATTTGGTACATTAGCGGAAAATTAGCCTTACGAAAGTTGAACTCTTTAGTGTCCATAGAAGTCACTGTCATGGAAGAAACATGTTTTGAGCTCCAAGATACATAGAAATGAATTGGAGGATGTTAGAGATCGGCATTCACAAGAGAAAAATTGTCAGGAGAGATTTGACATGGAACATTTGAGAAAATTAGATCTAGTAGGCTACCATTAATATTGACTTAATCATTGAATTGATCGAGATTGAGAATTTCTGCAGACGATTTCAAGGCTTTACGTTTCCAATCCGTATGCGAATTATTCACAAACTGGGGTGCATTAAAATCACCAATAAGTAACACTTTCTTATCTAGTACTGATTGAATAGTTTGAAGACAATCCAAGAAGATATCTTAGGTTACCATATCAATTTGTGGAGGTATATAAAAAACAATAACAATAAGTAATAGTGACCCAGCTTTAACTTTGCAGTCTATTAGTTCTATGAATGGAATCAAATTTTGCAGCATAGCTGAATCTATGCACTCCGATGAATACCTATTGTGGACTGCAACAAGAACTCCACTTCCGGTAGAACTCCCTGTCGCAGCAACAACCCTGTCACATCTGAAGACGAAATATTCATTCGGAAATAGTTCTGAGTTAAATACGTCATTTTTTAACCATGTCTCTCTTTAACAAATCACATCATAATCACTTGCCGACACTGAACAAAATAAGTTATTTGTCTTGGAATTGAGTCCGCGCACATTTGGATAATGAATATTTAAGTCGACAGAAGCAATTTTTTTGTTACTTGGACTTTCTACCTTCAAACCTTCAAAATTGAAGCGCTCAATTGTTATACTGTTAGGCTAATTTTCGTCTTTTTACATTTCATCGAGCATATCGATATCGGCACTGACATTGAATGACCGACTTCTTACTCCTCTTGTTGAAAGCTTCTCCACTGTGAACTTCTTGCCTGGAAACTTGGAGTGAAAGTGATTAAGAACTATTTTTTCAGAAGTTTACACACGTGCCTTTTCGACGTGAATCCAGGCTTTTTTCTTTACACATGCGAGTAAAGAGGTTGAGTCTGTTCGTTTTATGACGGATTGTTTCTTATTTTTGTATTTTTCGGTGTTCTCGGTTGAAGTGACGTGCTATTCGTTCGATTTTTTTCTTAGGAAATAACTTCAGCTTGCTCTTCCTTAACATTTGAAGAGCTTTCCTTGCGAAGGGCAACACCGCGCACTCCTTCCGTAGTGTTATTTCTGTTAAAAATCACCCCGGACTTATGAATGGCAATAATCTCTTTCTGGTAATCAACGATGGTTTGAAGATCATCTACTGTTTAATTCGCAGCATAAATTGCGTTCTCGTTATTTCCAACTAGCTCTCCAGTTTCAGAAACTCTTTATTCGTTTCTTAATTATTTAACTCAATTATATTTGAATTATCATTGTCCAGACAAGCGCCTGTCCAAGAATTTATATCATTCCCGATTATGGCATTTATAGAAATGCTATCCGGAACTTGTTTGTTATAAATAATTTCTATTAGTTTGTTTTTGATCAATTTACACAATTAATCACAAAATTCCTTCAAGGTTGTAATTGTGCTGTGTTGATATGTGTTTATGTTACCTATCGAAGAGGAGAAGTTTTCCTTGGAATTCCCATGACACTATTTTTTTTTGCTCTACATGGCAACGTCATGAATCCATCTTAGATGGTCCGCTAAAGTACTGACAGGTGTCGGAGAATGTCGTACAGGTTATAACGTTATGATTTTGTTTAATGTCATCTTTTCGTCAGTGTCTAGTTTTGTGAGGTTAGGGGTACTCTTTCGTCCTACTGTTAAGTAGGTCTGATTGTCATGTTGTGTTGTTTGTAAGACGATGGAAGTTAACCTGACTGAAAAAAAAGTTGGCTGGTATTTTTTTTCGGAAAAATTATCAGATATTAATTATCATCAAGATAGGAGACGTGTTGAGACCTTCATCAAATTATATACTCGTTCTTTTATAGAAATTTGCTTTGTCTAGTATTGGGATCATATGGTCGTTGAATTCTTCTGGCATTTGTTCGTTATTTGGAAATTGTGAACAGAAAAAGTGCCCTTCGGGAGATCAAAGCACGTGTTCTTGATACACAGTATACCGCACAGTACGTCTTAGCGTAAGTCCAGGTATTTTCAGTTTAGTTTTGATTAATTGTTTCATGGAGGCTTCTGTTTCAGGGTTTTTCGTTTTCGTTTTAATTTTTTTACGTTTACTTTTAGATTTCTCCGTTTTGTTTTTTCGAGTACTGGAATTATTGAGAATCACCATTTTGGAGAAGGTTTGGGAGAAGATCTTCGAGCCTAAAGCTGGAAGTTTGAGTACACTTGGTGTGGTGAGAGAATTCCAGTATATTGTTTGAAGAGACAGGTGATATTTGATTTTATTCTTATTTTATTAACCTTGAGTTTACTTTAATTTGATAACTGTTCAATTTATATGCTGAAGATTCTTTTTTTTTTATTTAAACATTCATATATATATATATATATATATATATATATATATATATATATATATATATATATATATATATATATATATATACAGGCAGTCCTCGACTTACGTCGTTTCGATTTACGTCGTTTCAACTTACGTCGAACAATGTTTTGATACTTTTCCTCAAGCATACGTCAATTGTTTCGATTTCCGGCATAGAAGAATTCACTTTTTGCGAGGTCAGAAGAACTGACTGATGAAGATCTTATTGAATTGGAGGCAAAAGTACAAGAAGTAGCAATCGAGTCACAAGAAATAGCTTGCTCTATTAGTAACTCTGAAAAATAACTTAAACTAAAGAAACTTTCCGTAGCATTTGCAAATTTGGAGAATGCCATGAAAATTTTTGAAGAAAAGGTCCTAATTTTGAGAGAAGTTTTAATGTCAATAACAAAATTTGTGCAGCCTATCAGTATAACCAAGACCTATTCGATAGTAAGAAGGAAGAAGCGAATCAATCTAGAATTGATAGTTTCTTTAACCCAAAAGTTCAAGTTATTAATTCTCATTACATATTTTGATTACATATTAAAATTTTATCATTAATGCTATTAATAACACACATATACCAAAAATAAGTACATATATAATTTTTTCGAGAACTTACTTTTGATAATAAACTATGTATACCCTTTGTTATAAATGCAGTTTTTCAAAATTTTGAGTCTGTGTGGATCCTAACCCTTGAGTTTTACATGTAAACATATGAAAAACTTGGTCTCGACTTACGTCGTTTCGATTTACGTCGCGTATTTCGAGAACCTAACATGCCTTAAGTACGAGGTCCGCCTGTATATATATATATATATATATATATATATATATATATATATATATATATATATATATATATATATACTTTTTTCATTGTGATGATTAAGTCCTCTTAGCTAAGGGTGAATTAATTGATCTTTTATTTGTTTCGATTTCTCTTTTTTTAGTACTTCAAATTATTAATTTTATTTTATGTTTAATATTGATATATATATATATATATATATATATATATATATATATATATATATATATATATAATCATATTATCATTTATTGAACCAGATTAAGATTGAAGAAGATTGAGAACTGTTAGTTCTGCTGGAGTTGTTGTTTGATCCTCCAGAAAACCAATTGAATTGTACCGAGAACTTTCAAACCTCTGGCGCCTGGCATTAAATTTTTCTTACATAATTAACCCACTCCATCTTCACTGTAGCTAACTGTGGTGTGGTGCAATTCATTTAACTTTCAGTTCTCGCTTAGCAGTCACTCAGGTTTTGAACCATAGTTTAAGCGCAGGTATACATCTTGTGTGTGTGAGATCGAAGTTGTATACAACTCTATAACTATATAGTAAAAGTAAGTTATAAGGTAGAGAAGGAAAGCCTCTTTGCGATGGATACCAGATGTATTCCAATATTTTCAATTGGCTCCGAAATGAACTCTCACAACTATTTCCAATAGATTCCAATTTTTTGAGAGAATAAATTCATACTAATTCAACCTATTTGAGTTCCTTTGTTACAGTCGATATGATCAATTTATTGAGTGTAATTAAGGCATTCTTTTTCACTGTACTCGGTACTCATTCCGGCGTTTTTTGATTAGCTTTTATTTTATATCACAACAAATATACAGTAGCGACTCAGAAAGACGTCCCTTACGTATACGACTACCACTAGAATGATAAATATTTAACAGTGTTGGCGTTTACTTGATGTAAATCAATTAAAATTAAATTCGAACACATGAACTTATGATTTACACTTTATTGACGACATAGCATTCGTCGTTACAAACGACTTTTTCAGATGCTTACAGAATAATGATTATCCTGTGATGATTCATGTGAGACATGTGTAATGTGGTACAGCATGAAATAGAGTAGACCATTCTCTGAGATCTGTATAGCATGTTACATCTGAAAGAAAGTTGATTATTAAAAATGGAGTTTCTACCTAAAACTAAAAAAACCATAATTATATATATATATATATATATATATATATATATATATATATATATATATATATATATATATATATATATATATATATATATATATATATATATATATATATATATATATATATATATATATATATATATATATATATATACATAGCTCGCGTGGGGTTGTTTGTACCCCCCCTCGAAGGCCCAGCCACAGGCAGGGTAAAAATAGCAAACTGATCATGTCGCAGTTTCCAATATAAATATGGAGAAAATTGTGAATGACGAAATTCGCAAAGGCATCCTTGATTCGATCACCAACTTCTCCAAGTAAAAACGAAATCTCAGCCTGATAAAAACAAGGAAAATCCAGGCGGTATCCTGAATTCCTGAAAATCCACAAAGAAAGAATCATTTCACAATTCAATCACGAAGAATCGACAAATTGAAGGATCCTCACAGAGAAAATTCAGAAAGATAGCACATTTGGGCAACCTCCTCGCACCAGTAAATATCGCTGGTGGAACTGAATTTGCGACCAAGCAGTCTACAAGCGAATAGCCTGAAAAAAATATGACGCCCATAGAATTGAAGAAAACTTGTAGAACTTCATTATAATTGAAGAAAAAGGCCTTCAAAATAATTTCTGGAGACGCACGGAGATATGACACTAATAGTTATTTATAATAATAGGTGTCACAAAAGGATTTCATCAAGTGCCCAGTACTTCAAAACATCTGACGTCACGTTGGCAACTCACACGAAAAATAAGTGCAAAATGTTTGGCAAATATTTAAAGTCCCTTCTCATTTCCAAATTAAACCTCCTCACCAAACAAACTTAGTTCAAGTTTTAACTGTCTACGAATCTGGACTGACAAACCTATGATATGGAAAAGATTTCGGAGATTATCAAGCATTTCAACAGGTTATTTCAACATATCAAGATTTTAACAGGTTATGCTGAATCGTTAGTTAATAACAATGAGAAACTTAACAAATATACTTCCCTGCACAATCATTTTGCTAATATTTTTAACATCACTCAATTCAATTTTGTGCATAACAATTTCGATAAAATTCTTGATTTGGTGTTTCATAACCGTGATTGTGAGGTATTGAAATTTTTTGATCCTTGTGTGCCTGAAGACTCACACCATCCAGCTCTTCAGGTACACTGCAATATTAATAAAAAATTAGTTAGAACAAAAACTTCCAGATATCTTTTGATAAATGTTATAACTTTCGTAAAGCAAACTATCCGATGATGTATGACCTGATATGTAATGCTGACTGGAATTTTCTGGAGACAGCTGTAAATGCTGAAGATGCGTGTAGCTATTTATATGGAAAGTTATACAGTATATTTGATAAATGTGTGCCGATGCTTAGTGAGAAACACAAAAATCGATATCCTCCGTGGTTCAATTTCTCGGTTATTAGAGATATTCGTTGTGAAGCGAAATGTCATATCCTGTTTAGAAAAACAGGCAACCATGAAGCGTATATTGAATTCTCCAGACTAAGAGCCAAAATAAAAACTGATATTTCTCGTTTGCACAGTGATTACGTTAAATCTCTTGAATCAAATATAAATCAGAATCTAAATAAGTTCTTGGTGTTTTTCAATAACGTGCAATATGGTACAACGGTTTTTAACGTAATGAGTTACAATGATAATTTACTAAATACTCCGGAAGAAATATTGAATGGGTTCGCAGATTATTTCAGTAAATCGTACATAGCATCATCTCAGTTCGATAGAGAAACAACAAACAACACATCGGCTCAGTTATTAAATTTATCCGAATTCAATGAAAATGAAATTTTGGTGGCTCTTAAAAAAGTTAAACCTAAAATGACAACTGGGCCTGACGATATCCCTGCCTTTATTTCAAAAGATTGTGCCTATATTCTTGCCCGTCCTCTTATGTTGTTGTTCAACATATGCATAAAATCGTGTATGATTCCTTCATTGTGGAAACAATCAAAAGTTTGCCCAGTATTTGATAAAGGCGATAAATCAGATATTTCTAATTTTAGGCCTATTTCGATCATTTGTAATTTCTGCAAAGTATTTCAAAGTGTTCTACATGAAAAAATTTCGCATCATGTTAATCCCATGATTTCATCACTCCAACATGGTTTTATGAAAGGTCGTTCAACAATTTCAAATCTAACATGTATTACTCAGTACATTGCTGAAGGTATTGATAATCTCAAACAGACTGATGTAATATACATGGACGTCTCTAAAGCGTTTGACAGGCTTGACCACGGTATTCTATTGAATAAACTAGGCACTTTCGGGTTTTCGACATCGCTCATCAAACTTTTCGAATCGTATTTGATAGGCAGAAAGCAACGCGTTTTTAGCCGTGGGTATACATCAATTGAATACTGTGCTTCATCTGGAGTGCCCCAAGGTTCCATACTCGGTCTGCTCTGCTGTTTACAATGTTCATAAATTATATAACCGATGACATTGATGTTGAAGGTTTATTGTTCGCAGATGACTTTAAGATTTTTCATTATATTTCCAGCATCGGTGACTGTGAACGCATTGCAAAAAACTTACGTAACGTTGTAAATTGGTGAGATTTCAACAAATTAAACCTCAACATCTCCAAATGTCATGTAATGTCGTTCTCCACAAAATATAATTCGATTAATTTCAAGTATGAAATTGGTGATAATATTTTGGAGAGACCTAATACATTTACTGACCTTGGCGTAACCTTTGATTCTCAACTAACTTTCGTGCCACATATCAATGCTACAGTAACCGCTGCCTGTAGAGTATATGGTTTCATTGTTCGTGTTGGAAAGGAATTTAGCAATATATCAACTCTGAAAACATTGTATTGTGCTTTCTTAAGATCTAAACTCGAATACGGATCAACAGTCTGGAATCCTGGTTATCAGTTACACATTGATCAACTAGAGTCTATACAACGAAAGTTCCTGAAACTTTTGAGCTTCAGAATTGATGGAATATATCCACCTATAGGCATACAACATGAAACACTTACAAGTCGACATAATGTGGACACACTCAGTACGCGAAGGAAATGCCATGCAATAATATTCTTGCATAAAATAATCAACAATAAGGTGAAATGTCAGGAATTATTGCAAAAGCTTAATTTCATAGTCCCAAGAGTTTCTTCCCGAAGCGCATTCACTTTCTACCTTCCAGCAGCTAGAACGAATATTCTAAAATTTTCGCCATTGCACACGATGTGTGAACAATGTAATATTCTAGGAGCTAAGGTGGATATTTTCAACTGTTCTGTTACTGATATTAAGGCAAGTTTCCTTGATATACATAAACTATGATAAAACAATTATCTATATGTACTCACGAATAGAATTCTTTACTCATATAATTATGTTTGTATAAGTGTTAATATGTGAATGTATATGTATTTGTGTGTTTAAATTTCTATGTATGTATAAGTTTGGTCAGCATTTAAGTTTTTTTTTACTTCTATAATTATTTCATTTCATACCATCAGTTGTGATTGATATCACAAATTCTTTCATTTAAAATGAAACAAAATTTAATTTTTTGTACAACCAATTTTGTTTTTTGTATATGTTGTATTTCCTGTTTTGTAATCAGGACTGGTCCTGTAAAACAGTGTATGTTAAATAAAATAAAATAAAATAAAATAATAAATTTCAAAAACAACAAAACACATAATAGGATGTTATTATTGCGGAACTGAAAACTATTGAAAAAATATAGTTGAATTTGAAAATATTATTGCTGATCCTAGTTACTTGTTCAGGAAAATCTTCTGCTTGATTTCCTCAGTTTTTTGAATTCTTGATAGCAACGATGGGCTTTCCAATCGAATGTATTATAAACAATATGTTTTCATTCGAAATAGAAAAATATTTTGAACGAAATGAGATAATGCGGAAATCAATTGTGTAATTTTTTACAGGTACGACTATCTCAGTAAAGATCTGATGGGAAAACTGACTAAAGAGGACGCTCCTCCAAGACCCTTCGAAATCAAAGAAGTATACAACTTCTTCATTCTTCTTCTAGTAGGCCTGGGTATCGGATTCGTTGTATTAATTTTGGAAATTATACATGCAGCATTAACAAGAAGATATAGCATTATGTAATAACTATCATTATTAATCTTTTATTTCTTTCAATTGAAATAGAGTATATTATAATCTATACTAGTCAAAGTATACTCGCATTCATTTTTATTGTGCTATAAATATAGTAAAATTATAGTTCATCTTTTCTCTCCGTCGACCCCTGCGTAATGATTTCCACATCACAAAACGCAGGATTGATAAATGGAACCTATTTCAATTTCCGCATTTTTCAATCGATTACGAATCAATGCAATTTACTTGATGTAACTTGTCAAATATGGTTTTCACTCGAATTTACATAAGCATCTCATGCAATTTTCAAATTCAAACTTCATTCCTGAGAACAAACAAATTCTATTTAAAATAATGCCACAATTTTCACAGAGGAATTCTGATGAATATTATTTTGTAACTAAATTATTTCAATTTTTTATTCAATTCCTCTGTCTTCAAAATTGTTAGAAGTTTTGTCGTTCCTTCATGGTTGGTTTGGGCGTCGAATATTCACAAGAAATTTACAAATCTCCTTGCATATTTTCTTTGAGACTAAACGTGGATATCGACACTCAAGAAAATATAGAATTTTTTGGGTGTTTCTGTTGTATTCGATTCTACCTGATTATGAGACGATTTACTCGATTGAGACGACACTACCTGATATGAGACAGTATCCACATATTTAGACTGAACACCTATTGCGACATTTCAAGATTGATAATTATTAATGCAGAAATATAATAATAATAGTTCTAGATAACTTAGGCAAAGAATTTAATTCAATTTAGTTAAATATCGCGTACAGACTTCATTCAAGTCTCTGCGATTATGTTAATTCGCGAATGTTAGGATATGAATGATTTTGTTTATTTGGTTTTAATTTGTTTGATGCGAATAAACTTATATTATTATTATTATTATCCTGATATAATTTAAAATGATGAAGACATCTGAGTCACTTGTCCGACAACCTTGTTAAAAGTATATTTTGTCACAGGAAATTAATCTGGCACGGTGACCATCTATGCTCTGAGACAGCGAACTTCGCATTGATGGAGTCATACATTAGATATCGTGTAGTTCTACAGAATGCATCTTCTGGAACAATGAGTAATCATCGAATTGGAATATGGTGCATTACATTATTAGGTGATCTGGACAATCGATGGTGCGGCAGCAATGCTTTTTGACAAATACCACACAAGGAACAGACAGGATCGACATGCATACTAGTAAAATATGCACAAATCACAGAATAGTCAGCATTTCCAATGTTATAAATGATATAAAAAGTGACCTTTCAATAAGAGGTGCGGAAATCAAGCTAAAGTTGAGAGGGATGTCGAAGTGTTTTCAATGAGGAAGAGCTACACCAGATGATATGAAATTTCAATTCTAAAAATGAAAAACACCTATTCAAGTACATTTGAGAAACTGCCACATTTAGATGAACTTGCTGCAGCATTTAAATATATATATTTAAAAATATATATATATATATATATATATATATATATATATATATATATATATATATATATATATATATATATATATATATAGTATAAATTTGAATCTTGGGTTTTTTGGTTCAATTGAAACAAAATGATATTAGTTTATTTCCAAGATTACGTTTCGGTTATTATTTCAACCTTTATCAAACTGGTATATATGTCATATGCTCGCTAAAACAAAATTAATATAAAAACAACGCTCACAAACATGATTTTAAATCTTACCACAATATAAATACTTCGGAACAAAAGTTCATAGGTGACAAACAAACAAACTTATTGACAATTCTACTTAAAAATTTTAAATTTTTCCAAAATAACAATTCACGTATATCTCTTAAAGCGTATTACAATTATATGACAGAAATCGGAAATTGATTCCACATCTGCAATATTACATACCCACATCAATGATACAGTTTTATGTTTTTCCGCATGTTCTTATGCGGTTAAAATATGATTGAAGATTTTACTTAGACCAGTTATGTCGGTTTTATCATTGATGGATTCTGGATTTTTCTTTATATGGATCATTTCCTGGATTTCGCGTTTTTTTTAAGTTGTTCAGTTTTTAAGATTTTTGTAGCCGAAAAATCAAACTTATGGCCCAATATCTGCAGGTGTTTTGTGAGAGCAATATATATATATATATATATATATATATATATATATATATGTTCATACCGCTCCCAAAATCTACTCGTTACCAGATTTATATTTTTAGTGCGGAAGTGAGGCAAGAGGGGAAGGCAGTTGGTAGTTACCAACTGTGTCGAACTGTCAATGGCTAGTTTGTCTCTTAGGTTATCGCTCATCCAAACAAATGAAGGTTTTGTTTGAATATTATGGAATTTGTAAATTGTATGGTCGAAATATTGATAATGATATTGTATATTGTGAATATATTTCGTTTTAAATATTTGTCGAGGTGTTAAGATCTATTAAATCTGGATGTAATAACCACTAGATGAATAGTAATCTGCTACTTCATGAAATGAATTTCTGAACTAAAGTAGTGATTAAAATATTTCATTGAATTTACTATATTTCAGGATACACAATTAAGAGCTTATATGGAATTGAATATGCTACTATTGAGTAAATATTTCAGAATCCTCTAGGTTAAAATTCTTCGGCTTAAGAATATTGTATTGTGCTACATTCTGCCATGGAGTTAATTCATAGATGCAAAATGCCTCATAATTGTCTATAATATAGTTATCATACTTCGACAAGAAAAGAAAAACAATATATATTTTAAAAAATAAATTAAGTATCAAGACAGAGAGAATAGTGAGAAAAGATAAAATTTGTTGGAAAGGTTTGTATTTATATAGTTTGTTTTTATGTTACCAGAAATATTCGTTGTAGTTTAAATTGGCTTACTACATAATTTCCATTTGATAAATTGACTACACACTATCCCAGATAATCGAATACTAGAGTACTTATATGAAAAATAAATTGAAGTGCTTTAAAATATATTATTGGGTCCAAGCAGTTTCACACATGATACAAAATACTATATTGCAAATTGAATACCATTATGTTGTTAACCCTTCAGCAAAGAGTAGTAGTACTCATTATCTCATTTGTTTTGTGGTAATTCATTGTTCTAGGTCATATAGAAAGAATGCATTGTTTTAAAACACATCTACAGTAGTTTCTACATCTAGCTATATAGCAAATGAATTGAATGTTCAGAGCTAAAGCGTCTATTTCTATGTTTGATATGGTCAATAAGAGTATTCGATAGAATAGTACTGATTATAATAGGTGTTTTGTAGAATTACTTGACAGAATGTTGTCATGAAACATGCAATGTTCAACATTAAGTCAGGTTCAATATACACACAACAGTTGTTTTCATTATTTCATTCATTTTGTGGTAACTAATTGTTCTAGGTCATATAGAAAGAATGCACTGAAGAAAACACATCTATATTTGTTTATACATCTAGGTATATAGCAGCTGAATTGAATGTTCAGAGCTAAAGCTGCTATTTGTAAGTTTAATATCATCAATAAGTGTATTTGATCGAATACTACTTATTATTATAGGTGTTTTGTAGAAATACTTGCGAGAATAATGAATGGAACATGCAATGTTCAACACTAAGTCAGTATCAATATACTACACAATTGAGATTGAACTTTTACTTACCTCTTGGTGAAACATGATTGAATAAAAATTTAAATCAAACTGTTGGCTTTATGCATCATAAATTTGTGAAACATTAAGTCAAGAGTTTGATTTGAATTCTTACTACACAATTCATTATTCAAAAAATTGTGTTAGTTAGTTACGAGCTTCATTTCAATATAAAAAATTTAATCTCAATTTAGTATAAGCAATTTAACAATGAAATATCCAAAACACAATACTTCGATCATAAAGATGAAAAGATGTTAGAACAATTCTTGCTGAATTGAAAATTCAATACAGTAGTGAGAGATAATTCAAAACAGTAGTAAAATATTGTTATTGAGACTAGTAGAATAGATACATGATAACTGAAGGGAATGATAATTGTATATTATAAGGAAAAAGAACAAGAAAACTTCAATTCATTGATGTTGCATTATGTATTTTCTTAAAAATTAAGGCAGACTTAAATAAGCAGATATGACCTGAGTAAAAGTTGAAAATGTTTTCTATAGAACATAAAATTCAGTGAAATATATACCAATGGGTGAAATATTTATGTTCTATTGATGTATTTTATATATTTATTCGTTTAGAAAATGGAATACCAACAATAGCATTCACACATAGAAAAATAAAGAAATGATAATGTATATATAACTAATACTTCACACATGCATATATAATTAATCTCTAACTAAATCAATGATGAATACTTAAATAAGCATTTGTGACCTGAGTGAAAGTTGGAAATGTTTAACATAATCCATCATAAAATTCAGTGATATATACCCATTGGGTGAAATATTTATGTTCTATTGATGTATCTTATATATTTATTCGTTTAGAAAATGTAATACCGACAATTATGAAACCAACAATAGAATTTACATTGAAAATTAAAGAAATGATAAAGCATTTATAACTAACACATCTTACATTGCATATATAATTATGCTCTAACTAAATCAATGATCAATATATATTATATCCATATATATTATTTTCAATATTTAATACAATAAAAAATGATAAATTTTTCAATTATATTCAAAACTGAGTTAGATAACTGCAACCACCTTATATTATTGCATTGAGATGATAAGTGTAGCTAAATGACTGAGTTAGTGTTGAAATTTATCATTATTCATGTCTTTTTTCTATACCCTTGTTCTGTATACCTTGTATTCTGTATATATTTTTTCATGAAAATGTTGGAAAAAAATTCAGCACAAATATCGTTCTGGTAAAACGAAATGATTGCATTTTAATATTTTAGATGAAAATATATACAATATGAAAAAAAAAATTGTATAATTAACGTATTTGAACAACAATTCCGAAAATTTTTATGTGTTCTCCTGGGTCTAAACTAAAACAGCAAGTTCATGTAATCATACCAACATCCCAAGAAGTTGTATAAATGATTTTCTAAAACTTACACCTGACAATAATTTTCTGCCAAGCCACTTAATGCATAATAAGTAGCTAGATCGTAACATATGTCATAAGATGAAATAAGTTGAATAGAGCTCAATTGAAGTTGAGAATTTCCTTGAAATTGAGCTCAATTTCAAGGAAAAACTCAATTAGCACTTCATAATACATTTTCACTTATATTGAATAACTTACAGCAAACAAACAAACCAAATAAAGGAGTGAACTTGTTGGTGATTTTTAAATGAAATAAAACATGATAAGAAAACTTCATGTTCATTCGCAATTAATTCAGTATTTTTTGAAATGCAATTGATAACTGCAACAATTCGAAAACGAAAGCTTGACAATGAAACAATTGAGTTCACAAAATCAGCTTCAGTCAAAAATTTATATCGTAGGGAGGAAGAAGCTGCAAGAAAACCTCCTTGGGGTTTTGAACCATTGTTACAAGTCTTAAAATTTAGTGATTTTGGTTAGCTGACTGACCTTTTTTGTCTCAAATCCAAATAAAATATTTATTGCATGTTCAGAAATATAAGTGCGAGGTAAAAAATTTCCTCTATTGTTAGAGTCAATTCTGATTTTTATTCCACATTTCTCCTAATGAGATCATTTCTTTTTTTCTTACTATGTAGTGAGACAAAAAAGCTCAACTTGACTACCACAGGATTGGAGGAACATTCAATGTAGTAATGAACAAAACTTCTAAAAGATATTCAGTATTCACTATTGATTGTGAAGAAATATAGAACCTTATAATTTGAGTAGAAAGAATGAGTCGTACTATTGCATACACAGTTAACATTATTTCGAATCATGTCGCAAAATTCCAAAAGAAAAATTGATTTAAGTAAATTTTCAAGTTTATAATAATCGTTAAAATCTGTCAATGAAAGTCCAACTAAAGTACATTTATGTTTGAAGATGAATATATTATATATAAATGTATAATATATGTGAAGTAATGATACTTCTAGAGAAAAGGAAGTTAAAATTCCTGGTGACTCATTTATACTTTGCTTACAAAATTACCCAGCATGAAGAAGTAAATATAAAATAAATATGTATAAAATAAATCAATCGTGAGGTGTTATTTTTTACACATTTCGAGCATATAATGCAATATATAATACTTTAGAAAATTTTCGAACCATTTTATAGAAAAGGTTCGAAAATGAACAGCTATGAAAAACCAAATTTGTTTTCAACCCTTAAAAACTAAAAATAGACGTTAGCCACCAAATTTGAACGGACAATGAAGCTCCAGGTGCCAATAAGATTGTGTTAAGATTTTTGATGTGGAACATGTTCAGGTAATCAGGTTCTTTGTGTAGGTATCATCTGCAATCAAAAAAATATGTATATGAAAAATAATCGAAGAGGACACTAATACCATAACAATTACAATCAGTATTATGATTTTATCTAGGTTATAATGCTATTCATGTTTTAAGTCCAACTAGTAGTAAATTTTCAAATTACATAATTTTTCCACAAAACTACTCGAGATTGCTTCAATAATTGAATTAGATTACTTCAGTTATTAAATTATCTGGCTGGCGTTCGAAAGTCAAACCTGATGAAGTTATAAAATCATCAAAATTTTCAGAAATTCCTTGTGCATTTCTTTCATCGAGCAAATTTATAGGAGCGAATATATTTCACCAATATTTTTGCAATAGTCTTTTTGCATCTGTTATTTTGGATCTCTATACCATGACCAATGATCTATGTGTCCTACAATCTAACGACTAATTAATTTTCTTAGTCACGAATATTCCAAATCCAGGGGCATATTTCTTTTGTTTTTCTTTTTCTTTTGTTTTTTTGTAACTTATTAACATCATTTCATTCATGATCTGTGTCAACAATTCCCTTGTTATTATTTGCCATTTTATTGTTGATATATTGGCATCAAGAGAATGAAAATGTTTTCATCCGTCATTTTTTCTCAATTTTTTTTATGAATTTTCTCGGTTTTTGCATCTGAACAAAATTCATCATGGTCCACAAGAACAGAAACACAAGCATTTATATTTCAACAGTAAAAACTAAATATTAGGAACGGTTCTCATTGAAAATATTTAATTTATTCGTCATGCCTATTGATTGTTGAGTGTTAGAGGCATAAAGCCGTATTGAATAAAGTAGGTTGAAAAAGTGCTTTTATTGAGTAATAAGTTATAATTGAACCAAATTTTTCGAGTCGATGAAATGAAAAACGAAATCACTAAATAACGAAAAATACCTGATGAATTGATTACTTACCTGCTCCCAAATTTTCTTTCACCAAAGGTTCAGTACTTAATAAAGTTGTCAATCAATGTCTTTCCAAATTTTTCTGCAACCAATCGCAAAAAAGGAACAAAATTTTTTCCTCCATAATATTTCCATGATAATAATTGAAGGTGGAACTTGCGTCACCTAAAAATACATTGAATAACAAAAATAGTATACCATAGACTTAGTTATTTAATTCAATTAGTGAATAATTGAATTAAAAGAAATAGATATCAAAGATTATTCATTTTACGTATCAATCAGACATGAGAAACATTCTTGATGGAAAATTATTATCAATGTCGTTACTTGAACATAAATGACTAGGGTGTACTTTCAGAAGGGATATAAATCGGAAAGGCACTTAACTAAAACGAATACAACGAAAAGTATCAATTTGTTGAAGTTATTAAATTTTTCCGGTCACCTGAGACATTATTTCTCAGCATTGCTGGGGAATATACCTACTTTTTGGCTTGTCAAATAATATGAAATAATGACCCTTAATGGAATAAATGCGATTTCAATTGTAAGCTCTGTTAGGATATTCATTACATGTTCAAATGTAGGGCTGAATAGATTCGAAAAAAATGATTGAGAAATAAGCAATAAGAACAATTTTTTATGAAATGAATTCAAACATTTCCCATATAGTCATGAAATAAATGGAGCGCGTATAACAAACATTCGTATTGCTATTAATTATTGGAAGTCACATAATAACCTAATAGTGAGAAAAATCTGAAAGTTCAACTGTTTAAAAAATAGAAGGAATAATAAAAACGGAAATAAAAGTTAGTAAATAAAATATTATCCAGAAGAAACTGATTTATAAACAATAGTTTGGGTTATATGATTTATCATTTTTTGAACAATTTTTTTCAACGCTAAAATTCTGAATTGTATAATGTTTCATAAATATCCGAAAATTCATCAATGAACGGAAATATTTGATATTATTAATGTCGTGCAAGTACTTACCCGTTTTTTCCTGTAGAATTTCACGATAAATTTTCATCGGTTCATAACTCAACTTTCACAAAACTGCTAAACAATGGTATGTTATATTTGACTGAAAGAGAATAAATTTCACAAAAATTCACGAAAAATACAATTAAATTATTTCACAAGACTTTCATGTAACACGCTTAAAGTTAGACTGGCTCGGTAAAATATACCTACACATATTTGTACGAGGTCACTTATCTCCAGATGTTCTCAAGTGCCCTACGAGTGAAAATACTAATAGGGATCTCGGACCGTATGGTTGTTGACATTATACGTAATAAATAATGTCAACAAGTATCGATTACCTACTAATGTAATCAATACAACAATTAGTTCAATTCGTTGGATATTTTCTGAATTCAAATTTTTCGTGGAAGAATAATTTAAAAAATCTCGAGAAATCTTTTCGTCTTAATAGATCGTTAGGGGTCGTACGAGACAAGGTCTGTTTCGGCAAATATAAAGCAATGGGAAATCATGATGAAAAATAAGAGAAATCTGTAATTTATTCCAAATTAGCTAGTATTTTGATGCCTAAACCATTTCGCACTCATAGTGTGAATATGTCAAAATTTCATTTAAACAGACTTGTACAAATTATTTGATTGAAATGCAAATCTCATATCAAAGTAATGAAGCAGAATCCCTTCAATTTTTTCGGGTATTTCTGAAATGGAAGTTTTGAAGAGGAATAATTCGAGAAAATATGGTGAATTTATTTCTTTATTTCCGGTCAATATTTAATTTTTGAAAGAACTTAATAAAAATACTTTTAATTTTTAATTATTGATCTAATAAACAGTACTGGATTCAAACGATAACTTTACTTGATCTACATTGTCAAGAAATGAAAATGTGTAATAAAATGTTAAATTTATACACAATAAAAGAGCCTTGCTTCAATCGAATAATCAAATATCGGTTAACAACTGCTCATTATATTGTGAATTCATGCAACCAATCCCTTATAAAACAAAACTCTCGATTTGCTTCAGTATTACGAAGTACAGTTCATACTCGTCAAACTCATGGGAAAACGAACTATATGAGTGCATCGTTCGAACGTAAAATGTTTCATAAAATATAGAATATGATATCGATTATTTTCCATATAAGTACCAATGAAATCCTGTCGAAAAAATTCTATGAAGATATAATTTTATTCGATATTCATTGTTGTGTTAATTAATACATTTTGAATAAAAGTGATAAATTGCCATGTGTCCATACTCTAGAAATATATTTTTTTCAAGTATATTTTCACTGAATTTGAATGGAATACAATGTTCGTTCGAAAGAAAAGGGGAATTTTGAATTTTCTTAAAGTATTTAATTATTTATCAATATCCATTTTATTTCCTTCAAAGAAATTCCCCTTAGATATAATGCTCTTATGGCAGCGCTTCTTCTCATCCTTGAAGCTCTGAAATGCGCTATTCCGATTTTATGTCATCAATTGTGGCTTTCCTTTCATTGATTGCTTCAGTCATTGGGAAAAGGAAAAAAGCAAATCGGGTCAATACGGTGGTTGTTTTTGTCCAAACAATCACTAACAAGCATTGATGTGTAAGCTGGTGCATTATCATTCTGATTCCGATCGTTTGAGTCGTACTGCTTTACGCAAACGTTGAATAACTTCCTTGTAGTAATCCGTATTAACCGTATGAGCTATTAGGAAGAACTCATGGTGCATCACGCCGTTGTAATCGAAGAAAACAGTGAGCAAAACCTTCACATTGGATCGAACTTGGCGTGCCTTTTTCGATCTAGGCTCTTCTGACCGATTCAATTGGAATTATTGGGCCTTTGTTCCGACGGCCTAGCCATGTATTCACGTTATGTCACCGGATATGCCTTTTTTGAGCAAATCTGATGCAATACGAAAGGGACCTTGCTTTTGCTCAACATTTTGCAATTTGAGATTTACGTTGCTTGTTTATTTGTAACAGCCGTTTACATATGTTTCAAGCTAATTGGCTCTCATCAGAACGGCGTAGTTCAAGTTATTAGATGTTGACACTTGAAAGTTGTTAGATGTTGACACTTGAAAGTTGTATTGTACTATGTTATTTGAACGGCTGTTACAAATAAACAAGCAACGTAAATCTCAGGTAAATACCGAAAACTATTAACTCCTTTTTCATCCTGACAAATTTTGCAATTTCTTAACAAACTTCGCTACCTCACGTTCCATGTCCAAAACATCCGAGAAAAGTGCATGGCACGAGCCGATTGATATGCCAACGTCCTGTGCAACATCCCTACTAGGGATTTGACGGTTTTCCAGAATCATTTTCGTCATTGGTTCGTTGTTTTCTTCGTTTTTTGAGGTGGTTGCAACTCCAGGATATTCTTCATCATCAACACCTTCTCGAATATGCTTGTACCACTTATAAACAATTTTTTGTGACGAAGTAGATTCTCCGAATGCCACAATCAATATTTTAAATGCGTTGGAGCACTTTATTTCATTTTAACGTAAAATTTAATACAGATTATTTGAGCCATTTTTTTGAAAAGTAAAAAATCGAAATAACATATGAAGATTGTGACTAACCTTTTCAGTTGTCGGAAACAAACTTCTCATCTAAAAGGGCTGATAATTGCAACATATTTGAAATACCACCTTAACAAAAAAAATTTTGATAATCGAATGTGTACAGCTTGCAAAAATTCGAAATTCACCTTTTCTTTTGAACAGTCCTATAATGCAGTTGGAAAAAAATTCTCAGGGCATTTTTGATATCTCAGTATTATGTTTTGAAAAATTGCAATTTGTATATCTAGAAAAAACAAGGATTGTCTTTCAAAGAATTTAAGTGTAAGGAGTTACTGTGAAAAGTCCACTGTGAAAAAGATGTAGCAGATGAAGATACGGTAAAGTCCTATTTTGATAAAGCAGTTGAAAGCAGCAAACTTAGTTTTTTTTTGTTTTCTGCGATAAACATTTGCAGTTATTGTATTAATGAGAATAATTGAACATTAGTCGTTTCGAATTCGAATTATAATACTTTCGATTGATATCATGTAAAGAATCGATCTAGTGAGCAGACATTTCTTCCTAAAAAATTTAGATTAGAATTTTTCTGTTCGATAACAACAATGAAATAATTTACAATTAGCTGAACTTTCCAATCACATTTAGAGAAATTGCAGTTTTCCATCTAATATGTAATTGAATTAAGGGTAATCATTTATTATATTCACTCAAATGCTATATTTTTTTGTTGGTTATGTTGTTTTTCATTATTTCAACCACAGATAATTCAGAACGTTTATATTAGTCATTATATGAATATAAAAGATATCTTTACCGGCAATTGTTAATATAGTTTATACAGCATATTTATCATAATAAGAATAGGTACAGTGTGATATGCAATTTCACAAGTAAAAATTTAATGAACTTGAAATCATATACCTAACTTTTTCGAATTTCAAGACAACGACCCCTATTCAACCTTGTAGCTTCTGGCGGAAAACAAATCATATGAATATAAAGCAAACAGGCATCTGGAAAATACGAGTACCTAGTTCACTTCTTTTTATACATCAATTATTTTTTGATAGAACAAATCATATTTCGATCTTGTATTGTAATACTTTGTAACATCAACTCAAAAATCAAATCGAAAAATCAATTTTCTGTAAATCTATTATTAAGACTCGAATTTTTTCGTTTATCGATTCAATATTTGGATTTGAATCTAAGTGAAAATCGATTACGAATAAATCGCCCTTGCCAAACTTGAAACACATCCAAGCCTAGGTAGGTATATTGGTTTTCGTATCTGAGTTCAGATTTGTCCTTCATAACGTCATATACGTCATCATAACGTTTCTGAGGTAATGAACTGAAGAACTAGAGCAGTGATTCTTAACCACTTTGCTCCGGTACAGTTAAATGACGCGAGATTCTTCAAGTGTACCTCCAAATTAACCTGATACTCCCACGATGCAATTTCTAGATTTTCAAGTTGAGCACCTTAGAATTTATAGACCTTAAAATCGTACAGAAGACAAAATGTCGATGAACATCAACAATTCGTCCCAAAACAAATTCGTTACATTTGAATTTTTAGAAAAAATAAAATGAGTTTCACCCAGAATTCAATTAGGTACCTTCTAATTATCTTTCATATTTTTCGAGCTTCCTGACGTTTGTTCTCTGTTATTAGCTTCCCGGCTCTGCGCGTATAAAGAATGAATATTTTTGTTTACGGTTCACTAGCGTGACCCTGATTAAGTTATTTAAACAAGTATCCTAAAACAACGATAAAGTGCTATATTGATCCCAAGACCTTGACAGCAGTCTAGTCAACAGATTTGTTGCATATATAATTTTCAACTCAGATTTCAGTTTGATGAATTTCGTTCGCAATAGTTAATATTCATTCGGAGCCTTTATATTTGCGATTTTCAATTGGAAACGAGCATCTGAAACTATAGACATTCTCACATTTTAAACGACAAAGAATCGGATTAATACATGAGTAAACATTCAAATAAAACTTCACAATAGGTACACCTAAAAAATTATAGAAAAACTATTTTATGGAATAGGAGCATAATTAAAGTTTTGAATACTCGAAAATTATATTATTTCTGTGCTCTGTTGCAACTTTTTTTGCCCGCAATCTCAAGTCAGATTTTTCGAACTGAAAATTCTCGAAAAATATGGGGCTGTTATAACTTAGTTCACCGACACCTGATGAACAAGACAAAAAACCCGGACATTTAGGCGAAATATGTTTTTTTCACGACATATCTGAAAAAATATTTTTTGCAAACAAAATAAAAACCTCGTTATAAATTTTCATTAATTCATACAGTGTGCCATTGAAATCGACTTCATTTTATGTAACCCCAACAAATAATAGACATTTTAATAGAAGCACTCCTTCTGTTGTATTATGGTAACAAAAATAACTAAAGCGCTTTTTTCAGGTACCAATCAAATTATTATATGATACTTCTAATGACTTATACTTGATAATTTGAAAAAAAAACTACTACACCAATGATATTCTCATACATCTAGTAAGATAGCCAAATCCCTATAATATTGTTTTAATTGTAAATATAAATTATTTAAAGTAAGTTCTAAAACTTTCAATTTTAAGGAGATCAAGTTTTTTCAAACTATTTTGATTCATGTTAGTCTTTCCAATTTTCAATGAAATATCTTTCTGTTCCAACAAGAATTTGTAAAAGATCGAAATTTTTCCAAAGAGATCAAATAAAAGATTTGATCAAATTGATTTAACATTGATTTGATTGATTTGAAAATAAGCCGTTAAGCGAGTTTCTTTATTCCGTCCATTGATACGTGACTAGTGAAAACACTTTCTGTGGAAGCATTGTGTGCAGATATACACAAAATAATACTATACGATTTTAAGCATTTCTGACTATAATGAGGGTTTCGAAAAAAAATAAGCCATAGATGAATTGCGCTATGAAATCTTATCGCCGACAATAAGGTCCATGCTATGAGCGTTTGTATATTCGTCAATCAGCTTCGTGTCATCGATTTCGATGTTAATTTCCTTGAGAAAAGGGACTGTTCTTTTCGACATCAGACCATGAGGTACTTTCAATGATGTTCAGTAACATCATCCAGTTAAATTGGTCAAAGTGTTCAATTGGTTTTTCAAACTTTTCTATTTGAGAATTCATTGCTATGTAAAAACATGTAAAATATTTTGAAATGGTTTTTGTGTTTTCATCTTTGTTTGTTCGAAATATTTTGTGCCTTTAGAGACAAAAAATTTTCTTTCATTCTGTATTCTAACGTTTTACTCAGAGATGCAAATACGATTCTGTTTTCGATTTTCCACTTTTATCCAACTTTTCGATATTCGAGATTAGAAAACGTACATCAATGACTACATTTGAAATATATATGCCTCTGAAAGTGGGTCTTCAAAAAATTATTTGATCGGAACGGGAAGTCTATCAAAGCTATTAAAATAAATTTCCAAGGCCTCGAACATTTTCTAAAACCTTCCGATTGCAGGAAAATTTGTCGCTTTACTAAAAAAAAATTGGATTTCCTGACAAAAAAAATTGTACGGTTTGCACACGGTCACTTATTAAAAGACGCTGCTGGACAGCCCCTGGACTCTCTTCGAAGAAGACAAATCTGGGAAATCCCGGACAGATAGCAACCGTAATAATTGAAGATGACCGAACAGTAGAGGATTCGATAATACTAGAATTTCAATTAGCCACCCATTTTCAATCATCACTATCATTATCACTATTCAGTTCTGATTCAAATCTTCAAAGATATATTAGAATTAGGTAATAATATAAAAAATACTCGAGAATCTTTGCACATCTCTATTAATACGAGTGAGTTGAAATACATATTGAAGTGAACAATACATATTGAAGTGAGTTGAAATACAGTTCAGTATAATTTCGAAATAATTGAATATAATATTCTCGGTCACTTCCGAAAAAATTTCTTGTGATTGCAAAATTTCAGAAGTATTTAAAAATCCTTGTCTCTTATAACCTGATAGGACAGGAATGATGAGAAATAAAGGCCTGTTATTGACAATATAAAACAGTGTCAAAACAATAGGACTCATCTATAATGTATTCTGAATTCCAAAATTTCGGTATTTGAGATATTTTGCACATTGGAATAAATATCTTCAATCAGAATTCAAATTTTAAACAGAGTTTTACAAATTGTTCCTTTTTTGGAAACGCATCTATCCTTAATCAAAATAGTTGCCGACTTCATGATAATAATCATTTTACCAAATAGATGTTAAATGCTAGAATATTCATGTTTTTACATGTTGCTCCTGTATTGAGAACTGCATCTCATGCAACATTTTACAAATTGAACTTGCTTACTTATGAATTTTAAATTGATAAAATAGATGAATCAACAACTGTTGACTCACATAAACAATATCTTCATCCAATTATTTATGTTAAGTCGAAAAAATTGCGAGAAAACACAGAAATAGAAGCAGAAATAATGGACATGAAAAAATTTTACGTTCCTTAACCTGAATTATTTTGAAGTTATATTACATTCCTCAAAATATAGTGATTTACTTCATTTTATCACATTTCAAAATGGGAATGACCTACAGTATTACAGATATTGCTTCTTGAATATATATGGTATGTTGAAGAATTTGTTTAATGATAATCCTTTGCATGTGAAGAATTTCAGTTTAAAAACCTATGAAAACCCTCAACTGTTTAGAAATTTGAATAGAAGATGAAGAAAACCTTTTTTTGTAAGATTAAATTTTGACCTTCATTCTAACTAATATTATTCTCTTATTATAATAATGTCTTTTTTTATTATGTAATAAAAGACAAAAATCTGGCATGCAACTAGGTTGGAGGACAATGCAAAATTGTCCTCCGACAATTTTGTTTATTTAAAATTCTGGAATATAATTTGGTTTTTACTATGGATTGGAAGAAGTGAACTTGGGCTAGAAGAGGTACAAAGCATAAATAACTACACTGATTCATTAAAAGTAATCAATATTTCAAATGATATGTGGAAATTCCTAAAGAAAAATTTTCCTGAATTGTATGCTTTTTATATACACTTTCTATCGATTTATATTATACATTATTTATAATATAAAAATAATTGATATTTTTAAAATATGAATGATGTTTTATATACATTATTTCTGAAGTCCTATAAATTCATAATCTTTTGAATCGGACACCTATCTCATTTGAGTAACGTACATTCCTTTTCTATTCTTCAAAACGACATAAAATGAAATTTTTCGACTCATTTATGAAGATCTAGGTGACCATGAATTATTTCTGCGCATTTTTGATTTGCAACATGTTACATCTAGTCGTACACGTAGGGTATTTCGAAATGAGCATATTCGTGATATAAGTAATAAATAATACTACATAGGTAGTATCTATTATACATAATAGTACCTATTAGGTACTATTGACTATCAGATTTTTTTAGTGTATTTCTGCTTGAAATATACGTAGGTATGCAATTCATATTCGTAAAAAATATTAGAAAAGCTTCCTTCACAATTTGAATTATTTTTGCTTTCTTAATGTTTTCAACGATTTTCTGCACCTAGGTATTCCGACTCTTCTATGAATAAGGAATGTTGTTTACGGTTCACTCACGTATCCCTGATTAATTTATATAAACAGATACTCTCATAAGCGGTACAGTGCTACGATAATCAAACCGCTGATATCAGTCAATAGTTTTTTGCAATTTTTACGCTCGAATTCAAGTATTTCGAAAATATTGTGGTTCAAAACGTGTTTCACATTCGAACCCTCTATATAATCTAAAATAATCCCCACGATTTTTTCAAACATTTCTGAATTATTTTAATTGATCGAACAATTTATAACTTGGTCAGAGGTAATAAGCTAGATGTGTTTTCATTGAATATACTATAACCTTTATGAAGCTATGAAATCATACCTAAATAACTATAAGAGACATCTATAATTTATTCTCAATTAGTAAACATTTTCATTTTTGAAATATTTCATAATTATATGTTATAGTAATTTGCAGTCAAATATTCATTCTACAACATTGCATTCAACAGTATTGTACAACTTATTCATGTTGTAATTAATAGGTATATCAAACAATGAATATGAATATATTGAATTTAAATGACATTTTTACTTGATCTTTATTGAAAAATTATAAGTAAAGTAAAATATTAACTTGAGACATAATATAACACTTTCATCTTCAGCTGAAATAATCAAATAGCTGTAGATTGCTCATCTCATTATGCATTCATTCAATTACCTATAAAACGAACTATCGATATGCTCCTCTTTGTCGAAAAACTCTCATAAAAGTCACGATTAGGTACCTATGTTGTACACAATCCTCTCGGTAATTCATTATTATATTATAAGATACAGTAGATATAGTTGCGATAAATAAATGGAAAAACTTTGATCAAAGAAGCTACTTCGTAATCGAGTAGAATCCCCTCAATTATTTGGTGATTTCTGACATTAATGTTAACTGTTCATGACGATGAACAGTTAAATGTCTGTTATTGTTGAACGATATTTTCAACATTTTCATAAGTTTTTGTGTCTATTTACCTTGTCATAAATACGAGAGACTTTATTTAGTCTTTGTTAATAAAATGCCTTGTGAAATCAGATGTGACTACAAGAGATATCTAGAACATCTCGAAATACATGTTCTGAATTAGCCAAAATTTTGATAATCAAAATAGCTATTTTATAATCACGAAAAAAAAATCAGTCAAAATTCATTTTCAAAACCTCTTAACGTTATATAATTGACGTCCATATGATGACCGTTAATTTCTTATTCTTTCTTATTTCTTCTTCCGCAGTTATAAATTATAATATGTCTTTTAACATCTGTTAAGAATTCGAAATCTACATGGTCGACAGTTCGACAAGTTCCTGAACCTTCCAAGAAATTAACCTAATATTGAATCCATAAAACCATTGAAATGACGACGCAAGGGCGTATATAAAAGGGGGCCTAGCGGACCGAACCCTCCTCCTCGAAATCAGACAGTGTAATACAAAAGTAACTCATTTGCGAAAACGATGAGTCCAGCATAATGTTGAATTTTGATGAATAAACGTCAAATAAAGAGGCCATAGTGATATTGGATCTCCCGCAAATTGTCATAGGACTTTTTATCCTATCATTTATATCCTCTTGATACTTACCAGGAAGTTATTGATGAATTCTGAAGTACACTGAGAATCTTGAACTTTGTTCTGTACTATGTTAATATTGTTAACCTCACAATTAACACGTCATATTGTTAAGTCCTTATAACATATAATTTTTTTGAACGGTTTTTTTCCTTCACTTGTATGTACTTTGTTTCGACTTTTTGAAAGAAAATTGAAATTTAATTGTAATTTGTCCACTGAAATCGATCTCAAAACCTAACGTGAAACATAACTACTTTATTACCCAAATTACATATTATTACCTTGTTCTTGCCCACCATCTCCTAAAATATTATGTATATCCGCCACTGGTGGGACTGGATATACTGTGCGTAGTGATATTAACCAGATGCCAACGAAACTCATCTTCAAAAGGTGGTAAATCTTTATGAAGGATAATATGAATCGATGAAATGAAATTAACTGTGTGAACTTTAATTTTAAATGAAACTTCTATGAAGTACAAATCTTATAATCACTGAGTTTATTGCAAAAACAACTAATCTGAATTGTACTATTACAGTTTTATCAAGTCTTTATCTCTTGATTTTGCTGTTATGGTTGAAACTAGTTGTTTTAAAAATGGATTCAGTGTTTTTAACAATTATAACTGAAGTTTCAATTATTTATGCAGAATAGTCGAATTCAACCCTTCACGAAGAAAAATGTTATGAAATCTATGTTAATAAATTATGGCATACCAAAATTAATTATAGTCATGTACATCAGTTCAAATTTTTCTGATGAATGTACACGGTATTATCCCGTGTCGAAATGAAAAACACATCTCGCAACTTATAGTACAGGTTTGATACAAAAATATCATCAAACTGAATACCTACTTTTTTCTTCTCAAATTGGCAATTTATTAACTTATTTATTATTTATTTTTTAGGGCTTTTTGGATGATCTATTACACCTTTAAAATTCTTCAAAGAGTAAATAAAATCGTATATCAATAACAACAATCGAGACCTTCGCACTGAATACTCCACTTTCATCACGCGAAATTGATGCGAATATTATTTGCTTATTAAAACATAGTGTTTGGCAACTTTCAGAATTTTTTCAGTTTTTCAAGAGAAAGTGTTTCTATCTATTTTGATTATATGACTCAGATTAAAAGAAATAATTCAAAAATAATTTTCTGTTGAAACTGAAGAAAACTAAATATATAGAAAAATAATAAATCTTGTTGGTATTCATTCAGCATAAATCTTGAATATACTGAAATCTTGAATCATATATTTTACTCAACAAATAAATTATTTTAATAAATAAAACATTCAATAATAGTGTTCCATTCGAAATAATGATATATTAAATATAATACTTCTGATTAGGCGATTAGTCCGCTATAGGCAGATTGAATTTTATTTATCAACACAAATAGCGGTTCCAGTCATTTCGCAGTTAGATTTTTTTGCATATGAATACTGATAGACTGTAGAATTTTTTAGATTAATTTTTCAAAGTCATTAATATAATTCATTTCTTACTACCACTTCAACGAACCAAAAAAGTAATAATGAACATAACGACTAATACACGTATTAACTAGAAATATGTATGCAGACATGTCTATCAGCGGAAATTTGATGAAATTTATGTTCATCCAATGTATCAAACGAAGTAAACCAAATATTGAGTTCATGTATACCTATATGAAAAATAAGCTATTAAAAATAGTTTCAAACACTGAAACTGCATCTGAAAATAATTCCGTATAATCTCAATCAGAAATACATTTTACAATCAGTAAAGTGATAAAAATTCTATCAAAGAGTTGTCTGTTGTGCCCTCTATAGAATAATTTCTGAACAAGTAAGAATGAACAGAGAAATCTACACCCTAACATCCTACATCCTAAGTCAACAGCCTAGGCTACACACATGACGCTTTGAAGTAATAGATGTTAACTGACTATTTTTCGTTATATATTGTTCAATTTAACATATGCACTTTATATTTATGATATAAGTGTAACTGATCCAGATATATTCAAAACTTTGTGACATTATATTACCTATATTCTTTATATGCAAGTATTCTTCCTTATATTTTATTAAAAAAAGAACTTCTTTAATTAATTGAATATTTCTGTCATTCCTGCAATTGACGAGGATTTATATAAAAAGCCGAGTTTTTTTATTAAGATCACTTTTATCATCTCTGTCTTAATTTACATCATTTCCAAAATAATAATTCAAATAACAACAAATTATTATTACTCTATAACATCCGTAACTAAAACGTATTCGAATGATCTTGTTGAATTATTTATGGATATGGGGAATGCCTTATATTAATGGTTCCTATACATTCAATATAAAATTCCGAAATATACTTATCAGGTTGAATCACTCAAAATGCTGTTTGGAAAAAAATACATATTATGAAACATTTGCTTCAATTCATATTTTCCATTCGTTCCGTCGAAATCATATTTCTGACATCTTCTAATTTCAAATATATGTAGATTAAATAGCCGAACGATATAATAATAATTAAGCGAATGTCAAATTAAATTCTCGTATATTACCAACATTCTTCTCTAAATAAACTAGGATCGATAAATATAAGCCATCCGAGTAGATTGTGTACGGACGAGTAGATTTGGGCCCAGCCGAGTAGATAGTGTCGGATGTACGTAAAATTCCGAGTAGATTTTGGGAGCGGTATGAACATATATATATATATATATATATATATATATATATATATATATATATATATATATATATATATATATATATATATATATATATATATATATATATATATATATATATATATATATATATATATATATATATATATATATATATATATATATATATATATATATATATATATATATATATATATATATATATATATATATATATATATATATATATAAATATGTAAATAATATTATAAATAATATTATTGGATGCGGAAGAAAATTAAAATGAAAATGAAGATTATCGGCATATCCCGCAAGATTAGTAGCAGCCGCTGACACGTGTTTCGAGCTTATTGGCTCTCCTCAGAACGGCGTAGCCAAGTTCTAGTTGTAGGAACCTGGAGGTGAAAAACACAAGAAGAAAAACTAAGAAAACACAGACAACCTCTGAAGGAAGTCGCAACATTTTAGGCTACGCGTTTGTTCTTTCCGGATGTTTTATTTCCAATAATATTATTTATAATATTATTCACATATTTTTCAACGTCTCGGCTTAGAGCATCCTTTGAAGGATAAATAGTCACCTCACGGGCAGAGCAGTTTCCAAATTTCCCAATCCGGAAAGAACAAACGCGTAGCCTAAAATGTTGCGACTTCCTTCAGAGGTTGTCTGTGTTTTCTTAGTTTTTCTTCTTGTGTTTTCCACCTCCAGGTTCCTACAACTAGAACTTGGCTACGCTGTTCTGAGGAGAGCCAATAAGCTCGAAACACGTGTCAGCGGCTGCTACTAATCTTGCGGGATATGCCGATAATCTCCATTTTCATTATATATATATATATATATATATATATATATATATATATATATATATATATATATGATTTTTACTTCAGATATTTAAATAATATCTTGATTAATTTGAATTCTTCAAATGAATGTTCTAGTGTTCATTTTCATAAATATTTCATTCAGAGCGATAAGCACAAACAAATTTCATTTCCTTATATATATATATATATATATATATATATATATATATATATATATATATATATATATATATATATATTTATATACATAATGACGATCTTTACTTTTATAGGTTAAATAATCCACGAAGTGTTTCTCTGTAAAAAACAAAGATATTTTATCAGTAATATAACATAACACGTCATCTAGAAGTTAACTTTACCTGTATATAACAAAGAAAAAACATTCAATGTTATTATTCACGAGGTTTTCTATATCTATCAGAAGGTCAGAATGTTTCACAAAGCATAAGCATAAATGAAATACAAGGTGATCATAGATATGGAGAGATGTGAGTTCATTGTTTCACGTTAGTCATATTATCTATGAATCCGTAGTATATAATAATGCACTGAGCTATGCATTACACTACGTAATGGTCATTCCTTACATCTCCCCCCTTAAAAGTAGAAAAAAATCATTGAAAATTTTTTTTCTCACAAGGAAACTATGGCTATAAGACTATATTTAGGGTGAGGTTTGCACCATCGAGGTACTAGGAAATGGAATGAGCTTCGAGATATGGAATAAATTTGATTCTAATTTTATATAACCTATGTCGACTTCATACATGGAGTTTGATATTTTATTTTGTATTTTGTATGACCCGATTCTGAATACATCCAATTTTTTTCTATTCATTCTATTACAATTTTCGATATATATCAAATCACCCACTTTCATGTCGTATATCTTTCTATTTCGGTCATATAATTTTTCATTATATTCATGATATTTTATAAATACTATTTTCTAATGCAATTGTTCTATCATTTTCTAGTTGATTTTTATTCTTACTCATTTTCAATTCACTTGGTAATACAGATGTATCTTCACCATATAACAAATATTCTGGACATAATTTTGTCAGTGTGTGCTCAGGTTCATTTCATTTGTCTATGCAGTTGTGTGCTATAGTCGTCTACGCACATATCTTTTTTCTTCATTTATTGCACATTTCATTTTATTTATCAACGTTCGGTTGAGTCTTTCGTTGAGACCACTTGAGAATGATGCATTTACTCCTGTAAAGACCATGGCAATTCATTTCACCTCTAAATATTTTTTGAAGCCTTTAGAATTTATACCTGGATATTGATCTGTTAGAAATGTTCGAATATCATGATCTTTCGAAACGTTTTCTGTTAATTTGACGAAATCCTTCGCATTTTGTGTTTTTGAGATTAATATATATGCAAATCTAGTGAAGTGATCAACTTGTAGATGCAAATATTTTTCCGTGGATCGTGTGCCAACAACTCCACCTATTGTGTCTATGGAAATTATTTCGAACGGTTTTCTTGCGGGTCCAAGGTGTGACATCAATCCAATTTTTCCTTGACCTCTTGATTCATTTTCAGGGCATACTTCACAATATCTACATATTTGAAGCCGTATAATTTATTTATTTATTCATTTAACATACACTGTTTTACAGGACAAGTCCTAATTACAAAACAGGAAATACAACATATACAAAAAACAAAATTGGTAGTACAAAAAATTCAATTTTGTTTCATTTTAAATGAAAGAGTTTGTGATATCAATCACAACTGATGGTATGAAATAAAATAATTATAGAAGTAAAAAAACTCAAATGCTGACCAAACTTATACATACATATAAATTTAAACTCACAAATACATATACATGCACATATTAACACTTATACAAACATAATTATATGAGTAAAGAATTCTATTCGTGAATACATATAGATAATTGTTTTATCATAGATTATGTATATCAAGGAAAGTTGCCTTAATATCTGTAACAGAACAGTTGAAAATATCCACCTTAGCTCCTAAAATATTACATTGTTCACACATCGTGTGCAATGGCGAAAATTTTAGAACATTCGTTCTAGCTACTGGAAGGTAGAACGTGAATGCGCTTCGGGAAGAAACTCTTGGGACAATGAAATTAAGCTTTTGCAATAATTCCTGACATTTCACCTTATTGTTGATTATTTTATGCAAGAATATTATTGCATGGCATTTCCTTCGAGTACTGAGTGTGTCCACATTATGTCGACTTGTAAGTTTTTCATGTTGTACGCCTATAGGTGGATATATTCCATCAATTCTGAAGCTCAAAAGTTTCAGGAACTTTCGTTGTATAGACTCTAGTTGATCAATGTGTAATTGATAACCAGGATTCCAGACTGTTGATCCGTATTCGAGTTTAGATCTTACGAAAGCACAATACAATGTTTTCAGAGTTGATATATTGCTAAATTCCTTTCCAACACGAACAATGAAACCATATACTCTACAGGCAGCGGTTACTGTAGCATTGATATGTGGCACGAAAGTTAGTTGAGAATCAAAGGTAACGCCAAGGTCAATAAATGTATTGGGTCTTTCCAAAATATTATCACCAATTTCATACTTGAAATTAATCGAATTATATTTTGTGGAGAACGACATTACATGACATTTGGAGATGTTCAGGTTTAATTTGTTGAAATCACACCAATTTACAACGTTACACAAGTTTCTTGCAATGCGTTCACAGTCACCGATGCTGGAAACATAATGAAAAATCTTAAAGTCATCTGCGAACAATAAACCTTCAACATCAATGACATCGGTTATATCATTTATGAACATTGTAAAGAGCAGAGGACCAAGTATGGAACCTTGGGGCACTCCAGATGAAGCACAGTATTCAATTGATGTATACCCACGGCTAAAAACGCGTTGCTTTCTGCCTATCAAATACGATTCGAAAAGTTTGATGAGCGATGTCGAAAGTCCGAAAGTGCCTAGTTTATTCAATAGAATACCGTGATCAAGCCTGTCAAACGCTTTAGAGAAGTCCATGTATATCACATCAGTCTGTTTGAGATTATCAATACCTTCAGCAATGTACTGAGTATTACATGTCAGATTTGAAATTGTTGAACGACCTTTCATAAAACCATGTTGGAGTGATGAAATCATGGGATTAACATGATGCGAAATTTTTTCATGTAGAACACTTTCAAATACTTTGCAGAAATTACAAATGATCGAAATAGGCCTTAAATTACAAATATCTGATTTATCGCCTTTCTTAAATACTGGGCAAACTTTTGATTGTTTCCACAATGAAGGAATCATACACGATTTTATGCATATGTTGAACAACAACATAAGAGGACGTGCAAGAATATAGGCACAATCTTTTAAAATAAAGGCAGGGATATCGTCAGGGCCGGTTGTCTTTTTAGGTTTAACTTTTTTAAGAGCCACCAAAATTTCATTTTCATTGAATTCGGATATATTTAATAACTGAGCCGATGTGTTGTTTGTTGTTTCTCTATCGAACTGAGATGATGCTATGTACGATTTACTGAAATAATCTGCGAACCCATTCAATATTTCTTCCGGAGTATTTAGTAAATTATCATTGTAACTCATTACGTTAGAAACCGTTGTACCATATTTCACGTTATTGAAAAACGCCCAGAACTTATTTGGATTCTGATTTATATTTGATTCAAGAGATTAAACGTAATCACTGTGCAAACGAGAAATATCAGCTTTTATTTTGGCTCTTAGTCTAGAGAATTCAATATACGCTTCATGGTTGCCTGTTTTTCTAAACAGGATATGACATTTCGTTTTACAACGAATATCTCTAATAACCGAAGAATTGAACCACGGAGGATATCGATTTTTGTGTTTCTCACTAAGCATCGGCACACATTTATCAAATATACTGTATAACTTTCCATATAAATAGCTAGATGCATCTTCAGCATTTACAGCTGTCTCCAGAAAATTCCAGTCAGCATTACATATCAGGTCATACATCATCGGATAGTTTGCTTTACGAAAGTTATAACATTTATCAAAAGATATCTGGAAGTTTTTTGTTCTAACTAATTTTTTATTAATATTGCAGTGTACCTGAAGAGCTGGATGGTGTGAGTCTTCAGGCACACAAGGATCAAAAAATTTCACTACCTCACAATCACGGTTATAAAACACCAAATCAAGAATTTTATCGAAGTTGTTATGCACAAAATTGAATTGAGTGATGTTAAAAATATTAGCAAAATTATTGAGTAGGGAAGTATATTTGTTAAGGTTTTCATTGTTATTAACTAACGATTCAGCATAACCTGTTATGTTAAAATCCCCCAGAATAATAACTTTATGTTCGTACAGAAAGTAGAGTGACTGCATTGTATCAAACAGTTGTTCATAGACATTTAGAGTTAGAATAAGATAATAAGGTATTATCTTATTCTTCATTTTGTTCATTCCAATACGACAAAATTTTGTGTGATTTTGTCATCTATCAATTTTTTACGGAATTCTTCTGATAATGAAGTTTTCTCCTTATTTCTTGTTTTTCTGTTATATAAATTATTCCTCAAATTTAGTCACTTTTTGTTCAGTTGTATATCTTCATTTTTCTTTTGATATTCTTTTATATCCTCTAGCTTTATCAAGTTTACTATCTTTAACATCTTCGTTGTCTTATGGATCTAATACTGGGTTTTCACATAAGCAGTCTGCTTCTAAATTATCTTTTCCTGGACGGTATATTATCTCGAAATCAAATTGTGATAAATAATAAGTGAGATCACCTAGTTCTTCGTCCGTTCTAGCTTTTATATTCATTTTCTCTAGTGGTTTGTGATCTGAAAATACTTTCAATTGTTTACCTATTAGCCAATGTTGCCAATACTTTGCTCATTCTTTCATTGCTGTGCATTCAAAGTTAAATACTTTTTTTCGTTTTTGTGATTAATTCAGCTTTTTTCAGAAATATGCTACTGGTTTTTCAATTCCGTTCAGTAGTGGTTGTTTTAATATAGCCCCTATTCCCTTCAAACTTGCGTCTGTGTATATATGTATTGGTAAATCGGGATCAAAGATCGCTAATACTGGTTGAGTACAGAGGAAAATTTTCATGTATTCAAAAGCTTTTTGACACTCTTCAGACCAAATGAAGTCCTTTCGTTTTCTCAACAAATTATGTAATGGGTCTAAAATTAGCGAAAGTTTTGGCACATATTGATTATTAAAGTTGATTTTTCCTAAAAAATGTTTCTTGTTTTCTGGTACAGGAAAGTTTCTTATGGAAACCAAATTATCTTTTATTATTGAAATGGGTTTGTGCTGTATTTTGTGTTCTTAGTGTTGTACCGAGTTCAAAACAAATGTGCATTTTGAATGTTTCAGCGGAAAGCCTTCATTCATAATTGCCTCCAATAACTTTGATGAATGGTCCATATGCTCTTCGAAAGATTTAAAAAATATTGAGATATCGTCTATATAATAAACTGTGAAACTTGATAAATTAAGTTTCCTTATTATATTACTTAAAATTCTTCGGAAGATAGCTGGTGACGTTTCTAATCCAAATAGCAGGCAAGTCCATTGAAAATGACCCTCTTGAGTTTCAAAACCAGTTTTTCTTCTCTCTTCAATTCGTAGAGGTATAGACCAAAATGCAGAGTTTATATCAAGTTTTGGGAGGAACTGCAATTTCTTTCAGTTTCAGTTAATAGATCCTCGATCGATGGAAATGGTTGTGATTGAGGAACTATTATCTTATTTAGGTCTCCAAAATCTCTACATAGTCTTGATTTGTCAATTTCATCTTTTCTGTAAGCTAGTGTTACTGGAACAGCGAAAGAGATGTATGATTCTTCTATTAGATTTCTTTAAAGTACTTCAGAAATTTGCTCTTCTTTTTCTTTCATGTCTTCAATTGTACATATTTAATAGTGTTGGCCTTTACTTGATGTAAATCCATTATAAATGAATAAAAACTTGAATTCAAACACTTGAACTTATGATTTACACTTTATTGACTACATAGCATGACGCGTTTCGTCGTTACTAACGACTTCTTCCTATGTAACGAAAAGTCGTTTGTAACGACGAAACGCGTCATGCTGTGTAGTCAATAAAATGCAAATCATAAGTTCAAGTGTTTGAAATTGAGTTTATATTCAATTCAATTGTACATCTGTATGGTCTCTTGCTACAGTATTTATCTATCACTAGATCTATTCTTGCTTCGTAGTCTTTTACAGTACCTATATCAGATTAATCTCTTGCAAATATATTTTCATATTTGTCTCTTAGCTTCATTATCTTTTTATCTCCATTATAATTTAAATTATTCATCAGTACAATGAAAGAGTTTACTTCAATATGTTCATTGAAATTTATTTGATACTCTTCTGCTATTTCAATAGATTCAGAACTTTTCTGTTCTATCTCTTATTCATCATTTTGTATCAATTTGAATTTTTTTATATAGTCTAATGCTATTAGAAAGTCATACTTAAAATTCTCATTATTGATCATGAACACATTCAGGTAATTTTCCATACTTAGAATTTAAGTTTCATTTATCCATCTCTTGTTTAAACACCATTAGTTGTTCCTAAATTGGTTGTCCTGATGTTATTATTTTCAGTTTTTAAATGTACAAGTTTCGAGTTTATGAGTGAAACATTCGAACCAGGATCATAAATAGCAGGTACATCTAAAATGTCATATAATATTATTTTGAGTTCAATTAATGATGGCACTATTAGTTTTTTGGATCATCAGTGCTTAATTTTACATTCAAAGCTAAATTATTTACTTGTTCCAATCTCTTATTTTTATTTCCTTGATCTTTGAACCAGCATTCAGACAGAGGATGGAAACGTGTTCTGTTATTTTTTTCTTTACATATTTTGCAAGGTGTTTCTTCAATTTTCTCTCTGGTATTTGTTTTATTGTTTTTCAATTTTAAATTTTTCTTATAGTTTAAATGTTCTAATTTACATTTTTTATCATGCAGGTCTTCAGTCTTCGTTAGTTTCTCCTCATCAATTATATCTATTATATGATTTGGCAACCCTGAAGCGATGAGATCGATCAATGTTCCATTATACTATAGTTTTTCTGACTTGTAATAAAAGTCTTTCTTTTCTAATAGAATATTGCCAAAATTAACCTGTTTGCTATTTAAAGGCTAATGCATACTTCATCGGAGACCAACCTCTACTAGCAAACGTATTACAAAATGTTCCTTTCCACTCTTTACATCCTGCTTCAATTGTTAATTTATGAAGTGTACAACTGTACCAATCTACAGAACTCTTCCCCATAAGAGATTTCAAAATTTCGATTCTTTTCTCGTCCTTTTTTAACTAAAAACGTTCACATTCCTTTTCAAAATCTGTGATCCATTGTTCTGCGTTTGCATTTATACCATCAAATTTTTCAATGGTAAAATCGTTAGCCAGTTTTCCAATATTTTTTTCATGATTCATTTCTAGCAATTTTTCTAGTTATTTTGCTAATGGTTCTTCTGAGGCATTTGAATTTACCTCAGTTTCTTTCATATGGGTTATTTCTTCCAAGTATTCGTCATCAAATTGTAAATTTTCATCATCATAATAGATATTTTTTAATTCTTCCGTTAAACTTACCCACACATTTCTCATCTGATTTCTTTTCTTTGATGCTTTCTTTACTTTAGTGAATGTAGCTGTTTCAATAAGCTCCACATGATATTTCACATTACAATAATCATCTGGAATTTCATAAGTGTGGTAATTTCCGTAACACACAAGATGTTGGATTTTTCATCTGGCCCATTTAAAAACTGGAATTTAAACTGTAGTCTTTCCATTGTGTATGCATCGAGAATGTTGTTTTATAATGATGATGTTTACTTTTGTAGGTTAAATAATACAAAAAGTGTTTCTCTATAAATAACAAAGATATTTTATTAATAAAATAAAATAACACGTAATCCAAAAGCTTACTTTACCTGTAAATAACAAAGAAACAACATTCAAAGTTATTATTCACGAGGTTTTCTATATCTATCAGAATGTCAGAATGATTCACAAAGCTTAAGCATAAATGAAATACAAGGTGATCATAGACATGGAGAGATATCTCCATATCTATGATCTACCGTTTCACGGTAGTCATATTATCAATGAATCCGTAGTATATAATAATGCACTGAGCAATGCACTACACTACGTAATGGTATATATATATATATATATATATATATATATATATATATATATATATATATATATATATATATATATATATATATATATATATATATATTTTTTTTTTGAAAGTTTTTAGCATTAACAGGCTTTTTAATATGAAAAAGTTTATTTCTGTTGACGTTTCGTTGTTATATTACAACTTTGTCAAAACTAATTAGTTTTGACAAAGTTGTAATATAACAACGAAACGTCAACAGAAATAAACTTTTTCATATTAAAAAGCCTGTTAATGCTAAAAACTTTCAAAATAAATACCTAAAACAGGCAATAAATCAATTTCAAGAAATATATTTATATATATATATATATATATATATATATATATATATATATATATATATATATATATATATTATAGAAATTTCTTGAACCTTCTAGCTTATTCCTTAAAACAGTACATATGGAAAGCCGGTTCATTAATTCTCCGTCGTATTTTATAATTCCGGAACTCGGATTCATAGTCAACGGGATCTGGGCTTCCCTCCATTGTGTTGTCGGTGAGGCGCAGGACGTTGTAATCTCAGCTGAAGTTCGACCATCGCTTCCATTTTATCGTTCATTTTGCCTCTGAGATTCGATAAGTGAAATTTGGGTTGTGGAACCCCTTTACGTTGCCACTTTTCGTTCCCGATTACGCTGGACAGTTGGGTCGCCAGATCAATTTGGTTATTGAAGAGTATCGCCTGTACCAATTATGATCCAGAGGCTGTAGAAGTTTTGTCCAGGGGTTGAAGTCAGGATAGCAGGAACAAATATCGACCATCTGTTGAAGTCAGTATCGCCTGCAACCAATATCGTCCAGGGGTGAAGCCAGAATCGATTGTACCGACAGAAAACTTTCAGTCAGATCCGAATTGTTAAGAGATAAGTGTCATTAAAGGATAAATCATTACAGCATAGTAGAATCAATTGTCGTTCCATTGAGAGTTGGAAATGCGCTTGGGGAGTATCATGGCGCCCTACACTTACAACTTCATATTACATTATGAATGTCAAAAAAATTATTTTGAGAAATTGAGAACCTAAATTTAGAGCTAGTAAGTTCCACTTTTTTCTTTCGATTGGATCTTAGGCTCGGGAGAAAGGAACCTTACACATTTGGCGACCAAACGTGGGGCCTCGAAATTTTCTATATTGTTAATAACGTTGATGCTTTTTTTCAAGTGTACTAACAATAACTCTCAATGAACGGTGAAATGTTAGCTTGAGCCTTCTATGAGGGGATTTGAATTGACCTGCTTTCACTTATTTTCATAAGACCAATTTGCTATTATTACTTGATTGAAATCTCACGGTCAGTACTAAAAATCCTTTTTTGTCTAATAATAGTATCTTTTTTGTAGGATTTTGATTTTGCGTAGTCAGTTTTGATTCAGGAAAGTTCAGTTATTTGCATTATGGATGCACGATATTTAAGAACTAGGGAATTAAACTATGAATTAAAATTAAGGGGTTCCGATGTTGCAAAAGAGAAAGTAGATGATAAAAAAAAATTTTAAGGGGATTACTTCATCAAGAACTGCATAAACGTTCGTCTTTTTCTCATAGAAATAATTATGATTTAGAAATAGACCGTTCTGAGATATTAGAAACCTTATCGAATGTGAGAAGATTAGTCGACTCATTTTCTGGTAATAGATGTAGCGAACCATATCGTAAAATCGAGTCTTTGTTAACGCATCTTTCAGGCAGAATTAAAAATTTAAATTTGACCACAGAAGATGACGAAAACTCGTTATTTCTCGAAAAAATTATTATCAGTAGAAGGAACATTCGAAGAGCAAGTTTCCCATCTGGATGATGTACAGGGGGGTTCGAAAATAAATTTTTCGACCGCATTGCTTGCCCAGTCTAGTCCAAAAGGGGATAATTCATTACTAACAAGTAATTTACCTATTTCGGTACGGCCTATTCCTGTTTGCCAGTGTAATATCACTTTCAGTGGAAATCTATCTGAATTTAGCTTATCATCCTTTTTACTACGCGTTGAAGAGTTACGTAAAGCACGTTATGTTTCGGTTGGTAATTTATTTGATTCATCGGTGGATTTATTCGAGGGTCCAGCTCTCACCTGGTTTAGACGAGTGCAACATTCAGTAACTTCGTGGGAAGAATTAGTAGTGAGATTGAAACGAGATTTCCTAGATGCCGATTATAGCGAAGAAATTCGAAGTCGAACGCAAGGTTCCAATGAACTGATTGTTATATTTTTTTCGCTATGACAGGGTTATTCGATAGGTCGTCAGAACAGCCTTCCGAGAACAAAAAGCTACAGGTGGTAAAGTCAAATTTGCTCCCTTTTTTTTCATCCTCATTTAGCACTTTCGTCTATTGATATATTAGATGATTTAGAAGTAGCTTGTTGAGCGTTAGAACATTCAAGGATTCGTGCTTCTTCCAACCAACCCCCTTCGAGGAGTCATGATCTTTTGGAACCGGAGCTGGCTTGCTCAGATCTTCCTGCAACAACATCTACTTGTACCGTTTCCATGAAGAATTACTCCATTATTCGTTGCTGGAATTGCTCATCGGAAGGACATCGTTATGCTCGTTGTCACAGTCCTCGAAATGTATTTGGCTATAGATGTGGTCAAAGGGATGTCACTTGGCGAAATTGTGAACGCCTTCCAAAAAACATTCTGTGTGCCCCTGTAGTGGCGGGACGGTCTGGCAATCGAAATTTACTTCAGTGAAATTTTCGAAACGGGAAAGGACGGATTGCTTGGGTAAGATTGAAACTTTTTATTCCTTTAAAAGTAGTCCAACTGTTTTCACTCACAGGCCAAGCGACAATCGTAATTATTTAAGTGTTGAAATAGGTCAATTTCCCGTAGCGGCTTTATTTTTTGATCCTGGAGCAAATATCTCTATTGTTGGTAGGTCAGGAATGTATTTTGTAAATGGTCTGAATTTGGTTCCTACCGAGGAACAAGATATTTGCCAAGAAACTACCTCTGACGGTGCTCCACAATCAGTTTTTTGCTCTGTCATTTTACCCGTGATACTGAATAATCAAAAGTTTGCATTGAAATGTTTAATTGTATCGTCCATTAATCAAGCTTTAATTTTGGGTACGGATTTTTGCAAATTATCTGAATTAGGTGAAAATTTTGCTAAAAATTCGTATAGCTTTGAAAATAAATGTGTCACCATCGCCTCTGTTAATGTTATAAAGTCAGAGAATGATTTAGGACCTCTAGAGAAATATCGATTGCAAAAGTTTGAGTCTTTGTTCCAGACTTTGTCCTCTGATAAGTTGGGCCATACGAATTCAATTGTACATCATATTGACACTGGATACGCCCGGCCATTCAAGATGCGACAATATTCAATCTCGCCTGCTCTAAAGGTTCACTTGAATGAAGTAATTGATGATATGTTAAATAAAGGTGTAATTATACCATCTAATTCGCCTTGGTGTTCACCAATGCTCCTGTTGAAGAAAAGTTCCGGGGAATATCGTGCTTGTTTTGTTGGAAGAGCTTCGAATAAGGTCACTGTGAAGGATAGTTATCCATTGCCGCTGATTGACTCAATTTTGAGTAGTCTGCGTGACGCTCAGTTTTGAGTAGTGTGGACCTTAAGCAAGCTTATTACCAAATTTCTTTGTCTCCGGATTCCATACCGAAAACAGCTCTTCAAGTACCAGGCCGGGGTCTTTTTGAATACAAAAAAATGTGCTTTGGGTTAAACAATGCACCTCAGACTATGCAACGGTTGATGGACTCACTATTTCCGTCCGGAGATGATACCATTTTTGCATATTTGGATGATACTATAATAGCGAGTTCTAGCTTTGAGTCCCATCTGACAGCTTTGGAGTATGTTTTCAAAAAATTCAAATCCGCTGGTCTAACGATGAATCTAGAGAAATGTAAGTTCTGTAGACCTTCATTGAAGTACTTAGGGTTCCTAATTGACGCCGGAGGATTACGCACCGATCCAGACAAAGTTTCAGCCATGTTAAACCACTCCTAAGACTACATCGGATATTAAACGGTTAATTGACCTAGTATCCTGGTATCGTAGAATTATAAAGGATTTTTCGGCTATAACGGCTCCTATAAACAATCTCTTACATGGTAAAAAGAATGGTCAACCCATTAAATGAACAGCCGGAGCGGAAGATGCCTTGTCAATTATTAAAGAGCGATTAACAACAGCCCCCGTACTCACTAGTCCTGATTTTTCTAAGCCATTTGTTATCCAATGGGATGCGAGTATAAATGCCGCTGGATGTGTGCTGTATCAAGAATGTGATGGCCTCGAACATCCCAACACTTATGCTTCTAGATCACTGACCAAAACAGAACGCAAATATTCGGTCACTGAAAAGGAAGCTTTGGCAGTACTATTTGGGATTGAACATTTTAGACCGTATGTAGAAGGGACACATTTCAAAGCTATTACGGACCACCATTCTCTTCTGTGGTTGAAAAATTTTAAAGATCCGGCTATGCGACTGGCTCGTTGGAGTTTGAAATTATCGCAATATTCATTTGATATTGAGCATCGGAAGGGTGTTCTTAATGTTGTACTGGATGCACTGTCTCGTAGTATTGATTCGATTGATGTAAAGGAGTTGATCTGTTAAGTAACTTCTAAACCACTCAAGCTTATTACCTTCAAATCCGAAGAATGAAAGTATGGCTAAAAGCAATCTAACTTGTACCAAGCTGAAAGGCTTACGCTGATAAAGCAAAATCAGAATAACTAATTTTTTCATATCAAGTACTAAAGAGATTTCATTGATAACATCACGAAGGGCAGTTTTAGTACTATGCGATCTACGAAAGCCTTATTGGTTTTGGGGAAGTATATCCTGCTCCTCTAGATATTTGACCAGTCTGGACGATACAACTTTTTCTAAAATTTTAGACATAACAGTTAAAATACTGATAGGTCCCAATTGTGATAACTCATCTGCAACAGAAATCTTCGGCAAAGGTATTACCACAGATTTTTTCCATATGCTAGGAACCACTCCTCTAGTCAAGGAATCATTTATAATTTCCTTCAATGTCTCAATACAATATGGCTGTACTAACTTGAGCATCTTCAGACTGATACCATCCACGCCTATTGCATTTGATTTGATAGATTCAATATGTTCAGCTATTTCCTCCTTAGTTATATAACCAAATTCAAACTTCGAATTCCGAAAAAGTTTCTCATTACTGAATCCATCAAGAATTTCCTGTTGAACATTAGTATGGCGACTCAGATGTACAGAGAAATCATTTATCTCTTTTGAATCATTAATTTTATCTGATAACGGAAAAGACTTTTTTTTATAAATCTCAAGTTTTTCCAAGTTCTCCCAGAGTTTTTTGGCATCATTACCATTTTTTACTGATCATGTAATCGAAATAGGCCTTTTTTCTTGTTGAATTGCCTTATTTATATAATTCCTTAGCTCAATGAAATATTTTTTATGGGTCCCTAATTTAGTGCGCCTGCACATAGCCAGAGCTTTATCCTTCAGTTTGATCATCTCCTTGATGTTATAGGTGATGTAAGGTTTACGTTATCTTTTCGGATTGCATTTGCGGAGTGGTGCATGCACATTAAATAAATCCAATATCATCTCATTAAATGTTGCAACCTTTGCATCTAGTGATAGCTCATTATCTACATTTTTCCAATCCATAATTTGCGCATCAGTGACTGAATCATTCTCATAGAAACCTGATAAATCGTGATATTGAAAATCCTCACCTTGTGCATAAAAGTCCACTGCAAATTTACCTAGCATTTACTAAGATATGGTCTAACATATATTTAATGTAAGTAACATATATTTACTAACATTTACCTAAATTTACTAACATATGGTCAGTAATACCGTTCATATCAACATTGACACATTCTATAGTAGGGTGGGTCGAAAAAAATCGATATTTTTTTTTCGGATCGTAATACCGCGGAAAAGTTGCTAAATGGTATGACTAAATAGGGGAAAAAATATAAAAATTATCGGATGTTATCTTCCGTTCGCGCATAAGCTCTAAAGTTTTGAAAAAAATAATTTTTTTTGAAAATTTGTAATAATTTTTTTTTACGATATTTAATATGTAATAGTGAAAAATTTCATCTACGACACACTAATAAAGTAATATAAAAATACCGGTATTGCACTTCAACATCTTCCGTTCGCGCATGGACATCCAAATATAGCCAAAATACAAGAAAATCGGATTTTTGTCCTATTTTCTTTTCATGTATAGTTACAGATATCAATAATGTAATACCTAATATCTGATTATACATGTTCTGATAGTTAAAGAAAAAAATTCAGACGTAATTAGGCTTGGTTTTTCGATCGCGCACAGCGATACAAAACTTACTGTCAGTGTCAGCGCCACTAGCGGGTCAACGATTGAAGCTAATTGGGCTATATTTTGATGGCCGTAAAGACGACACTATTGTGGTACAAGAGGCACATTCAAAACGATTTAAAAGAGTGGTAAAGGAGGAACATTACGTGCTTATACAAGAACCTGGTAATATATTTCTGGGTCACGTGACCCCGAATTCAGGAAGTTCAGAGGATATTGCGACCTCTATTATATCCTATTTGACAAGCAATGACATTTCTTTGGACGAATTAGTCGTTATTGGCTGTGATGGCACCAATGTTAACACCGGATTGAAAAACGGTACAATACGCCGTATTGAAACACACTTAGGTAAGCCTCTGCAATGGGCAGTTTGTCTTCTTCATTTTAATGAACTACCCTTCCGCCATTTATTTCAGTATTTAGATGGTAAGTCGACCGGGCCAAATTCTTTGAAAGGACCGATTGGTGGGAAATTGATCAAATGTGAAACACTTCCAGTAGTGCAGTTTGAAAGTATTGATTGCCAAATCCCTGAGATAGACAAAAAAACTCTTAGTAAGGATCAGAAGTATTTGCTGGAAATATCAGAAGCGATTAAATCAGGTGAATGCCCAAAAGATTTATCAATCAGGGATCCAGGACCTTTGTCTCACTCCAGGTGGCTAACAACAGCTAACCGTGCTTCAAGACTCTACATTAGTCAAGAAAATCCAACTGCTGAGTTCCAGGAAATAGTAATATTCATTCTGAAGTCATATATGCCGATGTGGTTTTGTATTAAGAAGACCAAACTTTTTACTGATGGCCCTAAGCTCGTGCACCAATGTATTAAAACCTCAAGATATCTTAAAGATGAACTCAAAGCTGTAATTGACCCAGTTATAGAGAGAAATGGGTTCTTTGCGCATCCAGAACATGTTATGATTACTATGACTCAAGATCCCAGAAAACATATAAGAGAACTGGGCCTCCGCCGCATCATTAAGGCAAGAGAAAGAGACCAAAAGAGGAAAACAATTCGAACGTACGTGGCACCTAAGCTAAACTTTTCCGCAACAGACTACACGGAATTAAATTATTGGACAAACTGTGAATTTTCTTCGCCGCCTCTATTGAAAAATGTCACTGATGATGAACTGAAAACCTACATCAAAACAGAAGAAGTACCGAAGTGGGAAATCCTATCACAGAAGATGCCAGTCCATACTCAAGCAGTGGAGAGAAGCGTCAAGTTGGTGAGCGAGGCTTCTGCTAAGGTTTGCGGATCTGCAGCTCGAGACGGGTACATAAGAACGACACGTAAGTCAAGGTCCACGATGCCAGCCTTTGATAACAAAAGACAGTTCAAACTACCAGACATGTAATCTATTCGTAAGTGAAATATGTACTTTGTAATTTTTGGATAATACATCAATAATATGTTGAAGCTTGTATATATTTATTTTTCCTAAGTCCACATTTTTGAGGTTTTCAACACTTTTTTGCTATTTTTACAGCCCATGCGCGAACGGAAGATGTTGAAACTCAATACCAGTATTTTTATATTAATTCATTAGTGTGTCGTAGATGACATTTTTCCCTATTACATATTAAATATCGTAATAAAAAAAATTATTAAAAATTTCCAAAAAACTTTAATTTTTTCAAAATTTAATCAAACTTTAGAGCTCATGCGCGAACGGAAGATAACATCCGATAATTTTTGTATTTTTTTCCCTATTTAGTCATACCATTTAGCAACTTTTCCGCGGTATTACGATCCGAAAAAAAAATATCGATTTTTTTCGACCCACCCTATTCTATAGTCTGTATCTCAGAACTAACACATATGACATCAATCAATGTCTCCGTACTCATGGTCACTCTTGTCGGTTCTGTCACAATTTGTTGAATGTTATAGGTATTCATCAAGTCTTTCAAAGATTTTGTTTTGTTATCATTCATTAATAAATATATATTTGTATCTCCTACAAAAATTACTCCATCACAAGATACACAAACTTCATCAAGAATATCTGTAAGTTCCTGGAAACATCCTAGATCAGCCCTAGATAGTTTATATAACACCCCTACAGCTATTTTCATTGTTTTAAGGGACATTATGACCCAAAGCTGCTCCAGACCACCAAGAGAACTATCTGAGTAAAGCAGGTTGAATTTAATGTTTCCTGATATGTACAATCCAACACCACCACTTCTGGAATCCCTATCATTTCTCACAAACGTATATCCTTTTACACTAACTAAATCAGAGTGGTAATTTTTACATAACCATGTTTCACCAACTGCCATTATGTCAACATCCCCAATATATTGTGAAAAATCCAAAAGTGTCTATTTAAGGATCTAATGTTTGTGTGCCCGATAGACAAAGTATTTCTAGAACATTTTTCATCTTCAATTGAGCAAAAGCCCTTATCGATATCATCTCGTAGGACTGATTGCTATGCAGTTTCTCTCATAATATACCGTTTCTTATTTTCAATTTTTCGCATTAGAATTTCGCAATTTCTATCAAAAGTGTGATGATTTACTTTTAGTTCCAAGCCGAATTTTTTGTTATAACTCAAGCAGTTCTTACACTTCGCTGCTTCAATATTACAATTTGTAGAAGTATGATCAACACTTCCACATTTGAGAAATATTTGTTTCTCATCACATTTTTTGGCTATATGGTCAAAACCACCACATTTGAAGCAACGAATAACGTTTATATGCTCAAAAACATGTAATGTGTCATACTGTATACATACATATCCAGTATCCAGTAGTAATGATGACGTTTTAGGATCTACTTCCATAATAACTAAGTAACGCGTTTTCATTTTTTTGATTGCAATTAACTTGATTATAGCATCTTCTCTTATTGAGTTATTCTGATTCTTTTGACATAAGACCAATTCTTCCTCAGTTAAAGGTTTACCTAGACCAACAATTTTCAACTGTGGTAATTTTACTTCTTTCTTATTATTACATCTAATAACTACTCCTCCATCTTTTGTTGATATAACTCTGGATATCGCTACCTTGACTTCCTCTGGCTTTACGAATTGTTTCAGATCGTTCTTGGTGTCTGCACTGCTTTGTTCTTTACTTATAGGTTTTATTACAAGGGAATAATTACTATTCTTCACAATATTTGCATATGAGCTACTATTTTCATTGTTCAGTTTTGATAAATTTTTATCTGTTTTCTGGTTTGCTATCATGGTTTTTATAGATTGTAACTCACTTTCTAGTTTGAAAAATCTGTTATCTATTTGTTGCAGATGAGATTGGGAACAATTTTCCATTTGTCTATCTTCTTTATGAAATTTTTTCAACTCTTCACATCATTTGACATTTTTGTATGTGAGATTTTAAGGTCTGTATAATTACTTTTGAGAACAGTAACTTCTTTTATGTGATCTTCTAAACTTTTAGCTTGTACTTTTGTCAGAAGTTTTCCTTTTTTCAATTCTTCTTCCAGACTTTTAATTTTCATTTTCAGTTTTTCATTGGTTTGTTCCATTAAGATATTTTTGTTTTTTAGTTCTGAGTCGTACTGCTTCTTCTGATCATTCTGTATAGACAACATTTTTTCTGTGAAATCATTATTCTCTTTCTTCATCTTCTTTGTAACATCTGCGATACTCAGCATATCACCCATACAAACCTTACATAGTATTTTCACTTTTCTCTTTTGTAATGGAATACATCTTTGTTCGTTTACACTGAGTTCAGTACATTTGAAACAATGCACCGGACTATAAATTCGCAATTGAAATGTGTTTCTTTTTCCCACTTTGCCTTACAAACTTCACACTTCATTTCTGCATTCAGCGTAAATTACTAAGACTATGGCAACACTGCTCTATGAATTTTCTGCAACCCGAGGTAAAGCATCCGCAGCTGGCAACGCCTCTCCGGTAGGGTCTCGCTGCGGTTCGACCAGATATGATGACGAAAAAAAAGATGTTTACTCTTTTTTATTCGATCAGCCTTGCAAAACATCACATAATTACGCAAATTACGACAACAAAAGGTATTAAAATGTCTATAACTACACCCTAATTGTCTTCACAACATCAAACTCTGAGAAATGATACTTTCATGAATTTATTCAACCGTTCAAATTAACGAACTTAACAGGAGCGCATGTAAGCAATCAAAATTTAATCAATATATCAATTCGACTCCGTTTTGAAGACTGAATCAATTTTTGCCATTAAAACGATATTTATACCTTCTGGAAATTTTGTACCGAACAATAAAAATAATTTGAAAAGGATTATACAGGTATCAAAATAGAAGATAAGAAACTTACGGTATTATCCTGAAATTTTTGCGACAGCCGTTTACATATGTTTCAAGTTAATTGGCTATCATCGGAACGGCGTAGTTCAATTTTTAGATGTTCAAACTTGTGTCAGTTGAAAAACACAAAACAAAACTCAAAATTCTATGAGAGGAGTCGACTTCTTTTTGGCTTGAGACTGAATGTCTCTGTAAGAGTTCAATTCGACTCCGTTTCGAAGACTGAATCAAAATCTGCCAGTGAAACGATATTTATACTACGCCGTTCTGATGATAGCCAATCAGCTCGAAACATATGTAAACGGCTGTCACAAAAATTTCAGGTTAATACCGTAAGTTTCTTATCTTCTATTTCAATGCCTGTATAATCCTTTTCAAATTATCTTACTTGTACGGTACAAAATTTCCAAAAGGTATGAATATCGTTCCACTAGCAGATATTGATTGAGTCTCCAAGACGGGGTCAAATTGAACTCTGACAGAGACATTCAATCCCAAGCCAAAAAGAAGTCGATTCCTCAAATAGAATTTTGTGTTTTGTTTTGTGTTTTTCCAATTAACATCTAAGTTTGAACATCTCAAACTTGAACTACGCCGTTCTGATGATAGCCAATCAGATTGAAACATATTTGAACGGCTGTCACAAAAATTTCAGGTTAATACTGTAGGTGCCTTATCTTCTATTTCAATACCTGTATAATCCTTTTCAAATTATCTTTATTGTTCGGTACAAAATTTTCAAGTAAGTATAAATATCGTTTCACTGTCAGATATTGATTCAGTCTTCAAAACGGAGTCTGGCTGTTTAAAATTCTCCCATTTCACTCGGTGTACAATCTGACTCTCTTGGTCGATGAACTTCAGCTTGGAATCGTTTCAGCGTTGAAGGACCTGAGCTGTGGATCTTTCTGTGTATAAGTGCCCCTTGATAGACGCTGATGGTCGTATTGGTTGCTAGTCTTGTATTTTCAAGTTGAAGGACCTGAACTCAGGATCCTTCCGAGTTTGACTTCCCCTTGTTAGACTCTGATGGCCCTCTTGGTTGCTAGTCTTGTAGTTTAGTTGAAGGTACTGGACTGTGGATCTCTTCGTGTGTGACTGCCCCTCGATAGACTCTGATGGTACTCTTGGTTGCTAGTCTTGTAGTAGTTCAACTGTAGCTTGATGGACCATGTATAGAAATGTGGAGTGCTATGCCCTCACAAGGAAATGTCCCCCTGACAAGGCCTCAATCTGCCTACTCCTTGTCAGGGGCTTGATTAGTTGCCGACTGATGTGCAACCAATTTGGGGCCCAATTCTCCCGATTCCTGGAAATCCGTATGAAATGTTTTTGGTGCTGTCACGGCCTCAATCTGCCTACTTCTTGTCTGTCAGGTAAATGAGTTGACTACTCATGTAGATATGATTTTATTGAGAAAATATTAACTTATTTAAACATAAAATAAAAACCGCTTTCTCGCTAAAATGAAGTTCATCACACTCATTCGCAATTTTCGCAATAGTTGCGTCACCCTACTTACATATTTTCCTATTCTATCTATATAAATCTGTTCAAATTCTCCAATATTTCGAATAAATATGTGAATTATATCTGTGCGGAAATGTGGTAACAATGACATTACAATTCGTTTGTTTATGAAATTAATTTTTTTTCGTAATTTGTTTTCATAACCAACTTCTTTTGTATTAGGTTGTAATCTGTAATCTTGTAATCTAAGAATAACTACATATTCCATTTTGTTTCATCATTTCAATTTGATCTTTTAGCAACCAAAATAAAATTTTTTTTTGGAGCTGATTTGGTCCCTCGGGGCCAAATCACCTCCACATGCTCGTACAACATTATTCGGAAAAATTGTATATTATGGCTAACAGAATCAACAAAATAGCTCTAAAGTGTTCATTCGGTCGATTGACTCGATATCTCAGAGGAATAGAGGAAACTCGATATCTTTACGAATAGCCAGATTCGTAATCTGCAAGCTTTTATGAGCCGAAAACAGTTCACAGAAAACAATTTTCATATTTTGTATACTCAACTCCCTCAAGATCCATGTCTATATACCGTTTCCGAATGAAACAGTATACGGTAAAGTTTTAAGGGAATACCTATTCGGATCTAAAATCTATATTTGATGGTTCGATCATGTTTCATAACTGAGATACAGTTCGATTCATCTTCAATAACTATGCAAAAAGTAAAAGACATTGATGACTTTATTGATCACACCTGAGATATTGTTCGGAGTAAAAAATTCATCTTGTAAATATTTGCACCATTTTTTCTTTGAAAACATGATTTTTGAGTAACATTAATGAATACACATATTGTATGCAGAAATAAAAAAAGCATATCCTCGACATAATTCTTTCTGCTCTATCCAAATCTGCTAACAAATTTCGAAAATCGTTATGAACAGTGAGTTATTTTGAAGCGAATCAATTTTGTTGCATTTTTTACTGGATTTTCATTTTCATTTATTCGATGTTTGGTACCATTCAGTTTGGAGAGTGTTTGCTCCGAATATGAGAAAACAGTGTGATCTGTAAATTAGTCAATTTTCAGTTGATTGATATTAAACATAGGTATTTTAGAACCACCTAGGTGTCCCCTATATTTCCTCGCCGTATGCCCGTTTTCTTATGAAACATCGTCTACAATTTTAAAAGCGGCACAACATGTCCAAATTGGTACAAAATATTCAAATAAATACCAACAGATAGTATCACATAACCAATGAAGTATGGAGCACAATACTTTTTCAATTTATCACTCTCAAAATTTGAGACATAATATAAAAAAACGAACAATTTTTGAATATTTTCCTTAACTATGCAGACTAATTTTTTAAATAAAATTTGATCACAATCTAAAATCAACAGAAAATTCCTTTTCATGCTATCAGATATAAATTTTAAGAATTTAATTTCCTATTTTTATGATCCTTTTTGAAATCTGAAATTTCTATTAGAACTGAATTTTCTTGAGATTTTTATAATATAAATTCAATGGACGATGAATCTACTCTGTGATAGTTCATATTTAGATGAGAGCTAATAATAAAAACTTGTCTAAAAATCACTGACTGAACAATTCTTTATTCGACTAGTTTCGAATAAAGAATTGTTCAGTCAGTGATTTTTAGACAAGTTTTAATTATTACCTCTAATTTCATAATATATCCACAAAATTTTTCGTTGCAGTTTAAACGAATAATTAAGACAGCCAAGTATCAGGATTTCAATGCAACAACTCCTCACAATATTTTTTCTCGAATCAGCTTGAATGTGCGCTGATCTCTTGGTAAAACATTGTTGAATACATAGAATAAAAAATAATAAAAGCCAGACTGATCAGATAGGGCAGTCTAGCTTTTCAAAACCCCAACACGTCTCATGAAATTCAAATGTTCACCACATGCAATCGAAAAGACCGATGCCTTTGAAAAACCAAACACAATCCAATTAGCCAATGTAATTTCAGTCCTGTCTTGGATGTAGTGAATAGTGTTTTGTGTTTCACGGTAATAAATTGAAGTGAAAATATTTAAAACGTTTATGAAATACCTACATATTTATGTTAATAACTTTATTTTTTCAAATTATATAAGTAAGTCGTAATATATGACTGCATAACTTGTTTTGCATAGTCCCTTGAAAAAGGATTAACTGAGGCCGAATCGTTGAAAAAAGGAGAATACTTTCGACGCAACACAACACAATTATTTTAGTGTTTGCGCATGACTTGACTCGAAGCAGTGGAGTTTCCGCGTTCGGCTCGAATCATGAAAAGCGTTGAAAAATTGACGAAAAATAATTAAGAAACACTTTTCATTCTACACACTTAAAACCCGCAAAAAAAGTTTTTTTCACAGACAAATTTTTTGTAAGCCACTGTCTGGGTGAAGTTGATTTTAAAAAACTATAGCAGAAAATGAATATATAATCGCTGAACTTGATGAATATAAATACATGACCGCTGAACTTATGATGAAAAGTGATACTTCAGCATCAAGAGATCTCTCAAATAAGAAACCATGATTAGATAAGGTGGCATTGACAAAATAATTTTCTGGAATAATATCAAACCGAAACAAAATTTCTGTTCATCTATATAACTTGATTTCCATATCAAAATAAACAGAAAGCCAAAAATGTTTTGATATTCCTTCCAAAAATAACTCACCAAATCTCTTTTTCAGCATAATCCTTTCTTGAATATTCTTCAGCAAATCGATAATATACAATTTTTATGATTAAAACATTACTATTGACAAGAAAATTGCAATTTTCATTTATCGCACTGAAACCTATTATGTTCTACTATAACAATAATAAAGAGTAACAAAAAAATATATGAACCAAGTAGTGACTAACGTAGAATTAACACCATAGAGAAAAGATGTGAAGGAAATAGAGGAACGTATTATGAACTGTAATATAAAAAACCGTTCTATAAATCTTGTACAGAAAATTTACAAAGTTTTTCTAACCCTCAAGTGTTTAAATTCTTAATATTTTGATATTTCGAAAGAATCATAACCAAATATCATAAAAATGAAACTGATTCATACATAAGCAAAAAAAAAGTGTTCAGTTGTTCTCTGCCTTAATTACTACTTAACTCTCGTTATATTCAATTGAAAAAAAAAAACTTAAAACCCCACAAGTTTCGCTGATACAGTCTACTTCACCAACTGCACCAACTTAAAATGGTGTGACACTGAAGGTCGACCTCTTAGGAAGGTGGAGTGAAAGTCGAAACTGAAACTCGAGCAACAACCAGACCTTTTTATTTTATTTTTTTCATTTTTTACATTCAAGGGCTCACTCAACAGACAGTTTAAAACTGTCCTTTAATAGAGGAGCACATATTACACGTGTAAATTACAGGTAAACTAAGTTAAATCTAAAATGTATCTTTAAATAATATATATCTCATCACTAGAAATTTTTCATGCATCTCATCGAAATGAAGGTCTCGATGCATTGAGTTAAATCTCTTCTTCTACAAACAAAATTCCTAATTCTACTGAAAAGATTAGATAAACACATCAGGAAGAGTAAATCTATAAAAATTGATAATTATTGTATCATCGACCTTTGAATAATCTCCGTTTCAAATGTCTCTTGAAAGTATTTAAATTCGGAGAGAAAATCTCCAAGTTGGTCTCTATACTTGTGAAGTTTAGCCTATCGAAAGATCTACATACCCAAGGATCAAAATCTCAAATAACGTTGACTTCAAATCGTAGAACCTATTTTATCTATTTAACCATTAGTCAAATAATGTATCAAATTAAAAAAAAAAGGATAAATATAAAAAATGAAAAGAGAACTTTTTCGCCACTTCAGACCAGAAGGAACGAGAAGGGGTTGGGCATGGGGTTTATGACGACTCAGAACACCTAAAAGACTTCTATCATACTATTGATGTCTCAATCGAGGAAAAATATTAAACAACGTCAAAATGGGTAAAAAAATTGTTATTAATGCATTGGGCCAATACTTAATGAAAATAAATACATAAATCAAATAAAACTATGTAGAGCAGTGATTCCCAAAGTGGTCCAGGTGGACCCCCGGGATCCACGGGAGACTTGCAGGGGATCTACCTAGGCGTGAACAAAAAATGGGGGTCCATAAGATGTTAATGGGGGTCCACGAAAATTTATCTGCTTTTCATAGTGAAGAGCAAAAATGTAAACATAGTTTTTATAAGGGCCTACCTACATTGTTTTAAGTACCTAACTAAGCAGATAATATTTTAATAAGGCAAGCGACTGTTACTTGTCCAAAATTGCGTATTCGATATTACGTACAATTTCGTGTACAGACTTGCAAAGCGCTATCCGCCCGACAATGCTTAATGCTTGTTCAGACATGAACTTGATCGCCACTATAACTACTTGATGCCAAAGGCAAACTCATTCATTTTTTTCCGGAATTTTGAAAAAAAGGTGTGAGAAAATTTATATCTGTGTTTGCTAGTGCCGGAGAAAAGTAAGTACCTACCTTTTTTTTGTTATAGTACTTAAGTATTTTGTTTAGGTGTACTAGTCGGTTGATCACAACGGCTTGTATAGATAGGTAACTTAGTAACTTACAGATATTTTAATTGTACTCTTTCGATTTGAAGACAAACACAGCACGTTTGATTCAATTGTTTTTTCACGAGAGAAGCACTGCCTCTCTAAACAGGCCGAATAAGCAATATTGCAGAGCAATTAATTTTGTAATTTTTCTTGCAAATAACTAGTAATTTTATAAAACAGTAGTTTCATAATCATTTTAAATTGATTTTGAAGTAACTATTTCATCAAAACTATTCCTTTTCAGAAAGAGCGATCGGTGCGCGGGCTACGGGAAAAGGGCGGGGCTTGCACTTCGATGCCAGTTTGTCACGTTTTAACAATGAAGCCGCAGACAAAAAATACGCAAATACACGGAGCGCGTGAACTCATTGATTTAATAAAATGTTAGTTATCGTTTTTATGGACAATTTTGGGATTTCGAATTTTATTTTTTCCTACACAAATATGATCAGTATTCGATACTGAGTACACCAATTTTCATTTGTACTATTAAAAATTAGTGGTAAATTATGTACTTTGAAATGGATACCGTTTTGTGAAAACGTCTGTATTTGTCTTAGCGGTTTATTAGTTGGTCCCTTTACAAGCGGTAATTCTATTTCCGCGTGCTGACAAAGGCTGCGGTGTAATACCTATATTCAGAAAAAACTTGGCTACTAAAACATTTTTTTTACAGGTAAGGTAACTGACACGAAACATGGCTACAGCAAAGAAAAAATGTCGACAATATAGTGTCGATTATTTGAAATATGGTTTTGTTCCATCAGAGGCAGACAAACAATTGCCCATGTGCCTATTATGCAACAAAGTTTTGAGCAATGACTCTATGAAACCATCGAAGCTCGAAGATCATCTAAAAAGGTGTCATACTGATAAAATAGGTGAAGATTTGAAATATTTTCAAACATTGAAAGAAAAGTATGAAAAGAGACCCACAATGCACAGTATGTTCGCTTCAACATCTCAAAGTAACGATGCGGGCATCTTACAATATCTCATTACTTATAGCAAAATCTGGAAAACCGCACACTATCGGATAGTGTTGCCCAAACGCAAGAACAAGACGAGACTTAGCCAGTCTTGGTCTTGGTCTTGCGCCAATACACCTGATCTTGGTCTTGGTCTTGGTCTTGCGCTTCCAGTCTTGGTCTTGCAGCAAGAGTCTTGCAAGTCTTGCAATTACCTATTAGTCTATTACTATTTATTAAAGTTTACTTTAAATCTTAGAAAAACGTATTAGAATTGGAACATTGTGAGCTTGAATTAACATAGCTATAGTAAAGATCAAGCAGATTAATAAATAACTGAAGATTTGATAAGAAATTCGAAAAATCAACTGACCTATATGTCGTTTTCCATGGAAGTAACTGTTTCTTAATAAACATTTATGATTTATAAGCTTACATTTGCTAAAACATGTAAAAAAACAAATTAATTACAATAACTTGACTGTATTTTAAAGAACAATACTTATCTGTCTAAAAAGAGATTGAACCCTCAACTTATAAGAAATTTAATAAAAGACTTTTACGATTTATCATTTATTTGAATAAAAAATGAAATACAACACAAATCAACAGCTTTATCATTAGGTTATGATACTTTATATCAATTTTTTTGACCAAGAATTAATACAAAGTAACCATCTGGCTGACTCATCACTTAACCTATTTCTATGTTTTCTAATTACTAATGATGCTTTAGAAAATAACCTCTCAGCAGGTACTGAAGTTGCAGGTATTGAGAGAAAATCACGGGCCATTTTCGATAAAATCGGATACTCTGTCTCATGCGTCCTCCACCAATCTAAAATGTCTTCCGAGCTGGCAGTTCTTGGTTTTCTCAGGTACTACTCCAACTCGTCTATCACTAAGCCTTGAAGACAAGATCCAGATGACGTCGAGGGACATTCATAGAGTTTATCAAAGTCAATTACGTCTTCATCTTCATCACATACTTCATTTTTTTTTTCTGGTAATTCCAGAGATTTGTTCAGTGAGTGTAGACTTTTATATTCTTCATAAAGTTCCTTGAACTTGCGCAGACTTTCTGTTTTAAGTTGCTTCCCCCACATTGTCAGGTCAAAAGTCTGAGCCTTATGCCTTGGGTCTAAAATTAAAGAAGTACAATAAATCCAGTTGCTCTTCTTGTAATGTTTAAGCATTTTGTCTCGAGCTGCTTGGAAAGCTAGAATGAGCCTTTCATCCACTTCAGGTCGATTAGGTTTCTCAACTAACTGTTTTACCATGGATTCAATTTTATCTAGCAAGAGATTGAATGATACAATGACTAGCGGTAATGTAACATATTTGTCTCCACCAAGTTTTGTACTTAAAAGTTAAAGTTTATTAGAAATTTATGTAATTTTTCGAGTACCTGCCATTCATTAGCTGTGATTTGAAAATCATTTAATTCGGTGACAGAACTGCACAATATGTCAATGCCCGCTCTCACTTTTAAACGTTTCCTTGCTTTCTACCGCGCCGCCTCGCCACGTGCTGGCTCTATGATAAGGATGCCGCCGCAAATCAAACAATAATATAAAGCGTGTAAAAAAATTCGAAATTATTTTGCATGAGTATACCTACGCCCTATGGCGGCAATCAAATAGTGTCAAATGTTATGATTTCGGCGTGGCGGCAACGATTGTTTTAGATTTCAAAAGAAGCCGCCGGCGCGTGTATCATAACCATGTACTTCCGAAAAGCGGCAAATTTCTTTGAGAAGTAAGTACAAAACCTTTGATGCCGCATTATCAAAGTGCCGATGGTTAAAACATAACTATGCATGCACTCAGTTTGATTTTAATAATTTTTTATTCGCTATGTTTATGGTATTAGTCGTAATGCGCATAGGTCCAGTTTTCCATATTCCTTGATGCAGTTTTTTGCGTCTCATAGAATTCCTAAGCGTACCTACCTATACACCGAACTATTACACCTAACTACTCAGGGAAATAGCGCTAAGTCCTAGCTGCAAGACGCAAGAGTCTTGCAGGCTATGTCTTGTCCTTGCTCAAGTCTTGCACGGTCAGTCTTGGTCTTGGTCTTGCTGAAAATACGCGGTCTTGTTCTTGGTCTTGGTCTTGCAAAAACGCAAGAACAAGACCAAGACTGCAAGACCAAGACTGAATTTGGGCAACACTACTATCGGAGAACAATTAATTTTACCCGCTGTTGAAGAGGTTTTAAAAACTGATCTGCACAAATCTCCATTTGACGTACTAAAAAGAATTCCATTAAGTAACAATCCTGTACAAAGACGCATTGATAAAATGAGCTCTGATATCGAAAGCTTTTTGTGCAATCATCTGCAAAAAACTCATTCTTCTATACAAGTGGACGAGTCAACGTTACCCGGTAATGGAGCATTACTATTGGCATAAATCCGATTTATTATGGAGGAAGAAATCCACGAAGAATTGCTATTTGCCAGAACTTTGGAGATTGACACTAAAGGCGAATCGATATTTAATGTCCTGAGTAATTTTTTTACTGAAAAATCGATTCCATCTACAAACATTATTTCAGTGGCAACAGACGGAGCTCCTGCAATGGTCGGGCGATATCGTGGGTTTATAAGTCATCTCAAAAGAATTATACCAGGACTTACAGCTATTCATTGCGTAATCCACCGACAACATCTTGTAGCAAAACATTTAAGTGACAGGTTGAACCGTCTCTTCATTTTGTAATAAAAGCTGTCAACAAAATCAGAAGCAATGCATTGAATACGCGTTTATTTACTCAATTGTGCGACGAAAATGATGAAGACTTCCAACGACTGCTCTTACATACTGAAGTACTCTGGTTGTCGAAAGGTGCATGCTTAACGAGATTTTACTCTGTTTTCGATTCCATATTATAGTTCTTAGAAAGTAGAGATTCAGATTTAAAAGAAAACTTGATCAAATTTAAAGCAGACATTGTGTATTTGACAGATTTGTTTGAAAAATTTAATGATATTAACTTGCAGTTACAAGAGGACAGCCTGAATTTAATAAAAACAAAGGGGATAATTTCGGCTTTTCTTGGGAAATTGAAATTTATGAAGCAAAACATTAGTCGGCGCGAATTCTCTCAATTTCGAAACTTGTCGCAGGTAGAATGTATTGATGAGTATATCCATACCTACAGTCAACATTTAAGTGCCCTGCATGATGACTTCAAAACCAGGTTTGAAAATATGCTGACGATGGATATACCACCATGGATCATAAATCCATTTGATGAAACGGAAGTGGCCAATGTTGTATCACAAGAGGAGCTGCTCGAGCTAAGCACTGATGAGGAGCTGAAGGTGAAATTTAGAAAAGGCTACCAAACATTTTGGCTGCAAGCAGAAATACCCAAAAAATATCCTGGACTGTGGGAAATCGCAAGGAAATTTTTAATAGCTTTACCCTCGTCATACCTTGTCGAAAGGAGTTTTAGTACCGTTACAAACCTCTTAACAAAAAAAGGAGCAAATTGAACATCACAGAGCGGGGGGATTTGCGGTTATTGCTCACAAAAATAAAGCCAAACATTGATCGTTTGCTGACACTCCATCAGATACATCCTTCCCATTAATTGAAATTATGACCTGAACCTATATTACCTCAATAATTTTTTCTTGTAATTCTATTCTTTTAATAAATAAAGTGTTATTAAAATGTACCATTCTTCGTTTTTATTTTACATATTGGAATATAGGGATAGAACTCAGAAGTGACACCATTTTTATTTTTTGGCGACTTTAAGAATGTGGTAGAAATGTAGCAGCAGGGGGTCCACCGAAACCAGTAAAATTTTCAAAGTGGTCCACGAGAAAAATATCTTTGGGAACTACTGATGTAGAGTTCCGATTTTCACTATAATTAATTCAAAACATGACATTATTCTTTCGCGAACGCAGTGGATTCATTAGATGTTGATGATAAACTGACAGTTTATCTTATGTAATCAGTATTTATTTCTCAATTAAATACTAACGAATTCATTTAAAATCATCAACTTTTTGAATCGGTTCATATAATTTACATATTTTCACAATAAGTTTCCTTAATTCAGTTCATTTCATTCAGTCTTGACTCAGGGAAACATGCAATTATTAGAGTTGTTATATCTTAGTATATTTAAATATTTGGTTGTGAAAAGTCAGATTCCTCGGGTGAAGGCAAATCTTGTACATTATTGTGATATTTGTATAAACTATGTAGAACCCACTAGTCCGACCGATGGGAACAACATCAGGCCATTCAATTAATTCCTAGGCCGACTATAAGTTGTGAAGAACCCAGATAATCGAACTCGAATAATCGAATCTAAATATTCGAACATAGTTGAAAGAACGAGGCAGAAAGCAGTAAGCAAAACCTCGAATTTGACATAAAAAGTACCTCAAGCACGTGGACATGAGAAGCTAGCCAGGAGTTCATTTAAAAAAAGAAGTAGGTAACTAATTCACCTCTTTTATATTTTTTCTAATTTGTGTAAATACAAGAAAATAGAACTGTTTCAATTGAAATTTGACTTTCGGTAACCATCTAGCCTGTAAAAGGGTATATTGTAAACATTTTGAGTTTTTAATTTTTGCACCGGATTACCGGGAGCGTTTCTTTGGCGCCGACAACTTAAGGGGCACGATAGTTTATTTCACAGGCGGTAGTTTGTGTGAAGTCAAATTCCAGGAGTCAAGTTTGATTTTGCAGTTAACTATTTCTATAATTTTCAATTTCATAATGAATATTAATTTTTTGAAGTTACATGAGTAGAATTATGTGCTGGGTATCAGATTAGGTAGAGAAATCCCTACAAATGTATATGAAAAACGTGAAATATTGAGAGGTTTACTAGACTAAGAGAAAGAAGACAGTAGCTTTAATGAATTACAGGATTCCCTTCCTGTTGATATTGATTTGGGAAAAATTTCACAAACCTTAGAGGATTTAAGTGATCTCATTTCACACGTAACTTCAGATCCGATTGAAACAGACTTCAAAAGAATCAGTACAAGATTTTCACATTGCTCGTGTAGAATTAGTCGACTACAATCAGAAATTTCTGAACATGCAGAATTAAAACAGAAATATTTGCTGCGGCTCTGTATGCTGATGTATTCAAAAACGATGTTGATTCAACCGACGACGTCTTCACCTGTCAAATTGACAGATTCTCCAGCTATTCTCTCAGAGTCATTTCAATGTTCTAGGAAAGTACCGATATATAAATGGGGTATCAAAATATTTTCATATAGGGAATCGCTAATTTCATTTCTCCAATTAGTCGAAACATTAAAAATTTCTCGTTCTTGTGATAACAAGGATTTATTCGAATCCTCGTCAGATATTTTGAAGGTGGCGCTTGGAGCTACTAGCATGATAATTTTATTCGAAATACCTTTTCTTCGAAGCATGAACTAGTAAACGGTTTAGAGAAAACGTTGTTGGGAAAAAATTATGATAAGGAATCATTGGAGAAAATAAAGTATATAAAACAATGCCAAGGAGAGTCAGTTAGTATTTTCATAACTAAAATAGAGACATTATTAAGCCTGTTGCAGTATGCATTCCTTGGTTATCGCCTTAATGGGCAATCGGCAAACCAAAAGGTGGTGCTGTAAGGGTACTTTTTGATGGATGAAAATTGAATTCTGTCACCGTGCAAGATTCGTACCAGATGCCTTTAATGGACACAATTTTGAGTAAAGTTAGGAACGCGTCCTACATATCGTCTGTTGATTTGAAATCTGCTTTTTTTCAAATACCTTCGGATGAAGAGTCGAAAATAAAAACAACTTTCTCTGTGCAAGGAAGAAGTTTATTTTGTTTCAATGTTGCCTTTTGGATTGAACAATCCAGCCCAAGCTATATGTCGTTTGATGAAATTGATAATTGGTGTAAACTTGGAACCTTAAGTTTTCTTTTATTTAGAGGATATAATTATGTAAAAGAAACTTACGTTGAAAACCTACACATTTTTCTATATAACAGCCGTTTACATATGTTTCAAGGTTATTGCCTATCGTCAGAACGGCGTAGTTCAAGTTAAAGATGAAAGTACTTGAAGAGATATATAAAAAATTTTTAATATATAAAACACGAAACACAGTTTCGTACACGTTTTATACACCCAAAACATATTGGGAAGAGTCAACACAACGTTGCAGACGACAATGAAATACCGTCCGGCTTTTGTGAGACTTTTATAGCTTCTGGAAATCCCAGACAATCTTAACGATAAAATAATTATTCTAAGAATTATATTTAATGCAGGCAAACTAAAATTAAGTAAAAGAAACTTACGTTGAAAACCTACACATTTTTCTATATAACAGCCGTTTACATATGTTTCAAGGTTATTGCCTATCGTCAGAACGGCGTAGTTCAAGTTAAAGATGAAAGTACTTGAAGAGATGTATAAAAAATTTTTAATATATAAAACACGAAACACAGTTTCGTACACGTTTTATACACCCAAAACATATTGGGAAGAGTCAACACAACGTTGCAGACGACAATGAAATACCGTCCGGCTTTTGTGAGACTTTTATAGCTTCTGGAAATCCCAGACAATCTTAACGATAAAATAATTATTCTAAGAATTATATTTAATGCAGGCAAACTAAAATTAAGTAAAAGAAACTTACGTTGAAAACCTACACATTTTTCTATATAACAGCCGTTTACATATGTTTCAAGGTTATTGCCTATCGTCAGAACGGCGTAGTTCAAGTTAAAGATGAAAGTACTTGAAGAGATATATAAAAAATTTTTAATATATAAAACACGAAACACAGTTTCGTACACGTTTTATACACCCAAAACATATTGGGAAGAGTCAACACAACGTTGCAGACGACAATGAAATACCGTCCGGCTTTTGTGAGACTTCTTAACGATAAAATAATTATTCTAAGAATTATATTTAATGCAGGCAAACTAAAATTAAGTAAAAGAAACTTACGTTGAAAACCTACACATTTTTCTATATAACAGCCGTTTACATAGGAAAATGTGTAGGTTTTCAACGTAAGTTTCTTTTACTTAATTTTAGTTTGCCTGCATTAAATATAATTCTTAGTATAATTATTTTATCGTTAAGATTGTCTGAGATTTCCAGAAGCTATAAAAGTCTCACAAAAGCCGGACGGTATTTCATTGTCGTCTGCAACGTTGTGTTGACTCTTCCCAATATGTTTTGGGTGTATAAAACGTGTACGAAACTGTGTTTCGTGTTTTATATATTAAAAATTTTTTATATATCTCTTCAAGTACTTTCATCTTTAACTTGAACTACGCCGTTCTGACGATAGGCAATAACCTTGAAACATATGTAAACGGCTGTTATATAGAAAAATGTGTAGGTTTTCAACGTAAGTTTCTTTTACTTAATTTTAGTTTGCCTGCATTAAATATAATTCTTAGAATAATTATTTTATCGTTAAGGATATAATTATAGTCACCCCTGATTTGAAGCTCATATGGTAATCCTTAAAAAGCTTTATGATCGTCTCAAGGAGGCAAGTTTGACAGTAAACTTCGCAAAACGACATCTCTGTCATCCGTTATTAAAATTTTTGGTTTTTTTAGTCAATTCACAAGGGTTAAGAACCGATCCGCAAAAGATCGATTCTATTTCAAAGCATCCAATACCGTTGAATACAAAACAAATTAGACGCTTTATTGGTTTGATAGGTTATCACCGTCTATTTTTGAAAGATTTTCTCAAAGCATGTGCACCTTTTTCAGATTTATTGAAGAGAAGAAAGAAAGGGCAATCTATAGTATAGACAACAGGGGCAGATGAAGCAGTTTTTAACATTAAAACCTTGCTGACTTCCACTCTAATTCTCGCTAGTCCATATTTTTCAAAGAGATTATATTTGGCCACTCATGCATCAGATTATTCAGTAGGAAGTGTGCAGTTTCAAGAAAGTGACGGCGTACATCTCATCGCTTATTTTAGTAAGTCGCTAAACAATAGCCAACCTAAGTACTCTACGACTGAAACAGAGCTCTTATCTATTCTGCTGTCTATTGGAAGTTTCCGTCAACTATATTGAAGGATTTAATAGTGTTGGCGTTTACTTGATGTAAATCCATTATAATTGATTATAACTTAAATTCAAACACTTGAACTTATGATTTACACTTTATAGACTACATAGCATGACGCGTTTCGTCGTTACAAACGACTTCTTCAGATGCTTACAGAATAATGCTTAGTGATTATTCTGTAAGCATCTGAAGAAGTCGTTTGTAACGACGAAACGCGTCATGCTATGTAGTCAGTAAAGTGTAAATCATAAGTTCAAGTGTTTGAATTTAAGTTATATTCAATTATATTGAAGGAACAGAGTTCACAGTAATTACAGATCATTCCTCATTAACGTAGTTACATAGTATGAAAAAATCGGTCTCCTAGATTGGCAAGGTGGATAGTTAATTTGTCGTGTCATAAGTTTAATATATCACAAATATTCTTCTAATTTCGATTCTTCAAATGTCGCAGCTGATGTTCATTTTCGAATACCAGAACCGGTAGATATTTCCGTTTTAGATTTGAATATTCTGAAACCTGATAGACGGTATAAAGGTATGGTAAATAATGTGGATAGAAATCCTCAACGATACCCAGAATCCAAGGTCAAAAATGGCATTTAACATAAGTAAAACTCGGAAAAAATACAACCGAAAAAGCTCAAAATATGCGCAATTAAATGCATCACAAATTGACAAAAAATGCAAAGATTTTTGAAAAATGCAAGAATTGATGTATATTACGATGTTGAATAATACTACCATTTCATTATTTTACTATGGTAGGGAGTGGAGGCGGGATTTAGTAATTAGGTATTCAATGAAAATTTATATTAAGTATCAGATTTTATTGATAATAAAATGATAATAATACATAGGTACTATCAAAATCATTATGGTAACAATGAAACAAAATAACAATATTTAAACAGGCATAAGTCAAGTCTTACAATTATTGTAAAAATTATTAATAACTATGTGTTTTCCAAAGTTTTCTGCGAGGGAACTTTGTCTCTTGTCAGAAAACGTGTTTAAAAATTGAAAAACTTCGTTCAACATCAGCTGATGTAATGGGAGTATATTCATAGTTACAAATGATGTTTAAAATTTGGTATCTTTACATCGTTTTCGCCAATAAAAGTTTTCGACATATTTTTCAAAATTTTAAAGCCTGTATTATTTTGAGCCACATAATTGAATTTATGTAAAATGACATTCCCAATTCTTACAATTTGATTCAAACTAGCTAATTAGAGCTACTGATTCCGTTAATGGAATACAAGATTTTTCTAAATTTTCAATACTTGTAGATACAAACATATAATTGGTTTTTATAAATATTAAATTATTCTTCATTAATAAATTTTCAAAAATATTTTTTGAGTTTAAAATAGATGTAGATGAAGAGTCACTCATATCGTCAATCAAATGTTTAATGGAGTGGTAATTGTCAGCATAAAATAAAGCTGCATCCAAACAGGTACCCCAACGAGTTATTGCAGGTTGTGGAGGTAAGGCAAGATTTGGAAATGTTTCTTTATAAAATTGAACACTTGTCGGAGCTTTTAAAAATACTTTTATTAGATTGTTAATTAGGTCATTGACCAAAGGAAACTGCTCTCTTATACATTCTGCCACTCTATTAATTCCATGAACTAGACAGGTTACATCTTGCAGATTCGAATAAAATATTTCGAAATTTTGTCCATCTTTAATCATATAAGGTGCTGCATCAGATAAAAATGAAATAAATTTTTTTGTGGGAACAATTTGGGGCAAGAAAAAATTGATCAATGAATCTTGGACAAATCGTGCAATTGTTAAATTATAAGCTTTTTCAAGTTTTTTCGAAGCAACATGATAAGATCTTCTTGGATTTGTTTCCCCTAAAACACCTATTAACGCATGTGCGATATATCTACCGCACGAATCGGTGGTTTCGTCTACCACAATAAAGAAATAGTTTGAATTGACTTCGTTTTTGATATAAGTTAATGTTTGTTCATAAATTGAGTCGACACTTGCTTCACGTAAGGTCCACTCGTCAGGAATATTTAGTTTACAATATTTTCCTAAATTTTTTTTCAGGTTGGGATTATTTAACATACTCAACGGTATGTTACTGGCAATCATTGCCTTGCACAAATCCTCATTAAATTTTTTTTGGTCGTCTTTTTTTGACTTCTGTTGTTGGAGGCAACATCTTAAGGTTTGTTGCGATGATAATTTTCGCATATTGGAAATATGTTTTGCAGATTTCACGTGTTGATACACAATGAATTTTTTCTCGGCGCGGATCTCTAATGGAAACACAATGTACAAAAAAATGTGGTCTCCAACCCAAGTGAGTTCTCGTTGACACTTTATCCACATATCATTAAATGTCTTTTTAGGCATTTCGACTCAAACACTTGTATATTGTATCCTGATTAAAAGAAAGTGAAATAGGTCCACTATTCACTAATCGTAATGCTTTCGTTGGAAAATACTGCTGAATTGAAGGTTTACCTAATATTTACCGGGGAGGCCGCTCCTGGTGCGATGTTTTGGAAATCCCCCGGTTACACTTACTTGTTTATGGTATTTGGTATTTCCCATTTTGGGGTAGCAGGTAGTTCCAAACCCAAACAGATTTGAAAATTCCATAATGAAAACTTTCTGTTCAATAGGATTCTAAAATAATTGGCAATAAATGCAAAAACTGCTCAAATCTTCAAAAAAATGCATTTTTTGGGAAGAAGTATAAAAAAATGCAAGTTGCATTTTGTTCGAGCTTTTATATATATATATATATATATATATATATATATATATATATATATATATATATATATATATATAAATATTTTGTGCTGGTCTAATTTCGTTGAGAAAGGTTTGCATGAGTGGAAAACAATTATTTCCACGCCAAACAGACAAGAAATCTTCAAAAACTATCATGATGAGCCTACAGAAGCACACCTTGGGGTTTTTAAAACTGTGTCTGGAATTTCTGAGCAATTCCAGACACAGTTTCGTTCATTGTGTTAGAAACTAAAATTTGTGCTGCCTGTAAATCAGATAATTCACCTCAAGCTGGCTTAACAGGAAAGTATAGAAACATAAATTTTCCATTTCATCTAATCTCAGCTGACTTGTTAGGTCCCTATCCTAGATCAGGAAATGGTAATCATTACGGTTTAGTTGTCACAGATTGGTTTACCAAATTCGTCTTGGCACAACCGAAGGCTCGTGCTACAGCCAAAGGTATAATTAAATTTATGGGGAATCAAGTCTTTTAATTTTCGGTGTTCCTCAAATTCTAGTTGTTGATAATGGTACACAATTTATTACTAAAGAGTGCAAAGATTTTACCTCAAGATATAACGTTCAAAAGAAATGGTATAATGCAAAATGTTTTCCACAGAGTTCTCCCACTGAACGTGTTGATAAAACAATTACAAGAGCAATTAGGTCGTAAGGTACATGAGGGTAATAAGGCCTAGCTAAGAGGAAATAGTTATAAAATATTGAAAGAACAATTTAATCAAGTACATTTATTGGTAATCAGTCGTTTATTTATGGTACTACACAATAGAACAAAAACGTAGCATTTTCTGCTTACAATATACATAAAATTGAACTTTTTTTGAAACACTCTCAATAGGCCTTATTATAATTAGGTAGGATAATAAGGCCTATATTTTATATTATATAAGTAATCAACTTAAACATTAACATTGGGTTCTTGAGGTAGTAATCCTTATACATAATAGCACAACAATATATAAGTATTCTAATAATAAAATACATGGTCTCTTTTAACATCCAGCAGGTCATATGAAGTCATCACAATCATCCACTGACAAACAGACGCACTCCTCATGATACATACCACTTAAATCATTAAGAGCACTCCCTCATGTCATCCATGTGGTCTCCTAAACAGGATTCAGAGTACCAACTCGTATGATTGCCTGCAGTGTTCATGGTTTTAGTAGATCCGTGAGAAGACGATTTTGCTTTATTTGCTTTTGAAGTGAATTTAATTTTTGAATACCCTGGGTCCCTCTACTTTTTCTCTTCTTTCTTTTTCTTCTGTACTATACTTTTCTTTGCTGCATTGTTTTTCTTACCTTCATTGAATTTATCGAAAAGATCTTCAGAAACTGGAGTAACTCGGTAATTGATAGCCTTGTGATAGGTGTTGCTTCTTGAATTTTAGCAGGTGTGGGCATGGGATCATGAAACCCAGATTTAATGAATGAGTGGCACATTGTCTTCCGAATAACTTGAAAAAGTCCCATAAATTTGGCAATAATAGCTGCGTTTTGCGGTTGGTTGGCTTGGGATCTGGTTATTTGGTCATTTTTCTGATAACAATTTGGCTGTCGATCTAAAACATGTAGAAAGTTCAGGAGTTTGGCCGAGAATAATCAGCAGGTGGCACATTCTCTTTTTCGACATCAGGTGCTAATATCTTTGGAGAATTTGACAGCAACCTACTATCAGCTTCTGGAGTCTTTTGTCTAGTATTATCCACATGTGACACATTCTCTTCTACGAGTTCAGGAGCTCAACGCCTCTGTCAAAATGGATGGCGGTTCGCGTTCCGAAACCACAATTATCAAGAGGTTCTATGTGTCCTTGTTCACCATCAGCAGGCGTTGCTGAATTGACTTGAAAAAAAAATAAACAAGAAGTATAAAAAACTAGAAGTAAAATAGGGCCTACTTCAAATTTTCATAGGCCTTGTAACCCATGGGCAACGTATTTAGGAAAAACGAAATATATAAAATTGGTGTTGTACCACTTTATTTATTTAGACAGTATGGGAAAAGCGTAAATTGACACAAATACAGACAGTGAGTGTAAATAGATAAGTTTAATAATAACACTAGTACTCACGTTTTACCGGAGCCAATTTTTATTAAATTATGACGGGCCACTACCCCTGACAACGTTTGGCCCGCTCTATGCCGAGCGGCAGGGAAGGAAGTCATTTTTTTGCCGTGTAATATGCTTGTGCGTGTAATATGCATGTGTGAGTGTTACCTTCAGAGTAAAATTAAACGAGATTTTGTTAGGCCTTATTAGCCGACAGGTCTTAATACCCGCATACATACCTTACTCTGATAAGCATCATCGTGATTGGGATCAAAACCTATTTCAAATCGCCAAAGCTATTCGACTAGCCAGACTTCATATATCTGTTTCCACAGGAATGTATCGACTGACAGTGCTTATTTCGGAGCCATTTCAGAAAATGCTAATAATGTGGTAAGTATCTCAAATAAAGTATTAAATCCGTAAAATGTAGAAAATTTACCTGATTCATGCCCACAAGCAAAACGCTAATCGATACAACCTTAAGAATCGTGATGTTTAATTCCGAACGGGTGACAGGAAAAGGAATATGATTCTATCTGATTCTGGGAATAAGTTACCATCAAAATTAGCGCCTAAATATGCACCTTGAATCGCCAACAAAGTGATATCTTCTTTAGTATATAATTTAAAAGACTTTAATAATAAAGATCTAGGGAATTACCATGTGAGGCACACTAAATAAGACATTACACAAGATGATAATGATTCAATAGTAGTAAAGAAAATTGAAATGGTGAATGCGATGATATTGATGATGAATGAGTTTCAAGATTTTTGGCGCCTAAGTAATTAGGACAAATTTAGGTCAAGCGATAAAGTTTATTTGTGATCTAAATATTCATTACGAGGTTGTAATTTAAATTTTCGAAAGTTTGTGCTTTTCGTAATTAATTCAATAATATTTCACTTTTAAGGCAATCTCTACAATTCAGTGTTAGTTGTTGATTGCAGAATCAATAATTGATTTTTTAGGTGCCGGACGACCGTTATTTGGTTGTCTGAGCTTCTGTTGTAAGGTCAACATTTTAGGGATATCTTGGTATTCGCGATGCCGGGATATTGTTTTTGTAGAGTGCTTAGTCGCTGGTCCTCAATATTATTACGTGAGGTTGCCGCCTTATTTTCTGATCCTCTTTGTTTCTATGTGTAAAGCTACGCATAGATGAAAAATAGTTTTCGACTTTTCTCTTAATGAGAAGTATAAAATTCAGTTATTCATCTGGTGTCTTTTATTAGGCGCTTAGCCGAATTAGAACCGAAAAAATTTCGAATTCTATTTTATTTAGAGTTCAGAATCTCTATTTCAACTATAGGTTCAAATATATTAAGGATTTTTTTTTGAATTTGAGACATGTTCAAACAAAAACAGAAAGAATTTGACAATTGCTTTTGAGACGAAATCATAGAATTTATATATTGTAAGTTTGATGTATTTGCATTTATTCAAGGTGTCGACAATGGCGAATTGAGATTTGTGCTCTGTTATCTCATAACACAACAGTACAAATCACAATTAGGGAGCATAATAAAAATAAATTGTAAGTACTCATTTATTCAGGGTGTTGAGGATGGCGAATTGAGATCCTAGTACTCTGTTGATTTAATGACAACATTTCGATTCTAAATAACCCAGGGTAGCTGAAAACGTGGGGTCAAACATTCGGTGGTCTAATTGACACTCAGTAATAACAAAGTTGAAATATTGAAATATTTTAGATTTCTTCGTATTTACAATAAAATAAAATAACTTATCTATATAACTTTATAGATGTTGGATTCACAAGTTTGTTCCTCAATATATGTTGCTTGATGCTCTAGCGACGTGGTACAAACGCTCCAATCGAGATAATTTTGAGGCTCTAGCCAAGGTGTTATTGAGGCTCCACCCAAGATTGAATTATAGCTCAAGCCAAGGTACTTTGAGGGCTCCAGCGAAGGTGACTGAAAACATTGAGGGCAAATCAACATTCTATTATAGGCTAAAGTTATTCCAAGAATTTCTGTAGGGTCTCTATGGCAAATTCACATTTACAGATAGTATGATATAATTTAAATATACCAAGAAATAAAGCAAGTGTTCTAACATTAAACATGAACATGGGATACGAACACGAGGACTTAGCCATCGTTAACCCACAAAATTCTTGAGCCAATTTGGAAAAATTAAATGAGCTGATAAATCGAGAATAATTTAAATTAGAAAATGTAATATGATCATTGCAATATTGAAAGATTAACAATTTAAAAATTTATCAAAAAAAATTATGAAAACGGCGAAATGAATAAAATTTTAAAAATTCGACTCAGGTTTTCCAGATAATGCATTTATACGAAAAATAGAATTTGTTTTCATAACTTACCGTCAGTTTAGACGTCACAGATAATAAACTAATCCACTTGGTATTAATATAAGAATATAATCAAAGTAATTAAAATTTACCAAATCTTATGTGTAAGATGACGATATCACTTCTTAGATGGATAATTGGCGAAAAAGGAACTCAGCCCACTATATCTGCATTTTAGATGTACGCAGGTCATCACAACTGGAAGAGTCCATTTATGAAGGGGTAAACAAATGCATTCAATGCAACGAATGCAAGAGTCCAGCCACGAAAAATATAAAAGCGTCAACTAAATCAACAATTCAGTGGCTGCGGTAGTTTGGGGAATACACACGTTACAACTTTCGAAGAAAATTTACGGTAACAACTCTTATTACAATAAACATCTAGTTATTCAGATCATTTCAATTTCGAAATATAAATTTTCGTTTTTATTTTGATCACATTGAAACCTCAGATAGATAATTTCTGCACATAAAACTGTACTTTTTAGTACTTAAAACTGTACTTTAGTACAGTTATTTATGCACTCGATATTGTGCACGTGTTTTCAAACTATTAGTCTAAAACCTGTTCAGAACCAATTTTCAATTTCGACCTACTGGATGATAAATTAACGTTGCTGTTCTGTCATAGCATCCTTCTATTTAAATCTATCAGGGATTAATATTCAAGTTTATAACTTAGATTTCGTGAAATTTTTTTTGGATTTCCTCATCTTCCATGGGTACTTGCAATTCCTTCAAGGCTTTTGTTTGGTCATATAATTTTGTTTCGACATTTGACAGTTGATGCCAATCATACAATTACTTCAGATTTATTGAGATATTTATTTTCAACTCAGTTTTGTTCTGTTTTCACAGGTGAATTCCTCTGATGTAGTCTCAACGATTGTGAGTTAAGAACATACGTAATTACCTGGAAAAACTGAAAGTATAGGGCGTCAATTGGCAAGTTTTTTACGAATTGGGATTAGTTAAGTTTTGCATGAAAATTCGAACCGAAATTTTACGTTGCGGGTGAGCTTTAGAACCATTTACCGGATATTTTTGATTATTACATCAATTTTCGTTTAATCTTATGGCATTAATCCGAGGTATGGCATATTTGCCAATAATATTGATTTCGAATTCTTTGGTTCGTCTAGTTATGTTTCAGATTTACTCAATGACTGATTAGTCAAGTTGAGTTTTTGTGTAATGTTTAACTTATATTTGACATTTTCATTGAAATATGTCAATCGTACATACCAATCAACAAATTTATTACCGATTTTGACGTTTTTTTAAAGGTTTTCTCTATTTAGATATCAATCGTATGATGGAAGTCTTTTCGGTGTTTTACGTCTTTCAGAATCATAAACCTCTTTTCGTTCATTCTAGTCTCGAGTGGCGATAAGGTTCTGTTTATTTTCTGCATTTATCATTTTTTTAATTTTAGACATTATTTGACTAATGGTAAGTGTATTTAGGGACTACGATTTGATATCAACGTAATTTACGATTTTGGTTGTTGTTTATGTCTGGTTGTTGCTTGAGTGTCAGTTTCGACTTTCACTTCACCCCACCTTCTTAAGAGTGCGATCTTCAGTGGGCACACAGTTCAAGTTAGTGCAGTTGGTGTAATAGGCTTTGTCAGCGAAAATTGTGGTGTTTTAAGTGTTTTTTTTCATCAAATATAAGGAGAGTTGAGTAGTTCAGCAATTTCACTCATCTGCATTATTCAACTAAGGAAAGTCGAACAGCTTACTACCTTTTTTTTCGCTTATGTATGAATTAGCTTATTGATGATTATTATTAGCTTATATGATATTTTGATAAGATTCTTTTTTGAATAATAAGATTTTAAACACTTGAGGGTTAGATGAACTTGTTAATTTTTTGTACAACATTCATAAAACTATTTTTGATATCACAACACATAATACGTTCCTCTATTTCAGCCCAAAACTCACAGCTTCTCACTGGAACTCAGTTCCGAACTGCCAATGGTGTTAATTCTACAAATAAAAATCTTCATACTTTTTATTTACTTCTTGGTTCATATATTTTTCTCCCACAGACTGAAGCACAACTTAAATTTAATGAAAAATTGGATAGTAAAATTAATCTTATCGAACTGAAACAGATTGATAATTAGTGTCCTGAGGAATTGAACAAAATTATAAAATAAAATTGAAAATGAATTGAATACAATAAAATTAATTGTAAATAAAATAAAATGAGAATAATAAATGAATTTACGTAAAAGAAACTTACGTTGAAAACCTACACATTTTTCTATATAACAGCCGTTTACATATGTTTCAAGGTTATTGCCTATCGTCAGAACGGCGTAGTTCAAGTTAAAGATGAAAGTACTTGAAGAGATATATAAAAAATTAATATATAAAACACGAAACACAGTTTCGTACACGTTTTATACACCCAAAACATTTGGGAAGAGTCAACACAACGTTGCAGACGACAATGAAATACCGTCCGGCTATTATGAGACTTTTATAACTTCTGGAACTACCCAGATAATCCTAACAATAAAATGATTATTCTAAGAATTATAATTAATGCAGGCAAACTAAAATTGAGTAAAAGAAGAAACTTACGTTGAAAACCTACACATTTTTTTTTTTTATATATATAACAGCCGTTTACATATGTTTCAAGGTTATTGCCTATCGTCAGAACGGCGTAGTTCAAGTTAAAGATGAAAGTACTTGAAGAGATATATAAAAAATTAATATATAAAACACGAAACACAGTTTCGTACACGTTTTATACACCCGAAACATATTGGGAAGAGTCAACACAACGTTGCAGACGACAATGAAGTACCGTCCGGCTATTGTGAGACTTTTATAGCTTCTGGAAATCCCAGACAATCTTAACGATAAAAGAATTATTCTAAGAATTATATTTTATGCAGGCAAACTAAAATTAAGTAAAAGAAACTTACGTTGAAAACCTACACATTTTTCTATATAACAGCCGTTTACATATGTTTCAAGGTTATTGCCTATCGTCAGAACGGCGCCGGCGTAGTTCAAGTTAAAGATGAAAGTACTTGAAGAGATGTATAAAAATTATTATATAAAACACGAAACACAGTTTCGTACACGTTTTATACACCCAAAACATATTGAGAAGAGTCAACACAACGTTGCAGACGTCAATGAAGTACCGTCCGGCTATTGTGAGACTTTTATAGCTTCTGGAAATCCCAGACAATCTTAACGATAAGAGAATTATTCTAAGAATTAAATTTAATGCAGGCAAACTGAATTAAGTAAAAGAAACTTACGTTGAAAACCTACACATTTTTCTATATAACAGCCGTTTACATATGTTTCAAGGTTATTGCCTATCGTCAGAACGGCGCCGGCGTAGTTCAAGTTAAAGATGAAAGTACTTGAAGAGATGTATAAAAATTATTATATAAAACACGAAACACAGTTTCGTACACGTTTTATACACCCAAAACATATTGGGAAGAGTCAACACAACGTTGCAGACGTCAATGAAGTACCGTCCGGCTATTGTGAGACTTTTATAGCTTCTGGAAATCCCAGACAATCTTAACGATAAAAGAATTATTCTAAGAATTAAATTTAATGCAGGCAAACTAAATTAAGTAAAAGAAACTTACGTTGAAAACCTACACATTTTTCTATATAACAGCCGTTTACATATGTTTCAAGGTTATTGCCTATCGTCAGAACGGCGTAGTTCAAGTTAATTATGTTATATAGAAAACAGGTGTCAACAGGCTGTTATATAAAAAAATGTGTAGGTTTTCAACGTAAGTTTCTTTTACTCAATTTTAGTTTGCCTGCATTAAATATAATTCTTAGAATAATTCTTTTATCGTTAATAAATGAATTGAATTTTACCGTTCAAAGAGGGTTATGAGCCAAAAGAGGGTCAATTGAATCAGAAATCGAATTCACACGACGTTTCGGTTAGTAATGTACCTAACCGTTCTCAAGTGAAAACTGTTTCCACTTTCATTGATGCTCTACTTCAATTGTTTCAAGTTATAAACGGGTTTTCAACTATGACATTTGCAATTTATTTCATTTTATTTTATTGAATTTTTATTTCATTTTACATTTCTGTTCAGTCCTCAGGACAAATTTCAATCTTTTTTAGTTCAATCTGATTAGGTTTAGCATTTAATTTTAGAAATGATTAGTAACCTGATATAAAATAATTACTATCAGGCTTCATCTTCGTGAATAGCCTCGTTTCGATTAGTCTCCCGAAAATTACCTATTAAAGTGCCTTACAGAAATGAGATAGGTCTATTTGGCGATTATCAGAAATTTAATCTTAACTGAAAAGTTTTTGATGTATCTGAAGATTATTATCAATATCATGCGAAAAAAAGTTTTCCTATCATGTTGGAAAATTAACCTTGTTTCCAATATATTTATATATCGATAACATTGAAATCATCAAAAAGATTACTATCAGATTTTTTACAATTGCTCAATTATAACTTACTTATTAATTTATCATTCACATTATTCCTTTAAATTGATTGATATAATTTCGAAAAAACGTAATTGAACCGCAGTAAATGAAAAAAATTTTATTGTTTGTATTTTGATACAAAGTCTTACACAGGTGTCAAATGAAAAAACCTTGAACACATTTCATGGATAGTGAAGTATTAAATCTCCGAGATCCCCAAAAAATTATTACAGTAAGGGATAGTATTAATTGTTTGAAAACACTATATATCGAAATAATAAAAATGATTATATTAAAAAATAAAAAATCGTAGGATATGTTCCTTCAAGTTTGCCACCATCAACAAAACAAGAAAAGTAATACAAGAGAACTTTAATAGGTAGGTTTTCATCTGAATGTAGGCCTAAATGCGGTACCTCACGGAAAATTGTTAGAGAAATCTGGATGTAAAATAATTGAATTTTTAACTGATTATTTGCCAACTCAATTCTTTCATGTTAATACTCAGTCAGATATCATGAATAAGGAAAATGAAGGAGATAAATATGAGAGTAAGTTTAGTAGCGAAAAAGATGGAGACTTATCATATGAATCTGATGGAGATTATTTCTATTTCATATGTAGAAATACAATTATATTCGTGCTTAAATTAGAGGAAAATTAAATTATTCAAATTTTCTAGACGATGACTTCTTTTGATAATAAGTTCCTTTAATAATAATAGTCATTAAACATTTTTCATTATCTCAGAAAACAATCATTTGAAAAACGATCATAACCAGGTCAAACGATAAAAGATAACTATACACACAACTAAGACTCTCAATGTCATTTTTTTGTTCATGTAGAAGTATAGAACAGCTGACGATTAGACGTTTCTATTAAGTTCCTGTCCACCTTTTGCCGATAACCCAAAAATATTATTAGGAAGTCTCATTATTACGGCAACATTCCCTTTGCATATAAGCAAATGAAATTTTTGTTCCTATGGCACTGAATGAAATATTCAAGAAAACACTAGAACATTCATTCGAAAATTCAAATTAACTAGAAGAATGTTATAGTAGAGCTAAACTAAATATGTGAACGTGTACGATGTGGTGCCTCCATTATATGTTAAAAGTGGAGAAATATTAAATAAGTGCGAGACATATGTTTCGTTCTGCAAGGAACTCGTCAGTCGCACCACGTCCATGAGTGAAGTGAGGCAGCGATTTCAATCGCCATATTCAAGTTATTAAATCAAGATCCTTGCAGAACGAAATATATGTCTCGCACTTCCATCAGGTATGGCATCGATTTCAATATTTCGTTAACATTTATCCCTTGAAGGATGATGGAGACATCACATCGTACACGTTCACATATCTAGCTCTACTGTAACATTCTTTTAAATGATGTTAATTTAATTAATTAATTTGAAAACTAATATCAATTTGTTAATGCCATAGGTTGAACATTTCTGGTTAGCCCACACAAACAAAGTGGAAGGTCCCCACTCAAGAGCATGCCACGTATATTTGTCCGTGTGAAAAACATGATGTGCTCAAATTTTTTTTTTGGCCATTTCCAACAACAGCTGCGATACAAATAAAAACTCCTTTCATGGATTTCATAATAAATGTATGAAAATAATTTATAACCACAACACAATAACGACTGTTGCCGTGAGCTAGTGACACTTATTGAGTACTTTTGAGTTTGTGTATAAATCATTTGATTAACTGATTATAATGCGAACTATACTAAAAATTAATAATTTAGTAAATTATTGATAAAAATAGGAATGACTAATTTTAGTCCAGCAAATTAATAATAAATTTTTTTGAGAACATAGTTAATATGAGAGTAAAACTGAAATGTGATAATAATTGTGAACGTTACTATTTCGGTTGATGCATAAACAATACTAATGGCCGAAAACTGGGGAAGACGAGAGAGAAGGCTCACTGTAAGAGAGAAACAAGAGACCGTCTTCGGTCTCATTGGACTATTGGCCCAGAAAAAGAGCGGAAAATTATGAAAATCAGCACTGGTAACACTAAGTATAGCAAAAATAAATTCAATGCAGTTGTTTGAATGTTCAACTGGCGGGGATAACTTAGCAAGTGATGATTGATAAGTTATCGAGCGGAATCAAAAATGATTAAATTAATGAAACATCTTTAAAAAATAGGGGTTGGTCATAGAAGGCTGGAAATTTAGGGTTGTATGTATTTTTAAATGCCACATTATGAAAAAATTCAGCAAAAATTTCGTCCAGAAAATTTTAAACAAAATGTTAGGGGTGGACAACCCTCATCGCTTGAAGGTATGAAAAATAGATACAAGCCAATTCTCAAACTTTTCATAAAATTCAAAATTTCATATAAATCGGTCAAGCCGTTTCGGAGGAGTTAAATCTGTTTTGTTATACCACGTTTTATGTCACGTCCCAAGGTCACGTGATAAAGTCCAACAGGAACGCGATAAAAAGTATCCTTTATCCTTCTCCTGGTTCTAAGCTCCTTCCCCACCAATTTTCAGCCAAATCAGGTCGGATGTTCTTGAGTTATAATAAATGGTGTAACTAACACGACTTTCTTTTATATATATATATATATATATATATATATATATATATATATATATATATATATATATATATATATATATATATATATATATATATTTATATAGTTCAAAGATTCACAGGTAATTCAATACTAGTAAATACTGAGACTCTTAATCGAAATATCGAAATATTTCAAATAAAACTCTCAGGGAGCTTTCTACACAAATGTTGTCAACGAGAACGAACCCATCACTTTCGAGAGTGAATAATAAGAACGTTTCGAAAAATTCATCGATCTTGTTGAATGATAATAGGATACAATTGTTTCATCATTATTATGAATCATCAGTCCATATTTAATCTATCAATCAAGAATCGATGACTTTCAAAACGAACATAGGTCCCATACCAAATTAAGAGAAGTTCTAGAGAGTGAAATACTCACGTAGGCTCCCTCTATCGGCGAAAAAACGTATAAACACTCCCTAGCGTTCAAGATTCCTACTCATGACAACAAGAGTGAGAGTGGAAGGCTTTGTAGATATTTCATTCGAACACAACAAAAAATTGTCTGAAATGTGTACGAATGATCCCATGCCTAATCGCTCCAGATCACGCACAGATCTTTGTGTAGACAGCTCCCTGAGAGTTTTATTTGAAATATTTCGATATTTCGATTGAGAGTCTCAGTATTTACTAGTATTGAATTACCTGTGAATCTTTGAACTAGCTACACTTTTGCCCACCTGGGCGTGATCTGGAGCGATTAGGCATGGGATCCTTCGTACACATTTCAGACAATTTTCTGTTGCGTTCTAATGAAATATCTACAAAGCCTTCCACTCTCACTCTTGTTGTCATGAGTAGGAATCTTGAACGCTAGGGAGTGTTTATACGTCCTTTCGCCGATAGAGGGAGCCTACGTGAGTATTTCACTCTCTAGAACTTCTCTTAATTTGGTATGGGACCTATGTTCGTTTTGAAAGTCATCGATTTTTGATTGATAGATTAAATATGGACTGATGATTCATAATAATGATGAAACAATTGTATCCTATTATCATTCAACAAGATCGATGAATTTTTCGAAACGTTCTTATTATTCACTCTCGAAAGTGATGGGTTCGTTCTCGTTGACAACATTTGTGTAGACAGCTCCCTGAGAGTTTTATTTGAAATATTTCGATATTTCGATTAAGAGTCTCAGTATTTACTATATATATATATATATATATATATATATATATATATATATATATATATATATATATATATATATGTATAATATATATATATATATATATATATATATATATATATATATATATATATATATATATATATATATATATATATATATATATATATATATATATATATATATATATATATATAATCTTTATTTACCCAACTGAAATAACAATTTTTAATAATCAGAAACAATACTTATGATACTCCATTATAACAAAAAAAAATTTTGCATTCTTATAGTAGGGCAAAACAAAAGATCTCAAACAAAAGGTGAACTCTCAGAAGTACAACCTACTTTTATGAGAGCTGCTCATACATGAAAAAAAAAAGTAATTCTGTTCAATAATTTTTTGTTAATGTTAATTATTTACCCTCTAGTTTATTACATTGGCGGGAAAGTACTTGCTTGCATTATACTTCTAATTTCCTCCCTTGGTAACGATTGTAACCGTGTCTGTGATGTTTTCTTGAAACTGTTTTCTCACTTTTCAAGGTTTTCTCACTTTTTAAGTAAGAAGGTGTACTATCGTGGAGTCTTTTCAGGATGTATGCGTAATTCGTTCGGCCGATCAACTTACTCGTTCTCTCTTAAGTGAGTTATATATATATATATATATATATATATATATATATATATATATATAGATATATATATATATATATATATATATATATATATATATATATATATATATATATATAGTACAGTAATTTTTCGTGTCAACCAACCACGTGCGGACATGAATAATGTACACTCACTTTCGCCTGCAAGTATCGAAGACGACAATCGAGCATCGAATAACTAGCTTGACGAATAAACGAGTTGTTAGATATAAATTGAAGTTGCATCTCAAAGTGTAGACCTCAGTAGCTTAGCGGTCCAAAGCAGTGTGGCGTAAACCTGAAGATCTGGGTTCGAATCCCAGTCGAGTTCGAAAACTTTTGAAATGTAATTTCAATTATCAATTTTCTCTATAAAAATATCAACACATTCTATATATATATATATATATATATATATATATATATATATATATATATATATATATATATAATATATATATATATATATATATATATATATATATATATATATATATATATATATATATATATATATATATATATATATATATAATATATATATATATATATATATATATATATATATATATATATATATATATATATATATATATATATATATATATATATTTATTATTATATTATTTTTAAGACACCAATTTATTTTAATTAGCACCAATTTATTCTTTCGACACTTTTTTTTTTCATTCACTTTTATTTATTTTATTATTAATTCCACTATTTAATTGAAGCACTTGTTTTATTTATTCAATGAAACATATAATATACGATGATTACTTTATTAATTATTTATTATAAGGCATTGTTATAAAATTTATTACAAGAAACGAAATGAACTGTTACAACGAGTATTATTTACTACGTGAATGAACTTTACAATGTATAATCGAGACGATCTTATACAAAGAGTAACGCTTCCTGCCGGATATCGAAATGAACACTGAAGAGCTGGGGAAAATCCGCTCTTTATATAGTTTTTCTAAAAGTGCTGATCCAAACATTTTGATCAACACAATGAATCTATTGTTTTAAAGGGTTACAACAATATATATATATATATATATATATATATATATATATATATATATATATATATATATATATATATAGGGGAATTTTTATCCACGACCCACATTACTGATGTAAAGAAGAATTCACTATACAGTTTGAAATTTCAACGACAGAACAATAAACAAATTTCAATAAATTTTAGACAAATAAATAATTCGACAAAATTGCACAAAACTGCACTCAGCCAAATTCAAAATCAAAAAAACAGGCAATAATCATAAGAGATGTGGTCACGTTTTCATATCGCTCTCGTAGATTGTTTCCAAGATTAAGTTTCACAACGAAAATTAATATCAGTTCGGTATCAAAATGAATCTGGGTTTTCCGGCGTATCAGTTTATCTTTTGTGCGAGGACACATTTTTCATTTCGTGAATATAATTAATTATTTTCGATTGTGTTATATTGGATTATTCCCCATCTGTGGGATTTCCGATAAGCCACAGGTGCATTCGAAGATAACAATATAGTTGTTTACATGTGCGAGCTTAGGGTGCTCATACACGTTTCGCTGGAAGGTTGCTGATTTGAAACTGAGACAATGTCAACATATAAGTGTTGCAGATGTAAATATGAAATAAAAAGAAATGTGAAGAAGTCGGTATGTGCAGTATGTGAAAATAAATTCCATAGACAATGCGTAAACATCAAAGATGAGGATTTGAAACTCATTTCGGAAAACGAAAATATTCAATACCATTGTGATACATGCAATAATGTACCAAATATAAGTGAACTCAAGTAGATGCTGCATACTTGTTTGATAAAGATGGAGGAACTAAAAGCAACAACTCATAGATGTATGAATTTTATCAAGAAAATTTTAATTCCACAAGTGTGGCTCCGGCAAAACAACAAAGGAAGAGCTACTCATAAAATCGGTGAGGGAACAGAAGTCTGATGTTACAAGATCGGAGTTGACGAAAAAGATTGATCCGGGAGAGCTGTAGTTGGCTGTATCCGAAATGAAAAACATTGAAAAAGTGGGAGTCATGATTAGTTGTGATGGAAACAAAACGAAAGATGCAATAACTGCGAAGGTAAATCAGGAATTTGGCAATAAATATCATATAGTAGAAGAAACCTTGAAGAATCCCAAATTATCCATCAGAGGAGCCAAAAGAAAATATATGGAGAAAACTGATAATGACATCCTAAATTGCATAATTGAATAAAACAATCTTAAGGCTATTCATGATGTAGCAGAAAAAATTAAAATGATACATAAATACGAAAATAAGTTTAAAAAGAATTCTTGTCATATTGTTCTTGAAATTGATAGTACCCTTTATGATATTATAAAATCGAAAGAAAAATTGAATAGAGGGTGGAGAAAATGCTTTGTGACAGATTATTACAATAAAGTAAGATGTTATAAATGTGCTGGCTACAACCACTTTGCAAGAGACTGTAGAAATGATAGCGCTTGCTTCAAGTGCGCTAGAGGACATGATACTAGAGAGTGCAATACTGTTTATTATAGGTGTATTAACTGCACCAGAAAAGTTGAAAAATTCAAGATAAACCTCGACATAGACCATCAATAGGCATGATGACACTAATCAAAAATCACAAAAATACTATATTCATCTGATAAAACTTGAAGCTTAGGATAAAAAACAAGCATTGTTTTTCTTATTAAGAGTGTGATTGATATATATTTTTATAAAATAAAACTACAAAATAAGGCAATCCGCCATGATATCTTGAACACCAATCAGAGCTCATGACGTCAGTGTCAAGTAAACACGAGACGGCGCCAAAATTACATTTCGTATTGTTAACCTCCACTACGACTGTGTTTTCATTTATTAATTCAATTTCACTATTTGAGTGTGAATGTTATTAAAATAACACGAGTTATGGATCAAGGATTTATTAAGGCAAACAGCGAATGTAGAATGTAGAAGCAAACAGATGATGTAGAAGGTTTCAAAGGAGAAGTCATTTGATTAACTAAATTAGTTTCTGTTTGAGTGGCTTTACTTCGAAACTTATTTGTCGTATATACTTGGATTGATTTATCCACCATCTTATTTGCATTTTCTTGTGAAGTATTGCTTATGGGTGCTTGTGAAGCTGAAAAAGACAAAAAAATAGTATTTATAAAATATTACCTTCAAATACACATTTAAAAAGAATTTACAAAGATTTACAAAGAAGTGGAATAAATTTGTATTACAAATAAGTACCTACATGAACTTCCACATGACACCTCTTCAAGTTCCACATGCTTTGTACCTATTTCCTCTAAATCTTTCAGACATTCTCCTATCAATGTCTTTCTTTGTTTTTTGAGAATATATGGTCTTTCTGTAGCATCTGATGTTCGTTTCCTTCTATCTGGTTGACATTGAAATTTAGTGGGCATACACCCCGGTTTCATGCGGATCTTTGACACGATCCTACACGATTTGACGATCCCATCAGATCATATTCCATATAATTATCCATATCATTTGGTAACTGAAATTTGAATAAAATACATAATATAACATCAATGAGATGAAATTTCGAGGTTAGACCTCGAAATAGATTGTTTATATTTTTACATTTAGACCACGTACAAAATATTATTACCAAATATTATATAGTATACTAGAATCTACAAAACAATGTGAAAACTTACATCAAAGTGATCTTCACAAAAATAGAGGACAGTGCTGGACAATATTGCATTTGAATCTCGCCTTGCAAGTTGAAGCCACTTGTTTCGTGTTGTTTTATTTTAGGAACGAATACAAATAACTTATTAGGAGTTTTTATGGATGTGTTTGCACACTGGGGGACCCCACACCACTTATACACGTTCGAATTCATTTTTAATACCATAAAATAATTAAATTGTTGCACGAACCCAGAACCTAGTGTTTGAGTTACCGATTATTGACGTCACAAGCGCCGCCATGACACTGACAAGCGTTTTAGGTAAACAAATAAATTTCTATCTTAAAATTGCATTTTTTTCCTATTAAACTCTTGATTTCTGCAGAAATATCTTATTTTTTGTAAATAGTATACATTTGTGGACATTATAGGCTCGTTTTTAAAAAACTGTCATCATGCCCATTGTCGGATCCAAACTGTCCGTGCTACAAGAGGATTATTGAAGGTATTAATAAAAATTTGTATTTAGGTAATAGGCGAGGAGCCACCAATTCTGAAAGCTCCGTGATTAGTGGACTCCGTGGAGGTTGTAGGCTTCAACTCTTCCCTTACGAACAAAAGCTGCTGTATAATCACAACCGGTGAAGGCATGGAAGCCTGGTAGAGCTCGACAGACTGATGTACCTAGCTTTTCTGCGAGGTGTGTACAATTGATGTAATTTATTTCGTTATTGGTTTTGGTTGTGATCCATATTTCTTGTTCTTTGAATTCATGTATGTTTCCAAGACAAATGATTAAGATGTCAGTATCTGCTGATTTCATGAGGATTTTTTGTTGGGGCGAACATTTGTTCAAGTAGAAAAATATTCTTGTGTCTGCTTCTGCATGATAACATCTATTATTTTTATCTAGTATTCGAGTCATTACTCCATTACTATTACTGTAAACAAAACACTGGTCTTCGACTGTCAAAAAAACTTTTTTACGTTAATAATTGAGCTACATATATTATCCGTCCAATGATTATTTGAAAAGGTGACTATTGTTCTTTGAATTTTGGATTATTAAGACTTTTATTGAAATCTGTAGGTCTGCTTTGTAGCGGTCCCGTGATAGCATATGATATTTCGTCTTCTTTGCGAGTTGATCTTTCTGAATCTTTGATTGATGGAGATAGAGATCTATCAAAAATCAAATGGATTTCTGAAGCAGTGGAATTACATATTTTCTTCAAAATAAATTCTGCGATCTTGCCGAATGATTGGGGTACAGATGGTCCTAAATTGTGTAATAAGTGGAAACCGTCTATAATTTCAATGTCTATGTGGCTTGGAGCTGAAGTTTCTATTGAAGATATTATTTTTTTGGCCAATGCTGATTTGTTGGTTTTAAATATTTCTCTGTAGGGTACGTTAATGCCGGTGGAAATGGTGACAATGGATATTTAAAACATGTTTCCATATCTATTTTTTTACGAAGCGATATTCCCAATAATCGACCGAAAATATAACGTTCCATTCGTATTGTGGTACGTTTGCCATCACTCGATTTGTGAGATTTCTTCAAAGATTTGCTTGCAAAATTCAATATTTTTTTATAGCTCTCTCGAATCTATTCTCATCAATAGCACATTCTTCAAAAATTTACGTTTTTGTTCGTTACCTTTCTCCCTAACATTCAATAAAAACTCACTAGTTGCATCAGAGACGGCTTTACCAGTTACAATATTGAATAAATTGTCCGGATTTATTGTTGTGCTAAAGGAATTCATAGATTTTTCGACAACTTCAGAGAAATCATTGAATGCCTTGCGATCTTTTGCTATTCTATTTAATTCCAATTCATGAGTTATATCTCTCACTTACTCTTAGAGCAATATTATGGACCTAAAAGGAAACCGGAGTAGTAGAGTTTGCACTATGCAGCTCTGCCATAGGACAACCTCACCTTACGGTATTGTGTGTCGCAAACCTTTGAAGCAGGTAAATTTTAAATTTATAGGAAATAAAAAGAGACGAACACATGCCAGGTATCAACCTGAACTAAAAATCAGTCTCACTCACTCTTTAGAGAAATATAAGAACTGTTAGAAAGCCAAGAATCGAAGAAAGAATAAAATTGTAATGTTGATAATAATATATTATATGATCGACTCAAATTAAAATTTCTCCATATTTCTTTTTTCCTATATGAATTTATATTTCCAATGAACTAACCAGAGGTAGAAGAAAGCCATTACTCCGAAAGAAATGTCTTGAACGGAGTAGAATCTGTGACAGTATAGTCTCTGACCACATAATAAAATCTGGTATGCGAGATACTTCCGGCAGTTTGTAAGCACGCATACCAAGATATTTATAAATCTTACATCAAAACGCGTAGAATGAAAAAAAAAGGTTTCCGTGATAATGGATAAATTTTACCCCTTATCACACCATTTAAATAGGTATGCGCGACCTTTCCGGCTAAAAATCATTGGTCGGCCGGATTTTTTCTTGAAGAATACTACATTTCCCACAAAATTGTCTATGAGATTGATCAAAATCCGTGATGACGGAAAAAAACTACGAAAATTTAAAAATCTATAATTTATTTATAATGTTTTCGGCTAATTAAATCCACGCCGACTAATCAAATCTTATTCGTCTAAGTGTTAACTTTCATTTTCTATTAAAAATTTCAGAAAGCGTAATCACGGAGCTCTCAGGATTGGTGGCTCCTAGACGATAAAGAATAGCAACTACTGACTCTAGAACAACAATCTGAACAATAAATACAACTTAGAAGTACTTATTTCAGAGTTCAGGCCTATTGTTCTTTGTTTATCATCAACACGTGTAACGGAAGATATAACCATAAATGAATTGAAATTGAGTGGATATAAGGCAATAAATTGTACATCCGACAATAAACGTACCGGTGGTGTTTTGATGTTTTTAAAAGAGTCAGTCATACACAAATTAAGATATAATGAATGCAAAGGTGGCTATTGATGGGTAATAATAATTGAGTTGAAGTTTGATAAACAAAAGTATCTGCTTTCTACTATAAACCATCCTCCAGCTGTTAAGGACGCAAATTTTTTGAATGATTTTGGGGAGTTACTCGATGAAATGGGAGAATTCGATGGTACGATTTCATTCACCAGAGATTTCAACTTGGATTGGAATAAAGATTCATTTTATACTAACAAATGTAGAAACATAATTCGTCAGGTCGGATTGAATCAAATAGTAACTGATTTCACAAGAATAACTAAGGAAAGCTCAACTATAATCGATTATATCGTCACGAATACGAAGGATATTCGACACTCTGTTCTTCTTACTCCCAGGATATCTGATCATTCCATACTTTTGAGTTGGGTCTTCTTGGGAAACCAAGTGAGAGATTTCGTACATTACGTTCCTACAAGAGATATAATGCAAGCCGGGTGTCAATGCTTTGCTTTCTGAATTTATTGAGCCAATAAAATCTTTAGTTGATGAAATGTATCCAAAAATATATATCAAATACAGAAATAATTTATCTAAATGGATCAATGAAGAAATCTTGCAAAATATGAGGGAAAGAGATATTTTGTATGAGAGAGCTATTTTGATGAGATCTGATCGATTATGGGAGGATTATAAAAAGATGAGAAATAGTATTACTTATAAAATTAGGGATGCTCAGAGGGGGTAATTTGATAGGGTTGTTCGACAAGGCCCGGGTCATAATATTTGGAGGAAACTCAAGAGTTTATTACCTGGCAAAGATGGGGATGTTGTTGATAGAATTAAGTTTGAAAACAGAATTCTGATGAATGGATCAGAAATTGCTGAGGAATTGTTACTTCGTGAGAAGAATTATTGATATAACCAAGACAATAAGGAAGTACTATACTTATGAACGATATCTAGACAACATTGAAACTTATGAAGAATTTTCAAAATTCGATACACTTGACATGAAGGATATGAAGCAGATTGTTGCTTCCTTGAGGAGTACCTGCGGTCAGGATGATGGTGTTAATACCGCAGTTGTGAAGGATGTCTTTCGAGTGGTGGGAAATAGACTTCTGGATCTGGTGAACACTTCGTTGATGTACGGGGGGTTCCCTCAACAATGGAAGACAGCTACAGTTGTACCACTCCAAAATGTTAATGGTACGATTGTGTGTGAGGAGTTCCGTGGTATAAATATTTTACCGGTTTTTGAAAAAGTTCTTGGAATCTCAGTAAAAAAACAGTTGTTAAAATTTTGTGCTAAACATAACATTCTGAATAGTGGACAATCGGAGTTTCGTGAGTCCCACTCCTGTGAAAGTTCCATTTTGAATAATTGTGATAAGTGGATGAAATATATTAACAAAGGTAAAATGATTTTGGTGGTATTTCTTGACTTTCAAAGGGCATTTGAAACTGTTGATAGAAAATTTTTATTAAAAAAACTAGAAAAGATGGGACTTACGGGAAATGTACTTAGATGGTTGGAATTGTATTTAAACGCTAGAGATCAAAAAACAAAATTTGGAAATTTCTTATCCTCGAGCAAAATAAATGATCAGGGTGTTCCACAGGGCGCGGTGTTGGAGCCATTGCTGTTTTTGTTGTATGTTAATGATGTTTTTAAGTATGTGTTGAATTTATGATGATACAATGATTTTTATTTCTGGAGATAATGTAGATCTTATGTTTAAATTAATCAATGATGATTTGGATAGACTTTTCTTTTGATTGTGTGATAATAATCTCAAAGTTATTATTGAAAAGTCGAAATTTATGTTAAAAGGTAGTAGGATTAAGTTGTCTAATCACAATTTAAATGGGTTATTTGTAAAAATAGAATGTCAGAACATCGAACGAGTTGGTGAAATTAAGTATCTGAGTGTGATAATAGATGAAAATTTAAGATTTCACAGTCATGTGAATATCATTGCTAGCAAAATGTTCAAAAACGTAAATTACATTGCTAGAATAAGATATGGGATTGATTTGAATACAGCATTATTGTTGTTGAGATCGTTGGTGCTTCCTCATGTGGAATATTGTTCTTAGATCCTGTTCAACTTACCAAAAGGTCATATTGAAAAGTTACAAAAGATACAGAATAGAAGGTATGAGAGAAGTTTTGAAATGTAAGAAAAGAACATTTGTAAACCAAATACTAGAGGTGTTAAGATTAATGAGTGTCCATCAGAGAATTGCATTCAGAACTCTGGATTTAATTTATAAATTGACAAATAATATGTTGCTTGAATACTTGACTGATAATATACAATTCGTAAATGAGATACATGATTACGATACGAGACGTCGAAATGATTCTCGTGTTGAAAAATTCAATTTGACATTTATGAACAAGTCCACATTCAGCAGAGAGCTCCGTCTATACAATGACTTGCCAACAAATTTGAAATATTGTGATGATTATAGAAAATTTGAAAGATTATCAGTAACATATATTTTTACGAAATATTTTGATTGAGATTTAGTATTGAATGGATGTAATAACCTTGTTTGTTATCAATAGCTTACAGCTAAATAAATTTACTATTATTATTATATTATTAATGGAACTACTGTCAATTCAAACCTCTATTTTCAATTGAAAATTTGAAATGAGTTAGTAGACCAAAACATAAGCCGGGTTTCGAAACAATTTCATGAAGTTTACGCAAATGTTTTAAATTACTCAATCCTTCGGAAACAGAACTCAAATTTCCCTGCAAATATTGATAGTATGGCTTTTTCTGTCGAAATTGGATCATTCAAATTGTTGATCAATAAATTATCTTGACTGCAGAAACCATTCAGTTAGTTGAGCATTACCGCATGACTTTGAATCTTCAATTCTGAAATGTCTTCGTGTTATTCGTGAAATTTCTTCGTATTATTACTAACATAAAAACTAACGAACGTTTTTATTCATTGAATGCATCGGATGAGCGTATCGTCATCAGACTTTCTCATCAAATAAGTTCATGTATCTACATTGATAATAATAAATGATAATTGAAATCGATTTAACTCGAGATTATGGCGACTCCATTAGTAATTCCAAGTTGACCTTGACCGATCCCAGTACCCTCTTACGCAAAGATTCCTTAGGTCCTCTCAATGATACGCGAATTTATGAACGACTATGAAATTTTTCCCTTCCTAAATAATGTTGCATTGTTGATTGCTTGTCTGAGTATAATCAGAATTCAGAGATATGGAATCTATATAATGTTGTTCAATATCACGTCGATTACAATATTATTCGATTCAAGATGTTGAGAGTAGTAAGTTCCGTAATTGTAGTAATCTTTTTTATGAATACAATAAAATGTGCAGAGATTTTGGCTATTTTCCATTCACCACCGAAAAGTATGCATTTAGGCGGAGTTGCATTGTCGGAAATTTTAGCGGAGAATGAACATAATGTCACTTTTGTGAGTTCGGTGGAAATTTCTCCACCTCCGCAAACATTCACGCATGTTTTCTTGGATGATGTTGCACAAGCCAGCGGAGGTAAGTAGCTTTTCATAAATATAAAATCTCATTGAAAAGAACCAATAGCAAAAATAATCGACATACCAATTTGAAAAAAAGAGAGCCATTCTAAAAAAAAATTGAATGATCTCCTTAAGAAGTTGACATACAGTAGGTATAACATAGTTGATAAAAGTGAACAGAATCACAGTAGAAAGACTGGATACAGTGTTCATACTAGGACCGTTGATTAAAAGCCAAATTTATTTGTTAACACTTGGTTTCTTCACATGATTCACCGCAAAAAGACAACTAGTTAAGGTTATAGAGATATTCAGGATATAAAAACAACAAATCAAGGACTTGCATAAGTAATTACAAATGATTACAAGGAATATCACAAGAAGACAGTAGAACCGCCAAAATTATAGGTAGGAAGTGTGAGAACTATGTGGAAAGTGGATGCAAAATTAATATAAATTTAATTTGTTTTGTCAATATTGATGGTGGTTTACTAAGGTATAAGTTAATACATCTATACTAATATTCTAAAGAGTTAAGGTTTGTAAGTCTGTAATGCAAGGGTACTGGATCTACAGAACCAATTTTGAAAATTCTTCCACCAAGAGAAAGCCACGTCATTTGTAAGTGACATAGGCTAAATGTTTATTTTACTGAAAAAAAATGGATTCTTACTAAAATTTCAATAACGAAAACCGAGGTATGAAAAATGTATTTCATCACATGCGTTGAGGAAACTATGAATGTCAAAACAAAAAACGTTTCCACAATATTCAAAAACATATCATCTATCAAAAAATTTTCGTGGTACCATATGTTTCACTTGAAAATAAACTCAAATTCAAACACTTCAACTTATGATTTACACTTTATTGACTACAGAGCATGACACGTTTCGTCGTTAAAAACGACTTCTTCAGATGCTCACAGAATAATAACAACATTTTGAAAAACACAGGTGTATATATCACGAAATTTTGGTATTCTATAGTTTTGGTTCAACCTAAGATGTTCCATTCTGAGAAATGATTTCTATTACCTGAAAAGGTTTAACAAGGGTGAATTGTTCAATTCTATCTGTTCATTTAGCAAGTTTCCAGAATTTTTAAGCCGATTTATTTCCACTACTTCCCAATTATCTAATTGACTACTTTTCTCTCTATATTGTGTAGAATTTTGAAATTCGTATCAGAAGTATGGTTTTCTGTTAATAAATGGTTAGCATAATTCGAATTACTTTTATTATGAGCGAAGCTATATTCATGTTCCTGTATTCTAGTACCGAAATTTCTACTAGTTTTACCTTTATATATATATATATATATATATATATATATATATATATATATATATATATATATATATATATATACCAGGACATGTTCCACAATTCAATTGGTAAACACCAGATTTGTCTTCTTTTTTAAATTAGTTTTTATTGTTTTTAATGTGTCTCGATAAATTGTTGTTTTTTCATATGAAATATTAAAATTATGTTTACTTAAAAAGGTTTTGGCTTTTTGACTGACGTTTCCAAAGTATGTTAAACTGTTTTATTTACGATTTCTATCCGACTGATGAGGAAATACTAATCGTAGAGCTTTCCGATAGAGTTTTTTGTCAAGAATTCGCTTTCATAATTATTATTAACCGCAATCTGCCTAATGATATTCAATTCTTTATTGAAATTTTCTTCTGATAAAGGTATATTGGTTAATCTGTGTATCATACTTTGAAACGCTGCCATTTTATCTCGATATGGGTGGCATGAGGAGTTATGGATTATGGTATCCGTATGGGAAGGCTTATGAAATATGGAGAAATCGAATTTATTATTTAATCTTGTGATTGTCAAATCTCATTATATTTAATTGATACAAGTACAAAAAACAATTGATACTTATACTTATTTAACTTTAGACTTGACAATCAAAAGATTAAATAATGAATTTGATTTTTCCATATTTCATAAGCCTTCCCATACGGATGCCATAATCCATAACTCTCTAATAAAAACCAAATCCATAGAATATTTCAAAATTCCCTGATATATATATATATATATATATATATATATATATATATATATATATATATATATATATATACCTGTGTTTTCCAAAATGTTGTTATTATTCTGTAAGCATCTGAAGAAGTCGTTTGTAACGACGAAACGCGTCATGCTATGTAGTCAATAAAGAGTAAATCATAAGTTCAAGTGTTCAAGTGAATTTAAGTTTATATTCAATTATAATGGATTTACATCAAGTAAACGCGAACACTATTAAACATATGTTTTACTATTGTAGTTATCAGTATAACGACTTTTTTGGAAGAAATGCTAACCAAAACCACACCATGCTTCAAAGGCCACGTTATTCATGTATTTGTATTGATTCTCATCAATATAAATTATTGAATATCTAAGACTGCTTCAGTACCTGAAGATTACTTCAGATACTGAAGTCACCTTCAGACCCTGAAACTTAATAGAGTTAAATAATAGTAAATTAAAATTGAAACACTTCGCTCAAGTTTCATTGGATAATAATATATCAATAACTCTACATATATTTCGGATGGTGAGCCCATTATAGAGAGAATTCCACAATATTAAGAGACTTAAGACTGAATATTACTTATTGAATTATCCAAATCGGCCATTGCATTCAAAAGATATTACGAGTTTAAAAATGTCAATATAATCAAAATCCTACTGATATAATAAAGTTATTACCTACTGAATAAATAAAGTTTTTTAGATGTGTGGATGGATGGATGTTTGAGTTTTTGAAACGGAAGAATGTTTCCCTTCATTGTACCTATATAGTTCGAACAAATGGTTATAGGGGCATTTCACGTGGAACGGACAGGGAAAAAAAGTGAGGTTTTGAAAATCGATCATATTCGGCTCATTTATACTTCTAATACGTATGAAGGTGAACACAAAATATTTTTTATGTATAATGAATATTTCACAAGTTATGGGTTTCTAAAGAATTGACGTAATTGTAATATCAATTTTTTGAAAGTAGTTTTTCCAATTTAACAAATTCACAACAAAACATTCAACATAGCGATACATATTAGAAAAATACTGTTCTTTCTGACAATAAAATGAAAAAAAAAAAAAAAAATTTTTTTCATGTCCAAAACCGGAAGTAAACTTTTCAAACTTGAATGTCAGTCACTTCAACCAATTTGTTTTACAATTTTTTTTTCTCAAAATATAGCCTAAAGCCTACACAAGATACCCTAGAAAATTCAAAATGGGTTTCCTATTGGTTTAGGAGTTATATTGATTAATGTACATACGCGTCGCAATGGCCGTGATATCTGGCGCTAGCTTAGATCGAATGGTATGCGCGAAACAACTTGTCTTGTATAATTGCTGTGATAGAATAATTATAACATGATGAAACAACATTGTAACAACGCAAGAACTTGTTCATTTTGTAATTTTTACAACTTTACAATGGAAATCTACGCTAGAACTGTTTCTCTTCACAAGAAGGCCACTGGTTGTTGGAATAAAGCTTTGAAACTTTTTGGTTCCAGCAATGGTGACTGTAGACGCAAACCGGATTTGCAAAAATATTCTCTGGCGTTCTATATCGTCTTTAGTGAATGGATGTTTGTTTTAAAGATTTCAAAAATTTAGCCGAATCGTATAATCGTATTGGTGTTAAAATTGCTTTACTTGGCGGCAACTGTAGACTTTCACGCGCAGGTGAACATTTATGATTCCCTCCTAGACCATCGCATGGCCCCTTTTCGTGAAACGTTGCATGAAAATGCAACTCTGCATCTATCTTAAAACTTTCGTTGTGATAAAACAGATTCACAAAGTGTAATCTGTTTTTGAAATGTTGGGAAGCCCCGTCGGTTGTGAATATAATTTTAAATCCAACTATTGAATTTTCTGAAAAATTCTTGTGTAGTACCTTTTTGAAGGCATAGAAGGTGACTGTGTCATGCTTCAAGTCGTCAGAAATCATAACAATGCTACCGTGCTTTACTTCACTACCGTCTCTGTAGTAGAAAACCGAAGTTTGAAGCGTTGTTTGTTCGTTATTCTAATGAGCAGATTGAGCAGCATCTTGGACAACAAAACTATAATTTTCTGCAAAATCACATAGTACGAGAATTTAAACTTCATCGATAGTCGTCTTCAGAATTCTAAAATAAAGCGCCTGTTCCTCTGCAATGTAAGCATGAGGTTTCAAAAGGCCCAAAGCGTCACATAACTCATCTACAAAATTATCAGAAGATAAAACTCATTTTGAGTATTTTGCGAAGTTTCACTAGATGTTCGACTGCATTGCTAGATGTTTGTCCTCATTAGTTACTGGAGGTGTTTCGTTTGAAAGTCGTTTCCTACAGGAGGCACATACTTAAATTTCTCGTGAAAAGCCCTAGTTTTGTGCTAAACAATGAGATATTTTTCTTAAATTTTCATATTTTCGATGAAGTACCAAGCGAACTGGTTCAAAACAACGATCACCGTACGTCTCCATTAAAATAACAAGAATTATTATAATTGATTATTATAATTATTTCTATGAAACTTTTGCAGTAATAAAGCTGAGACATTTGAAAAAAACAAAGGCTATAATTTGGACATACCGGGCTTGCGAAAGCTAGTATATTACATTAATAATATTTATTCCACATCCTTGGAAGAGCTTAAATACGCCGAAACGAGATAAAATCTCTATAAAGTTGCGAGGTTTAAAACAAAATAGCGCAAACTTACTCGACTTGAATGCAAGCGTCCGATATAACTCCCATTGCGACGAGTTCACAGCTTCATTCCAACAACCAGTGGCCTTCTTGTGAAAAGGACCAGTTCTAGCACAGATTTCCATTGTAAAGTGTAAAAATTACAGAATAAACTAGTTCTTGCGTTGTTACAATGTTGTTTCATCATGCTATAATTATTATATCACAGCAATTATACAAGACAAGTTGTTTCGCGCACACCAACCGATCTAAGCTAGCGCCAGATCACACGGCCATTGCGACGCGTATGTACATTAATCAATATAACTCCTAAACTAATAGGAAACCCATTTTGAATTTTCTAGGGTGTCTTGAGTATGCTTTAGGCTATATTTTGAAAAAAAATTGAAAAAAAAATTGGTTGAAGTGACTGAAATTCAAGTTCGAAAAGTTTACTTCCGGTTTTGGACACGAAATGAATTTTTTTTTCGAATTTCATTTTATTGTTAAAAAGAACAGTATTTTTTCAATATGTATCGCTATGTTAAATGTTTTGTTGTAAATTTGTTAAATTGGAAAAACTACTTTCAAAAAATTGATATTACAATTACGTCAATTCTTTAGAAACCCATAACTTGTGAAATATTCATTATACATAAAAAATATTTTATGTTCACATTCATACGTATCAGAAGTATAACTGAGCCGAATATGATCGATTTTCAGAACCTCACTTTTTTCCCTGTCCGCTTCACGTGAAATGCCCCTATAATGATATAGCTAATAGCGACCGCATCAAAAAATATTGAGTGATACTTCTATTAAACGATTTTTTCATTGCTTTATCACCAAGGAAATTCAATAAAAAAATCGATGGGTTGCACTCCGGGAGTGCCAGCAGAAGTGAAAACTTGAATATTAAGTTGTGCATTTTTGATATTGTCGAATGGTTAGAGAATAATTTTGTACGAATTGCTTTCATTATCTGTATAAAAGTATTATTATTTATGTGATGGAATACAATATTCATTTATTGCGCTATCGTACACAAACATGACAATTGATATTACATTGAAAATTCAACACTTTAGAACTATTACAATTATTTTACATTGAAAAGTTTATCTTTCAGGAAAATCAACTTCCATCCATAATTTCAACGACTTTTCATCATCATCTTTACCAGAACCATCATCGCTAATCTCTAAAACTGATACGATAGGTTTATGATAGCTGAAGTAAGAAACGAACAGTTTTGATTCGAACCTATTTAAGTGTCTAATAAAGACCGCAATAGGTTTAGTCAATATCAATAGTAGTTTTGTATTTCGGTGTGCTAATATTGCGATAAATTGACATAGTTGAACCAGATTCATTATTCAAAAATTCAATTAATTGTTGATTTTTATCGTCTGCAAAGTTAATGTTGAAATCTGCACTCAAAATCATTGCCAATTCATCAAAGCTTTTTCCAATTTTTTTTTTAAGCAATGCAGATGCGTCATGAGAATAAATGAATACATTTTCGTACAAGAAGTCTCGTATAGCACGCAATGACTTATCTGGAGAGATGTAAACGGCAACCATAATAATAAACTGATTATCACCAGAGTGGCAACGACTTATACAAATATCACCGATATCAGAAACAGTAGCATTAAACATGCTGTTGTATTTCCCATGCACATCCATATAATTTGTACAATAATGAACTGTGTTCATATTTTGGTAAATAGCTACTCCTCCCGCTGGACGATTATTTCTTCTGAAACTCACAACAAAGTTGAAATTCGGAATGTCAATTATTTCATCGTTGCCCGTATGAGTTTCTGATGAAATTAACACATTCATCTTTTTAACAAGAGCGTCGATTGCTAGATCATTGATATGCGCACGTAAACTTTGACAATTTTCATTGAAAACAATTGAACATTGAAAAGCGCCGCCTTCCCCTTTCTCCATCCGTCTTACGAATTCTCGATCAGGTCACGTGTCCTGACGCGAGTTTAGAAATTTTTACCCATTCCAAAAAAATACACAGCGCCGCTAAAGAAGTTTTCACTTCAAAAACTAGAAAAATTCAATACCAGTAATCACGTCGAGTATTTGGTAAACTATCTATCCCAGATTCTTAAAAAGTATTGAATCCAATTCATCAAACATTTTGATGGAATTCAGGTATTTCGAATTGATAATTTTGGTTATCACCTACTTTCCGATAAAAGTCAACAATTGAGGTATGATAAGAGTGGATGAGGTATGTAAAACATATTTTGCGAAATGATCTTTCCAAATATCAGAGTCCAATGTTCAGATCTCTGGACATTTTTGAATTTTTCGCCCAAATTGTTGGTATGATAAACTTTATTTTGAAGATATGATATAACATGTTTTCATTGATATGACTCACACCAAGCTATATCGCAGCACTTTGTGAGATACATCATGAAAATTTTAAAGTTATAAAAGCATTCAATATTCTCTCCATTGACTTTGAAACCTTTCAAGCACCCAAAGTCATTTCTAATTCATTTACACTCAGCAATTATCTGAATTCGCATATAATTCTAATTCTCGAATGGAGGAGCGTAAAATAATAAATTTAGATATCCCCAGAAGAACCAATTCATAGAGTTCAAATCTGTTAATCGAACAGGCCATATATTTCGACCACCTCCACCAATTCAGCGAAAACCATATATTATTTTTGAATAATTACCACCAACCAAACTGATAATTGGTATTGAACATTCGTGCATAAACCACATTTTAATTCTTGTCATGTACTTTTGGCACATCCTTCAGAGACTCAGTTGTTTTCAAAAAGTTGCAATATACCCCGAATTGTAAGTCTCCAACAATTCTGGTCTAAAAATTCATCTTGGAGTTATGTTGAAAAATATCTTGAGAGATGCACCTCATGCGGATTTTCATCTATTCACAAATGATGATGACAAATCGAATATGATTCTTCCTCGTGTTCTTTCTGTATCTTCAAAATAATGGGTTTTCTCGAAAATCATCTTGAACAAAGTGTTCTCGAAATAGCCCAAGGAATAACTTCTTTATGCTTTCCATGTTTACCAAATAGGTACTCTGTATATTAGCTGGATGTGTTGAAACTTTAAACTTTTCTTATTATAGGAATTTGGAAATTCCTTGACTATTTAATACTCAAGGGTAAAACTCTTCCCAAGTAATTGTAATTACGTACCCTTTTATATTAGGCCTCACCTAGTAGCAAGTGAGTTTATGTTATTGTTTCGTTCTGTTTACGTTACATTTGTAGTAGGGAAACTTCATATAGTATAGCTTTCGTTTTAGATTGTAAGTTTTGTACACATCAGATTTTTTCAAGTTGCCGAATTAGTAAGTACGTCTCCGGGACGAGTGCAGTCCTTGTTGCTTTTCACATCACTTTAAATAATTTTTTGTATATCCTATTTCCAAATAAACTTTATTATTTCAATACAGAATTTCAGTTAGAGCTATAGAAGTGAAACCTGAAATTTAACAAGAAGTTTGTGAGTAATAGTTCAATATTATATTTAATGTTCAGTATTAGTGTGGGTACTGTTTGATCATTTTTAGAAATAATATTATTAAACTGGTTAACTTGAATCTTTTTCACAGACTTTTCGATCTCCAGAAATAGAGCTCCTATTTTCCTAATATGAGTTTATATAATGCTGTGATTTTCACAAGACTTTACAATTCCATAATTCATTAATTTCATTTTTGCAAGTATCCTCAGAAAAACAGCACTTAACAAAAAATGGTTCAATAATCAGAAAAACATAGAATATATTATACCTAACGGTTTTGGCGTATCCACTTCAAGGTGACATAACTCAGATCACGAAAGAGACTCATTTACAGAATTCGTTACATCTCAAGGAGACTCACTTACTAGGTATATAATCTGTACAAAAATATTCCTTGGTCGTTTACTCTATACTAAATATTGAAAAGTAACCAAGAACGATCAAATATTGAGTAAATTCACGAAACATTATACCTCTAGAGATATTCTAATCAGGGATGTTACGGAGCTTCGACTCCGACTCCGATAAGTCGGAACTTTCGATTATTATTACACCTTCGGTTCCGACTTCGGCTCCAAAACTTTTAAATCGAAGGTTTTAATCGGAGGTCGAAGAATATCAAATAGCGACGGCGGCCGGCATCGACCATTGCGAACAGGTTCATACTTGTCGCGCTGGGAATCCCAGCCTTCGTTACATGCGTTCAGTCGATGATTGCTTCTTCAGGTACTTGTTTATTTTTTACGCATAAGTGGCTTTATATCAATAAAAGTGATCTCTTTTTGATTTGGACCATGAAACCGAAATCAAGTTGTATTTGGAACTATTTTATTGAAATTAGTACAGATTCGGCAAAGTGTAAACTATGTTTGAAGAATTCCAGAAAGAGAGATACGACAACGTCATTAAAAGGTCATTTAAAGTCTGTCAATGCTACTGAATACGAAGAATCAATAAAAATAAACACTGAAAAAAAAATTCAGTAAAGCCTTCATGAGATACACTAGTATATCAACAGTTATTCCACTTATACACGCACTAAGGCATTCATTACAGTAAACCAGACACAAATGAAAAATTTAAAACTTCAATAAAATGTACCACTGACCAATTCAATTCAATATTTGGCGACCTTCAATCAAACAAATTTTTTGCAATAGCAACTTATCTGGATCCTCGCCATAAATCTAGATTTTTCAAAGAAGTGGTTAAAAAGAAGGTTGAAACAGAATTAACGACATTACTTGGTGTTGAAGGTGCGTCTAAAAATGAGGCTGAAGACATTCTTGTGAAAAAACGTACAAGGATGGAGTTACCAGCAGAAGCTAAAAAAAAATATTGTTGAAACAGTTTTGTCGAGTATATTGTTAAGTAGCGATGAAGACGAGGACAATGCCACATCCGAAAAACAACCAGTTCATGACAAATAATAATGAAAAGTATACTAAATGAGTACAATAAAGAAAAACGTATTAATATTAGTGACGATCCCTTATTGTGGTGGGAAGTATATGGAATTACAAACTTCCAGCCTCTTAAATGAATTGCTCACCAATATTTGTCGTGTCCACCAAGCTTGGTAACTAGCGAACAACTTTTAGTGGCGCTGGCCTCATCTACGACCCGTTAAGACATAGATTGGATGGAGACAAAGCTTCAAAGCTTTAGTTTGTGAAGTATAAAACACTACTTTTGGAGTCAATGCATTTGATTCAATTGGTTTCAAATCTTTAGTTTATTAAATATAATAAGTATCATCCTTTAGGGTTTAAGTAATTCATTTCATTAAATTTTTTTAATTAGAAACATGTGAATATTTCATTTTTGTCTATGTAAATTTACTATTTCATACTTAAAAGAAAAACAAGGTTGAGTTAATAATGTTTTTCTTTGTCCTTTAAAGAACACTCTCTTGCCACCACTTATTACTCTGCCTCCGACTCCGGTACCGACTCCGATAAATCAAATATAAATATTCCGACTCCGACTTCGGTTCCGATAAATTTACCTCCGTTACATCCCTGATTCTAATATAAAGTGTTATATTATCTTATGGGTACTGATATACCAAATTCAATGTTAATGAATAAGGAGTATTAAATACGGATGATCACCACTGGCCAAGGAAAAGCAGCGGATTGGTATATTGGGGTACTCTTTGTCCATCAGTTTTTTAAAATTCACCTCTATTCATTTCTTGTGCTCACAGAGGAATATTTTCTATACTGTTAACTTGCAAGCTTTCAAGTAAGTAACTCTAGATAACGAAAAAGCTATAGAAAGTACAGACGACGTTTCAACGTTCAAATTCTGTTAAAATATTTAAAGATTCCTAGTATTGTGAAAACAATATATGAAAATCATCGAAATCTTTATATCAAAACTGTAATGGCAAATCCTTTGAGTACTGTCAATGTAAAAAATATCGGAAACCGAAAAAAATATAGTGCTGCAAAGAAGAGTAACAAAACACGTCACCTTCAGAAAATGTTCAATCGTATGATGTTTCGAAAAGATATTTCATCAAATGATCCAAATCTCCATGGGAGCAACACTGGAACAGATTTTCCTCAATATTATATTCCATCAAGTGCTTACGTGTATCTAGAAGAAAGGTAATTCTTCAAGAGTTAATTAATTGAAGATGAAGAACTGGTTGAACAAAAATGACACACGAGTTCTTATTGCTTGACTGTTCTTCCATTGAATGTTTCTTACATTGAATATAAGCTATATACCTCTGAAGAGCATTATAATAATGTTCATGCACAATATCCAGCGTAAATTCTCATGTTTCAAAAATATCATTCTAGTAAATATATCTCCTTTTCAATTTCACTAATACTTCATGTTCAGCTACCAAAATGATGTGTTATAATCTTTCCTAATCGAATATATGAACAAAGAGAATTCAAATAGATTTACAATCATTTATTTTTGCAGAAAGTGACAAGAATCATTTCAATATGAACATGAATTCCTATCTTCAAGCATATGTCCACGAGTATATTGGCATTGGAGTATCAAATGCTACCATCCGAAACTCTAAATTCAAGCAACTGCTCAAGTCCAAAAAGTTTGATCTCATTATCATGGAGGCCATTTATTCTGACTCCTTAATTTTTATAGCGGAATACTTGAATGTGCCGTTACTTCTGTATACCTCTGTGGATGCGTTCTATGTGTCAAACCTTTTTATTGGAAATTACGCTCCAGCTTCCTTCATTCCAAACCTTTTTACCGGCTATACAAGCGATATGACCTTTTTTCAACGAGTGGATAATTTACTGATATCCATAGCATGCTACTTATTGCGTTATACGATTGGAATTCCTACCCATGATATTATCGTAAAGGACAATTTTCGAAACGCTCCCCATATTGCAGAATATATCAATAAAGCATCGGTGATGTTGCTGAATAGCGATTCAAGCATAACGGAGCCAGTTCCACTGATACCAGGAATGATCGACATTGGAGGTTTCCACATCAAAAAACCCAAAAAACTACCCAGAGATCTAGAAGAATTACTGAATAACTCCAAACATGGAGTTATATATTTCAGTTTGGGTTCCCTTTTGCAAAGTTCGGAGATGTCTAACCAGACCATAAAAACTCTGATTGAGGTGTTTTCCAAATTGAAGGAAACCGTGCTCTGGAAATGGGAAGATGAAGAACTGCCTGAAAAGCCACCGAATGTAATAATTAAGAAGTGGCTACCCCAAAATGATATACTTGGTAAGTAGAAAACACTTAATTAAACGCAATACAATTAATGAATAGTTATATCAATTTCATTGTGATATTGGAGTTTCATTTGATGCATCAGAAGTATGCATCTTATTGTTGAGTTTTTACCAGAAACTTTCGACCTATTGACTTTTCAAACTACTTCAATACATCTGGCATTAAAATGAAAAGCATGTGTTCATATAGCACCAAAACTTCACAATTATTGAAAAATCGAAATCCACTACGTGAATGTCAGTGGATTTAGCTACGTACGTAAAACGTGGCGCCTCCACTTTCCTCTGAGGGCTTATATTAGAAAATATGAAAACCGATATTGAATGGAAGCACAAGATAGACCGTTTCCTTTTTATGAGAAACTCATTTCTGCCACTTAGATCGCCTACAAGGATATAATTTTATATCGCTTTTCATGATTTTGTTTTTATCCGAGGTGGGATATTGAGTAGGTATTAAAATATGATATTCATCAATTGAAAACATGAAACCATGAAAAGGTTTCATTGATGGATCCTGTAGTTGCCAAATATATTATGCCCACAGAAACTAGACTGGACGTTGAACAAGCTAAGGTATTGAAACGTGATGCGATTGGGTACGCAAATCATGTACGAGAATCACAATATTTACTCCAAATAGTAAAATGTGAAGTTGTCTCGTGCTGTGGTGTGCAACGATCTAGCCTTCGGCGACTACTACGAGAGGGGTTTTTGCCAACACTTGTTTTAATTAAACAGACATTAAACGGGTATGTAACAACAGAAAAGGATGACATCGAAGGTAAATTCGCTCCACTATTACTTCAATTGTCTTTAAACCTGAGCGCGTCATCACATTTAAAGCAAGTACCGTATGATAGTTACTGCGCTAGTTGAGGGATACTAGTGTAAGCGATCTTGAGGCTTCTGTGGTGTATATTTTGAATCATATAAAGCCACTAACCAACACAAACAACTACATAAGAAGCAACATGAAGTTCCCATTGCGAAGATACGTCCTCAAAGAATAGCAGCTAGACGTGCCAGAGAAATTCTTTGTTTGGATATTAATGATGATGCCATATGGTTGGATGTAAAAGATGTTGACACCACAGATGTTCTTGACGTGATAAATCCAAATGAGAACGAAGTTACTGTCATGCCAGTTATAAATGATTTAAAGGAGTGGGTTCAAAGTCCGTCGACTGAAGATGATTGAGTTTCTTTCTTCTTTTTCTTCATATTCAATAGTTTATTGCTTTGTTATTGTTTCAAATATTTGATATAATGTTGATTTCATGAAAAAGGACTCAATTTAAATGGAAATAAAACTAATTTCATAACTGCTGTTTCAACTTAATAATTTTTCGATGTGAACATGTGAAGTCACACTAGGGACGGGGGGGTCTCAGAAATGTGACCACCTGTGTCAAGGACTGGGTGAGGGGTGCTCAAAAAATCATGAAATTCTTGTGACGTACTTTATGGATGGCCCCTTATATTCATTCATCTCATTTATATATATATATATATATATATATATATATATATATATATATATATATTTGAACGTAGAGATTCACGGATGGAAAAATATAATGGTATATTGTTCCGGGAATACATGCGTTGGTTTGTTGAGTGCCTGTTGGGAACTGGTAGACGTTTCGTCAAGGTCTCACTTGACATTATCAATGCTTCAAATGATGGTTATCGATTACTCGGAGTCTGGTGACTGAAAGAGAGATCGGTTTGCTGGCTACCTGTATTTATAAGTTTTCGTCGCTGTCGGAGATTATATCTGTGCTGATTGGTTAGCGGTAGCGGTGGCTTCGCCTCCTCAACTGACTGGTCTTGGATATCTCCTCTTGTCTGTTTTGATCTTTCCGTAGGTTGGTGAATTTCGGTGTGTCGTCTCATTATTGTTTTCCAGGTACTCGACAACTTCAGGGTATCGTCTTTCTTGTTCAACTGACCAATCTTCTCTATTTCGATGGCTTCTCTAATTAATCGGGTTTTGTAATTTTCGACGTTTGCAATTTGTTTACCACTGTCGAAGTTAATTTTGTGGCCGGTTAGGTGTTCGTGTTTAAATAGAGCCGATGATAGTTGTTTGTTTCTTATGAAAAGTTTGTGTTCTTCTAACCTAGAGGAGATTCTACGGTTCGTTTGGCCGACATAGCTTTTGTTACATGTTCCGCATGTTACGCTGTACACACCCTGGTTTTCTAGTGGGATCTTCTGTTTAGGATTTCTCAATTCTGTTCTGATAGTTTCAAGTGGTTTAATGTCGTTGATATATTACATTTACGAAGAATCCGTCCAATCCTGCCAGTTGTTCCCTTGATGTACGGTAGGACGGTTTTAAATTTGCCTTCGGAATCTTCTATTGGTTTCTTTCCCAGATTTTGTTGCAGATCAATCGCTTTTTTAATTGTTTTCTGTTTGTATCCATTCTGTTCAAGGGCTGCGGTAATTTTGTCAAGTTCTTGGGCTTTGTGGTTGTTGTTCGTAAGACGCAGTGACCTGGAAATCATTGTGTTTGCAACAGCTTGTATCTGCGATGGATGGTGGTGGGATTCGGCGTTTAGGTATCTATTAGTGTGAGTTGGTTTCCTATATACAGTGTGTCCCAAGTAGATGCCCAAAATTCTACGGCCTCCCAAAAATCCACAAAGACGGATTCCCTCTTCGACCTATCGTCAGCGCTTTCAACTCTCCAGTATATAATTTAGAAAAATATCTGGCTAGTATACTACAACCCATAGTGGAAGGAGCAGATTCTTATATCAAAAACTCAGAGCACTTCACTCACTTGTTAGACTCTCTCACCATAGATCCACATGACATCATCGCAAGTTTCGACGTCGAATCTCTATATCCGAGCATACCGGTAGAGGAAGCCCTACAACAAATAGCAGAAAACGAATCACTTCCAACGCATATCATAGAGCTGTCTAAACATTGTTTGAATAACGCCTACATCATGCACGATGGCCAAAAGTACCGACAAGTTGACGGAGCAATGGGATCGTCACTGTCACCCGCAGTAGCCAATCTTTTCATAAATTATTTTGAAAGGAAAGCTATACAATCGACAAATCTAAAACCAAAAATATGGAAAAGATACGTCGACGATGTGTTCGTCGTATGGTCGTTCGGTAAAGACAAACTTCTAGAATTCCTGGACCATCTGAATTCAATCCACCCACGAATAAACTTCACTATAGAGCTTGAGTATAACAACCAATTACCCTTCCTCGATGTACTTGTTATGAGAGGTGAACATTGCAAATTGGGACACACTGTAAATAGGAAACCAACTCACACTAATAGATACCTAAACGCCGAATCCCACCACCATCCATCGCAGATACATGCTGTTGCAAACACACTGATTTCCAGGTCTTACGAACAACAACCACAAAGCCCAAGAACTTGACAAAATTACCGCAGCCCTTGAACAAAATGGATACAAACAGAAAACAATTAAAAAACCGATTGATCTGCAACAAAATCTGAGAAGGAAACCAAGAGAAGATTCCGAAGGCAAATTTAAAACCGTCCTACCGTACATCAAGGGAACAACTGACAGGATTGGACGGATTCTTCGTAAATGTAATATATCAACGACATTTAAACTACTTGAAACTATCAGAACAAAATTGAGAAATCCTAAACAGAAGATCCCACTAGAAAACCAGGGTGTGTACAGCGTAACATGCGGAACATGTAACAAAAGCTATGTCGGCCAAACGAACCGTAGAATCTCCTCTAGGTTAGAAGAACACAAACTTTCCATAAGAAACAAACAACTATCATCGGCTCTATTTAAACACGAACACCTAACCGGCCACAAAATCAACTTCGACAGTGGTGAACAAATTGCAAACGTCGAAAATTACAAAACCCGATTAATTAGAGAAGCCATCGAAATAGAGAAGATTGGTCAGTTGAACAAGAAAGACGATACCCTGAAGTTGTCGAGTACCTGGAAAACAATAATGAGACGACACACCGAAATTCATCAACCTACGGAAAGATCAAAACAGACAAGAGGAGATATCCAAGACCAGTCAGTTGAGGAGGCGAAGCCACCGCTACCGCTAACCAATCAGCACAGATATAATCTCCGACAGCGACGAAATTTTATAAATACAGGTAGCCAGCAAACCGATCTCTCTTTCAGTCACCAGACTCCGAGTAATCGATAACCATCATTTGAAGCATTGATAATGTCAAGTGAGACCTTGACGAAACGTCTGCCAGTTCCCAACAGGCACTCAACAAACCAACGGATGTATTCCCGGAACAATATACCATTATATATATATATATATATATATATATATATATATATATATATATATATATATATATATATATATATATATATATATATATATATATATATATATATATATATATATATATATATATATATATATATATATATATATATATATATATATATATATATATATATATATATATATATATATATATATATATATATATATATATATATATATATATATATATATATATATATATTATTATTATTATTATTATTAGTATTAATATTTCGATTGTTCCCCATGAGGAGAGCGACTGAACTTGAATTCGCAATCATTAGGAATTTTGCTTCATCTATTTTGCTTCCCAAAAACGCTTCATCCTCTCTGAATGCTCTTTCTTCCGTTCATCTGTCCACTTTACTCCAGGTTGACGATTTACTTTTTGCTTAAACTTTAAGTGTGCGATTTTATAGCGGCATTCAGTGCGATCTTCGAGATTTTTTATATTGATCTGTTGTAGATCCTCTTGGACCTCTTTTAGCCACTCTGTTCCGCATTTACTATTCATAATTATATTGAGTAGTTTCTTCGGTATTCTGGACTATATATATATATATATATATATATATATAAGGAAATGAAATTTTTTGTGCTCATTGTACTGAATGAAATATTTAAGAAAATGAACACTAGAACATTCATTTGAAAAATTGAAATTAATCAAGAGAATGTTATAGCAGAGCTAGATATGTGAACGTGTACGATGTGATGTCTCCATTATCCTTCAAGGGATAAATGTTAGAGAAATATTGAAATCGATGCCACACCTGATGGAAGTGCGAGACATATATGTTTCGTTCTGCAAGGAACTCGTCAGTCGCACCACGTCAATCGAAGTGAGGCAACGATTTCAACCTCCAAGCATCTTCTTGTGACTTCAAGTGGAAGATCGTAGAGTAATGAATACTCTACAATTCCATCTATAGAAATCAGTAGAAAACACCTCTCTCAGACCTCCTATACCCGTAGGTATAGAAGATATGTGAAATTTCGATGCTTGGTGACTCTGTAGTCTGAGAGAGGTGTTTTCTACTGATTTCTATAGATGGAATTGTAGAGTATTCATTACTCTACGATCTTCCACTTGAAGTCACAAGAAGATGCTTGGAGGTTGAAATCGTTGCCTCACTTCGATTGACGTGGTGCGACTGACGAGTTCCTTGCAGAACGAAACATATATGTCTCGCACTTCCATCAGGTGTGGCATCGATTTCAATATTTCTCTAACATTTATCCCTTGAAGGATAATGGAGACATCACATCGTACACGTTCACATATCTAGCTCTGCTATAACATTCTCTTGATTAATTTCAATTTTTCAAATGAATGTTCTAGTGTTCATTTTCTTAAATATATATATATATATATATATATATATATATATATATATATATATATAGAAAAGATCATTACTGAAAAATCGAGAGGATCAAATGAAAATCGAATAAATGACAAATGTCTCGCCTTTGCAGACGATATTGCTATCATCACGAAACAACAGAACTGAAGCCATTTTCGTCGTTCGTAGAAAAACTACATGAAATTACGCAGAAAACCGGGTTACAAATTTCTTATGATAAAACCAGATGCATGGAAAGAAAACCAAAAAATTAATCTTTTCCTATAACAAAACATGATGAAATTCTGCAATTCGGCCATTTTATATTCCTCAGAGAACCTCCAAAGGGCCTACAAACTAACATGGGCGTACAATAACAAAAAGTGCATTTCGAAAGGCGCCAGATGGAGGCATTATAACACAACGATTATTCCAGAAGCAATCCACGCAGCTGAAACAATGGTTATTGACGGTTATTCAAGAATTAGAGAAATAGAAAAACACAAACTCAAAAAATTCTCAGAAAGACTTACCGGCCAATCAATAGAAACGGTATTTGGTGAAAAGACCTCAAAATGAACTGTATCAAAAGACAAATACGATAACGGAGGAAATCAGAAAACGACGAGCAAAGTTCTATGAATCCCTATGTCTACAGAATGAACAGTCCAGAATACCGAAGAAACTACTCGATATAATTAAAACGAGTAAATGCGGAACAGAATGGCTAAAAGGGGTCCAAAAAGATCTACAACAGATCAATATAAAAAACCAGGAAGATCACACTGAGTGTCGCTATAAAATCGCACATGTGAAGTTTGAGCAAAAATTAAATTTGAACCTGGAATAAAATGGGCAGAAGAACGGAAGAAAGAGCATTCAGAGAAAATGAAACGTTTTTGGAAGGCGAAAACGAAGAAGCAAATGTCCTATGAATTGCGAATTCAAGATCAATCGCTCTCCTCATCGGGAACAATTGTTATAAATATATTAAATATTTTAATATTTTTATAGTGAAAATTGAGAACTGAAATTATATCTCGAAAGTTTTGAACTCGACTGGGATTCGAACCCAGGTCTTCAGGTTTACGCCCCACTGCTTTTGGACCGCAAAGCTACAGAGGTCTACACTCTGAGATGCAACTTCAATTAATTTCTAACAACTCATTTATTCGTCAACTAGTTATTCGACGCTTGGATTTGTCTTCGATACTTGCAGGCGAAAGTGAGTGAAGACGACAATCCGAGCGTCGAGTAACTAGCTGACGAATAAACGAGTTGTTAGAAGTTCAAAATTTTGAGATGTAATTTCAATTCTCAATTTTCACTATAAAAATATTAATATATTATTCATGTCCACACGTGGTTGGTTAAACACGAAAATTTACTGTACTATATATATATATATATATATATATATATATATATATATATATATATATATATATATATATATATATATATATATATATATATATATATATATATATATATATATATATATATATATATATATTTCATTCATATATTCATTGATGGCTAATCTGTTGTGCTTCCATCAAGTGTGGTATCGAGTGTAATATTACTAGCCTTAATAAAGTTGATAGAGCTTTCTTTGATCTCTTGGTGAAATGTTGTTTTCAAATATATGGAATGAAAACCACTTGGCTAGTTTTCAGAACAATTATATTAAATTACTGGTTGACGATTGTTTCGGTGTGTTATTCCACTTTCAAAAGCTGACCTGATAGCTAGACAGCAAGCTTTTGAAAATGGGGTACCAAAGACCCCGAATTAATTGCTAAGTAACAATTTGATATAATTTTTGTGAAACCAAGCCAAGAGTTTTCCGAGAGTAGAAAAGGTAAAGCAGGTAATAACCGAAATGCTCATTAAACATGATTAACAATGCAAATTTTCTGATGAAATTTAATTTGTCGCATGAATGTCTTGGTATTTTCCTAGTCCTACATTTATATTTTTTTGGATTATTCGTTTTTTTTTTCAAATTTTCAGCTCATAAAAATGTCAAACTTTTCATCACGCACGGAGGAATACATAGCTTGCTAGAAGCAGTATATCATGCAGTCCCATGTGTAATGATTCCCGTTTTCTTCGATCAAAAAAGAAATGCAAAAAGAGCTCAATCCTGTGGTTTCGCGGAAAACATCAATTTCGAAGAATTGACCTCTGAGAAGTTGGAATTGGCAGTTGGAAAAGTGTTGAATAATCCTAAGTAAGTTTTTTTTCTATAATCACATACTGATTATGCTTCTTCTGAAGTCGTTTTCGACATGTTAGTGCCAAATAATTCATATATTGATATTGATGGTATATTGATTTGAATAACGCAATTTCCTCATCTGTTTACATCATTAGGAAAAGATTAAGAATAGCTAACTAAATAGGTAGATATAACACAAGTCACAAATGCAAGTCGTTGCCTATTTGAATAGTATGAAGTTAAACTTAACATGTTCAAGAGACATTATGAAACTTAAAAAATTTAGATGATACTTTCAACAAAAAAATTGTTTTTATACTACTGATTTTCTCGTTAAGTTTGAGGTCATATTAGCTTGTAAGAGTTTATTTAAGAAATTTTGTTTTGTATAATATCAATGATTTTATATAATTACTAGCTCGCCCGGCGAACTTTGCACGTTCATTTATTTTTCTCTGAATATTTTTCAAAAAGCCAGAAATACATGTTTTACTATTTGTTCTACACTATGTTGGTTTTAATTTTTATCCCGTGTGGAGCCAGGGACTGCAACAATTCCTATTATTTTAAAACAGCCGAATTATCAAAAACTTCCTATATTAACACGTTTGATGTTTTGAAACAGATTTAACTTTCCGTTCTATAGTTGAAAAGAAGTTCCTAATTTCGTAGCATCTACTTATCCCATATATCTCATCATTTATATGAGCTATTTGTTGGATATAAGTCAAAAAATGTTCAGAATTTAGTCAATTCCCGGAAATCAATGAATATGGTGGCTCTGGTGGCTGTACCAACAACGCCTATTTGAATTGACTCTTCGCTCAATATTTTGTCGCATCATTGGTAGTATTTTCTCATCAATATCAATCAAACTTTGCCTTCCAATATGGCACACAACGCTCATTGGTAAAATAGCAACAATTTCTGAACTCTAATCTATTTCAACGTTATAATTACCTCATATATAATTGCGTTAAAACAACCTTTTCATATAGTTAATTTCGATTCTATCGATTCCGATCAACTTCATTCCGAGATTGGCGTTACTCGTCAATTTGACTTGCTCTTTTATATCTTTGACTTGCTGCATTGCGAGTTCTGCGACTTAAGTTTTTACATCTAATAGCTATCATTTTTGAAAACGAAATTTCAACTGTAAATTATAGAGAACAATGTAGGTATTCCTCTTTTTCATCAAATAAACCACGTGCTATGTTAGTAACGTGTATGTTAGTCTATTCAAACTTTCCAAAATTTTATATTAAATTAAGTTTTAATATTAGTCGTGATAGCTCTAACCTAATCGAGATGTGTGATAAGATATTCAGTTTTTTTACATCTTCTATTTGAGTATTATGAATTATTTCTTACTTATATTATTAATTAAGTATTTTCAAATTTTCTAATTTTGCATGCAATTTTTTAAATTTTTACCCTGACAATAACAAGCACAACAAAAAAAATAGTGAAATTGGTCCAGCCGTTGACTCTACATTTTAGTAAGAAAACCTTTTTATGGGTAAAAACGGCTGTTTTTAGGGGTTTTCCTGCAATTTTCAGAATTTTCACTTGGACCGTACTTGGACTTCATCGAACATTAAAAAAAAAAGAATTGGCGAAATTGGTCCAGGCGTTATTGAGTTATGCGCTTAGCAACACATTTCGCGATTCATTTTTATAATACAGATTAATTTCTTCGCAATATCGATCATTCTTTTTGCCGAATTTGATTTTTATGATAATTAACTACTTCCTGTACATATTATATTAATGACTCGAATACGACTTAATATTATTATTCGTTTGTGAATTCATTATTTCAAGATTTATGAACTTATTCCAAACAAGAAAATTTTTTTACTTTTGTTGATTTCAGGTATGCAGAATCTGTTAAAAAACGATCCAGTATTATGCGTGATAAACCCTTATCGCCAGCTGAAACTTTGGTATTTTGGGTGAATTATGTCATTAGGCATAACGGAGCACATCATTTGAAAGTATCGTCATTGAAGTTGGCTTGGTATCAATATTTCCTCCTCGATGTTTCATTTTTTCTCGCCGCTTGCTTGATATTTTCTATCCTACTGATAAAATATTTGTTTCAAAGTATGATGGGTAAGAGAACTACGAAAAAAATAAAAACAAAATAAAGGTGTTGTAAACAAATGACACATTATTCATGAGGTAGATACATAAATAAACTGTTATAACTACTTCAAAAATAATATTATATAAACAGAATGTCAAAAAATTGAAAAACAAGACCAAGTGATTACCTACTTCAAATTGTTTTCAAAGGGCATCTATAAACCAATCGTATTGAATAATATTTGCATAATGGACAATCCTATGAGTAAGTTATGAGTTCAAATTTCATCAGAAATCATGCAAGAAATTCTGAAACAAAATATAACGTGAAAAATCTCATTTAAATTACAGTTAGAAAGAAGTAAAACAAATTATATTGAAATTAAAATACTCATTCTATTGTTTTTTTCCCTTAAGGCATATCAATGTAGTTTTGTGCTCAAATTTCAAACATCATAATCTTTGTGGAAATATCTAACCCAACTATTGAACAAGTGACAAAATAAACTATTCATTGAAATTAAAGCATTTGTTTCATTGTTTATTCACAAGAGATAGGTATTATCATTGATATTTCCTGAGTATTATTATGATCATTTATTCATTGAACTATTATTCAATATACTTGTGTTATTATAAGAAATACTGATTTCGAAATTGAAAGGCGTTAGTGAAAAATAAAATGTGTATTACTTATTTGCAATCAAGATGAGTCACGAAATAAACAGTAGGTACTTACCTATCCGAATTAAACTTAAATTGGAATGAAACTTGTTTTATTATTTCCTTTACAGCTATGTATTTAGGCTTGTATATCTCGAGAAGATCAGACAAGAAAATTCGTGATTTGATCATCAGAAGTAGCATCATGAAAATATCATGGGAGACAGCATAATGCTTAGGAAATTTAGGCTTTCAGATGAAAATAAAAGACTCTAAAAAAATAAAACTTATAGTTATTGGAAAACCTTGAAATCGGAATGTTATAGGTAGTTATATAGGCAGAATTAGATACAGTGAAAAAATAATCTTTACATTTAAATTCGAGCACTTCACTGTTGTGCCTTTGAGATAAATATTAGCAATTTCATTCACCTATATCCTGACTAGTTTATAAAGATGACGGTTCCAATTTCTTCAAAAAAACTATGCCTTCAAAGTCGTCCTGATTTATCAATCATAACTAGTAAAAAAAGTTAATGACAAATTAAAATTCAAATTACATTGAGACCAGAGGAGAAAGTTATATTTCAATTACGTTCAGTACATTTGTTTCATTTCATTTTAACATATTTTCAAATTCGTTCAATTAATCGGTCAGTGCTATGAGTTCACTTTCTTAATTTTACTGAAATGCTCGGATACACTGTTAAGAAAATATATTAAGTTTCGAGTTGATTATTCATTATCAATGAAAAAGTAGCTCGAAAAACTCAATGAGTAGTTTGTATTGAATTCTTCATAATGAATTATTAATCTGAAAGTAATTTTTGCCAAAATCAGTCAGACATCTATAGGACAAAGGGTCATCCATAAAGTACGTCACACGTAAATGGGGGGGAGGGGGTCGACAAAGTGTGACATGGTGTGACAAGGAGTGGGAGGGGTCCTAGGTTTTGTGACATCACATTTCAATAGCTAATATACTCGTATCTAGAGATATTGAATCCCGTACTTTGAAATATTAGTTAAACTGAAAAATATTTCCAACTCTAACATTATGACAATACCGTTTAAATTGTTTTGTTGACGAGTTCATACCCGTTCTAGTGACACGCGCCGATCGTTTACGAGCCCTTCGACTAATTCCGCCAAACGCACCGCACCTCGCGTGATTTTATTGTTTCTATTTCATTCGACAATTAACTTTCGCCGAGTGTACGTCGTTTTTTTAGTTGTGCTATTTTGTGGATATAAAGATATTTTAATAAAACAAGCTCAAAATGAACAAAAAGATAGATTTAGGTAATCTTTAGCTTAGCCAGTGATGGGCAAACTTTTTAAAAGGAGGTCCAGATGAAATTTAAAAATTACCAGTCAGGCCAAAAAACGAGAAAAATACAAGTTCTAGGCCTAAACCTTTTTATTGTTTAATTTTACATCATGCACAACTTATATACTAAAATGGTAAAAACTTCCAAACAAGTCACAAAAAATGATTAATCTTTAGAAGAGCATGAAGACGTATGAGACAGATGAAACTGTGACTGAGATTCTAAAAGTTGATCATAATCTGGTAGAAACTGAGATGAGCTGATTCGCAGTAGTGAAGCTAAATTATGGTCAGTCAATCGGTTTCTAACACTGTTTTTGCGAAGCTTCATAGTAGAAAACACCTGTTCACAGATGTAGGAAGAGGAATACATCGAAATTATCTTCTGAGCGTGAGATTTCAGGTTTGAAAAAGTTGTTTTTGACAGGGCCCTGTAGAACTCAATCTTCGAAACATTTAAAAATAGTTGTTTCAATTCAGTGTTACATTGCAACACAATTAGTTCTAGCTGCAGTTCTGGTTTAACTGATTCACAATCCAAATTAAATGGCATGCTAAAAATCATACCTAAGACTCCCGTTAACTATTATAGCTGCACAAAAAAGTTATCACTTGCTATGTGCAATTAATTTTAGGGGTTAATCAAAATCGTGTCGCGGGCCGGATCAGACTAGCCCGAGGGCCGCGCCCGCGGGCCGTACTTTGCCCATGACTGGCTTAGACTATACGAAACTTACAGTGCAACTTACGCTAATAAAAAAAAACAGCATATACAGGAAGAAGTTAATACCATATGGAAAAATTTGAAAATTAGTGACAATATCAATCCGGTTTACTTGAAGTCATAAAGGACCTTGCAGTTTTTGGTGGCGCAGCTGATAATCGACGTCGCACTGAAGCTATAAGGTGCTGTAAAACATTGGACGACTTACAAGCCGAATTTTGTAAACTGAGATATACTATCAGTCGATCAGGGTTATACTCGAGACTTCTGCAAAGACGAGCCGATACAGAGGATGACAAAGCAAGCGTGCCATTAGGTATTACAGCAGCAAACGCTCAAGCACCAATATTAATGCACCTTGATTATCGTGTAAAATTCCCGGATCATGATTTTGTGGTCGCGGAAAAACATAAACTGATTCCCTCTGTTTATGCAGGTATTATAGTGAAGAAAGATGGTGAAGGAAAACCTGAAGCTGGGACACATTCCGGGCCTACATACGTAGCAATTCGCAGTGGAAAGCATTCGTCCTCTAATGCAGAGACTCATGCCACAGATATACACAAACTTTCTGAAATATCTACCTTCGAAAACTTTATGGAAACTTGAGAAGATTTTGTAAAACCCGTATTTATTTTTACTTGCGATGGTGGTCCCGACGAAAATCCAGGATACGAGCGTGTTATAATTTCAGCTATACAACATTTTAAAGATTTTGATTTGGATGCTGTTTACATCCTCAGTCCTTGAATGCTGTTTTTTCGGAAATGTGACCACCTGTGACAAGGACGGAGGGGGGGGTCCTCAAAAAATCATGAAATTCGTGTGACGTACTTTATGGATGGCCTCCAATGATTAAAACAACTGCACTATGTTATTATTAGAATTTTATTTTAGTACTCGGGTATTTTACCCGAGTACTTTTTTTACAAATCAACATGACAACTTCGGTCAAGAAATATCTTCATATTTTAAATGTAGAGGATGGTGAATATAAAATAACAACATGTGAATGTGTACCTATTTAGAACAATAACTCGCATGAAATATATAACGAACTTCAAACATTTTACTAATTAAATTTAGAGATTCAGTATTGTTTAAATTGACAAGTTCCTATAAAATTCTTATAGTTGTTAGGCACACCTCAAAAATAAAACCAAATGCTTCAAAATGCAATTGATAAGGTTCCCATTAGACCGTTGATGTTGATTATGTACGTAGGTATATTTCTCATAGGCGATAATTTCATTTAAAGAATATCGTCCACATAAAAAGTTCTACCAGACTTTCAGTCACCTAGAGTGGTCCCAGTGTCCGACTCCTATGTAACACTTGCCTATGGGAACCTCGTAAGGTATCCCTCTCACAAAAGAACCGCCTCTACCTCTTCGTCCAATGAGCAACCCGTACCAACGGACTTAAACGGAAGGTACATGGTCGAGGCGGATCTTACCAACACCTTTGTAGACAGCAAGTCTGAAACCGCTTTTCAAAATTGGCCTGTTCACTTTTCAACAGCAGCTCCGCGTGGTAGGTGTCAATGATAGCCACATTATGGGCTATTTCTGACTTCTGTTTGACTTTATTCCGACGGTATCGCGTTTAAATTGTTACTATTCTGCTTGATAGATTGACAGTTTGTTGGGTTTGGTGTTAGAGATGGCTGTGTCTACACTGAATATGTCGCCATATTTTACAGAATACCCGTTCCAAGGTATCTGGAATTGGGCACTACGCTATCAAAAAATAATATAAGTTTCAATACATTCTTTAAAAAAATGTTATACTAGGATTACTTAGCAAGTACTCCCAATATAAATGCTGATCAGATTTTTATAGCCTATAGATTAGAAACAAAGAAAATATTCATTTACGTTTTTTATCTTCGAATTCAGAATATTCTCATTATAATACTTTCTGGTTTCATAAGTATCACCATTACTCTTAGCTCTATATCTTATAACAAAAAAGAACATTGAATGACTGATGTGTTTCCTCTTGTGATTTCAGTTGACCCTTGCTGTGCTGGAGAACAAATGAGTCTTTTGGTCCTGGGCCACAGATGCTAAAAAGCACAACTTCAGTTTTATGAAGGTTAACAACAAGAGAATTTTCGTAGCACCAACCAGCGAAACTATGCATGATTTGCTCGCAGGCTGACGTAAGCTCGCTCAAGCTTCCAGCCGTTACTGCCACCGACGTATCATCGGCAAACAAGGTTATCATTCCAGCATTGATGTGATCAGGGAGGTCATTAATGAATAACAAAAATAAAAGAGGACCCAGTACAGAGCCCTGAGGTACCCCCAGTTTATTAGGGTACTTACTTGAGTTATGACCGTCCACTTCTACGAACATAGCACGATCGGAGAGGTAGCTATATATCCATTCCAGGAATAATCCTCTAAAACCAACATTGTACAACTTCTCAATTAAAAACTTTGGTTCAAGGCAATCAAATGCACGAGAGAGATCATAAAATATGCCTTCCACTACGATGCCGTCATCGAGACAGGCATAAATGAATTCCATAAATTGACAGGAAGCTGATTGCGTGGATCTCCCTGTTCTGAACCCATGAGGATTGACTGACAGAATAGAAAATTTTTCCAGATAGTTTGACATTCTGATGTAAACAACTTTTTCGAATACTTTGGATAATATGCTCAAAATACTTATCGGCCGGTAATTAGTGATATCGTCCATAGCATCTCTTTTATGAACTGGAATAACTCTTGCTAGTTTCAGAACTGATGGAAACTGGCCTGCAGATACAGAGCAGTTGATCAGGTATGAGAGGTGCTCCGAAATGTAAGGGGCAACCGATTTGAGAATCTTTGTTGAGATCACGTCTGGGCCCGTACTACCACTATTCCTTAGACTTGATATTACAGATACTATTTCATCAGGCAGAACTGAATGAAAGAAGAAGTTGGAATTCATCAGGCGGTGAGTAGTGCAGGAGTTGGATCGCCTATCACCATAATGATCACGTAAACATGCATCACTCGCCCCTGAGAAGTATTCACCAAAAATTTCAACGACATCGCGAGGATCAGAAACATAATTGCCATTTACATTTAGAGTAATTCGTTTATTTAGAGCATTGGATTTTCCCAGTTCCTGGTTAACCAATGTCCAGACGGTTTTATTAACATTCTTAGATTCATTTAGCAGTCTCCTATTGTATTGAAGTTTGGTTTCTCTGAGAAGTCTATTGTAATTAGTTTTGGCTATTCTATAGACGCGTCTGGATTCGACTGTCCTCAAGTTCTGCGCAAGCCAGAAGAGGTTTTTCAATCGACTGCCCATCTCAATAATCCCGGAGTTGATCCACCTTGGTTTCCGATGGGAAGTTGCATGCATCTTTCTCTCAGGACAAGATTCGTCTATCAAGGATCTCAAAATGTCTATAAATATACAAAATTTGTCATCGACATGACCACCAGAATATACGGCAGTAAAATCAGCGCAGGAGACTGACTCGGAAAGTTTCATCAACCTTCCTTGAGTCAGCATCCTATAAGTAGTAAGGTGCTCGACCCTAGAACCAACAGTAGCATGGTAACAATAATTAATAATCAGTACCTTATGGTCTCCTATCAGAGGTTCAATCACCTCCGTATTTATGAGGCTTTTATCAGCATTAGTTGTTACATAATCAACCTTACTTACAGATTTTACTCCATTTTTGTTTGTAAATATTCTAGTAGGTTCAGTAGAAGTCACTCTCAGATCAAAGCTAGTGAGTAGGTCGTCAAGAGACAGTTTATCCGTGTCACGTGTAGCCAAATAGTTCACATTGAAATCACCACACACGAAAACGACCCGAGCAACCGACAGGCAGTAGGTTAACACGTATGACAATGTAGTCAAAAATGTACTGAAATTACCACTGGGGGATCTATAGACACCTAGTATACAGATATTAAAATCTTTAGTCTTCAATTTAATTGCACATAATTCACAGTTTAATTCAATGGAAAACCTATCGACGTTCAGACGCTGAACCTCGTAGCATGACTTAACATACAGAGCACTACCACCATGTTGACGTGTCGGTATGCAGTAATAAGCAGCTAGTCGGTATCCCGGGAGAGCCACAGATTCAATACTATCCGGCGAACACTAATGCTCCACCATACTCAAGCAATCCGGATCCTCAGCACCGAGAAACACCTCAAGGGAGTTAATTTTGTTTGAGACACACTGTACATTCAATTGAGCAATTTTAAAGGTATCACCATCCTCAGGTTTGACTGCGCTACTCGTAGGTTCAAGCGGACATGAAGGCACAAATTTAGGACTTATGTGGTTTGTGTTTGAGGACGGCGCCTCATAAAAAACTTGTTAATAGCAACTCCCTCCGGCCAGAATCCTGGATCCATAACTTGTAGTATATACTCAGCAGGAAATGAGAGTTTGAAAGATGAATAAACTTCAGGTTGTTTTGAATTTAATTTCTCACAAGATGCATTTGGGATTACTTGATTTAGAGAATTGATTATGTCGGTAGTTGATGTAGCGGGACTGAGTCTTGATATATGAAGATGAGATAAAAGTTTCTTAGGTGCAGTTTTGAGTAATACTGACTTAGATGTACCTATAATTGGTTTAACGTTTTTCTCGGGAAAATTCTTCAATAATTTGGGTGAATTTTCATTGATGGCTGACTTTTCAAAATTTTTCCTATTTTTCCTCCTTGACTCCACCACAGTCCATTCCGTGTCCATTTTTTTCGACTGAGATGTTGTCTTCTCGACAATATCACTTTCAGTGAAAATTATATTGTGCAGGAGTTCACGTTGATCTGAATCGATCGACCTAGGAACAAGTGTAGAGCAAGGATCGGTCGGTGCTACTCCGGCTGTAGACCGAGACGGTATTTTATTAGAATCACTAGCCATATAGGAATCCCGTACGGTTGTTATCTCTGTTTTCGTGATGTTTTTGCTCGCCCTGAGAAATTTGATTTCTTCAGACAATGAATTAATTTTATTGTTTTGATCAGTTAATATTTTCTTTAAGGAAGATACCTCCGCAGAAAATGAGGAAATTATCTTTTCAGCAAACCGATGTAACAGATCTTCAATGTTTCCTACGGTGTAATCAAGACTACATTGACACATTTTGTCTCGTGACTTCGTCGTATCAGTTCGGGTATTACAAAGTGTCACACAGCCCTCACAAATCCACTTTGAAACACTTCCATCAATACGCATGTTATTAAAAACTTCAACAGAAATATTCCCACACATAATATGGAAACTATCTTCACAGATTTTACATTCTATAACATCATCGTACCTATCAATTTTGTTCTCACATTTGGAGCAACATTTACCGGGTACGCGCGACATGGTGAACTCCTAGTGAATCAATTATAGATTCAAGATCAAGATATAGATATTATAGATTCAAGATCAATCCATTTGAGGTTCATTGAATAGGTTTTATAGTAATTACTGAATTACTGAATGATTACTTTAGGATCCAAAAAGATTAATGATCATCAATCAATTCGTTTGAACTGCTTGAAATTGCTACTTGAATATAGCTTATCAAAATTTCGATTATTTCTCAAACTGATAAAGATGAAAATTGAATAATGGCACTCCATTTGTTGAACACTTTTTAGAGTATATTTGAATTTTATAATGAAAAACAGGTGGGGAATTCCACAAAATTATCTATATTGTATCCATATCTCCAAGTTTCATAAACATACCTATAACTTTAGTTAAATATTTTTTCGTGAAATTCAATCCAGTGTTTTCAATTATTTACCAAACATTTCTTGAATTGATCGAAATCAAATCATTCTGTTCAGCATCTGAGGTCTCCGACACTTTTTAGTTTATAATTTCACGCAAAAAATCGAATGGAAATTTGAAATATTATGAAATATGAAAATTGAAATTATCTACTTTCAATACCCTCAAACCATTATTTCAATCCAGTATCACGTTTGCTATTTTTCGTAACCATTGATACATAGGATTAGAAAATTATGTTGAAATGGAGGAAGATCAGAGTAGGCATTGTAAGATTATGTATAAAATCTTACAATGTATTGTAAGTAAATAAATAACTTTTCGAAACGCACTTAATATCCACTCTTGAAAGTGATGGGTTCGTTCTCGTGGACAACATTTGTGTGAACAGCTTCCTGAGAGTTCTATTTGAAATATTTCGATATTCCGATTAAGAGTCCCAGTATTTACTAGTATTGAACGACCTGTGAATCTTGAAACTAGCTACACTTTTGCCCGCCTGGGCGTGATCTGGAGCGATTAGGCATGGGATCATTCGTACACATTGCGGACAATTTTCTGTAGTGCTCGAATGAAATATCTACAAAGCCTTCCACTCTCACTCTTGTTGTCATGAGTAGGAATCTTGAACTCCAGGAGAGTTTATACGTCCTTTCTCCGATAGAGGGAGCCAACGTGAATTTTTCACTAGATAAAATTGTCCTCAATTTGGAATGGGACCTAGGTTCGTTTTGAAAGTCATCGATTATCGATTGATAGTTTGAATATGGACTGACATAAAAATGACACAAAATAATATAGTTTTAGCAATTTGAGCTTGTATAAACAGAAACATTTTCAATTTTAACTCAGATTATTCAAATAAAATATTTAACTTACTGTAGAGAATTTTTGTTTTAAGATCTGAATATTAAGGTATCTTACTTGACAGATTTTCTGAAATTAACATTTTTTCAACGGAAAATAATTCGTTGAATAAGAAATAAAAGACTAAAAATAAAAGAATAAAAGACTAGTTCATTCTCAAGATATTTCTTGTTGTTTAAGTATTAACTTCTATACTTAGGTACCTGACCCGATGATCTGTGAGATGGACATAAGTTATTATTCGAAACCACGCCAATTAAGTTGCCTCGATTTGGTCTTGAAAAAATCTTCAAGTATATCGATAAACGTTCAAGATAACCGATCACCCGAAAAAAGAGAGATGGCTGGTACGTTCACTTCACTTTTACATGGCTTTCAAAGTTGTTTTCCCAAAGAGTTTAACAATATGAATACTTAATTCATTGAATAAAAGTAACCTGAGATCGGTGAAGATAAGGTTATAATAAGGATTTAATATGAATTTTGTATGTATTAAGTGTATTAATGTAGACGTAGGCTGAGACACCTCGAGCGGCGAGATGATATCCATCTAGGGCGACTCTGAGTTTGACACCACAGGTAATGCGATGCTGCTATGATCTCCATCATCTGACACATTTGAGGCGATGAATTAATGAAGAATATTGGTAAAAATGCCATAAGGGGATTAGTATTAAAGACGACAGCTGCATTCGTTATTTTCTTCACACGGACAGACATCGGTGTTTATTGTGGAAATATTTAGAGTGTCTTGAAAATTTTTGTAGGGAAATTCATTACAGATTGAGTCTTTCCATGAAAAACGAATTGTCTTCTATTCTTTTCTCAATAAGAACGAATTTCAACGACAATATTTGGCTATGAGTATAATCTCTTCGAATATTTTATATGAGTGTTCCGAAAATAATTTTGATTGTGCTACCATCTCAGTTTGTCATTTTTTTTCTGTGTCCTGTTCTCTGTCCAAAAATTATATAGCAGTTCTTGTTTTGAACCAGGTATCAAAACGACACGAAATAATATTCATAATTCTCATTAAAAAGTTGAAAATTGAAAAGTAATACGATTTTTTAAATCAGTAAGATCAGGAATAGAAATATCAATATTTTTCTCTATGTAAGTATAACTAAAGTAACTAGATACTGATAAAAATATTGTATATCTTCTCAAATCGGCGTTGATGTTTGGAGTTTGGAGATTTCATCACCTTGTTATCTCTCTCTCCAATTATTATAGGTGCTTCATTAGTTCTGAAGTATTATTTCTAAATTAGTGACTTGCATAATGTTTTCGAATGAATATCGTTCCGCGAGCCATTAAAAGTCCATTCAAGGTGAAATATTGAAAAAAAATCTTCAAATCGACCAGTACTTCGAAAATATTAATTTTGGATGAAAACATCCAAAACGATTACAATTACTATAGATATCTATAGTAACTCATAAATTCAATTATTCATTAGTTTTGACAAAGTTGTGATAATCAACGAAACGTTAACAAAAATAAAATTTTTCATATCGAAAGAATTATTTATATATATAAAGTATTATATATATATATATATATATATATATATATATATATATATATATATATATATATATATATATATATATATATATATATATAAATGAGAGGTAATAATAAAAACTTTTCTAAAAATCACTGACTGAACCATTCTTTATTCGACTAGTTTCGCCTTTTACAGCATTATCAAGAATGCTGTAAAAGGAGAAAATAGTCGAATAAAGAATTGTTCAGTCAGTGATTTTTAGACAAGTGTTTATTATTACCTCTCATTTAAATTTGAACTATCACAGAGTAGATTCATCGTCCATTGAATTTTATATATATATATATATATATATATATATATATATATATATATATATATATATATATATAATATTTTTTGTTATTTTTCCTGCATAGAACATTAACTACTAGCCGTTTAATCTAGGTCTATATTCTGGAAAAACATTTCATTTCACTTCGAGTTAACTGATAGTTCATTTGCAATATTTATTGTCAAAAACAATAATAGAAAACAACAGTGTTTTGCACAGTCAGTGTAACGCTGTAATGATCCAACAGTGAATTATTTTCAATGCACTGTGTTTTAGTTTAAGTTTATTGATTCCATTTAATCTTTGAGGATTGTAGTGTGTATCTAGAACTGTAGTACCTATTGGCAGCTAATGTACCTAATCGTATGCTATGTGATAATCATATACTGAGTGGTCTATATATATGTATATATATATATATATATATATATATATATATATATATATATATATATATATATATATATTCAGTGTTTAATTGGGATTGCAGTCTATTGTTATTATATTTGTGGCTCTTGTTCTATATAAGTCTCGTTCTTCAGAATGTGTAGTACGTACTAGTGACTCAACGTCGGCCAACAATTGCGGAATTTTGATATCTTGAGTATTTGGCTGAATTGAAAATTTTGGTCCAAGTGCCAAAACATCTTTGATTTCTGTAGGAATATTTATTGAGCTAATATTCTTGAACCATTTATTTGAGCTACGTATGTTAATAGTTTGCGAATCAACTAAATTCTGTAATTTGTTCATGTTCTTCTTTCTAATTATGTTAAATTTATTTTTGTAAGTGACGGATTGTCTGTATTTGAATTCTGAATGAATATGTTCGGGTAAAATGTTTGAGAGAGATATATCGAAATAATTTTTTAATCTTTCAGTTTTAGCCAAATTCTCAAGTGTGATTCTGATTTCTAAATTCAAAAGTTTTCTTTTTACTCTTTTTCAATTAAACACTGAAAATACATATCTACAGTCGTTAAACATTCAACTATATATATATATATATATATATATATATATATATATATATATATATATATATATATATATATAGTTCAAAGATTCTAATTCTAAGACTACTATATATATATATATATATATATATATATATATATATATATATATATATATATATATATATATATATCTTTAAATTTGATTTATTGTCTGTTTTAGACATAAAAACGACAAAAATAATAAACGATTGTATCCTATTATCATTCAACAAGATCGATGAATTTTTCTAGACGCTCTTAATATTCACTCTCGAAAGTGATGGGTTCGTTCACGTTGACAACATTTGTGTAGACAGCTCCCTCGGAGTTTTATTTGAAATGTTTCGATATTTATATATATAATGTATATATATTATATATATATATATATATATATATATATATATATATATATATATATATATATATATATATATATATATATATATATATATATATGTATATATATATATATATTATTTCGAAAGTTTTTAGCAATAACAGGCTTTTTTGATATGAAAAAGTTTATTTTTGTGGACGTTTCGTTGTTATATTACAACTTTGTCAAAACTGATTTAGTTTCAAATTATCACGATTCAAGTCGTGATAATTTTCAGATCAAACAATTATTTCAAGTGGAGAGGGGAGGACTGTTATACTATATGTTTTTTGTTAATATAATGCCCGTCCTGCGTAGGTTTAGTCTCACCTTTTTTCCGTGGATTGCACAACTTCAAATCCTACTCCTAATCCACAGAAAATGTACTCAAGATTATCTAATCGCTCTTGGATCGACAATACCACCAAAAAACATCACTCACCTATCTAAAATGACGAATAATAGAATTTGCGTCTACTTACAGAACAAAGTGGTAGTAAATAATTTCATGGAAAATATTGAAGAAATAACAGTGAACGGCATTAAAATCATGTCCAGAAAATTGGTTACACCTGCTGAAATGCTTGTGTTTTCTGATGTCTGTCCCACTGTACCAGATGAAATTATCATCAATGAAATAGTTGAATTAGGGTTGACTCCAATATCACCGATGACATATTTGAGAATAAATACCTCTGTTCCAGAATTCAACTACATATTAAGCTTTAGACGACAAATTTATATCAAACCTGGTAATTCAGACATTCCTGACTCTCTGGTTATTAACTACGAAAATGTTTCGTGTAGAATATTTCTATCAAGAGATGACCTAACCTGCTTCAGATGCCGAGGGACCGGACATTTAGCAGCGCACTGTCCAACAGTATCCTTAGAATGTCCGCAGGACAACTATCAGAAACAAAACCCAATCACTGAAACAGCAATCAACACCACTGAATCTATAGGCAATTTTAAGGAACCTCATACTGAGACAATTGAGAATACAGCTACTAGGTACTCAAAGTATATCAACAATCCAAACCCTCAAGAAACGAATTGAAAGTATTATTACTCCTTTACCATTAACAACTCCAGAAAACTCCAATAATTCTTATCCTGTATTTACTAAACCAATACAATATAATATCAAAGTACCCAAAAAGAAACAGGAGAAAAACACAGCGCATACACGTCCAAAAACCGAAAATCCAGAAAATCTCTTTTTATCAGTTGGAAAATACATAAATCAAAACTCCAGCAGTCTGCCCCTAATTTACGAGCAATTAAACGACATGTTTCACAATATATATGGCGTATATAACCCTCTAGACATAATCATGTACCTACTACACACAGGATTTTCCTGATTTATATAACATGCTCACCAAGATATATAACCTTCTAACTGAAAGAATCACCAAATCTAGAGTAACCGAACTCAAACAAAAAATATAGAAATTTATGCATTACAACACCATGGACTCCGAAAGTGAATCTTCTCGAAGTAGTTCCAAAAACTGAAAACACAAATTCTCAAATTTTAAACATTCACCAGAATTTTGCAATGGAATGTAAGTGGTCTCTTAATGTCACTTAGCGATGCTACAAGATATCATAGCCGAACAATCACCGGATGTCATATGCCTTCAAGAAACTCATTTCAAATATGATTTTTACCACAAAATGAATAATTATCACTGCATATATAAAAGTCGACAGGACAGAATACGCAGCAGCGGAGGGGTGTTCATATATTGGTCAAAAGTTTGCACATAAGAGAAATTCCAATCACAACTACCATTGAAGCTGTTGCAGTAGCTATAGAAGGAAGAAAAACATTTGTAACATATATTTACCGGAACGACCATGTAGTTTCCATGAATTATGTTCTTCAATAAATCAAATTCCAAAGCCCCGTCTCATCTTAGGAGATTTTAATGGACACAATTTAATCTGGGGTTCTACATATATTAATAACAGAGGTAGAATAACAGCTGACGTCCTGAACCACTATAATTCTTGTCTTCTAAGTGATGGTTCCAGCACACGCTTCAATAGTGCGACAGGTGACTCGTCTGTCCTTGACTTATCTTTTTGCGATAGTGGCCTACATGCAGATCTATCTTGGCAGGCTCTTCCTGACTTATATGGTAGTGATCACCATCCTATAATAATCGAAAACGTTTTCTATACAGCAAACAATGTACCAACTCAGTCCAAATGGAGAATCAATTCAGCCAACAGGAATGATTTTTCAGCATGCATTCAAGCTACTATACCTACATACAACGCAGATCAAAATATCGATAATGAACTGACTAAACTTGAAAATATTATTGTAAATGCTGCTAATACAATTATTGGTAAAACAACTTAAATCTACAAAAATACGGTAGTGCCCTGGTGGAACAAATAATGCGAACTAGCTCTCCGAAACTCAAAACAGGCCTTCAACAGATATAAAAGACATAAAACTATGGAAAACTTGATAGAATTCAAGCGCCTAAGAGCTATATCCAGATATAAAATTTGATCCGCAAAAAAATCATCTTGAAAACAATTTGTGACATCAATAAAAAGCTCTACACCAATGTCTGAAGTATGGAAAAAAGTCAGAAAAATAAGTGGAAGAAGTACCTGCCACATTAATAACCCCTGGAGCATAACGGTGCATTATTCACAGAAAATCAAAGTATAGCCGAATTATTGGGTAATACTTATGAAAGTTTCTCCAGCTCTAATAGTTTTAATCATGACTTCCGAACCTTTAAAGCTGAAGTAGAGGAAATGGAGAGTCAAATATTAAATAATAATGACCCAATCAATGCTACGATAACAGAATTTGAACCTAATGAAGCATTAAGTACCATGAGTAATACATGCGAAGGACCTGATCACATCCCCACAATAATGATAAAGCATTTGCCCTCTAAAGCTGAAGCCTTTCTCCTTAGTCTATTCAACACAATTTGGACAACATGTGTTTTTCCAAAAAAAAAAGGAGCCAAGCCATCATCGTACCTGTACTCAAGCCAAATAAGAATGAAAAATCAGCTGAGTCATATAGGCCTATATCGCTTACATGCGCAAATCACTTGAAAAAATATTTATTAAACGCCTTTCATGGACACTCGGACAAAATAGCTATATTATACCGGAAAAAAGCGGTTTTTGACAAAACCGATCAACTACAGATAACATTGTAGAACTTGAAAATTTCATTCATGAAGGACTTGCGTTGAAGCAAGCAATCATTGCTATACTCTTTGATATATGCAAAGCGTTCGATAGAGCATGGAGATATCATATCATAAAAATCCTTAGTGATGCAGATATTCAAGGAAATTGATTGACATTCGTTGAAAACTTTCTCCATAATAAAACGTTCAGAGTCAGAGTTAATGGTTGCTTATCAAATACAAAAATTCAAGAAAACGGTACTCCTCAAGGTTCAGTAATTAGTCCCATTCTTTTCCTTCTGGCAATTAATAGCATATTAGCAGGTATGAAAACTCCATTAAGAGCTCGAATTTATGCAGATAACCTTGTGGTATTTACGAAGAGCAAAAACATAAATTCAATGACACAAATGCTTCAAACTTTCTTACACATACTGACCAAATGGAGCTCCGAAAGCGTGAAATTTCTTGGTATGAACCTAGACAAGAAATTGAATTGGAAACTTCACATTACCAAACTGATACAGGGATGTCATAAACGGCTAAATGTAATGAAAGTTGTGTCTAATAAAAATTGGGGTACAGATGGACCTACTTTACTACTGCTATACAAATCTCTGATAAGGTCACTAATCGATTACGGATCCATCGCATACAATTCCAGTAATAATTCAACTTTATATTACCTAGAAGTAATACAAAATACTGCATTTAGGATTATTCTGGGTGCTTTTACTAGTACATCAGTCAAAAGTCAAATTCAACATTCCACTACACCCATTCAAATAAGTTAGAGCATGTATTCAAGAATAAAAATAGAACTATTGAACCAACCTATTAGAGGATCCGAACATACTCGCAACAACTGTTGATAACTATGCCTCAAGTATATCCTTTCAAACATAACTTTTCTCCCTGCAATTGAAAGCATCTAATATTTTAACAATATTAGAAGACTACAGCAAACACGATAATAATCCAACATTCATAAAAACAAAGCTCAGAGAAATATTACTGAAATATCCTGAATACCAACATATTTACACGGACGCATCAAAAACATCAGCAGGGGTTGGAGCTGCCGTAATCACTGAATCTTCAAACTTCACATACTCCCTTCCAAATTCTACAGGCAGAATCGGCAGAACTGTATGCAATTCACAAGGCCTTCAAATTCATAAACTTAAATCAGAATCACTGCAACTTCATCATATTTACCGATTCTCTAAATTCTATTCATACAATAAAACATATATATACAACACAAGCTATTGCCTTCTAGATCCAAGTAGAAATGAATATAGCAGAGGATTCACATAAAAAAGTTGTTATCATATAGATTCCATCTCACATAGGCATCGAGGGTAATGAGAAAGCGGACACCTATGCCCGATCAGCTACAACAGACGACAATGCAGAATCTTCCCACCAAATAACATCTGCAGACTTTCAGCATACCATCAGGCAGATCATCATACATTCCTGGCAATCCGAATGGCTCACAAACCCTTCAAAACAAAGTAGAGTGAAAGTTAATTTTAATAAATGGGAGTGCCTATCGGAGTGTCGGCAATCTCAAGTGAGGTTGACGCGCCTCCGACTGGGTCACACACGAATTACACACCATCATCTGATGAAGTGCGAAAATAAACCTAGGTGCGAAGTTTGTGATGAAGATTTAACAGTAGAACATTTACTAATAAATTGTATTAAATTCAGTAATGAAAGAATCTCATGTGACATAACTGGAGCGTTATCAAATATTCTCAGCTTGAACAATGTTAACAATTTAATTAGGTTCCTTAGGTTAACCAAACTATATTACTGTATTTAAAACACTGTACCGTCGCTAATAACCCTTATGGTTCATGCGACAATAAACTTCGAAAAAAAAAGTATTACATACACGTATGTAATATTACATATATGTAAGTGTAAGTATTAATAATAAAATTAATAGAGAGCTTCTTGATTATTTCTACACCACTTTTATCGATTGACGGATCAAGATTCGACAGACAAATAATATTCAGAGGAAATGATTGAATTTTATTACTTGGCACAATTTATATTTCTCGAACGACCTCATCTCTCTTTGAACTCAATTTGAACTGAAAGTCAATCAAAACTTAACCTTCAATAATCTTGCAAAAGAAATAGACATTTTAATTGAAAAAAAAATCAATTCTTTTGTTAAGAGGTGTAGGGAGCTTGATATATATTATTTCGAATGAAAATGCCATTCCTACCATCACAATCCAATGAAGAATTTTTTTAATCGCCCTCTCTTTCATTCAGTATACTATTTAGGACGTTTCAGGTTTCGGCACTTTTATTCATATCTTTATACTTTGAGAACTGAAGTAATTATATTCACATGTTTTTCAGTTTTTCAATTATTAAACTCAGAATCCGTTATAAACGATCTAGTGAATTTATGAAATAATACGAATATGAATTGAGTTTTTTTGATGAAATTTATAATTATTCTGAATCGCTCGTAAGTTCACATTATTGCCCTGATTATTTTTGTGACATGGGTTGCAAGAACTTGAATATTCACTTGGCAATTAAAACCGATTGCAATGAGAATATATGTAAAGGGACTATGCATTCATCATATTTTTTTTCATTCCATCAATCATTTCCTAGGTACATTATCGGAGTGTACCTAGATTCGATTACGAATATGCCTGATGTCATTATTGAAATTGACACTTGTTTACTTGGAGTAATGAGTAATTATTCATCTGCTATATCAACAAAGGTTTCAGTCGATACTGATGCAAAGTAGAATAAAATGATGAGGGGCGTTATATGGTGTCCGTTCTTTTTTATCTTATTTATTTCCAGCAATTGTATAGCGAAAATGATTAGCGAAAGAATTGTGTTCAAAGATTCGAGTATCTCCATCTTGAAACGCTTCGTTCATTATTATGAAAACCATTCCTTCATAATGCATAACGATGCTCTTGGAGATATTGATGTCGCTCAATTGGTAGACATTTTGCCAACATATCGAATAATTGGTGAAAATGATTCTCTTATCAAACCAATAGCTAAAGAAGCCGTTAATATTTTTTTCATTAAAAATGTTTCAGAAATAAAGTCTGCTCATCTGAACTTGAGAGTATTCAACGAAGATGGTTGTAATCTATTTCTTACAAACGAAGCTCCACGTGAAATTTGTTATCTTGAAGGTGTGAAGCTAGCATCAGCTTCTTTCGTCTTAGACCTCTTAAATGATCTATTATTCAGTTGTTTCACAGAAAATGAAGAACTGGATATCACACCAGTGAAAAAAGAAGAATTCAATAGTTTGAAGATATACCATAGATCTTTCAGCGATTTAGGTGGAAAGACTGTGAAGGTTTACATTCTGAATACTCAAACTACCCTCTGCAGGCAAGTCGTAATATTTATTATATACAGTGATTATTATTTTAGATTATCTGAAAATGAGGGTTAAGAGGTTGGGTAGTTATGCACTCTGAATTTGTTCAGGAATTTATAAGATTTCTCTTAGAATATTTTGTCATAGGATGGTTTTTGACCAACCTCATTGTTTCGAATAAATGAATATTTGGAACTAAATTTCTTAACTAGGACTATTAACATTTCATTTTCGTAATGAGAAGTTGCTCATTCGATTCGGCTAATTAGTCGAATTTTGCGCTTAAGTAGTGTTATCGGGGACTACAGAGATCCTCAGGAGCAATTATTGTTTTGAGGGATATTAATTTAGATATCCAGTGGAGCATTCGAACGGCGCACCTCGACTTATCCAACGATTTCCAGATATTGCTGTTGAAGAAACCTATGAATTGAAAGTCAATCGTGACAATTTACCTTTTTACGTAGAAAAACATCGCATTTTTCATCGCTTTCAATACACTCTACCAATACAGTCAACCAGCGTCGCTTCCAAGAAGTCGCGACAAATTTCTCCTGTAAGTTTTCGGCTAGTGATGCTGGTAAAATTAGATAATTACTCACAATTCTAATCGAGACACTCAACGAAAATGTGTTGGAAACGATTCTACACATAGCTGATGCCGATTTTCATCCGTCAAAATAGCACACAATTCCAATGTCAGAAATACGCGTCAGGTTGTAAGCAATGATGTTCGCCTTTTTTTTCCGAAAATATCGGAAATATTTCGATATTTTCATTTTATTGGAAATACCGAAATTCTCGAAATATTCGGTATTTTCAGAATTCACCAGAAGACAAGATATTGTTAACGTAATTCACACATTTCAATAACAATAAGTAGAATGAACCAAGAGTTATATCAGCATTTTTGATTCATTTCGAGCTCAAAATTCGTTATATGGAAAATTACGGCGAAATAAATGAATAGACAAGCCCTGAATCGGAACAAATAATTGTAAATCTATGAATTCAAGACAAGAAAATCCTCCAATGAATTCAAAACTGCCTATCGCAATGCTGATTGATAGTCATTTGAAGAGATATTCCCACTTAGATACACATACTTAATTATCAAAGTATTTCTATAACAAAGTAAAGATACCTAAGTAAAAGGAAGCATAGAATCTGATACGTGATAGTGAAGAGAGTTTCAAAATTTGAATATAAAGTTGAATATAGTTAATTATACTAGTGCGGGTAGATCAATAATAAAAATTAATTCATATGAAATATAGATCCACAAAACCGTCTAAGTCGGCCATGTAGCCAGATCATTAAAACTATAGGAGTCGTGTATGTAGCCACATCATTGAAAATATATGTAGGGAAGTGTCATTGTCATTAGGTGGAAGAAAACATATCACAGAAAAGCAACACTATTCTGTGATCACATTATAACGCCCCAACTTCATCTGTCAGCATTTAAAAAGGGCTACCAACATCCAATCCACCTTCCCTGTCAGAGAAACTGAAAACCATCACGAGAGTAGGAAATAGAGAAATGTCCACAATGAATGCACTCCTAAAAGTAATGTGAATCGGCCCCACCAGAAACCCCTGGTAGATTATGGAAAGTAATCGACGAAATTTTAAGGAGTAGTTGCAACAAAATTACAGTAACTGTAAGTCAATAGAACTGAAGCATTCAATTACTTGGGACACTCCGAAAGAAATATCAGTCTGCTTCACTCATTACGGATGAAAAAATATGCCACGAATTTTCATGAGAAATTTTTCACAAGAACACTCGGCATATGACAAATTTCAATATCCAGATCTGTAAAAACTTCCGTGTTACCAAAATTGAATGACATTTTGAGGAGTACATTTTTGATGAATCCTTGCATTTCTTAATGTAAAAGTGAATGGTTTCTCACTAAACACACAATAGAGCATTGTTGAGAATCAGGAAAGTAAAATTTAAATTCAGAATGAATGAAAAACGAAATTATACAGAAAGGACGATATAGAAGTATTGTCTAAGACAAAGGTAACGAAATAAAGTTTGATTTTAAATGCCGAATACTATCAGTTCAATTTCAACTACTAGGCGACAACAAGTAATATTATTCATGAACTTTTGTGTATATGAAATCCTGAAATTGCCATTTTTATTACCAGAATATTCATCAATGGTTTTGTAGAAACCGTGACGAATGGAACGTGCAATCCAACAGGTGCAGAAGCCGATTTTGTTAGAGCTCTCGGTAAAAAACTCAATTTCATACCAGAATTTTGGGTATTCGAATTTGAAAATCAAAGCACAAGGTGGACTGAAATGATAGATGCTGTAAGTAATATTCATGGAGGTATTCTGAATGAAATTTAAGCTAAAAATAATAGATTGAAGTGCACTTATGCAAATTGCAAAGCCAAAGAGTAAGCATTCAATTTTAATCACATTCTTAGCTTTAGCAACCTTGTCTAGCAATTTCGTCAAACGTCGTACATTCTACATTCAATCAGGAAAAACATATCCAATGAAAACTCTCAATTTCAGAATCACAATCTAATTTCAACCTTTAATTCCAAATTCCTGCAAACGAATTATGCTACAATTGAATATAAACTTATATTCAAACACTTGAACTTATGATTTACACTTTATTGACTACATAGCATGACGCGTTTCGTCGTTTCAAACGACTTCTTCAGATGCTTACACAATAATAACAACATTTTGAAAAACACAGGTATAAATATCAGGGAATTTGGGATTCTACGACATTGGGTTTTACCTAAGGTATTCAATTCTGACATCAAATTTTTTTTTATTGCCTTGAAAGGTTTAACGAGGGTGAATTGTTTAATTCTATCTATTCAATGAGCAAACTTCCAGAATTTTTAAGCCGATTTATTTCCACTATTTCCCAATAATCTAATCGACTACTTTTCTCTATATTGTGTAAAATTTTGAGATTTGTATCAAAAGTATCGGTTCATGTTAATAAATGGTTAGCATTGCAAATGATTTGCAATGTCTATTTGACAAATATCATCGAACGATGTTTTAAAATGTCAATAGGATGCGTTAGTAGTACGCTCGCGTTTATTCTCGTATTTCAGGGGCCTATTCGGCGATATTTTTAAGGAAATGAAAGTTTTTGTGCTTATGGCACTGAATGAAATATTTTAGAAAATGAACACTAGAACATTCATTTGAAAAATTCAAATTAATCAAGAGAATGTTATAGTAGAGCTAGGTATGTGAACGTGTACGATGTGATGTCTCCATTATCCTTCAAGGGATAAATGTTAGACAAATATTGAAATCGATGCCACACCTGATGGAAGTACGAGAAATACGGGAATAAACGCGAGCGTACTACTAACGCATCCTATTGACATTTAAAAACATCGTTCGATGATATTTGTCAAATAGACATTGCAATTTAGTAGATACCTACGGGTATAGAAGCTATGTGAAATTTCGATGCTTGGTGTGTCTATAGTCTGAGAGGTGTTTTCTACTGATTCCCATAGATGGAATTGTGGAGTATTCATAACTCTACGATCTTCCACTTGGAGTCACAAGAAGATGCTTGGAGGTTGAAATCGTTGCCTCACTTCGATGGACGTGGTGCGACTGACGAGTTCCTTGCAGAACGAAACATATATGTCTCGCACTTCCATCAGGTGTGGCATCGATTTCAATATTTCTCTAACATTTATCCCTTGAAGGATAATGGAGACATCACATCGTACACGTTCACATACCTAGCTCTACTATAACATTCTCTTGATTAATTTGAATTTTTCAAATGAATGTTCTAGTGTTCATTTTCTTGAATATTTCATTCAGTACCATAAGCACAAAAAATTTCATATATATATATATATATATATATATATATATATATATATATATATATATATATATATATATATATATATATATATATATATATATATATAGCGGGACATGTTCGACAATTCAATTGGTAAACACCTGATTTGTTTTCTCTTTTAATTTTGTTTGTATTGTTCTTAATGTGTCTCGATAAATTATTGTTCGTTTTAAATGAAATATTAAAATTATGTTTATTCAAAAAAGTTTTGACTTTTTGATTGACGATTCCAAAGTATGTTAAACTATTTCATTTACAATTTCTATCCGACTGATAAGGAAATACTAATCGTAGAGCTTTCCGATAGAGTTTTTTGTGAAGAATTTTTGACAGTGTTCGCTTTCATAATTGTTATTAACCGCAATCTGTTCAATGATGTTCAGTTCTTCTTGAACTTCTTGAAGTTTTCTTCTGATAAAGGTATATTAGTTAATCTGTGTATCATACTTTGAAACGCTGCCATTTTATGTTGTTATGGGTGGCATGAGGAGTTGTGTATTATGGTGTCCGCATGAAAATTATTATGGAAAATACAAAAATCAAATTCATTATTTAATCTGGTGATCGTTGAGTCTAAAAAATTAATGGCTTTATCAGATTCTATTTCGGTTGTAAATTTTATATTCGGGTGAACTTCATTAATGAAATTCTCAAAATTCTTTAATGAACGATCGGTACCAGTAAAACAAGTGATTATATCATCTACATATCTATACCAGAATACAAAGTGTAACAAAATACCAGAATACAAGTGAAATTCGGGTTTTTTGAATACTATTTTCCAACTCATCCATAAATATCTCAGCTAAAAGAGGACTTAACGGATTTCCCATAATAAGACCACTCTTACTACTATAAATCTTATCATTGAACATAAAGTAATTTTGGCTCCAACAAAGTTCCAATAGCATAATTATTACAGATTGAACTATTAAATTCACGTTATTTTCAATGAGCAAATCTTCAAGTAATTTATTTGTATCGGAAGGTGGGATAGAGAGAAATAGGTTAACTACATCGAAAGAGATAAGTGTACAATTACTAGGCAGTGTTACCTTTTCAATTTCATTGACTAATTCATAAGAATTTGTGATGGAAAATTTTGGTTTGAAATTATAATACGATTTTATAATATCTATGAGCACTCTTGAGATTTTAGTGAAAGGGGCTGACGTTACATAGATTTGCGGACATTGCGGGTTGGTAAGAGTTAGTCTATGTTTAGTGTACTCGTCTATTGAAACATTAACTTCTTTTAACGCATTTTTTAATTCTAACTGGTGATTTTTGGTTGGATCTTTCTTCAATACGGAATACTCTTGGGGTTCTATAAAGGTGTTTGTTTTTGAAATATAATCAGATATATTTATAGAAATAACTGTATTTCCTTTATCAGCTTTCGTAAAAATAATTCGATTATGCTGAGATTTCATTCTGATTGATTTTATTAATTTAGCTCAACGTTTGACAACTCCTTATTTTTGTTTTATTTATTATTTATTTATCGTATGGCGTTTCGACACATACAAGCACTTATGCAGCAACACAACAAGTATACATATATCAAATATTAAATGTAACAAACTTAGGTAGTTTACAAACAAACATCAAGATTATTTATGTATTCAATCGCTTCTGGCGTTGCAAACAGGAAATCCTCGGGGCTGCCCTCGTATGATCGTTGGGGGCATTCCTCTATTATGTGTTGAATCGTTTGGACCTCTCCGCAGTCGCATGAGGGGGAAGGGAGTTTTCCCCATTTGTTTAAAAAGTATGCGCATCTGCCGTGTTGGGTCCTAATGCGATTTAATGTGCACCAGGTTTTGCGTGGTAGATTGAATCCAGGGGGTCTTTCTGTTATGCATGGGAAGTTGTTGTTCGGCGGAGCTGTGGACCATTCGTGAAGCCACCTGTCTGTGATGTTAAACTGAGTATCTGTGGCAATTTTTGCGGTGTTTGTTGGTGGTTTTCTGGAGTGTAGTCGGTTTTTGTTGGCGTCTTCAATATAGTTATGTATTGGAAGTTCTCTGTTGTTGAGTATCTTCTTGTATTCGTTTGTCAGCAAGTTGATTCGGCGTAGATGGGGCGGTGGTATGTCGCTTAATACTGGTAGCCATTGAGTTGGGGTGGATTTGATTACGCCAGCGACCATTCTCATGGTGTTGTTTAGTTGTGCATCAATCTTTTTCACGTGGGCACTGTTAAGCCACACAGGGGCACAGTACTCCGCTGCCGAGTAAGCAAGACCTATAGCTGTCAATCTAAGTGTGGATGCTGAAGTTCCCCATGTCGAGCCGCAGAGTTTCTGGATAATGTTATTTCTGGTCTTTAGCTTTTCCGCAGTATTGGTTAGGTGAGCATTAAAGCTTAATGTTCTATCAAGAGTGACGCCTAAGTATTTTGGGTTTTTATTGTGATTGAGTAAAGTATTATCGAGGTAGACTTTAAGTTTTGTCTCGGCCATTTTGTTGTTTAAATGGAAGCAGGTTACTTCCGTTTATGAAGCATTAGGTTGGAGTCTCCATTTTCGAAAGAAGCTTCCCATTACTTTCAGATCCCTGGATAGGTTCCCTTCGGCTTCTTCTATTGATTTTGTTTGAGTGGCTAGCGCCCAGTCGTCGGCGTAGCCAAACTTTATTGATGTTGTTTTGGGCATATCTGCAATATATAGGCTAAACAACAATGGCGCGAGTACCGATCCTTGCGGCAGGCCATTCTTAAGCTTTCTGGGAGTACTGGTTTCTGATCCCATTATCACCTGAAAAACTCTGTCGTTAAGCATGTTTTCTATTAGTCTCGATGTGAGTTTACAGGGAATTTTTTGTAGGAATTTGTATACCATTACTTCCCTCCAGACGGTATCGTACGCTGCCGACAGATCAATAAACGCAACAGAGCTCTTCAGTTTTCTTTGAAAGCCGGCCTCGATGTATGTGGTTAGTGATAATACTTGGTCGGTGCAGCTACGTTCAGGTCTGAAACCCGCTTGTTCAACTGGGATATCTTTAAGTATTACTGAGCTTATTCTGTTGTAGATCAGTCTTTCCAGCAGCTTGTACATTGTTGACAGCAGCGCAATTGGTCGGTAGCTTTTCGGATGGTCTGCTGGTTTACCTGGTTTTTGAATGGCTATAACTTTTGAGCGTTTGAATTCTCGAGGAATTTCGCTAGTCTGCATGATGTTTGTGAAGAAGCGTGCCAACCAGATCTTCGCGTATTTTCCGCAGTTAAGGAAAATTCAGGATGAATTCCGTCAAACCCTGGGGCTTTTCCAGGGGTAACATCTCTAAGAGCGGCGGCTACATCTTCGCCGGTGAAAGGACGAGAGTGCTCAGTTTCTGTAGATTCGTGTTTAAGGGTTTTTAGATGTCCTCTTACCCTTTTTGTATGAGCTTTATCTCTGGGTGCTCTGGATGTCATCACAATGTGGGAGGCCACTGAGTTTGGTTTAATGAGGGCTTTCTGCTTTTGAGGAGGGTTTCCACCTCCAAGTTTTCTATTTAGGGACCATGCTTTCCGACTTGATGTTCGGAAGTTTAGATTTTCAACAGTTTCACTCCATTTTTGTTGCCTTGCTGCATCTAGGCTATGAAGTAGCTGATCTGCCACTTCCTGATCACCAGTTTCTAGGAAGTTTTGATATAATTCCTCACTATTTTGAGACCATCCAAGGGTATACTCTTTCCGGTACCCTCTTGGTATGCACTTCTTTGCTGTGCTAATTACTGCCCCAACAAACCGGGTATAGTTTTTACTCATTGGTGGTATCCATCCTAATATTAGGTATGTTTGAATTCTTTCAATAATAAACTTTGTTCATCTTCCGTAAATTGCGTATCTGTACAATTAATAAATCTATCAAAAAACTTATGGTTAGAAAATTTCGTTTTAGGTCCAACGGAATGTGTTGTAAGTTTACTTTTAATAAGTGCATCTAGTTTGCGCTTTTGTTTTGAGAATTTGCTATGAACGATACTGTAAACTCTAGATCTAGTATTACTATCTAAACTCTCAAATTCTATATGATGTAATATAATATTTCTATTTTCCATAAGCGTTCCCATACGGATACCATAATAAACAAATCCTCAAGCCACCCATATCCACATAAAATGGCAGCGTTTCGAAGTATGATACACAGATTAACTAATATACCTTTATCAGAAGAAAACTTCAATAAAGAATTGAACAACATTAAACAGACTGCGGTTAATAATAATTATGGAAGCGAACTAGTGTTAAAAAATCTTCACGAAAAACTCTATCGGAAAGCTCTACGAGTAGTATTTCCTTATCAGTCGGATAGAAATCGTGAATATAATAGTTTAACATACTTTGGAACCGTCAGTCAAACAGTCAAAACTTTTTCAAAAAAGCATAAATTTAATATTTCATTCGATACGAACAATGATTTATCGAGGCACATTAAGAACAATAAAAACAAAATTAAAAGAGAAAAAAATCAGGTGTTTTCCAATTGAATTGTGGAACATGTCTCGAGAATTGGAACACTTCCACAAATGCCACAAAAGCATCAACGATAGTTTCAGTTCGAAATCTGAGATAATAGTTTATATATAGTGAGGTTTTACGAATTCAACGAAATAATAATAATGTCAATAACAATAGATTTTTTAACTGAGCAGTACGACGCACGAGATAATGCCGCATCTGGTCGTATATTACTCTTTTCCAGCATATATTACAAAAAAATAAAACAAAAATGAAAATGAAAAACAATATATATATATATATAAATCAAATATATACCCAAAATAAATTGTAGATTATCAAATATATATATATATATATATATATATATATATATATATATATATATATATATATATATATATATATATATATATATATATATATATATATATATATATATATATATATAGGTGAAACTAGTAGAAATTTCGGTACTCGAATACAGGAACATAAATATAGCTTCGCGCATAATAAAAGTAAATCGAATTATGCTAACCATTTATTAACAGAAAACCAAACTTTTGTTGCGAATTTCAAAATTTTACACAATATAAAGAAAAGTAGTCAAAAAAAAGTAGTCAAAAGTAGTTAGATTATTGGGAAATAGTGGAAATGAATCGGCTTAAAAATTCTGGAAATCTGCTCAATCAACAAATAGAATTAAACAATTCACCCTTGTTGAACCTTTTCAGGCAATAAAAAAGATTAGATGTCAGAATAGAATATCTTAGGTAAAACCCAAAGTCATAGAATCCCAAATTCCCTCATATTTATACCTGTCTTTCTCAAAATGTTATTATTCTGTAAGCGTCTAAAGAAGTCGTTTGTAATGACGAAACGCGTCATGCTATGTAGTCAATAAAGTGTAAATCATAAATTCAAGTGTTTTAATTTAAGTTAATATTCAATTATAATGGATATACATCAAATTAAATCCAACTCTATTGAATAAAAAAAAAATTTATGCTACAGCTACTTTTCATAACAAAAGCTCTGCATTGATATCACTTACAAAACATGTTATGACATGTTTACCTATCTACTTTCCTCTATTATCAAATCAATCATTGATACATATTATCAAATTTCATTCGAGTAAAATTCAATAAACCGAAAGTCAGCTCATTCTGCTCGGATTTATTCCGAGGTGACATTTATTTATTACTGGTCTAATAATTTTAGGCATTTTGAATTATTCATGCAACGCACATTTGGTTCATTCGTATAATCGAATGTTGTCGATATGAAAATGAAGTAACTTAACTAATTCAACCCTCTGATTCTCGAGAAAACCGAATCAAATTATTCAATATTCAAATATTATTTAATTTCATTCATGAACATTAATCACATGAAGTGTTTGTTATATTCAGATCAACAAAATCTGAAAAAAAAATTAAAATTTATAACAATTTATTTATTTTAATTCAAAATTTAACTTCTTATTATGTGACAATTCATCATGATAAAACACAATTTATTGAATTCTTACCACCTCATTGTGGGGAACTTGAATTTTGTGGAAATCAAATTCAAAAGATCAATGAATACGAAATATACTTTGCAATAGAAAATGAATTCTCTCGAATATATTCGAATTTTTTGAAGGAAAATTCTGTGTAGAGTATTTGGAAACAACTTCAAAAAAATCATTAAGGTCAACTCTCCCAAAACAATTCTTCTTCTTTCATGTGCCTGGTCCAGTCTCCCTGACGTTGGCGATCACCATGGCAAAAGCTGTACGGTCCTCCGCCAAGCGGAAAAGTTCACCAGCCCTTCTAATGCCGGTCCAATCCCGGATATTTCTGAGCCACGACTGTTTCCTTCTTCCAGTTCCACGGCGCCCCTCAATCTTGCCCTTCAATATGAGCTGTAGTAGACGATATTTATCACCTCTCAAAATATGTCCCAGATATGATGTCTTTCGGCATTTTACGGTCGCCAAGAGTTGCCTTTGGATGTTTGCTCTTCGTAATACATTCTCGTTTGTAACATGTTGTGTCCACGGTATACGAAGCATTCTTCTGCGAAGCCACATTTCAAAAGCCTCCAGTTGGTTCATCGTCCTGACCTTCAGAGTCCACGTCTCTACTCCGTACAGCAATACCGACCATACATAGCATTCAACCATACGTTGTCTTAACTTCAGATTCAAGTTGTCGTTGCAAAGAAAGGATCTCATATTATTAAAAGTTGCCCGAGCAATCTCTATTTGGCACTTAATCTCGCAGTCCGGGTTCAGATCTGCTGTAATAATACTACCAAGGTATTTGAACTTAGAGACACGTTCGATTTGGCTTCCATCAAGTTCTAGGGTGGTGCCATTGTAGGGTTGCCTTCTGAATATCATAAATTTGGTCTTGCCTATATTGATTTTTAGACCTTGCGTCTCTCCCACGTCACCGATTTGGTTTATAAGCTACTGTAGTCCCTCGATTGTGTTTGCTTAAATCCTCTATACCATTATAATGCTTAAAATGCTTCATTATAATTATAATGCTTAAAATCCCCAGAACCATTATGTTCACCAAATCAAGTAATGAATACTAGTTCCGTTTTGAATATTTTAAGGATAAAGTAATGAATTGAGAGAATTTATACAAATTCAAGACAATTCAAAGTAACGGTCATTATATGCATTGATCTATCATGTGATAGATGAATGCATGGGCGTGATTCTTCACAGATTCTCATTTATAGATCCGTGGCTGTGCCATCTGAAATTTTTTAGTGACCCTATAACGCTTTCCACCTACTAATGATCGTAGGTAGGTTCTTTTTCCACCGTAATTTCGGTCGTTCAAAATCCGCGTTGAACTATAGGCCTATATAGGAGCTATATAGATGTCTGTCCTCCGCTTTAAGAAAAATGATAATAAAGATAGTGGGCGTGATTCTGGTATTCATTTCATGTAAACCTCACTTTTTCCTTTTAAATTTTAGTAGATTTAATTAAGTAATTTGAGTGAATAGATATGGTAATTTAGTGAAAGTCAATCATTATAGCTGACAATTAACTCAATTTACTGTTGTAATGATTGTCTACATGACACCAATCAATTAATCGATAGAAAAAAGTTGAGTAACTAAAATAATGAAAAGATTTTAAGAGAACAATATCAGGTATCAAAAATCTAGAACGTTTATTTTTCTGAATCAGTAATTTTTAATGATCAATTTATCAATTTTCGATCCCAAAATATCATTGGTGCTCTGCTTAATCAATTATTTTCCGATATTTGTAATATTTTGAACAGACAATACCAAAGACAAAATAAAACGATTGTTAAACTGATTTACACATATATTGAAAAGAATACTGCATGACGTACGTTTCGATGAGATTCACCTTTTTCAAATTGCTACTTAGCATTTTAAAAAGGTGAATCTCATCGAAACGTACGTAATGCAGTATTCTTTTTAATATGTGTGTAAATCAGTTTAACAATTGTTTTATTATGTTTATCGATTTACATCAAGTATCGGCCTCATCAATTATTAATAACAAAGACTCCCACAAATGTATAAATATCTTATTAATTATATTATATCGTTAATGATGGATTCAAGTTTTTTTTTGTTTTCGGAATTTGTGTCCTTATTATTGTTATTATTGAAAACAACAACTGGGGTTCGAAAATAATCAATATTGTCATTTATATTTATTATGAATGTACCTGTGTAATTGAATATATGTGGAAATAAACCACCTTCATGTTTATAAGAGACATATTTTCAATTTTCTAAAATATTTTTAAAAATTTCTTTTGACTTTTACAACGTAGAGAAATGTTGTCTAGGACAATTTTCATGCCTTAGGAGCGTAAATTATTATAAATACCCATATACTTAAATTCATGTTCAAATTACATTCATATGTTGATAATATCCAAGTTCTGAGCCAGAGAACACAACTCCAAGAGAATAATATCTCTTTCGGGAGTTGATATTCAATGTAGGTAATTCAGAATGATTACATCGATCTCGCTGGATATACCAAAGGCCCATTCCTTTAAAAGACGGAAAACAATTAGTGAACTACTACAAATGAAACGTGATAAACCTGACCATATTTGTATAATTACGTACTGATTCTGTCAAAAACATTTTCCTACCATTTTCGAGAGAGTTTATTTCGTTTCTCCGATAGAGGCAGGTCACGTGATTGAAGTGCGCTTTGAAAAAATTTCGAGACTTGATTCTTTGAATGCATGACACTGATGATTTCTATAATAGCTTGAAACAGCGCTTTATGTTATTTCCAACTTGTTCCATTCACTGTGGAAAGTAATTTGTTGTGTATCGTCAACAATATTTTGAAGTTTGAAGTCTAAATTTCATATTCATTGCTCATGGTTCGGTAGGTTGGTCGAGGGGAAGCAGAATTTGCAGTAGGAACTATAGTCCTTGCTGAGGATGGAATTGTGTATTACACAAGCTTCATTCAAAGTTCCGCTGAATTTGTCGTATTCTTCGTAAATCCTACGAAAGAATTGAATTTATCAAAGATTCTTATGAGTTTCGACCTATTGTGTATCTCATTGCTTTTTTAAGTTTGATGCTCATCATGATAGTCACAATTACTTTTACCTATCTCTTCAATTATGGATTCGAAAATGGTGGATTCATTTTTGTAAGTATTGCAAATATACAACAAATTTTACTTTTCATTATTATTATTGTGCACTGTTACTAGAAAAGAATTATTATTCCTGACTAACCCGGCATTCAACTGAGGAAACAATACTGGATCAGAAATATATTTACGTCTTCATCTTCTATTCTTTTATCTACCCTGCAGTAGACGCGCCTATGTAAAAAGTGCGCCACTCGAAAAATTTTTTCCAATATTTTTTGTTACGGCTACCTGGAAGGCCATTTAAAGCTGAAAATGCATTCACTCACTTGTTACTAATCGACTTGTTGCTTTTTGAAAATGTGCGGTCTTCCAATTGGCTGTTTAATTTCATCAAGGGAGTAGTGTCGTTGATGACGCACGAAGAGTTACACGCGCCATGTGAGTGATTTTTTATGTTATTATTTCCACTTTTGTGTTATTTACTGCTGAATAATCCATTTTGAGAGGATGAACATATTTTCCGTAAATTTAATTTTGCGTTGCTATGGAAAAAATCTTTATTTCTTTGGTTTTGAGAGAAAGAAAGCATATCACAGACAAAGCATATCACAGACAAAGAACTCCAGATAATTCCGAACGAAGGTCCTCAAATTCCGACTGATGTACCCGGTAATTCGTCCAACGATGTCTCAGAAGAAGAGCACGAATATCTAGAATATCAATTTCATCAGAGTGAGTCATAAGAAGAATCTTTCCAGGAGAAATAGTCCGATAGTAATGAAACATGAAAATTCGGCCCAGAACAATTCGGGGAAAATCCTTAGTTGAAAATCTGGCACATGTAATATCACAGATGAAGTCGACATATGTCTGCGGATTATCGATATGTCCTTGAAAGGTGACATTATGAAATGCACAAATTTTTGTATACACCTAATAAAGCAGTCCGTAGAGCTCACTAAAGAAAGAGACGCAAAGGGCACGTCCGCCACAGAAAAATAGGACGGTCCATTTTATTGTATTCACCAGGCAGTAAAAATTTAATTGAAGACCGGCGGAGAGCGACCTGCGACCTGCATCGTGACGAATGCCATGAACACGTTTGCAAGAAACATGTTAAAATAACAAATATTTTTGCTACTTGTCTTGATAAACACGCAAATGATTAATAACAGTAACTCAATGCTTTTCTGTGAATACTTTCATTTTTGTTCTACATAAAGAACTCAGCAGTGTTCTACATAAACATATATATTCAGTTTCATATATTTTCATGAACTTTTGTGAATATTTTACATTTAACGTATTTTTAAACTCATTCAATATATGTATTTATAATATCACTGTAATGAAAATATTTCAAACCAGGCAAAAAAAAGAACAAAAAATAGATTTCCACAAAATCTTTCCAAATAGGACCTAGCGCAGTTAGTGCTTCCGCTCCTGCTGCTTCTATCAAAACCAGCGCGCCTGCTGCAGGGTTAAACGCCTCGCTAAATGTCGAGGTGTTGCAGATATGTATTATAAGGATGAATAAAATTCTAGGAACATTGACTTCCGTCAGAAATAAGTTTCTAATTCTTACATTGGATGACCTTAATAATAAATTTCTCTGTCTCTCTTTATTATAGATCCTCATAAAAATGGTTATAGAACAAGGATCCAATCTCAGCAGTGGATTATACTCATTCATTACCATGAAATTGATTCTTGCCCTTTGGTTATATTTCACAATTATTTTTTGTACTGTTCTTAAAGGTCAAATTGCCTCTATTCTAATCAAACCAGAAACGTACGATTGTAGAACAGTCGAAGACCTACATCGTAATGACTTCATATTTTTGGTAGATATTCATCTCCAATTATCGTTACAAAATTCTTGGTTAATGACAATCAGAATTTCAGATACCAGATATAAATCGATTACGCTCAAGCGTTAAATATGGGCAGATGAAGTTGAACGCTTATCAAGTTCACATACCTTAACATTATTATGACTATGGGGAGATATGTCCGTGGGCGGGAGAATTGTTCAAATACAGATATGCCATCGTTCATGCTGAGTTTGATTTATTGATGGGAGTAGGTATATTTATTCAACCAACTTTTTTTGGCAGACAGGTCAATATGTCATCTGTTTTTTCCCCTCGAAGTATAATCGATTACACACAACAGGAAATAAATTTCTTTTAACTTCAAGACTTGGTTCTGCGGGTGGGAAGATTAGCTAAATCTACCCACACACGGAGAAAAAGTTTTCAATTTTTTTTCGAATATTTACGGCAGTTACAGATCCACTTCAAATATTGAAGTCCTTCCGAACAACATTGTTCTTGAGTTAAACACACTTATTGGACTATTTTTCAGATAAACATGTGCATTAAATTTTTATATCGAGACAAAATGAATGATATAAGACTTTTGAGGGAGAATACCATTTATCATTCCTTTGCTATGAATCCTCTTTCACCTTACAAGAAACAATTCACCTTCAATATAGACCACCTAAAATCGTCAGGAATTATAAACCACTGGTGAGTATAAATATTTTTCATTCGGCATTTTATAATATAAGGGCAAAATAAATATCAGTTTCTATTGAAAGTCTCTAACACCAAGGTATTTGATGTAATTCTATTAAAAGAATAAAAAAATCGTTCATAGCTTTCATAACACATATCATAATCATTTCAGAACTTTCATAATAAAGTAGTTATACAAACTAGTATCACAAATTGAAACAATACGTAATCCAACATTCTTATCGATAGAATTTCGAGCTCTTGCACTTTAAGAGCTGCCGAACATCATAATCACTACTGATAAATAAATCTCAGATAACTCTTCATTATTTCGATATTTTATATTAATAATGCTTTTGATAGTTTCAATGTATTTTAATCTCAAATATTGCAAAAAGATAAATTGTTTAAGAAGGAATCGTAAAGCTACACCTGAAAGTCATGACTTTAACCAAAATTGGGAGAGTTGGATAATCCCAACCTTATATTCCCTAAGCAATATTGTTCATTCATTAATTATATTTCAAATATGCATCAGCAGAATTTCAGCATTATTCAGCATCATTGATAATAAAATGATATAAATATAAGATAATCCTACAGTTCGAAGAGAATATTGTAAGTTACAGCATTGAATAGAGTTGACCAAATCTCTAAGAACTCTATTGCATGTTAAATCTGAAATAAAGTGGATTTTTTGGAATAGGGCTTCCACCCGAAAAAGCCCCCCGAGCGCCCAGCCTCAGGCAGGGTAAATAGCAAACTGATCATTTCGCAATTTCCAAGATAAACATGGAAAAAATTAAAAATGATGGAACTCTCAAAGGCGTTCTTGATTCCGATCACCAACCTTTCCAAATGAAAACGAAATTTCACCTTCATAAAAACAAAAGATTTCCATCTAGAATATTCAGGCCGAATCCTGAATACCTGAAACTCCACCTGAATGAAAGAATCATTTAACAAATCAATCACGAAGAATTGACCAATTTAGGGATCCTTACAGACAACGTTCTGAAAGATATCACACTTGGTCAACCTCCTCGCACCAGAAAACATCACTGGTGGAAAGCAATTTGCGACCAAGCAGTCGACAAGCGAATAGCCTGGAAAAAATATAACGCCCGTAACAATGAAGAAATCTGGGAGAACTTCCTTAAAATTTGAAGAAAAGGCCTTCAAAATAATGTGATGAGAAGAAACGAGATATGACAATAATGGGTATCACAAAAGTATTCTTCCGTCAATAATACTAGAGATTTTCACAAAACTCTCGCGAAAATGTTCAGAAAAAACTCACAAGATTACCAAGTTCCCAGTACTTCAAAACATCCGATATCACGTTGGGAACTTACTCGAAAAATAACTGCAAAACGTTTGCTGAATATTTAAACAACCTCTCCAATTCCAAACCCTCCCAATCTGGACAGACAAGCCTCTGACATGCAAGAGATTACCTGGATTTTGCAGCAACTCAAAAACATCAAAACACATAATAAGATGGTATTATTCCGGAACTGTGAAAACTGAATCATTCTGTACTGACGCAAAAATTTTATCATTTATTGTCAGAGGTACAAGACGAAACAGATAATAGATGATTGAAAATACGAGCTAATGCGCTTCCGTTTCACAAAAAGGGGGTACAAGATGGATATCAATTATTACAGGCGAGTTTTTTACTCTCGGTTTCTTACAAAACTTTTTTTTAAATACTCCTTAACAAGGTAGAACACTAAGCGGATCCACTGATTGTTGAAAACCATATTGGATTAAGAAAAAGCAGGTCATCTGGTGAATTGATCAGGACTTTGAGAATGAAAATACAAATGAGGGAATGCAGAAATACAATAATCACATTCATTGACTTCAAGAAAGCATATGATTCGATAGGCAGGGAAAGTAATTTTGAAATCATGGAAGAATTTGGGATCGTTCGAAAGACCCGAAACATTAGGTATAGAATAGACAGTTACAGTTAAAACTTCAAAAGTGAAATTAATGTGTGAAGTATCATATTCCTTCGAATTCGAAACCAGTTTACGGCATGGGTACGGATTTTCATAAATCCTCTTCAACATTCTAGAAAAGATAATTAGGGAATTGTTTGACTTTCAGCACATGTGAAGGTCAAACAAGTGAGTATCGAGGAAAACATTGCGAAAAAGAGGGTTGAATAAATGTCAAATATCTCGCTTTCGCAGACAATACCGCTATCATCTCAACCAAGAGAAATGAACAGATTCTCACCGTGGAGAACCCACAAGAAATTTCTCAGAAAACCACACAACACATTAATTATGGCAAAGCCAAATGCTAGGAGAGACACTCTAAAAATTAATCTCCTTCAATCACAAAACATACTAATTTACAGTAACATTCCTCAGGTTTATATTGTATCGCTAACGAGCAAAGAGTAACCGAGCTTCATATGGTCTACAAGCTAACATGGGCGTACTATAATAAAAAGTGCATTTCGAGAGGCGCTAAATTGAATCATTAAAACTCAGTGATTCTTCAGAAGCAATCTACACATCTGAAACAATGGTTATTGTCGCTTATACAGAAATTCGAGAAAGAAATACAAATTTCAATTAATGTGAACTGCATTTTGACGAAAACAACTCAGAACAAACTTTATACAAAAGGCAAATTCAATAACGAAAGAAATCATAAAAGGACGAATAACATCGTTCGTGCATAATGCATATATCTACAGGATGAAACACTCCAAAGTATCGAAGGAATTACTCGATATAATTATGAATAGTAAATGCGGAGCAGAGTCGCTAAAAGGCTCAAACTGGCCAAAAGAAGTCTAAAACAATCTTAAGCAGATCACAGGGAGTACCACTATAAAATCGCTCATGTGAAGTTTGGTCAAGAATCATCGCGCCAATCTCGATTAAAATCGACAGATGAGCGAAAGAAAGAACACCTTTAGAGAATGAAGCGTGTTTGGATAGCAATAAGTTGATCAAACGCTTTAAAGAGTGTGAATTCAAGTTCAATTGCTTTCCTGATTGGGAATAGTCATGATAATAATAACGACATCGATCAATAGATAGATGGATAGATAGAAGTTGATTCATTCTCAATAAACGCAATAATCATATCCATGGATACAGAAGATGTCAAGAATTTAGAAAGCATAAATATGAATATTTGCGAGCATTTATGAATATTGTAAAAGTATGAAATAAATAGGATAAATCACAATCTAGAATTCATAGAACGTTTGAAGCAATAAACTGATATAATCTGAAAATGATGGAGAGCAAGCCACACGGAAAGCGCCCACCAGGAAGACCCCCAAAAAGGTTACAAGAAAGCTGGCAGTCCACCTCGCAAGAAACCATCCAGAGACGGCTTCAGCAAGCAACAGACCAGTAGGTCTATTTGAAAGAATAAGAAGAATCTGAAAATAATGTATAAAGTAAAGTATCCATATATAAGTCATAAATATCAAACACATATCCAACACAAACACGAAATATTATATCATTAGCTTATGAAATATGCAAAGTATTTCTTAAGCGTGTAGTAAGCCTTTGACATCAGGAACATTTTAATTCTGTTCCTGAGCAAATTCAGTAGAAAGCCCCAAACGAGCACATAGTCGCGTCAATGAAGCCTTTGCTTCGAAAGTCCTCAAGAACAGCTCCGATTTTGATGAAGTTTTTTTTTTTCAAATTTTGTGTTTTTATATTATTTAAAATCAGAGACCCCTTGGAGCGGGGACGGAACTATTTATATTGTTTAAACAATATCAACGACATTCATATGAAAATTTCAGTTTGGTCTCTGTTTTTTTGTAAAAAAATCTCCATATATGTATCTGTATAATCAAAATTTCTGTGTAATGTTACACTCAAGCCAATTTGAAGGGGTGATAAATAAGAACGTGCTCTCACAGCAGACAAAATTGCATGTGCGATTGATGTTTTTTTGTTGACTTTATTATCGACATTTTTTCCCTCTTGTTCTTTCTTATAATTTCATGGAGTAATTAATAACTTCAATAATTGAAGAATAACATCCATCAATTCTGTTTCAGAGAACATTTCATCACTACCAAGATAATTATTATTATTGAAGATTTATTTACAGATGTCTGTGTAGATTGAATCTGCGACCTCCTTGGTTTTTCTAATATTATCGTCCTCAGCATACAAACAAGACCCTACAAAAGATCGATTTAGAATGTCATGATGTTTTTTCTTAAAACAGAAAAGAGTAGACAGTCCTTGGTAATTTGATACGATAAGATCTTCTTCAAAGTGTTCCTTTAATCGACGCTTAAGAGTTTTAGGAGAAGGCGGATTATCACCTACTACATCCATCGGCTCTTTCAAGGCTGCGGTTTAGTCCATTCAAAGAAACAAGTCTTAGGTTTCTTTGATACCATTTCTGAACGAAAACGAATATCGTGAATCTAAAAACTGTTTTCGAATCTTGAACATTTTCTCCAGGTAACATAAAGTAACATAATTTTAAAGTTGAAGAATTGCATCAATAGTTCGAAAAATCAAATGTTCAAATTACTCCTTTTTTTCACGCATAAATTGTCCACATTTAGGAATTAATTAAAAATATTCACTCTCATATTGGACAATTTTGAAATATGTTAACACCTAGAGAATTTATTCAACTTTATATTGGTAAAGGATTGAAGGCCTATGATTAATTAGTTTAGAAAACTAATCAAAGAAGTCGAGACTTCATCAAAAATCGATCGGAGATTCAGAAATAAACGCGTTACTATGCAACTTTTCTTACATCATAGTTCACACGTTTTCCGCGATCAGACAAAGCGCTAATATAGATCTTGAAATAACAGATGATGTGCTAAGGAACCGATAGGTGTCGTAGATGCAAGATTTATTTATTATGTTATGATGAGCGAGTGATAACATTGACACTCCAGAAAGAGAGAGAAGGCTGTAATATTTTCTCTTTCCATATATATTTCATGATTCCAAATTATAAAACATTTGTTGAATCTGGGCGTCTTGCAGACAGAAGACAAACCAAGGTCATGTCGAGAATGATTTACGACTTCGGTAGAGAGTAGGAGAAATATTCAACTTGGAATGAATACAGATATACCTACTCATATAGAGTTAGTATATATTTATGAATTCATAAATTATTTACTAGTCCCGTCAAAATAGACAAAAATAAGTCATAACCCAGGAAAAATTCGCATAGAGCTGAAAATTGGGAGAGACGTTGAATACGTCATTATAAATAAAATGTCAAAAGTCCCCATCGATCGCACTTCTGCAAAAAATTTTATTAAAGGTGAAAAGTGCAAAATTCAGGTTTTTTCCATTTTTCTCGAAAACGGTGAGTTTTATCGTGAAAATAGGTCAGACAAAAGTTGTAGATCATACAATTCTTTACAAAAATGGTCCAGTCACTTTTTTACTCACGATTCACCATTCGTGAGATATCGCGGTTTTCATTATTCGAAACTTCATACTTTACACAATATGTACTAAGACGCAGCCTGTACACGTCATCGAACGTTCAATATACATGAGAATAAAAAACTATTGGTTTGTGTTATAAAATGAATGAGTATTTTGAAATAACAGACCATACTGTCAGTCCCTTATTCCCTTCGTCGGTAACCTTGAGTAACATCTGCTAGCTACGTCATTGTTCGAGTGTGGAGGGTCGCATACCTGTCTATTTGTGGAGGAACCGAACGAAATAACTCCGTATACACTGTTAGTTTTGAAAATTCCTTTGCAGTAAGCAGACGTGCTTATTAGTAATATTTTCAATTTTAATTTGTGCTGTTAAATAATTTTAACAAAATGTCAGAAGTTTGTTTCATTTGTGATAAACCTTTGACAGAAAGTAAAGTTGTTGTTGTTGATCGTGGAATGAAGACTTTGATTGATGCAAGTGTTGAAAGAAATGATAAGTTTTTTGAATACTTGAAAGACAAGCAATCTGTGACAGTCCACGTGCAGTGTCGTAAAATCTACACTCGAAAAAATAGTATTGCTGCATCTAAAAGGCAGCGCGAGACAGAACAAGGTAGTACATCCACGGTAAGTCCACCTCATACTAGAGCACGAGAAAGTGGGCCACATTTCGACTTCAAAAGATATTGTTTATTTTGCGGCGATGAAGCAAATGTAGAAACTGAAAAGAAGAAAGCGCAGAATGTTCGTCGTAAAATATATAATGTCTCTACACTCGAATTTAAAGATTCCATTTTAAAGGTAGCTCGGACTCGTTCTGATGTCGTAGGAAAAGCTGTTATTGCCCGCATTGAATATGAATTTGACTTAGTTGCTGCTGAAGCTAAGTACCACAATAATTGTTATAATATCTTTCTGAGGCCTATTGAGGGATGTAAAGTCGGTCGTCCCGAAGATGATTCGGTGAGCTTGGCGATGGAGGAAATATTTCAATACATTGAAAATAATGATGATTGTCAGTTTTCAGTGCAAGAATTAAAAGACATTGGTAAAAATCCAACTATAGATCATAAAACAATTAAAAAAAGATTAAAATTGAAGTATGGTGATAAAATTATTATAACTGAGAAAAGCGGGAATTTAACAATTATCTGTTTCATTGACAATCAGTACGATATTCTGAATAAAGCTTGGTATGAAAATAAAAAACAAAATACAAACGAAGAACGATTCAGAATACTGAAAGCTGCCGCAGCAATTATTCGAGAGGATATTCAATCAGTAGTGATTGATAATGACAATTATCCCCCGCCGAGTCGAATGTTTGAAAACATTGACAGCGATATTCCGGAGTCCTTGACTTATTTTTTGGAGCAAGTAATTTTAAAAAATCGACGATTTAAATTAGATCATTTGAAATTAATATGTACAACTAGCAGCCACTGTATAATGACTGCTGTTCGGCCTAGGTCTTTCAAATCAAGATTGCAATTGGGTTTATCAGTTTTTTTCATCGACGATTTGGATCGAAACGTCTTATACAAATTTTCTCGTCTTTCGGATTATGTGCATCATATAATGATACTGTAATGTATGAGGCAGCAGCAGTTCTGCATCGTCGACCGCATATTTTGCCACCAGAAACTGGCACATTTATTCAGTATGTTGCAGATAATGCTGATATAAATGTACATACTTTGGACGGTCATAATACGCTTCACATAATGGGGATCATTAAAATTATTACTCCAAAAAGTTCAGTTATAGCAGAAGAGCCTATATTACGAAGAAACATACTTCCTTCAGCGCAACATTTTGCAGACAAAGCTCATGTGCCGATACAAGTCTATCAAACAGCTGGTGTAGTGGGATATAGCAAAATAGCTGTGCAGGATTTTCATTATGAAAGTGATACAACAACATCTTTGCTTAAAAAAGTAGATATGTTATGGTTATATGGGAAATGGAAAAATTTATTATTGCCTGGTTGGAATGGTTATATTGAACATTTAACAAGTAATATTATTAATTTTTCGGAATCTCGAATTTTATTTTTACCATTTATTCATCAACCAGCGAGTAACTACAATACCATATACACAACTTTACTGTGTGCTTTAGAAGATGCAAAACGTTATGGCCACGATTATTGTATCATTACTTTCGATCAACCTTTGTATGCAAAGGCTCGAGAAATCGTATCTGCAGCACCTGAAGGATCTGAATTATCGAAGATCATAGTAAGACTTGGAGGTTTTCATTTACTTATGTCTTTTTTTGGAGCGATTGGTTATATTATGCAAGGAAGTGGTATAAAAGAAGTCCTTTCTCTAATTTATGCACCTAATTCATTAGAAAAAATGCTCATGCTTACGCGAGAGCTGTTCGAGCTCATACCTTGCTTCATCTTACTTTAGCAACAGTAATATCCAAAGAGCTTGTTCTCGATAGTGAGATGGATGAAAACCTTACAAATACAATTGAACTTATAACAAACAAAACTATTTCCTATTATGATATTGAACAAGGTGATGAAATAACTGAAGCATTACTTCATCAGTTTAATGAAAAACTACAGGAGTATGGAGAACGAGGACCTACAGCAAAACTATGGATACAATATTTTCATATGGTGTCTATTGCAAAGGAATTTATAAGAGCTGAACGTATGGGAGATTGGCGAGCTCATTTAAATTGCGTTAAAGAAATGCTTCCTTATCTTCATGCGTCAGGACATTTTCATTATGCCAAGTCTGCGCATTTATATCTACAAGATATGATGCAATTAGACAACTTGATGGATCCTAGTGTTTATCAAAGATTTGTTGAAGGATTTTTCACTATTAGACGTTCTGATAAATTTAATTGTGGAACTTCGACGGATATGGTGATTGAACAATCAATGATGAAGTGTATGAAAACAGATGGAGGTGTTGCTCGAGGAAGAAGTACGCAAGAAAGTGTCATCAGTAAATGGGTTTATGGCATGCATACTATGAATACTGTGTGTGAAGGATTGGAATATATCGCTAATGTTAGAATGGACACAACAGACCAGCATGTGGATGCAAGCGATTCTCGTGTGAAGAGAGATGTTGAAGATATTAATAAACTTTCTGAGTGGTTCTTATCCCATGATCCGTTCCCTGTAATTCCAAAAATTATGTCCATTGCCAGTGGAGTCGTTGGCGATGATACAATTAATTGTCATAATGCTCGTGCAGTCGGACTTGCTTCTATAAGCAAGATGACAGGCCAAACGTTTAATAATATTAAATTAAAACGCGCTGATAGAGTACTTCCTCTTTTAAGTGCAAGTAGCGTCATAAAAGTACATGATGAAAAGGTGCCTATAGACCCTGCATTATTATTTCAACGCATGAGCATTACTAAGACATTTGAAGATGAACTTGAAACATTCTTTGCATATGAATTAGCTCCTTACCCATTATCACTCTTTGATGCAGTGGGAATGCGTAAAAATATGAAGTCAGCTCTTTATAATTGCTTTGAATGTTTAAACTACGAAATTGATAACACAAATTCTATCTACATCATCGATGGAGGGTATCTATTACACCGTGTTGTATGGGATCGAGATGAAACGTTTCATATTATTTTTGAAAAATATGTTCAGTATGTACAAAGACATTTCGGTCATAACAGTACGATTGTATTTGATGGTTATACTAATTATACGAAAAATATTAAAGCTGCAGAACAACATCGTCGGACTACAAAAACATCTTCATCTGTTGATATCGTTTTTGATCGATCAATGAAAGTCCCAACAAACCAACAACAATTTCTTGCAAATACTCACAATAAGTCTCGCTTCATTTCAATGTTATGTGAAGAATTTACAGCTGCTGGTATTCCAATAAAACAAGCTGATAATGATGCTGATGTCCTTATAACTGAAACAGCAATTGAACAATGGAAAAGTTCCAATACAACTATCGTTGTTGGGGAAGATGTTGATTTGTTGATATTACTGACTGCACGGACTCCAAATGATAAAATCATTTACTTTTTAAAACCTGGGAAAGCTCAAGTACAATCAAAAATATATTCATCACAAAGTCTGACTGCATATCCGAAATGTCAAGCTCATATTTTATTTTTACATGCAATAACGGGTTGCGATACTACATCAGCAATTTTTAAAAAAGGTAAAATAGCAGTATTTAAATTGTTCGAAAAACGTAATGATTTAATTGATTGCGCAGAAGTGTTTGCAAAAATTGACTCTTCTCCACATGACATTGTTACAAATGGAATTCGTTTCCTTCTTGCAATGTATGGTGCTCCAAAAAAAATTGATTCCATAGACAAATATAGATATTTGAGATTTGTAAAATCTGCATGGAACAATAAAACAGTACAGTTGTCTTGTCTGCCTCCAACATCTGCTTCTGCCTTTCAACACTTGTATCGTGTGTATTATCAAGTTCAAGTGTGGCTAGGCAATGAGCTGGACCCAGAAGGATGGGGTTGGAAATTAACAAATAATTATTTGGAGCCAATTCAAACTCTACTCCCATCTGCTCCAGAAAATTTGCTGAATACAATTTTTTGTAATTGCAAGACGGATTGTAATAAGAATTGTGGCTGTCAAAAAGTGGGATTGTTTTGTTCGCCAGTGTGCATCAATTGTCAGGGTCAGACTTGCTCCAATATTGAAGCAAGTACAACAGATGAAAATATTCATGATATTAATGAAGAGACAATTGATGCATCCCTTTTCTTGGAACAGCGAACAGAAATTCTGCAAGAAGAAAGTGAGGATGAAGAAATAATTGTCGAAGTAGAATTAGACAATTATCTTATATAATAGCCTTTAAAAGAAAACGGAACTTCTTTTTCATTTTGACCATTAGCAATAGCTGTCTTTATTACAATAGATCGTGGAGTATACCTACTGGAGAAACCACGTTAAAAAAAATGCGCCAAGTACATTACCTTATAGGTGGTGCGGAAATGTGTGCGTATTGTGTAAAGTATGGAGTTTCGAATAATGAAAACCGCGATATCTCACGAATGGTGAATCGTGAGTAAAAAAGTGACTGAACCATTTTTGTAGAGAATTGTATGATCTACAACTTTTGTCTGACCTATTTTCACGATAAAACTCACCGTTTTCGAGAAAAATGGAAAAAACCTGAATTTTGCACTTTTCACCTTTAATAAAATTTTTTGCAGAAGTGCGATCGATGGGGACTTTTGACATTTTATTTATAATGACGTATTCAACGTCTCTCCCAATTTTCAGCTCTATGCGAATTTTTCCTGGGTCAAATGTTTATTTTGACTGGATAATACAGTTCATTATCGGATTGGAACGGTGTATCAAAATTGGATAATATAAAAATTTTCGTGAAATGAAATTAAATAAGATTTATATGAAATGATGACATTATTTATATATTATCTACTAATTATTACTACTTATCACTAATATAACGAATGGGAATTTAGATACAAATAAATATACGATTTTACAAATCGGGATCCAACGTAGATTTTAGATAAATGTTTGTTCGCTTTTAGCACACGCTAATAATTTATTACTATATTTGAACGTTTCAAAGGATGTTTGACAAATTAAAATGTAACTGTAAACAAACAATTCGTTTTTAATCAAATTTATTGACGCTCTGCTTCTCGCTTTTCGCTGCGTAACATTAATTATTGAAAAAACTAGATGAAATCTAGAAAAACAAAATGAAGTTATCGATAAACAAAATATAACTAAACGCTGTGAAAAACCGTTTCCTTCACTTCCATTTTTGGAGGTAAAATATGTTACATATATGCATATGGAACTTATATTAGTATATAATAATAATACAGTGTCAAACAAATTAGTATTCATACAATTCATTTTTTCATATAATGAATGCTTAAAATTAATAACCAATCAAAATTCTTCATTGCCCCCTAATGTATTTATTGATTTTGAAAATAATTTTCATTCTGTTGAAATCACAAGCTCAAAATAATAATTTGTAATAACAATATACCTACGGCTGCATAATCATTAACCTGTTATTTTACAAGCGTTAATACCTAATATAAAAAGAATTTAATAAAATTAAATTACTTCAAGAATTGAAAATGAAACAAACTTTTTTTCGGTATGCATAATCAGACAAACTGCACTATTTATTAAAAATTCAATGGCCAATGTTCTTCAGACATGCCATATTAGAAGTTTTCAAAAAAGATGGAACATGCAATGTTGCCATTCAATTCATATTATAGGCAATATTCCTCTTGATAATGCAACACTGTATTAGATTCTCAACTTTTAATCACCGTGCCATTTTCATGTCAAGTTCAAAATTTTCTTCGAATTTTTTGAAATGATAAAAACTAATTTCTAGTCTTTCTCCAATAAAAAGACATCAATTATTAGAAATTCATAATGATAATTCTGAGAAACATATTTATGAATAAATGATGGATGTTCAAAGAAGCATCGGGATGATGTTGGCCGCAAAATATAACGCCTAGGGTAAAACACCCAGTAGTCAGCCTTTTAGAGAGTATTAGAATTTTGTTCATCTATATTTCAAATATTAAACACTATACATAAAAACAACCACTTTTTTGTGAAAGCTTATTGTTAGAATTATAGAAAAAATTAACAATAATCACTTTTAAAATTAACAATAATGGCACTTTTTCCCAGTGCTCAGCCTCATTTCTCCACAAGTCAACCATGGCTTACTATGGTTGACTTGAACCATCCATCATTTATGAATAAAAGATGGATTTTCAAAGAAGCATCGGGACGATGTTGGCTGCAAAATATAACGCCTAATTCGGAATTGAAATATATATTTTATATATTTATATATATTCAATTTTTATATAAGCATAGACTGAAGTTTATCCATGATTTCAGTATGAATGACTTGAAGTACATAATTCGTTACTCAATAAATATGAAATTGTATTTGCTAAAGAAGCCGCCCGGCGTCGTAAATGAAAGAAGGAACTCATCACTGGCACTCGTGATAGCGGTGATCTATTCTCCTTCGAATTATATCTGATTAAATAACAAATTAATGATGTGTTAGATGAATTCAAATAGTGATTTTAATTAACCTAATGAAATGAGTCCTTATGAGACTGTGGAGTAAAATGCCTTTGTTTTATATATTGAGATATAATTCTAAGACGAAGAGATTACCGTTCTCACTTTGTCACGAGTGTCAGTGATGAGTCATCACTGACATCTTCAGTTAAAACAGTTTTTCATCAACGATGCCAGGCAACTTCTTTAGCAAATACATATTTGTTACTAAAAAAAAACCACATTATATGTAATTAACACGACTTTAATATTAGTCCAGGTAATATACTCAAAAAATCATCGTTTTGGGCCACTTTTTTGTGGATGGATGAAAGTTTGGGTATAGACCGGTAAAAGTACTCAGAATAGAATAGGCCAAGGGCGGCCACTCAAAAATGCTCTCCTTTAGTTTATTAACAGAAAACAGTTTTTCTGTCGTTTTTTCGTTATACCGGCTCTGCTTTTGGATTTTAAAGAATTTGTAGAGACCTTTTTTGTTTGTTTTGTAGAATCGAAGAAGTCTAGACCTCGAGCGTCAAAAAATTTCCATTTGGTAAATTGTTTTTGTCAAAACAATGTTGAATTTGATATTATTAATGTAATACTAACAATAATAATGAAACAAAGAAAAATAATGACACCATTATTGTTAGAAAGTTTTGCAATGACGCTGAATTAATCGCTTTCATTCATAGATCACGAATACACAAACGGCATGTATCTGCGTTGTTTTTCATCGAATTATCGATTGTTTTTTTAATTAAAGCTCTATTCACGTACTTTCGATCTACGCAATAAAAAGTTAAAAAAATGCGTGACCACTAGATTTTAATATACAAGTAAGGTAATTTTTTCTGAAATTCCCTCAGTTGCAAAATTAAATTCGGATGAAAAACTAATTTCGGATTTCGATTTATAACAATGAAATCTATGAATAAAAAATCACCGAGACGGTGGTTGGCTCACCGATCGGTATAAACTACATACTTTCTACTTACTTCTACTGACGGTTACAACTGATCGATTGATAATTAATCAATTAAGTCGATCAGTTATGTCGACCGCTGAGAGTTGAAGATTAATAATAATTATTATATTATGATAATTGAAATATTAAAATGGCTATTGAGAAATAGGAATTGCTGATAGAAGAGTGAAAATTTAGGGTTTTTTTTTTACGTAGGTTTCAATCCCAAAACATAATAATTTAAACAAAAAAAAATTTCCTCAAAAAAATTGAAGTTGAAGAATTACAATAAAGGAAGGCTATTACAAAATAGGGCTTTTTGATGGAAGAGGGAAAATTGAAGTAGTATGTTATAAAAATATAAGATTTCGACGAAAAAATAGAAGATTATACTTAGGGGTAGGTCACCCGTATCAGTTAGGAGTGGGAAAAATAGATGTTGACCGACTCTCAGATCTACCCGATTATTCATAAAATTTCATAAAAATCGGTCCAGCCGTTTCGGAGAAATTTGGCAACGAAAAGCTCGACACTAGAATTATATATATATATATATATATATATATATATATATATATATATATATATATATATATATATATATATATATATATATATATATATATATATATATATATATATATATATATATATATATAGATATATATATATATATATATATATATATATATATATATATATATATATATATATATATATATATATATATATATATAGCTTTTCTATCTCGGCCCATGCTGACAATTTGAAGTTAAATTCCTTAGAAAATATATATATAAAATAATAAAACGCGTATAATATAATATATTATATATTATATGAATATAGTTATTAATATGTGAAAGTTATTTGATGACATATAACCTAGTAAAAAATAAACCTATATATATATATATATATATATATATATATATATATATATATATATATATATATATATATATATATATATATATATATATATATATATATATATATATATATATATATATATATATATATATATATATATATATATATATATATATATATATTTCTTAAAGCGAATTCCTAAAGCGATAACGAACTGTGATAAAACGAATGTGTAAACGAATGATCTATAAATCAATACAGTATCGTAGGATATTATTCGTTTTGACATTCGTTCGTTCGTTCACAGAAGTGAACTTCCAATAAATACTTAACGTAATTACAGTTTTGTTACAGATGACTAATTAAGTACACTTAAACTTCTCGTCGACAGATGGCGAATTATTTAATGTTGAAATTCGAATATCGAATTATGAGTATATCGGTATCGCCATCTATTGACGCAACGCAATCTGGAGTTCACTAAACCGAGCCCTTAAAGAAAACTGACAATCGCGATGATCGTCAACATACTCAATTATTCGGTCCATAGCGTCATTTGTATTAACCGTTCGTGGATCAATTGTTTTTTCTGGTGTATTATTTATTATTCTGTTTCAGAATATCTGCAAAACAAGTCCGATGGTATTTTGCGCTTACAGATCTCAAATAACTCGCTTAATTAATCCTCAAAAAAAGAGACCGAGAAGATTTATCTCTTTTATTTTTGATAAGGTCAAGTAATTTATTCTTCGTATGAAGGGAAGTAACAGCAGAAATATTCTGGCAATGCTTGACTTTTCTTTCAGCAGATAATGATTCAGTGCAAATAAAACAATTTTGGTCCCATTCAAAAGAGGAATTCGAAGATCTTCTTAACTTCAATTTGGGTGGGCTGAGAGATTCTTTTTCACAAAGTTCAAGTTTTTGTATTTCAGCTGAAACACTTTTACGTAGCGTTTTCGACAGCTAGAATGAACAAATACTTTTTTCCGCTATTAAGAAAATGAAGGAGTTCATTATTTTTCAAATGTATTGCTGTTGTTCTCAATGTTGGCAGACCCCGAGTCACTTTTTCCTGAGCTTGGGTTGAGGTACTTGGAACATTTATATTTTCACTTAGTTCGCAAATACAGCAAACGTTTTCTGTAGAATATACAGCGCCTTGTTCTTCCTCCTATAAAAATACGTATTTGCTTTTTTTGTATTTGATAGTGTTGGCGTTTACTTGATGTAAATCCATTATAATTGAATATAAACTTAAATTCAAACACTTGAATTTATGATTTACACTTTATTGACTACATAGCATGACGCGTTTCGTCGTTACAAACGACTTCTTCAGATGCTTACAGAATAAAGTAATAATAAAGTTATTCTTAAAGTTAATAAAGTTATAATGAAGTTATTCTGTAAGCATCTGAAGAAGTGGTTTGTAACGACGAAACGCGTCATGCTATGTAGTCAATAAAGTGTAAATCATAAATTCAAGTGTTTCAATTTAAGTTTATATTCAATAAGTATTTGAACAATTCAGAATTAGAAAAACGTTTACTGACATCATTAATATTTTTTAATGGTTTCATCAGTAAATTAAAGTAATTTTTTTAATAAATTTTCATAGAGGTTCAGTAATGCACTCGGTACTGACGACCTTAATTAATAGTTACTAATGTTAAGTTTCTATTCACTAATTCAATTTCAGATAGTATAAATTATATTTATATGTTTATATTTATACCTTCTGCATTATGCTGATATGTACTATTCACTCCGATAAAAATAATGATTATTATAAATAATTTACACTGATAATAATTCACTCTGAGTGAAAAAAAAATTAATACTTAAAACTTGACGAAGCGTGCAGTTACTCCAAAAAGTATATATATATATATATATATATATATATATATATATATATATATATATATATATATATATATATATATATATATATATATATATATATATATATTGTACATATATATTAGTGAAAAAAAGGAACATCGAAAATAATATTATGAAAAATATAATAAAGAGATCCTGGTCCACATATGTTGAAGCAAAAAGAAGTATTTGTAGCGTATGCAGGTAAAACACATAAATGTTTTTTTATTTTAATATTAAATTATTGTTAAAAACTTTTTTGTAAAAACTATTTGTTACAATAAGATTAATATATGGAGATTTTTTCACAAAAAATTGAGACCAAACTGAATTTTTCATACAAATGTCGTTGATATTGTTCAAACAATATAAATAGTTCCAGTTGCTGAGCGAGTCCTAAATTTGATGTGGGCAAGATAAATTTCGCGAGGCCCGGTTCTGTGGCGACCTTAAGATGGATTTTATAAAATAAAAATAAAACAAAACAATTAACACTGTCAATTTTTATCCATAAAAATACAAATTAAATTAATATTAATCAAAAATAGAAATCGTAAATATATAGAAGGTGGAGATGACAATTTGACAATAAATGCAAACATTGGTTGCACTATTGAATATAAGTTCTTTATCGCTAAAAAAAAATTGTAGTTAATTTTCTTCAAAAACAAATTCAGCCATAACCAGACACAAACTTAAGCAACAGCGCGGTTTTAAGTGACGAACATTATTCTTTGGCGCCATTATCCCTTTAAAAATAATCACAGAATCAAGAAATCAGAAACTGTCGTTATTTTAAATTATCTTAACATGATATTTTACCGATGCATAGATCATTGACCCTTGTCTTGTTTGAATTTGTGGTGGTACCTTATAAAGCATGAAAAAACAATTAAAATGATAAATTATGTCCTGACTGCTGTCCTGATTGCATACATTTCTTAAAGTGTAAATTTAAAAATATTTATATTTCTTTATTAAAGGAACAGAAATTTTCTGCTCTTAACTTTACCAAATTCCTTAATGATTGCATCGTAATTCAGCCTAGATGCCATCTCTGATTCAATTGATAAAACAGCCAAAGCTGAAAGTCTTTCCTGACCCATTGTGTTTCTTAAATAATTTTTTATTAATTTTAATTTTGAAAAACTCCTTTCAGCAGAGGCTGTACTTACCGGAATTGTTAATAAAATTCGGATGACAATGTAAATATTTGGGTAAATTTCTTTCAAGCTATTTTCTGTTATATATGACAGCAGTTGTTTCACATCTATAATGAAGTTGGGTAAATTTGGGATCATTGTATTTAATTTTTCATAGAATTCGAAAGGTTGGAAGTCACTGCTCTCACCCACATGCAGGACGTTATGTAAATCGTTACAGTGTTTTAATATTAACTCCTTTGGCATATTTTTCAGCTTGCTTAAATCATAGAGAAAACCGAAATTTTCAAAATGTTGATTTGAGGACGTAAATCTTAATTTCATATTGGTTGAAAAAAAATCTGTTTGATACCGGATTTAAGGAGGCTGTATAGGTGGATCGCTGCTTTCATATTCGAACATCCTTTTCTTTTTAGCTACTCTTTTATTCCTAAACTCTTTTGGCAGATCATAACAGCTTCTCTCAGTAAATTGCCGAACATCAGACAGGGTTTTTTCGAATCCAGTTTCCCGACACTCTTTTATCCATTCACAAAATGTGTGTAAATGTTCAAAAGCAATGCTTGAATGAATTTGTACTGATTGCCATAATATACTTATCATATTAACTCGCGATAATATCTCATGCCACACATGTAAATATACGATAAATTCTAAACTTAACATTTCATTTAGTACCGAATCGCAATCACTGAGAGTGTCTGATTGCTCCGTTTGATTTTTTTGTTTTTTGAGCTTCGACTCTACTTTCCCATCTTGTGTCTGATAAAGGTTTCATAGTAAGTTTTAATTTGCCTTTTAATTAAATCCCAGCGTTTGCTTGAACTTGAAAATAGCAAATAAATTTTTTGGATGAAACCAAAAAAAGTTTTTGCTGCTATAGATGAGTTTGCTGCATCTACCGATAGTAGATTCCAACTATGACAGCCACAAGGTGTGAAAAATGCCCTAGGGTTAATATTCAATATTCGAGTTTTAACTCCACTATTTACACCTACCATACTTGCTCCATTGTCGTATCCTTGGCCACGGCAGTCTTGAACATTTAAGTCGTATTTTTCTAGATGTTCCAGTATAGCATTGGCTAAATATTCTCCAGTTGTCTCAGTAACAGCTAGAAATCCTATAAAATGTTCGACCTATTGTGCCAGTTGACGTATCACAAAATCTTAAGATAACCGACATTTGTTCAACTCTACTACAGTCTCTAGTGCAATCGAGCAAAAATGAATAGTACTTAGCTTCTTTAACCTCACGAATAATTCCATCGACAATTGTTTTTGACATCAATATGATCAATTCATTTTGAATATCGTGACTTAAATAATGGTGTGAAAGTTGTTTGTCATTAATGCGTTTCATGTGTTCTCGTAAAGTAGGATTAAATTTCGATATCAGTTCAAATAAATCTATGAAATTACCGGAATTTTCAACAACGTCACCTGTCTTGATAGATTCTCTGTGACCTCTAAATACAAGATTAGGAGAGGCCAAAAAATTAATTATGTCAATTATTCTCTCTAACAAGTTGTGCCAATGTTTTTGAGATTCACGTATTAGTCTTTCGTTTTCTGGATCTATTGTTTTGCCTCGATTTATACCTTTCTCTGAAGTTAACCATTGGAACATATGTGTCATATGTTCTTTAGTATTCTCATGTCTATGTGAAATGCTACTTAAATGTTTCCAGTCACAACACCCTCCTTGCACCATCTGAGTTTGTGAATTGCCAAATAGTCTGCATGGAAAACAATAAACTTTATTCTGAGAATTGGAATAAACTAACCAGCGACGATGTTGATTTTCATCATTATTTAGTTTTCTCGAGAAATAAAAATTGGAAAAGTGTCTGTGATCATCACTTTTGGGAAAACATTCATCACCCCTATTTAATTGCTGTGTGGGGCCATCTATCTGACGTTCGCACTCTGTAGTCTCGGTACTCAGTGCATCTGGAGCATTTCCTAACGGTATCTTGGACGTTTGTTGTGTAGAAGTCGAATCTATAGATTCAGGTGGTTCTGTACTACCAGACGCAGTTTGGTTGAGGAACTTTATCATATTTAAACTCAAAGCCTGGTTGGATACAGTTCTTTCAGCTTTCCTTTTTCTTTTTGCTGATCCGGACTCCCATTTTTTTCCAATATATCTATCTCGGCCCGACATGTCGATAATATCGTATCTGTAACCTGTAAACAAAAGCTATAGTGTCAACATTTTTTTGCAGTTTCATCTGCATAATATTGTAAAACCTAAATTTAAATTAATTTTCAAACAAAAATTTCAAAGAACGCTCTTACTACCTACGAGTTTTTAAAACTTAACAAGTCAATACGTTTTTTAACATTTAAGTTTAGTTTTCCTCCAAAAGATATTATAAAGCGTATAATTTAATTTATAGAAATTACTGCCTTATTTATTTATTACAAATTAATTATTTCTTACCTTATGTAAAATAGACGAGTACAGGTACCGGTGTTATATTAAACGTATCACGAAGGAAACAAAACCATTTATTTGTAAGTCACTGTTTTTTAATTTTAATTTTAGTTCACAGGAGTAATCAATATACCCACACACTATTTGTCTTATCAAAATTGGTACGCACATTCATAAAAACAAAAAATATTAAATAACACAATTACGTTTCTATTGTTATGCGCCCAGCGACTGCGTTCCGACTACTTTAATTTGATTGGCTGGCTTCCTAGTAAAAAAAGTAAACAAATAAAACAGGGATTCCCCGCACTGGTCGTCGGCGGCAAGGATTGACTCGCGATAGTTACGCAACATGAGCAAATGTTGCCAGACTAAATGACCAATTTAAATTATTCATATAAATTTTTTTAATCTCGCTTTAAAGCATGTCTTTTAAGCAATACATAAAAATTTTTGAGGCGCGAGGCCCCTTGTACCGCGAGGCCGTAGGCGATGGCCCACGTCGCCCACGCCTCTGAATAGTTCCGTCCCCGCTCTAAGGGGTTTCTTATTTTAAATAATATAAAAACACAGAATTTAAAAAAAAAATTCATCAAAATCGGAGCTGTTCTTGAGGACTTCCGAAGATTGCCTGTTTTATGTATTCATTGACGCGACTAACAGGCAGACGGTATCGTACTATTTCAGGTTCTTCTGTAGGTTATTTATTGGATTAAGACCGTAGATTGTATTTTAATCTAGATCGTCGGCGCACACCACTACATTTTGCTATAAAATAATTGAAAGCTCGCTAACATAAAGTATATAGAGCAGAGGACCTAAATTAGAACCTTGTTGCACCCCTACAAGAACTCTATCACCTCCGATTCAATCAGTAGACCGTTCTTATCATGCTCAACTTACAGTTGCCGTCTTCTTCCTGAGTGAGACTGAATCAGGCTTAATGATAATGCCATAAATTGTCAATATTTATTACTTAATATCCCGTGGTCTTGTGAGTCAATGAATTATTCCATTATGTTATCGATATATCGACATATAATAAGAAAATCATATTTAGTTCTCAGACAACTTTATAGATCTCGACACTCCTTAAGCTTGGCTCTGAGGAAAAAACTTTGTGAAAGCCTTGTCTTGTCTATTTTGAATTATGGTTTGATCCTCTACTACCCTTGCCTCTACTCACTTACTAGGCGTAGGTTGCAGAGAATTATTAATTCCTGTTGTAGGTTCATATATGGACTTCGTAAGTATACAAGAGTATCGTCTTATATCAAGGAACTTGCTTGGTTGAAGTTGGAAAATCTATTTCGCTATCATTTGGGGTCGGCCGGTTTTCGTATTCTCTCATCTTCTTCTCCTCCTTACCTCAGAAATAAATTGGTTTATAGAGGCGAGATGCGCACCCGCGATCTAAGACATCCTTACACTCTGGCTTTGATGCGTTTTTATCGGTCAGGCTTCCGTAAATGTTTCTCGTTCAATGCTGTTCATGTCTACAACTCCATTCCGTTGGACGTTAAAACTGGAGGCTTGGCTAGATTTAAGCGTATGTATAGGGCATTTCTTCTCAGCAATCAGAGTTGATTTTTGAGTCCTTTGAAGTTGTATAAATTTTTTTTATAATTATTTTTTGTTTGGAATTACGTTTCTGTTATTTTATTTAATTATTTATTTATAATGTTATGTTTTGTTTCTCTTTGAACATATTGTTTCTGTGATTAATTTTCGCTTCCTTTTGCTATTAATTTATTATCCATTTCATGTATTATTTTTATATATAGAGGTTAAGTGGAGTAGCTTTTAGCTAGACTTCGCCTCTATTTTTGTACAATTTGGCAATAAAGACAATTTATTATTATTATTATTATTATTATTATTATTATTATTATTATTATTATTATTATTATTATTAAATTGGACAACAGAGTAATAGGCCTGCAATTCTCAAGCTTTTCCTCTAGTTTTTTTACATGGTGCTAATATATGCCCAGTTTGAGGGTTTCCGGATATTAGTCAGTTATGAATTTGTTATCTCTGATATGAGCACTAGATTATCACGATAGCAGCTTCTTTCAGGACCCTGGAATTTTATCAGGCCGATTGACTTTTAATTTCGCAGATTTCTTTTCATATTCAACACTGTTGCGCTAGTGAGGACGGAACAAGAAATGGGGATATGAGTGTGATCTCCGGAGCCTTTTTTTATTTCAGGACTAGCATTTAAAAAAATATGAATTCGATCGAACAACCGCAGCGTTTCAGTGCTTTCATAACTGCTGCGTGTATTTGTTTTTCAGAGATCAGTGAGTATACTGCCTCAGATTTGTTATCAGATAACACAATTCTATTTTTATTATTATTTACCCCCCTTCAATTTTTCAGATGGGAGCAGACTATTCCACAAAGCTTTCAGTTTATTTTCAAAAATTTCGAATTCTGTTTTAGAATGTAAAGGATTGTCTATATATAAAGTGAACTCACACTGCCAAGACGCTCCATGACTTGGTTTCACTTTTTCTCATCCTATTCTATCCAATACTTTTCTTCACCAGTGTTGTATTCTGTTTCTGTACTCTTTCCATCAATTGTCCTTGAGCTTCTTCTACCCTTCTTCCAGCAAGTCCTCTCAACATAACTCGTTTGCTGGCATTTCCTCTTCATGGGTTTCTATGTGGCTTAAAACCCATACGTTTTGTAGTGCCACAATTAAAATTATAGAAGGTTCGTTTTAATTCACTGATTTCTTCATTTGTTGTTTTTTCAAACTTCGAAACTTTTTGACGCCGTATTTCTTCCTCAGAACATATCTTTCCACTACATCTATGACCTGTCGTTCTTTTGAATTCAGTTTCCATGTTTTTCTCCCGTAAATAGTTAATGGTGTTGTTATTGAATTGTATTCTATTTTCTTCAAATTTTACCTCATATTTTTGGCACCTCTCGCAATTCTTCGTCGTATTTCATCTTATTCTCTACCAATATTGTTCATTGTAGCTGCTAGGTAGTTAATAATAATATTCTTTCCTTTTTTCATAACCATGAGTTTTCTTTTCTGTTGACTTATCTGTTAATTTATACTTAGTTCTTCTTTTTTGGCAGCATTTTCTAATTACTTGACAACATATTTCAAGTTTTGTCTCATTCTTGATAGAATTTCGACATCTCCAACGTATGCCATCACCCGTATTTTGTGGGAATATGAACCACTCAATCATAAATGAATAAACCACTGAAGTGTATACAACTGTCTGTTAGCGCATTGTCTGAAACTATATGAGAAAGAGTTGATGATATTGGGTACCCTTGTCTTAGACATCTTTTGACTCCGAAATTTTTCGATAAGGTATTATTAATTATTATTTTGTTCTTCCTTTCTGATGAAGTCATTTTCATCAGATTCATAACCTTTCTTTTCTTTTATCTCTTATAATGTTATATATTACTCTTGTTTTTTAACAGTGTCATATTCCAGTTTGAAGCAATGAATAGCCCTATGGAGGCAAGTTTTGATGACCACTTTCATCTTCAATCTGTTTCAGGATAAAAGTCGGTCTGTTACTGATCTCTTTTTTCTATATTTCATTTATCGTGTAATATGTGTCCATTAGGTCAATTCTACTCCAATTTTCGCCATTTGTGTCCTATACATCACCTTTCTCATATATTGGCAAAAGTATTGATTCTTTTCATCTCCCAGGCAAATGATGTTTTTTTTCCATACTTTTAAAATCAAATTTCATACAATTTCCTCTAGTCATTGCCCTTTTTGCTGTCAAAATATTTGTCGCTAATCCCATATCTCCTGCGGATTTATTGTTTTCGAACATTCAAATCACTGTTTGAACTTTCTTCAGAGTAGGTAGTGTGCCTTGAGTATCTCCTTCTATTCCTTCTTCTTCTTCAGGTCTTATTTCCTCTTTTGTAATTCACTCCTAAACATTCTTCTTTTTTTCAAGCTTTCTTGGAACCCTCTCACTAAATTTTGATCTTCATCTTCGGAGAATAACAGTTTTTTCTGAGGTTTCTTCCTTCTTTATTTCATATCTTGGTAGAATTGTACCACTTATGTATTCCTATTTCAGCAGTATATTTGTTCAAGTTTTTGTTCTATGCTGAATGTTTTGTTCTATTCTTTTTGCTACAGACATTTTTCTCATCTGTGCCTATGTCATTAACTACTTACATCTGGTACATGTGCTTTATGTTGGCTCCCAATTATCAAACGATCTACTTTATTACTTGTTTTTCCGTCAAGGGAGAATTAGGTACCCTTGTTAATCCTTTTGTTGGGAATAGGTGCTTACTGTTTGTAGGTCGTGTGGTGTCGCAAATCTAGAAGCATATTAACTTTGCATTCGGCTTGTTTACTTCGATTTCCTAACACTAACTTCTTTATTCCTTAGATCTCTAAGTTTGCATTAAAATGTCCTATAATTATTTCAACATCTTATTTCGATATTCCATTGTACATCTTCCCAATCCCTGTGGGACAATTGTGGTACGTTCATAATACTTATAAACGTATTTCGGCACTTTGTCTCATTCATGTTTTCTTCATTTTTGCTGATCCACGCTTTGAATATACTATTTCATTTCTCAATTTTTTTTTACTTTCACTTTCATTGATTTCTATTCCTCTTCTGCCCAGTACTCCAGATGTTACTGACTCTGATTGAAAGAACTCTTTATATACACTCGCAATACTTCATTGTCATACGTACTCATTGTCATCTACGTCTTTATTTAATTGTTTCTCTTCTTTTCTTTGGACAGATATTCGACTCTTTGCTTCAGACTCATTACTTCAATTCTCTGGAATAATGTATCCATCGTGTCGTGATTGTTTTCAACTTCAACCATTCATGTTTTAATGCTCTTCATTTTGTTCATCATCTTTTCTTCTCCCCTCCATGTGAGATGAGTCCGCAATTGAAGATCGTTTTTCTGTTGTTTGGTTGTATACGCTAAAGGTCCTAGTTACTTGTTCAGTCAACTGTTCTCATTGTTTTCTCTCAGTTTTTTCAATCCCCGCTGCTAACTTTTCGTTCATTCAGAATTTTGTTAACGATGGTCCCTCCAATCGAATGTAGTATAAACAATATGCTTTCATTTGAAATAGAAAAATATTTTGAAATGAATTGTGTAATTATTTACAGGTACGACTATATGAAGAAAGAATTGCTGGAAAAACTGACTCAAGAGAATACTCCTCCGATGCCCTTCAAAATTAATCAAGTATACAACTTCTTCATTCTTCTTCTAGTAGGCCTGGGTATCGGATTTCTTTCAACTGAAATAAAGTATATTATAATATATATTAGCTTAGAATTAATAAGCTAATTAATATAATGGGTTCCACAATAAAGTAACTTCTTTTTAATTGATCATAAAACTTTAATGCATTAATATGAGGAATTCATATGTATTGTAGAAGAGACATCTTGATTGTGTTATAAATGTAGTAAGATTCTCGTTCACCTTTTCACTTTGTCGACCTCTGCGTAATATTATTTTCACATCACAACACGTAGGAATGATAAATGAAACCTATTTCAATTTCCGCATTTTCCAATCGATTACGAATCGAAGCAATTAACTTAATGTAACTTGTTTATCACTTGAATTTACAATATATAATGTAACTTAACCATTCCATGCAATTTTCAAATTAAAGCAACATTCTTGAGAAAAAAAAGTTTTTTTTTAAATAATGCCATAATTTCTACAGAGAAACTCTGGTGAATATAATTTTGTTACCAAATTATTTGAATTTTTTATATACTTTTCTCTGTTTTCAGAATTGTTAAATGTTTTCTCGTTCATTCATGGTTGGTTTTTTTTTCGTGAAAAACATCACAACAAATTTTACAATGCGAATTTTCTTGGATATTTTGTTTGAAATGTAACGTGAATATTGATACTTATGAATATATAAAATTTTTTTAGTGTTCCTCCTATTGTTACCTGATTTGATTCAAAATGGTGAATACATCTGAGTCAGTTTAATGACAAGCTTGTGGAAGGTATGTTTTGTCACAGGCAATTGATCTGGCACGATGTCCATCTATGCTCTTAATAGCGAACTTCGCGTTGATGGAGTCACACAGAAAGTATCGTATAGTTCTACAGAGTATTTTTCCCGGAACAATGAGAATTTATCGAATTCAAACAAGTTGCATTACATTATTAGGTAATCTGGAAAATCGATGGTGCTGCAGCAATGCATTTTGACAAATAGTACACAATGACCAAACAAGACCGACATGCATACAAGTAAAAGTTTTACAAATCACAGAATGGTCAGCATTTTCAATGTTATGAATATTATAACAAGTAACTTTCTGATAAAAGGTACGCAAATCAACCGCAAGTTGAGAGGGATATTGGAGTGTTTTCGATAAGGAAGAGCTAAACCAGATAATATAAAATTTTAATTCTGAAAATGAGAAAAACCTTTTTAAGAATATTTGAGGAACAGCCATATTTGGATAAAATTGCTGCAGAAATTGAATAAGATAACTGACCTGTGCAAACCGACAAATTAGCAGTAACGAGTATACGACGGAGGGGTGAAAAGTTTACGGCCTGAACAAGAAAAACGATATTGAATATTTATTTGCTTTATTCATCAACGTAATCTACATCATCGCTGATACAGTTCTCATAATGGTGTTGTAATTTAGTTATAGCAGTCTTAAACGAAGATTCATCGAGCTCCTCAAAATACTAACTTATAGTTTCGATAACTTCTTCGTTGCTCTCATATCCTTAACGCCAAGCAATTTGTCGAGGTAAGGAAACAGGTAATAGTCGCTGGTAGCTAAGTCTGGAGAGTAGGGAGGATGCGGCATCAACGCAAACTTCAATTGGGGGATTTTGAATATGGCAATAATCGACGAATGCGCAGGTGCGTTATCGTGACGAAACAAAATTTATTTCTTCGCCAAATGATGTTGTTTAATTTGCACCTCGTCCTTCAAACGTTGCAATAAGACTGCGTAGTATTGGCCGGTGATAATCTTGCCCTTTTCAAAATAATCAATGTATATAATACCGCTCTCATCCCAAAAAGCAGCAGCCATAACCTTGTTTGCCGATAAAATTGTTTTTGCCTTATTTGGAGTTTTCCTCCTTCGCAACCCTCTGTTTTGAGTGATTCGGTTCTCAGTGCACTGATTAACCGAAGTCCCATCAACAGTTGAGGATTGACGTAAAAATTCGTTTGATTGACTCCTATACAGTTTTTGAATCAGTTTTTGGTCGAGCCTTACAAACGAGGCATCCTTCTTGCATACAACTTCTAAGTATTTGTGCAACTATGCACAAATGATTGTGCAAAATAACTCGCACACGTTCAGCTGACATCCTACAGGTCTCAGCTATCTAATGCACTTCTAATCTGCGGTCTTCCAATACTAATTGATGAATTTTCTTGAACATCTTTGAAATTGTGACCTCAACGGGCTGTCCTGAGCGAGCCTCGTCAGAGGTACTCACACGACCCATTTTGAATTCAGAAACCCACTGCTTAATAGTTGAATATGATGGGGAGGAGTCTCCTAGTGTTGAATCCATCTCTTCTTTATTTGTTTTGGTGTAAAACCTTTCAAGTAGAAGTATTTGATGACTGCACGTTTCTCCTATTTTTCCATTTTCAGAATACAACGGAAGCGACTCGCGCAATATGCTCCCAAACGCAAACTAACGTAGCGATTGGGCTAAAACATAACATAAATGTTCAGTTGGAACGGTACTGTAGGACACTGCTCCAAATATTGACCTACTGGCGCCATCGTTTGGTCAGGCCGGAAACTTTTCATCCCACTTCAATTATACGTCAAGTCAACAAATTCGAATAAACCTTCGCAATTATCGAATTCTTCACCAAGGAATGAAGCAGAAGAAATTTTTTTCAATTCAGTGGACCTACAGTTTATCGCCGGTTCCGAACGGCAATTGAGCTTGTGATCAATGAACATTACCCAGCATGTATCAGTATAATTTGACTTCTAAAATCATAGACAAACACATACAACCATGCCATGCAAATGCAACGGGGCATAATGCATTTGGTAAACATACGTCGCTTGAAACTAGTATGTTTACCACATGCATTCAAACACGATAAGACCGATGCATTCGAAAAACCATAAACAATCAAATTAGACGATGTAATGTCGGACCTATCTTGGAAATAGTGAATAGTGTTTTGTGTTTTAAGGTAAAAACAGAATCGAAAATATCTGTCACCCAGAATTTAGGGAAAAAAATCTTAAAAAACTATTCACAATATTCCAAGATAATGGTTACTCAAAGCAAATGTTAAGTCATGTTAAGTTAAGTTCACTTTATGAAACAAACATTCACCACAGAATGGAAACTGAACCCGGAAGTTTATCCAACAACAACTCTAATGTTGAAGAAAATAACATCATAAAATATGGTAGTTTACCAAATATGAGAAACCTGACAAACAAAATAAAAAATTGCTTCAAGAATGAAAATATCAAGATAGCAACATATAATATAAAAACTATATCTACCCTATATAGTAAATTGAAAGACCGAACACCCAAATTACTTAAATCCAACATTATTTATGAAATAAAATGTACTGAATGCGAGAGTACATATGTGGGACAAACAGCACATGGCTAAAACGTCGATTGGCCCTTCATAAAAGCGACATAACAAAAAGAAACCCCAGATGTGCATTAGCCCCACACTCACTGGAAAAAAACCATAAAATAGATTTCGATAGTACTGAAATATTGGAAGTGAATGGCAAATACAACAAATGATTGATCCTAGAAATGATAAATATCAGAAGGCAAACAAAACCAATAAACAGAAAGAACGACACACAAGGGTTGAGCAATGTTCATACCTATCTTTTAACATATCCAAACAAAACAAACAACTCCTTCGATGGACCCCTGGATAAATCTATCATTATAGATATAGACAGCGCCATCTATCAGGCACAGTCAAAATTCCTTCAGTACCAGAAAAAGAAAAAGTCACCTTGGACGACACAGCCATAGAACAACAATTGAAATTGTCATTATCATTGATTGAACCTAACCATAAATTCATCTTACCTGTGATTCCTTCTAGAAGTTAGAAAATTAAAGAAAAAAGATCTTAATTAGTTGTAAAAATTGTGGAAGTACATTTGATGTTTATATATATATATATATATATATATATATATATATATATATATATATATATATATATATATATATATATATATATATATATATATATATATATATATATATATATATATATATATATATATATTTAATTCACTGGACCTACAGTTTAACGCCGGTTCCGAACGTCCATTGAGCTTGTAATTGATGTAAATTACCCAGCATATTTCATTATTTAAACAACTCAAATCATAGATAAACACAATCACCCATGCCTTCAGAGGGGCTCGAACCCGAGTTCTACCGCACCATAGTCGTGAGTTCTACCGACTAAGCTACGGAGACCTGCATGTTTATATATTGATTGTTAGTGAAATATAGTAAATGTAAACAATAGGTAGAAGAATTTTTACAGTTCATGCATCAAAACTCACGAACTGAAAACCTCGCATTCTGTAAGAATTCATATTAACATCTATATGAAATGCTAATTAAACTAGCTTGTAGTGGCCCTGAAGATGGAACCAACGAGTTTCCGAAAGCTAGGCATGGAATAAAGAGTATGAAAATCAGTAGTATCAGTCGAATTCCCTTAACCATTACCGAAATATAAAAGCAACGACTGTGATTTGAAATTGTAAATATATATATATATATATATATATATATATATATATATATATATATATATATATATATATATATATATATATATATATATATATATATATATATATATATATATATATATATATATCATGGGACATTCCATTTTCGGTGTAAAATTGTTTTTCTATAATATTTCGTAATAATTCACTGACTAATGATCCTATCTAGCACCTATCATTAAATAATATTTCTACAGGAGCATTTTTATTGAGCTTAGTTAACTCGTCATTTTATTTCATATGAAATAAAATTCAGGCACAAATTTTTATATCAGCTTCAATTTTTATATCATATCTCATATTTTTGTTCAAGCGTGTCAGTTCCAAATGTACATTTTGTTAATTCAGAGTGTTAAGTACAATCTTAGTCTCGATGGACCAAGATGTTCCATTTATATAGTGGACTGTATATTTATTAATTTGTATTAGTATTTTGATTTTTCGTCATATTAAAAGAACTATGTGTCCCTTAAAAATTACAACTAATATCAAACTTCCTCTAAAATCGAACCAATTTGCAATAATATTTTTGCTTTATATAGGAATCACCCTGGTCGTATTATTGAGGGGGATACTAACCCCACTCTGTACAGTAGAGCATGACCAGGCTAATTCTTGGTATCCTAATTACTTCAGGATATTTTATTATATATTTTTTATTACTACTTATTTTTATTACTACTACATTTGGGGTATTAGGGGTAAAACCAAATTCGTATTTCTGCAAAGTATCAGGTATCTGCCTTTACTGAAATACGATTATAATTTCAATAGAATTTGCCGTAACACAGAGATATGCTGCCTTATGCCATATAGGAACAATGAAAATCTCTTTTATTTTCCTTCTGAAGAAATCAGAGTTCGAATAGTTGATATTAATATCGCCTACAGGGATAGTTTTCTTATTAGTACTAGCAAACTCATTACATATTTAATCATTCTGGATTAATAAGTTTGAGCTACTCGAATTGGATGAATGATACAAACAACCAACCACATATTTACCTCCATTCTAATTTTTATCAACAAATTAGCAAGATTTCAGTATTTGTAGCTGTACGATTTTCAGAACAAAGTAACATAATAGGATTATAACATAATAATTCCATTATAACCCTATTCTTGTTTTCCAGAATACTATGCGCATTAACATACACAATAATTAACAAATATATTAGGACAGTTCATTAGTTTTTTCCTGACTATATGCTATTTTCTTCAGAATTGAGGGTTTATCATTTATGTATTTTTCAATTTTAGTGTAATCGCCCTCTGCCATGCATTTATATTATTTATTAATACTATTCCTTCTGCATTTCAGTTTGATCTGTGAAAGCACGATGAATTGGTACAACGTTTTTGAAATTGTTTCAAGTTTGAATAACTCCTAACCGTTCAGAATACCCTTCAACTACCTTGATTTATTCGCATTAAAAGCTCATAGTCCAAAAAATTCTATGTTTTCCATGATTATGATCCTTAAGTTAAGTTTCGACAGTTTTCAGGTCATCTTCCTTCTGTTTCAAATATTACGTAGAAATAAATATTAGTTTCTTTGATATTAGCGATGACCTAATTATTTGCCTTTTTTGTCGTTCCTGGATGTCACACAATATTGCCTTAGACTTGACAATACTTCCATGTTCCGTTAAAATTTTTGTTAATTTCTGTCAATTTTGAACTTGTTTCAATCCAACCTCACAATCATCACATAAGATATTCATTCAGACAAGAGATTTGCAGGTGCATCGTACGAATTTCAGTTTCCCATAACACTGGTCAACAAATTTGTAATTTTTTTTTGTCACGTGAAAATTTATATCGAACTTTGAATAAACTAGGGCCACCAAACAATAATATATCAATGAAAAAAATATTCACATCATGTTTTCTTGTGACATTAAAACAAATATTTTCGTAAAAAGTACAAAATTCAGTCACACTTACAGAATTATTTCCTAATTTCTAATACATAATTATGATTTTCTTGAATATTTGGCTCTCGGTAGGTCCCTTTCATGTCTCCAATAATAGTCTGCTAGCATTCCTGGACTCCATTTCCCTTGATAACGCTTCTCCATTAAGGAGAAGTCTTGATGAAACCTCTCACTTTGTTCGTCACTCACAGCATCCAAATTTGCCGGAAAGAAATCCACATGAGAGTCCAGCATATGTATTTTCAAGGACATATTACACCTCAAAGCTTTAAATGATATCATAAGTTCATTTATTAAATCTTTGTAATTTTCCGCTTTATGGTTACCTAGAAAATTTTGAACAACATTCACAAAACATTTGCAGGTGAATTTTTCCTGATCATTCAGTTTTTCTTCAAAGCTCTTATTCTTCATTAATTGCCGTATTTGTGGGCCTACAAATATTCTCTCTTTGATTTTCGCTTCGCTGAGTTTAGGGAATTTCTCTTTTAGATATAAAAACCTATCTCCATCTTCAGGCTTCAGTTTTTAGAGAATTCTTTATCAGGCCAAGCTTTATGTGCAACGGTGGTAACAGTATGTCATCAGGGTTCACTAGAAGACCATTTTTAACATTTTTATGACCTGGAGTTAGTGATTCACGCTTGGGCCACACTTTCTTTGTATAGCGACTTTTTCTGGCTCTACTGTCCCATTCCCAAATAAAAGAGCAACATTTCGTATAACCAATCTGTAGTCCAAGTAAAAGTGCAATGACTTTAAAATCACCACAAATTTTCTAAGCGTGTTTACTGTATTCAATTTTTTCAAGTATAAGTCTCATATTTTCGTAAGTCTCTTTCATATTAGAACCATGAGCAATCTGCACTCATGGAAGTTTGATTCCGTTATGCAGTAGCACTGCATTCAAACTAGTTTTTGAAGAGTCAATAAACAGTCGCCAGTGACTTGGATCATATTCGAAATTTAATAAATTCATCACAAAGAAACGTTATTACAATAGACTAAATCACCTGCTTCAGAAAAGTAAGGTTTTATTTCATGGTCACGACGTCGAAAATAGGAAATCTTTGTACCACGAGAAAGTAAATTCCATTCGTTTGATCTAGACCCCAAAAGCCCAGCCTGTTTTTTAGACAGATTCAAATCACATACTAAATCGTTTAAATCACGTTGTGTCAATAGTGCGGTTCTTTTGAAGTTGACGGTTCATAACTTGGTTCACTATCTTCAGATACCTTATCTTGCTGACTGAAAACAAATTCTGGACTAGAATTCTCACTTTTTGATCGATATGGAGGCATCGGTACAGGCAGTTCGGCCTTTGTAGGATGGGTCTCTTGCCCCAAGACAGGTTTGGATACTGGATAGTGTGTTTGGATTTGGTAGTAATACCTTTTGTTTGAGTCAAACAAAAATATCAGTAACTTACATGATCCTTTGGTTCCGTCCAAATCATTGGTATAGCAAATTACAAATGTCTAGGTTCTTGTTTAGCCCAACCTAAAAGGAGCCTCACACACGTTCCACAACATTTATGTGGAACCCAGGATTTGTCTTGATTACTCACAGGAAAACCAAAATAGTCTAAATAGCACTGTTCAATTAGTGATGTGAAATTTCGACGCTGAGATGTAAGAGTTAATTCTCCCCACACTTAACAAAAATTGTCCGGGTTGTTTAAACACTTTCGTGGAATATTTACGATCTTACTAATGTAAATAAAATGTAATTCAGCAAACACAATAGTTACACAATCGACTAAATGCAGTTATGTAAACAAAGAAACGTATATGAGGTAAGAAATGCATATCTAGCTGTCACAAGAAAACTGAATGTGATAGAAACAAATCTGTTATATATTTTTAATGAGGGTACACCAACATAAATGAAAATCATAACAAAGTTCATGTGACAAAAACAGTGAATTATGCACATTACCAGTGAATTATGCACATTCCTTACACGAATTATGTTCACAGGTTTCTTAATTGAAAGTTCTTTTATTTCTATCACATTTCGCACAGATGCTAGGCATTTTCAGAATTCAGAACCAATAATTAAGAACAATATTGCTAATTGAACGAAATCATAATTACTCTGATAACTTAATTGATGAATTGAAATGAATTGGACCATCACTCAGCAGAATGAACAAACTCGCAACAAAAATCCTTTATCAGTTTAAAGCAAGTCTTAAAGGAATAAATATATATCAAGTACAAAAATAATCGAAGAAGACTTCCACACGACCCCAACCTCCGTCAACCGCAAAACGAATTTAGCAGAGAAGCAGGAGGTGTTACAGAACCATGAGACTCTGGTGCGGAAATGAATATATTCATGTATGAATGAACGTGAACAGAGGCTTGTAGTAGGTACTTTTAGAATATGGAAAGGTCGTCTACTTGACTAAACGAAATCTGAAGGATACTTTAGAATTCAAGTGTCGTTTGCCATAGACTCATATGTCGAGTACTTTTAATTTCAATGTTTATTATATACACTTTTCGAGATGTATAAAGAAATTGTCCATCTTGAAATCACAGCTTTGGATATAATTTACACATGTTGTGATTTAATACCAAGCTTCGAAAGTTACTGTGTATTAGAATGATAGTATGATGAAAGAGAAAAATTGATAGCTCATTGGAAAAAAATTGAGGAAACTCCTAAGTGTAACAATATGTTTGTTCAATTTACGTAAGACTTAGACAAAAAACACCTAAATTTTGTTTGGTTTTCATTTCTCAAACTCACGTGACAACAGATTTTTATCAACTCATTTATTCTTGCTCTCTAAAAACGTGAGTGAACGTTTTTCGAAGGTTGATTCAATCAGAAGGATGAACTGAAATGAAACACTTCAGAACACATAAATTTTTTTGAGATCAAGGATTATAAATGATCTGTGAAGAAAGGCCTGCTGTGTTATCCATATTTCTTCGACTAGAGCTGAATTTTACATGTCCCAATTGAACAATGAAATAGAAATCGGATTATAAATGTGGCGCATTCTTCACTATTTATTGGTGGCTTATCGCTGCATGTCGGAATATCGCAGACAAGACAGCCATGAATTTCAAACAGAGCCGTTATCCTAGAGACGCCATCTACTTCGATAGACCCTCGGCGGAATTTTACGGTCATCCCGAAATACAAGTGCAAAGTGGCAACGTTGATTTAAAACAAATTACAACCAATACTGTCCGAGATGTCCAATAGATGTCCGTTACGGCGCGCTAACAAATTACGGGCTCGACGGTGACTTATCGCTGCATGTCGGAATCATGCAGACATGACGGCTGTAACTTCAAACAAAGTCGTTATCCTAGAGACGCTAATCCATTTCGATAGCCTACGGTTATTCTGCCCGTAGTTTAGGTGATCTGTAATCACATCGGCTTTCTTTGATACTAAATAACAAATGTTCTATTTGCAAAAATGACACTTTTTTATAATCTTAATACACAAAATATTCAGTATGATATATTTTTTTTATATTGATGTTATTAAGTGAGGAGCTATTTCTAACGTCTGATTGGCCATTCAGTGAAATACCTCAACTTTCGAGTTTATCGATTCGTAATGCGAATCTTGAAATTTTTGCTCGTTCTATTCATTATTTTAATCACTGAACTAAGCACTTGGACTTCAATTCTTAAGAGATCAGCGGTTCTTGTCTTTGTTTCTGTTCGGATATAATAAATTGGATATTTTCAGAAATTAAATGCATCTACCTCAGGTAATTCCGTACACACCACACATTTTTCGAATTTTGATTCATTATTCTTGATAATCTCTCCCAAATCATAACCGCAAATATAGCATCAGTGAAATATTTGCATATGATACTATGATTGAAATCATTAATTAATAAATACCAAAATTATCTTACCACCTTACAACTGATGAATAATGCCATACTTGTGAACACTGCGGTTGTACGTGAAAGTCGAAAGACCACTGAAATAAAAAGAAACAACATTTGTATGAATATTATTCATCAACTCTCTGGGATGATACGCTCAAGATTTTACGAGGAAATAAAATGTATAAAATTAAAAATTAACACACTTGACTTAGGTTTCACTGAATATATTTAAAACTCTACCTATAGTCCGGTCAAATTAGCTCCATAAATAGGAGTGAAGCTACATAAATTCGCACCCAGCTAAAAATTCGCATGAATATTGGAGACCTTATTACACACAATTTGTCAATTATCCGCATCAATCCAACGTGTGCAAAACAATTTAATCAAGGTCAAACGTTGCAAAAATCGGTTTTTTGAGTTTTACAGCTAAACGGTGAGTTTTATTATGAAAGTAGGTGAGACAAAAATTATTCATTATGCAATTATTTGTAAAAATTGTGTCCACACTTTTTTTCCTACGAATCACCTTCTCGGAGATATAGCGATGCAAAATGTTGAAAAAGTTGTGTTACTCATAATATGTATGTCAATTATCGTTTTAAACGTTACAGATCGTTAATATAAGTAAAAATATTAGTTTTCGTGGCGTATACATACATACTATTCAATTGTTAGAATATGAACTCGAAAAAGAACCCAGTCCCTCATTTTATATGACTGTACGGCCTTGAGCAACATCTGTCTGCTATTCAATTGTTCGCGTGGCGACGATCCTATACCTGCTCCTTTTTCAAGGGCCTAACTAGATAGAATAATATTAGTCTCAAGCATTTCTTCGTAGTAAGAGCACGTAGTTATTGCTTATATTTTGGAAGAAAATTGTGCAGTTTTGTGTTTGTAATAGAAATGTCGCAATTTTGTTTCATTTGTAACAAACATTTGGCCAAAAGCGAAACAGTTACTGTTGATCGTGGCCAAAAGACGTTAATTGATGCAAGTATTGAAAGAGGTGATAAATTTTCTGAATACCTGAAAGACTAGACTTCTGTGACAGTTCATGTGCAGTGTCGAAAAAACGACACTCGAAAGGGTACAATTGCTGCGTTTAAAAGAAAACAGGAACAAGAACAAGCTCGTACATCAAAAATAAGTCCACCTCGTACTAGAGCACGCGTAAGTGAATCATTTTTTTGTTTTAAAAAGTGTTGCTTATTTTGTGGCAATGATTTGAATGAAGATTTAGAAAACAAAAAAGCACTGAAGTATCGGCGTAAAACTTTTCATGTATCAACACTTTCATTCAAAGAAACAATCCTGAATATAGCCCAGACTCGTTCTGATAATGTAGCAAAAGCTGTTATTACTCGAATTGAGTTTGAACATGATTTAGTTGCTGCCGAAGCTAAATATCATAAAGACTGTCGTAATGCCTTCTTGAGACCGACTACGGGAGGTCAAGCCGGTCGTCCTCAATCTGAAACTACGAATCTTGCAATGGAAGAAATATTTGCACACATCGAGAATAGTGATGATTGTCAATTTACATCAGACGAATTACAAAATATTTGCGAAAATTTGTTAGATAATAGAACCATTAAATTACGATTGGAGTTGAAGTATGGCGATAAAATTATTATAACAGAAAAGTCAGGATCATCAACGTTTATATGTTTTGTTGATAATCACTATGATATTTCAAATCGGGGTAGCTACGAAAAAAAACAAATGAAAAAGAAGAGAGATTTAGAATCCTGAAGGCTGTGGCAGCAATCATTCGAGAAGATATTCAATCTGCAGTATTTGATAATTCTCATTACCCCCCGCCAGGTGGTATGTTTGAAGATATTAACACTCAAATTCCAGAGCCAGTGACTCATTTTTTGGAGAAAGTTATTCTGAAAAAAAAGCGATTTAATTTAGAACATTCGAAATTAGTATGCACAAATATTAGTCATAGTATTATGGCTGCTGTTCGGCCAAGGTCTTTTAAATCAAAATTACAATTGGGTCTCTCTATTTTTTTTCATCGGCGATTTGGGTCAAAACGTCTTATACAAATTTTTTCGTCTTTCGGTTTATGCGCATGTTATAATGATACTATATTGTACGAGGCAGCAGCAATTTTTTACCGTCCACCTCACATTGTACCACCAGAAACTGGCACATTCATTCAGTATGTTGCAGACAATGCTGATATAAACGTAAATACGCTGGACGGTCATAACACGCTTCACATAATGGGTATCATTCAAGTTGTTACTGCAAAAAGTTCAGTTTTACTAGAAGAGGATACAACGGATAGAAGAAACTCCTTCAGTAACAGATTTCGCGACAATAGCTCATGTGCCACTGCAGATCTACCAAAATGATGGCGTAGTAGGTTATAGTAAAATAATTGTCCAAGATTTTGCTTATGATAGTGAAGTAATAGTATCTTTACTTAAAAAAGTCGATGCGATATGGTTCTATGGTAAATAGAAGAATTTCTCCATACCCGGTTGGAATGGTTTTATTGAACAATTAACAATTAATCTTAAGAATTTTTCAACATCTTAAATTTTATTTTTACCATTTATTCACCAACCGGCTAGTAATTACAATACTATACACGACTTTAGTTTGTGCATTACAAAATGCAAAACGCTTTGGTCATGATGTATGCATTGTTACTTTCGATCAGCCTCTGTATGCAATTTTTTGCAATTGCAAAACAGGGTGTAATGCTAAATGCGGCTGTAAAAAAGTTGGGTTGTTTTGTTCATTAGCATGTATCAGTTGTCGAGGCCAATCGTGCTCCAATGTTCAATCACCAGTAGAAGAGGGTTCTTACGATATATGCGAGGAGACATGATCTCTGATGCATCGCTCTTTGAACAATTTATTTGTACCCAGCAGGAAGAAGAAGAAGAATAAGACAGAATGGATTATGTTCCATTAGAAGAGTATCAATCAGACAAATAATTTTCTCAATTTACTCATTACTTACACCACTCTTGTCATTACAATATTACTATTTTCAATTTAATACAATAGCTTTTAACTCAACAGAACCACAATAGATCGTGGAGTAGGCCTACTGGGGAAACTACATAAAAAAACGCGCCATGTACCTCACGGGTGGCGCGGAAACGTGTGCATATTATGAGTAACACAACTTTTTCAACATTTTGCATCGCTATATCTCCGAAATGGTGATTCTTAGGAAAAAAGTGTATTTTCAATTATTACAGATAATTGATTGCATAATGAATAATTTTTGTCTCACCTATTTTCATTATAAAACTTACCGTTTAGCTGGAAAACTCAAAAAACCGATTTTTGCAACGTTTGTCCTTGATTAAATTTTTTTGCACACGTTGGATTGATGTGGATAATTGACGAATTGTGTGTAATAGGGCCTCCAATATTCATGCCAATTTTTAGCTGGGTGCGAATTAATGTAACATTGAATGTCTATTCTGACCGGACTACTATGTTTTGGGTGGTAAACCCATTATCACGAGTATAAAATATTACTGAATTTCGAAGTGTACAACATTCACTCATACATTCTAAACCACAGAATTTAAAACTGCTCTCACGGAGAAATTTACCTGGTCATTACAAATAGGTAAATTCTTCTTTTTGGATATCGAAATCTCCAAGACTTCAAGGGTATCTAATATTTTGCCCTAACAACCTACGTGTACCTACTGTTCCGGTCTTCCTGGGATCTAAGAAATGATTAGGTTTAATGCAGTATTCAGAAATACCTGTATAAGGTTTATTCAACAGTATTGATCTTTTATGTTAATCTTTTTTTTTTGTATAGAACGTCCAGTTTGACCTATGTAAAAACTATCGCATTCACTGAAAAATATTTTATGAACCCCACTTCTCGAAAATAAGTCAAGTTTGTCCTTTTCATTTTTCAACTATGAACCCAAACCCTTTCTGTTGGTGCATATTGTATTCACGTCATTTGTATGTAATCTTCTACAAATTTCATTGCTCATGCTGAGTATATAATCAATATTTTGTTGTTTGTCTAAGTGAATAGGAAGAATTCTTTGTAATAGTATCTGTCTCCGTTCATTTTTGATAAGTTTATCAATAAAGAAGGGTTCATAACCATTGTTGAGAGCAATTGTTTTCATTATACGAACGGAAGCGAAAGCAATCTATGAACTAATGAACGAAAGGCACTCATTTTTGTTTTTTGCGACTGACTTGAGTTGAGTATTAATATATCTGGATAAGTTAGGTTTCTGTAAATGTCGAAAACTTCTTTGTTAATTTTTAATTTTATAGTTTTTGATATTTCACCAGAGATAAACCTGAGATGTACCAAAGCAACATACATTTAACCAGATGAGCAAGCCATTAGTCAGTTTCTCAGTTGAACAATGAGGAGATATTGAGCTCGACGACATAGAATGAATTGGACCTGGAGGACCGATCTGAAGTGCGGTCCGAAGATTATAAATGGAGAAATATTAACGTATTTATACATAAATTAAAACTGCTTACAAGCTATAATAAAGTTCATGACACTCATGCGAGTATGGTGAACCCATGATATTCGCAATAGTTGCGAGCCTACTTACTTATTGCTTAATGCATTATTAAAATATTTTCCTATTCTAACTATATAAATCTGTTCAAAATCTTCAAAATTCTGAACATGCTGGGAGGCTCCGAGGATCTAGCAACAAGGGCTCCATCTCGACGGCTGTAATAAATTCTCCCATCTAAATCGGTTTTATTATCAATTATAGAAAATCTGTTCGATTTTCGAATTTCAGATATTTTGAACATGCTGAGGGCTCCGACGATCTAACATCAAGGGCTTCATTTCGATGAAAGCCCTTAAATTTTTCCATATGACCCGGTTTACAATCAGGCCCTCTTGACCGGTAAACTTCAGCTTGGATTCGTTACAATGTTGAAGGACCTGGAATGTGGATCCTTTCTTGTATGACTGCCCCTTGATAGACACTGATGGTACTATTGGGTACTTATCTTGTAGTTTAGTTGAAGAACCTGCAATGTGGATCCTTCCGTGTATGACTGTCTCTTGATAGACACTGATGGTACTATTGGTTGCTAGTCTTGTATTTTCACGTTGAAGGACCAGGACTGTGAATCCTTCCGTGTGAGACTGCCCCTTAATAGCCGCTGATGGCCCTCTTGGTTGCTGGTCTTGTAGTTTAGTTGAAGAACCTGCACTGTGGATCCTTCCGTGCTTGACTGCCCCTCGATAGAAGCTGATGGCCCTCTTGGTTGTTAGTCTTTAAGTTTTGTTGAAGGACCTGGACTGTGGATCTCTTCGTGTGTGACTGCCCCTCGATACGAGCTGATGGCCCTCTTGGTTGCTAGTCTTGTAGTGGTTCAACGGTAGCTCGAAGGACCATGTTTAGAGGTGTGGAGTGCTATTTCCCCACAAGGAAATTTCGCCCTGACAAGGCCTCAATCTGCCTACTCCTTGTCAGGGGGTGATCAGCTGCCGACTGATGGACAACTAATTCAAGGCCCAATTCTCCCGATTCCTGGAAAGGGTTTCAGGGCTGACAAGGCCTCAATCTGCCTACTCTTTTTCAGGTGAATGAGTTGACTACTGATGTAGAACTGATTTCATTAAGAAAATATTAACGTATTTATACATAAATTAAAACTGCTTACTCGCTAAAATGAAGTTCATTACACTCATGCCAGTATGGTGAACCCATGATATTCGCAATAGTTGCGTTAACCTACTTACTTATTGCCTAATGCATTATTAAAATATTTTCCTATTCTAACTATATAAATCTGTTCAAAATCTCCAAGATTCTGAACAATTCACAATTTTAAAATATTTGAATGATGTCCTAGCTCCTGCACCATTTTAATTTTCAAAATCCACCGAATATTTCGATTAGGAATATTATAAGATGAGACTTATCTTATAACTCTTCTCACTTGGGTCAAAATTATCATTACCAGTTACGAAGAGAGAAATCACAGTGAACCATATTATAACAGACGTAGAGTTTATCATTCGAGCAGTGCCAGAGAATCAGAAAGACAGAAAAAGGGCACAAGTAACAAATGTAATGACAAACTTAATGCAGAAGGATTTTAAAGTAAATTCCCCTATCAGCAAATGGTTTAATGAAACAAAAACGTTCTTAAGAGACAATGATGATCTTATTGTTCTAAACAGTGATAAGGGAACAGTGACAGTTGTTATGGACAAAGTAGATTGCGAAGCCAAAATAAAATCGTTGCTAGACTCAAAAGATTTCAAACTGTTACAGAGAGATCCAACGTTGACCACATAAAATGAATGTAATAAATTGATAACAAAGTCACAACAAAATAAACATATAACAGAACAGATAGCAAAGGAAATGAAGAAATATAACACTGTCCGTTCACGTAGATATATATGAAAACCCAAAAATACATGAAGAAGGTTATCTTATCAGACTTATAGTGACCACCATAAATAGCCCAATGACTACGCTATCAAAATTCATCGCAGATATTTTGAGGGCAGCTTACTATGTTGACAATGACTCCTATATAAGGGATACATACCAATTTGCAAAACAGGCAAATGATTTAATTTTACCAGATGGATATAAGGTGTTGTCCTTTGATTTTGTGAACCTATTTGGAAATCTAGATAAAAAAATAGTAATGGAGGTTTTTACAAAAAAATGAAACATGAAACAACACATTGATATAGATCAAGCATTTTTCTTTGAGGTAATAAAATATTTATTGGAGTAAAATTATTGCACATTTAGGAAAAAATGACAAGGCAAAACTCCAATGACAAGATTGAACTTTGCAGTACCTCTGTTAAAAAAGTTTGTTGATGAAATTATAATAACATTACAAGAAGCAAAAATTGATGAAACATTGAAATGTTTCAATTCATACTACGAAAGCTTAAAATTTACTGTTGAGAAAGAAGATGAGCAATATGGGATCCCATTCTTCGACACAAAAATACATAGAAAAGATAAAATGTTGAAACTAGGCTGGTACAGAAAGAATACATGTTCGTATAAATTTATAAGCTTTCATTGAAATCATAACATAAACATGAAAATAAATTTTATAAGAGAAATGAAAAACAGAATTAATAAAATCTGCCATGACGCTTTCAGAAGAGAGGGATTGACAAATCTACAGGAAATACTTGTACAAAATTCTAACCCCTTCAGCATGATCAGAAAGCTCTTATTTGCCTCAAGTGATACTAATAAAAATAATAATTCTGAAGAATCGAGAAGAGACGAAGGAGAAAATAAAAATTATTATGCGTCCATACCAAATATAGAAAACTTAACAAAAAAAATTAGAAATATATTCAAACACGAAAATGAAAAGATTACAACATACAATCAGAAAACAGTTAGTGGATGATAAAGTACACTCAAAGATCAAATCTCAAAACAATTGAAAAGTGAAATAGTATATAAAATAAATTGCAAAGTCTGTGATGGAGTACACATAGGACAGACATCACAGTGGTTAAGAAAATAGGATAGATCACCATAAATCAGATATAAAAAATGTAGAAGATAGATGTGCCCTTGTTACACATACAGCAAAGTTAAATCATAGAGCAAATTACGACGATGTACAAATCCTGAGAACTAAACGTAACTATCACAAAACACCAATAAATGAGATGATAGAAATAAGAAAGGATGAAAATTCTATAAATAGGAAAAATGACACACAAAACTTGAGTAACATATATAGCTATTTACTGGATATGGAGCAAGAAAGGATACACGACAAAAAAGAAGAAAAAAGGAAACAACTGGGATCAGATGATACGTGATAAGAATATAGACATTTAGCCTGAAATAATATATTAGAATTAAATATTGAGATTAAATTTCAAATGTTGGATGAATTTGGCAAATTACACTAAGTTATTGCTGTTAAATAGTTCAATCATTGTAACCTCAACTCTCATGTAAGCAAACTTTTTATATTGTGTTGTAGATGTTGGTTAAAGTTGTTCTATATATTTCAGAACCCTGAAGAAGCAATTAAGTAGATTGCGAAAGCTTGGAAGAGAGAAAAGATTACCAATGCAAATACTGAGTCAATAAATCCTTATAAATTATTATAAATAGTATAAACAGTATTATTATATATAGTATGTGAATATATATATATATATATATATATATATATATATATATATATATATATATATATATAAAGGCTAAAGGAGTATAAGTTTCATCACTTTACTTAAATAACCAACCAGAATACAGTTTAACATACATACATGTATGATAAAAATGAAAAATATCAATATTATCATTTATATTTCTTATATCTTATTATTTATATATCTTATAATATCTACATATTTCAGAACCCTGAAGAAGCAATAAAGTAGATTGCGAAAGCTTGGTAGAGAGAAAAGAGTACCAATGCGAATACTGAGTCAATAAATCCTCACAAATTATTATGAATAGTATCCTACAGACACTTAAATAACATACAAAATATACAAATATATATATATATATATATATATATATATATATATATATATATATATATATATATATATATATATATATATATATATATATATATATATATATATATATATATATATATATATATATATATATATATATATATATATATATATATATATATATATATATATATATAAAGGCTAAAAGAGTATAAGTTTCATTACTTTACTTAAATAACCAACCAGAATACAGTTGAACATACATACATGTATGATAAAAATGAAAAATATCAATATAATCATTTGTTGAGAGAAAATCATACTTCTATCAAAAATTTAAAATTTTCAATAACAATATTGTTTAAAGTAGACAATTAGATTAATGAGAAATAGTGAAAATTAATGGAGACAATGATTCTGAGTTTTTGTTTAATGAGCAGTTGGATAAAATTCAGCATTGATGAACCTTCTCAGGTAAATTACCTTCAGTTCACTATGGAAGGCCTTAGGGAACAATTCTGTGATTGTTTTTATTTTTACAATTTTTATTCTGATATTATAGTTTTACATTAGTTATCATTTTCATTTGTTATTTTGTCATTTCATTTTTTGTTATAATTTTAATAGTTTCAAATGAGGAATAATTTGGAAGTTAATTATAAATTTTTCGTTCATTACCAAGTTCAGTTATTATATTTCTGAATATATTATATTAATTCTCGACACCACGCTACGAATTTTTTAAATTTTTTGTAATACAGTAATTCATGTTTTTGAATATTTTTATGGTTGCCTATATTTAGCATGGCTGTTGGTTTTCTTCTTACTAGCAATCTCCTACAATATGTCACTGAATTTTTTCTGTTATTATCACATAAAATAAGATCTAATATTCTTCTAACATTATTTTTTAACTAAGATATTGAAGTCTGTCAAATCGTGAAAATCTGTAAATTTATTTTAAGTATTTCTCATCGCCAATGCATGGAAATAGAGAGATCTACGTCATTACGCATTGAACATAAGAGCAATTCAAATCGCCACAACTGAGCACCAAATTGACACTCAAAATATTAAAGTTTGCTTCGAATTTCTGCGCCTTAATATTTTCTGAATTCAACAAAACCCATATATCTTCAGCATCACTGTTGAATTCAATGAGTTCCTGTGGAGCTAACTCGTTTCTAAAGGCAAAAACTACGCTTCCTTCTTCAGTTTTAGATGATGTACCTCGATTCACCTGCATGTACCTTGATGTACCTTGAAAAAAATAAGCATTTGTGTGTATTAACTATTTTAAGGTTGAATATGTTAATGATTAGCCAACATTCTGCGACAACCATTCATCGTTATGATTATTATGAAGGTTTTCTTTGAATGTCATCAAAAAACTTTCTTGCGTTTCTATATATAAACGCACAACGTTCTAGTATCACGACGCACAACGTGCAGAGTGATATTGAATCTGATTTTCTTTGGTGAGTATGATCATATGTGAATTTAACTACTTCAATATTACTAAGTGAAATTCATTCGGAATATGCAAACTTTTCTATGTTTCGGTCCTGCGCATAAATATAATATACTCATATATGTGCTAGCTCCCTTGATACCACACATATTGAAGATCACCTTCCTCTGTGCCTTAAAAATCACTCTGTTGCCAGTTTCAAAGTGTTTGCTTATGAAGAGACTCTCCAAACCCCATCCGTAATTGAAGTTGATGAATCATGTTTTTTTCGCGTTGCTTTCGCTACCGACAGCAACTCATAATTTTTTGAAATGAACTCAACAACAATATTTCTAGGTAAATGAGAGGTAATAATGAAAACTTGTCTAAAAATCACTGACTGTGATTTTTAGACAAGTTTTTATTATTACCTCTCATTTAAATATGAACTATCACAGTGTAGATTCATCGTCCATTGAATTTATTAATATTTCTAGGTTTTTTCTTAAACTCTAAAATAAATTCAACTAATAATTCAATCTATCACATCATTTTCCAAACCATAACCCAAAGTGCCGCTTCAAGAACTGTCATCAAATATTTGCTCTTCATCCCTGGCACATCTGTATCCGACATCATTTTTATGCACATCTTGCTCGATATGGTTGAATCCGCCAGACAAAGTAGCCTCCTTTTGGAACGTTTAGTCTTTAACTTCAACTGTTTGGTCGCCCTTCTGAAATCCCTAGCGTGTGTCTCTGCATCACTGGCTCTGCAGCCTGCACAAAGCAATCTGCTGCCTGTTATTTCATTCATAAGTTGCGACTGTCTTTTATCAAACCACCATAACTTAAATTCACATTATAACACTTCAGCCATTGACTTCACTTCAATCCACGAACACAAACTGCGCAATATTTTACAATCAGAAATTAAACTATAAAATTATGATGTATATGTTCATAATTTAGATTCCAAACGACCGACGCGTAATCGAACTTGGAACTTACAAATGAATTATACAAAGCAAAACAGACCCACGTTGACCAGAAATCCTAGTCATTGCTAATATGAAAACCAGTTTTCTGCGAGCACGATTTAAGACGATTCCTCCATTATGCAATTCAAAGGTCAGTTTCATATCAAGCTTAACACCCCAATCATTCCTTGAACTGATTTCAGTCAAAACTTTACCTGACAATGTCAAGTTAGGTCAAAAAGATAGGATCCCTATTTCTGTAGAAAAGAATATGATGGCATTTGTTAATGTTCAGCTGCAACTTATTGAGTCTGCAGTAGATCTTAAAAATGAACCACTAAGTATCATTCGAAAACATAAGAAAAAAAAGCGGACCTAGATGTAAACCCTGGGGTACACCTGACGTCACCGGTAAGGAATTGGATCTGGAACCATTCACAATCACATACTGTATTCGATCCTTCAATTCAAACTACATCGTTGTTTATTCATTCATTGATTGATTCCTTCATTTATTCGTTCGTTTGTTCATTTATCTATTCACTAATTCATTCATTCATTTAAATGGTGAAATATAATATAACATTATAAATCGTGAAACATTAAGCCAAGGGTTTAATTTATTTTAATATTTTTAATAATATATGAATAACTCTAATGAAAATCTCCAACTAATTATTGTCATATTTCCAACGTGTATCAAATCTGGTAGTATTTCATGAGATATACCTTGTTCTGGATAAACATTATTAAGGCAAAGCCATAAATATTTCAAAACGTCTTAGGATGGAATGAAAGTTTCTGATATAAGATACTCGTCCTGTATAGATATTTTAGTTTTGAACGTATCGAAGAATTGTATATAAGCATAGTTGATTCTGACTGATAAACCCATACAAAATCAAAACCCGATGTTTACTGAAAAACTTAAAATATCTTGATTGAGTGATAAATTTTGTGTCAGAAGTAAATCCTTCATACCCTATTCGGTGCATCTGCCATTGCTTTCCACGTTATAATCAAAGTAGCGAACATTTATTTCACGGGTAGAAGATACTACTATTATATTGAACTAAGAAATACTTAGTGTCAGAAGATTTCCTTCTCACCGCCTGTTTGAAATGTGAGATATAAATATATATATATATATATAATATATATATATATATATATATATATATATATATATATATATATATATATATATATATATATATATATATATATATATATATTTGAGAAAATGAACTCTAGAACATTCATTGGAAAAATTCAAATTGATGCTACGAGTAATTAAGATTATAGACACACCAAGCATCGAAATTTCACATGTCTTCTATACCCGTAGGTATCTACTAAACTGCAATGTCTATTTGACAAATATCATCGAACGATGTTTTCAAATGTCAATAGGTTGCGTTAGTAGTCCGCTCGCGTATTTTTTATATTTTATATTTCATTTATCTATATTTCGATGATTGACGTGTCTATAATCTGAGAGGTGTTTGCTACTGATTCATAAAGATGGAATTGTGGACTATTCAATACTCCACAGTCTTCCACTTGGAGTAACAAGAAGATGCTTGGAGGTTGAAATCGTTGCCTTATTTCGATGGACGTGGTGCGTCTGACGAGTTCCTTGCAGAACGAAACATATATGTCTCCACTTCCATCAGGTGTAGCATCTATTTCAATATTTCTCTAACATTTATCCCTTGAAGGATAGTGGAGACATCACATCGTACACGTTCACATATCTAGCTCTACTATAACATTCTCTCGATTAATTTGAATTTTTCAAATGAATGTTCTAGTGTTCATTTTCTCAAATATTTCATTCAGTGCCCTAAGCACAAAAAATTTCATTTCCTTATATATATATATATATATATATATATATATATATATATATATATATATATATATATATATATATATATATCTTGGAATATTCAGTAAGAAATGAAATAGAACAGAGGCTTTGTTTACATCATTGTTGTTTCGAAAAATGATCACTTTGCAATTATGAATTCATCATATAGCTCGAAAATATTAGCCTTCGAAAGTTTGAAGTTGAATGGTTGTTTTCGTTAAATTTGAAATGATTTCAATTGAATTCACAGAAAAAACTTCCAAGGAAGTATAATCCTTATCAATAAACACCAACGTATTCGATGGCTCACTAATTGAAATGGCATGTCTATTCAGTACAAGACACCAAATTCCACCATTTTTAGTTTTTCCTAGTCCTAAGAAATTAATTCAATTTTGAGAAGAATGCGTCAATTTTAATTTCATCTCATTCGACTCGAGGTAACTAATGTTATTCGAGATATTGAAATCACTGAGAGTTTTCTTTTTGAAATTGCTTGAGGCGAGCTTACTCCAAACAATTTTGAAGAAATCGAAATTTTTTTTATGAATTACTACTATATACTCGTAGAGGTAGTATAGAACTTATCCCGAAGGTCAGCAACACCGAGAAACAGGTATAAAAGATTAGAGGGCGCTGCAGTAAACCCGGCCGCTCGAACGCTTTCGGTTGCGGCAGCTGCTGCATGCCTTCGGGTCGTCTTATTGCTTTGTTCTTCGTTTTATTGTTATTGTCTTGTTATTTTGTTGAACCGCTTTGAGAAATGCAAGAATTCTTCAGAATGATGCTCACGAAGACCAGGAAGGAGTTGTGTATGAAGCTGGAATGGATATGTGAGTAAAATTCATTTTTTTACGATTTTTCACGAATAGAAACTTCGAACTGATTTCTCTCCGAACCAAGTTTTTCGCATGAATTACACTCTCATTTCAAGTTTATTGCACTTATGGATATGAAGCAAACGGCTTTTACTCTTTAGATAACGGGCTATGGCCTCAAGCAGAACCAGAAATATTCATCATTATTTAAAAAAGTTATAGATAATTAAAAAAGAAAAAAGGGTAAAAAAAATTCAAAACTCCGCCATTTTATTTTTTTTTCATTGAAAACGCTTCATTTTGCTTGAGGTCATAGCCAGTTCGATACAGAACATGAAACCGTTCTGTTTTATGCTTTGAGATAATTCTTTTCCAAATAATGATGTCATTCATCTCCCATTCAGATGAATTTCAGCAGCCATTTTCAAGACCGTCATTTGAAAAAAAATTTTTTTCTCAAGTAATTTCATATATGTGCTTTCATATGTGAAAAAATTGATTACTCAACATGTTTTGTACTACAAATAAAATACATTGAAAAAAATTACGTTTTTTGGAGTAAGCTGGCCTTAACATTGCTTCTAGGCAAATATTATATAAGTAAGCGAAGAAATGCATTGAAACCATGTAAGTATTGATAATAAAATTGATCGAGTGCTTTCTGATTATTTCTACACCAATTGTATCGATTGAAGGATCAAGATTCGACCTACAGATAATATTCAAAGGAGGTGATTGAGTTTTATTTTTTGCTACTCTTTATATTTACCATACGACCTCATCTCTCTCTGAGTTCAAGTTGAACTGAACTTTCACCAAAAACTAACCTTTTTAATCCCTCTCTTTGATTCAGTTTCCTATTTAGGACGGTTCACTTTTCGGAACATTCATTCATTTCTTCGAACTTTGAGGACTTAAGTGATTATACCCACAACTTCTCAGTTCATCAACTAACAAACAGGATCCGTTATGAACGATCTAGTAAATTTAAAAATATGAATTAAGTTCTTTCGATGGAATTTAATATCATTCTGAATAGCTCGTCAGTTAACATTACTGTCGTTAATTGTTTCGTGACAATGGGTTACAACAACTTGAATATTCTCGCGGCAATAAGAAATGATTGCAATGAGAATACATGTTGAGGGACTATAGATTTATCATATTTTTTTCCCTTCCATCAATCATTTCCATCAGGTACATTATCGGAGTATGCCTGGTTTCGATTACAATTATTCTTGATGTCATTATTGAAATTGACACTTGTTTACTCAAAGAAATGAATAATTCTTCATCTGCTATACCAACAAAGGTTTCAGTCGATTCTGATTAAAGGTAGAACAAAATTATGACTGCTGTTATATGGTCACCGTTCTTTTTTCTCTTATTTATTTCCAGCAAATGTATAGCAAAACTAGTTACTGAAAGAATCGAGTTCGAAGATTCGAGTATCTCCATCTTGAAAGGCTTTGTTCATTATTATAGAAACCATTCTTTCATATTGCATAACGATGCTCTTGGTGCTATTAATGTCGCTCAATTGGTAGACATTTTGCCTACATATCGAATAATTGGTGAAAATGATTCTCTTATCAAACCATTAGCTAAGGAAGCCGTTAATATTTTTTTCATCCAAAATGCATCAGAATTAAAATCTTCTCATCTTAACTTAAAGGTGTTCAACGAAGAAGGCTGTAACCTATTTCTCACAAACGGAGCTCCACGTGATATTTGTTATCTTGAAGATGTCAAGCTTGCACCAGCTTCTTTCGTCTTAAACCTCTTAAATAATGAATTATTTAGTTGTTTCACAGAAAATGAAGAACTAGATATCACACCAGTGACAAAAGAAGAATTCAATAATTTGAAGATATATCACAGATCTTTCGGAGATTTGGGTGGAAAGACTATGAAGATTTATATTCTGAATACTCAAGCTACCCTCTGCAGGCAAGTCGCAATATGCATTATTTTCAATGACTATTATTTTATATTATCTGAAAATGAGAAATTAGAGGTTGGGTAATTATGCACTATGAATTGATTCATTAATTTTTAAGATTATTCAGAGCATATTTCAGAATATTTTGTTCTATGGTGGCTTCTGACCTACCTCTTTGTTTCGAATAAATGAATATGAGGAAATGAATTTTCCAGATTATGAACGTTTTATTATTTTCGTAAAGACATCAGAAGTGGCACATTAGATTCATCGAATGGGTAGAATTTACTGCTGAATTAGCGTTATCTGAGGAGTACAGAAATAGTCAAAAGCAATTATTGTTTTGAGGGATTTTGATTTAGATATCCAGTAGAGCATGCGAACGGCGCACCTCGACTTATCCAGCGATTTCCAGAAATTGCTGATTCAAAAACCTGAGAACTCAAACTGAATTGTGGTAGTACACCTTCCAAAATAAAGAAACATCGCAATTCTTGTCGCTTGTAGTACATTTTCCGGGAAGTCAACCAACGTTGCTTCCAAGTCGCGACACATTTGTCCTGTAAGTCTTCTGCTAGTGATGATGGTCAAATTGAATAGTTACTCAAAATTCCAATCCAGAAGCTCAACGTAAATGTGTTGGACACGATTCTACATACAGCTCATGCCGATTAGCATCTGTCAAAATAGCAATGTATCAATATCAAAAATACTCGTAAGATTGTAGGCAATGATGTTTACCTTGTTTTTTCGAAACATTCGGTATTTTAAGAATTCACAAGAGGACTAGATAATGTTAAGATTATTTATCGATTTTCATAGCAATAAATTCAAGGAACCGAGAGTTATATGCGCACTCTTGACTTATATCGAGTTCAAACATCGTGATATGGAAAATTGTGGCCAAATAAAAGTATTTCATTAGACCTAGACCAGCGCTTAATCGAAAGAAATACTTGTTAATCTATAAATTCTAGAAAAGAATGGATCTACAATGGATTCAAAACTGCTTATCGCAATGCTGATTGATGAAATGCCGTTCTATAACAATACGAATATATATAAGTGAAAGGAAGCATAGAATCTGATACGTGATAGTGAAGCGTGTTACGAAATTTTAATAAAAAGTTGAATATAAATGATTATATTCCATTATAACTCTGTTAATGAATTCCCCGGAGTCAGATGTCATATTGTGAATGACTTCTCGCAAAACAGTTTGTAGAATATGTCGAGTGTTCTGTTAGATAACTAGACATTTTTTATATCCAATCATCGGGATCTATAGAAACTTTCTGAAGACTCAAATTCAAAGAATTATTGGTAAGTGAAAATCCATCACGAGAGTAGGGAATAGAGAAGTGTCCACAATGAATACATTATGAAAATAATGCGAATCGGCCCCACCAGAAACCGGTAGGTTATGAGAAGTGATCTACAAAAATTCGTGACTTATTTCATCTCCGAATATCTATATCTGTTGCAACTATGACTAATCAGCAAATACTCTTCATAACTTGCCTTAAATTTGAAGTTTTAGTCGCAACACAATTATAGTAATTGTAACTCAATAGAAATTTTTTCACAGAAACTCTTGTCAAATTTCAATATGCGTATCTGTAAAAACTTACGCGATACAAAAAAATCAATGACATTTTTTCTAGCTTCGAAATGAAAGAATTAGTTTTAGTTGAGTAACTTTTTGAGGAGAATATTTCCAATGAATCTCTGCGGTCTATAATCTGACATTAATTGGATTCTCACTCAACACCGATTAGAACATTGTTGGGAATCAGGAAAGTAAAACTCAAATTCAGAATAAATGAAAAACGAAATTTTACAGAAAGAACGATATTGAAGTATTGTCTCAGACAAAAGTACAGAAATGAAGTTCAATATTCAAAACTGAATGCTTTTCGGTTTTATTTCAAGTACAAGACAAACACAAGTAATATTATACATGAAATTTTGTGTATATGAAATCGTGGAACTTGCTATTCTTATTTCCAGAGCATTCATTAATGGCTTTGTAGACCTCGTGAGGAGTGGAACATGCAGTCCAACAGGTGCAGAAGCTGATTTAATTAGAACTCTCGGAAAAAAATTCAATTTCACACCAGAATTTTGGGTATTCGAATTTGAAAAGCCAGAAAGAAGATGGATTGAAATGATAGATGCTGTGAGTAATATTTATAGAGGTATTCTGAATGAAATTCCTGCTGAAAATAATAGATTGAAGTGCAATCATGCAAATTGAAAAGCCAAAGAGTAAGCTTTGAATTGAAATCATTTTCTCTTCGCCTCAAAAAAAATGTTTTTTTTTAAATGTTGCAACATCGAGATAATGAGAAAATTTTTTCTCTGACTTTAAGTATGAAACGTATAGAATGTGCAGCCGTTGGGTTGCCTATTATTTACCGGGACAAATTACTCGGTTGTCAGGTAAAGACAGGTATGTCCATGCCAGTTAGCTTCACTTGATTGGATAATAGAAAAAATTTTATATCAATATAAGCGTTGTTTTATTGCGAACACGTTGATATGGGGTTGTCTGCAAAAAACTTGACCCTAATAGGGGTTTGCTAATTTTCAAGATTTCAATTTTAAGCGGGTGGAAATGTGTGACAGAGAGATCCGAGTTTAGTATAGCGTGTAATAGTAAAGGACACTGCATGGCAGTCGCATGTAATGGGACCTCGAATACAACAAAGTGCGCATGATCGGTATTCATACGACAGAGAATGACAGCGATACTATAGTAAACAGTGAGCGTTATTTTGGAGCAACTGACATTAGAGTTGTAAATAATAATAATCATAATAATATTAAAATAATATTATAATACTGAAATATTAAACAATAAAACCTCAATTATATTAATTGATTAATATATATATATATATATATATATATATATATATATATATATATATATATATATATATATATATATATATATATATATATATAAATGAATTTACTCATTGACTTATAAGTATCATTATATATATTTTTTCTCTTTCTGGAAAAATTTATGAGAAACAGAATGGACAGCCAAAAATTTGAATTCATAAATAAAAAAAAACACGAAAAATCTTGTATTGCGTTTGAAAATTTTATTGAAAAACAATTAATATAAAGCATTAATACAGAAATAATATCAAAAATAAATAAATTTCAATAAATATTTCCTATTCTATATCTGATTCATCAGAAGTATAGTTTTGATTCTCGAATTCATCTTACTGATTATTAGTTTCGTACTCAATTTCTTCCATTTCTACAATGTCCTTGATCTTCGAAGGAGTTTGATCTCCGATGAGACCAGTTGGTTCTAAAAAATCATCTAAATGTCAACAGTAGCTTTCTGGGTTTAATTTCGCTCATACAATCGTTCTTTTATTATTACACACTATACTCAACTTGGATCTCTCTATCACACATTTCCACTCGTGTCAAAATTGAAATCTTGAAAATTCACAAACCCCTATTAGGACCAAGTTTTTTGCAGACAACCCTATATCAGCGTGTTCGCAATAAAACAAAGCTTATATTGATGTAAAATCTTTTCTATTATCCAATCAAGTGAAGGTAACTGGCATCGACATACCTGTTCAAACCTGACAACCGAGTAGTTTGTCCCGGTAAATAATAGGCAACCCAACGGCTGCACATTCTCTACGTTTCATACTTTAAGTCAGGGAAAAATTTTTCCTATTATCTCGATATAGCAACATTTGAAAAAAAATAATTTTTCAAATAATTAAAAATTGTCTGTGGAAGATATTTTTAGGCAACCTATTTTCAACATATTTTCTAATATACAAAATTTGTTATGAAATATGTTTCATTTATTATCAGCTCGGTGAAGATCGATTTCAATTCGGATCTTCTACTAAATGAAAACGAAGTAACTGAACGATACAACGCTCTGATTGGCTGGAAGAACCTCAAAAAAACCGAATCAAATTGTTTAATATTCAACTATAATTAGAATTAATTCGAATATTCATCTCATAAAGTGTTTATTAGATTTAGATCATTGAAATTTGAAAGAAAAGATGAAAATTAAGGATTCACTCGTGAATTCACCTCAATGCATTGGCATGATCCTTCACAGATTCTGATTTATAGATCTGTGGCTGTGCAGTATAGTGACCTAAAACGCTTTCGACCTACTGTTGCTGTAGGCCAAACGGAGCTATATAGTTCTCTGACCTTTGCTCTAAGAAAAATAGTTATTATAATAATAGTAATAATATTAATAATAACGGGCGTGATTCTGGTATTCATTTTAAGTAAACCCCACTCTTTGTTGTGAATTTCAGTAGATTTATTTAGAAATTTTGAGTTAATAGCTATGTAAATTGAGCAAAACTCAATCATTCTAGCTGTCAATTATTTAGTTGACAGTCATAATGATTGTCTACTTGGCACCAATCAACTTTTGGAGAGAAATTAGTTGAAACAACTTAAATAATGGAATGATTTCAAAAGAACAATATCACGTATCGTAAATCTTTAACGTGTATTTTTCTGAATAAGTAATTTTTAGTGATCAATTCATCAACTTTCAGAAACAAAATATCAATGCTGGTCTGCTCAATTGCTTTCCGATATTTGTTCTAATATGAATAGAGAATACCAAAGACTCGCAAAAATTTGTGTCTTTACTAGTAATAATTTTATAAACCATATTATATCGTGTATGATGGATATCAGTATATTTTTCGTTTTTGGAATTTGTGTCCTAACTATTTTTATTATTTGAAACAACAATTATGGTGGAGAAAATAATCAATATTATCATTTACATTTGTTCTGAATTGAAAATCAAAACATATCTTTGGAATAGAACAACCATAAAGTTTAAAAGAGATAAATTTTCAATTTTCTAAAATATTTTCAAAAATTTCTTTCGATTTCTACACGGCAGAAAAATGGTGTCTTGCAAAATATTCATTACTTATGTGTGTAAATTATGTCTAATATCCACATAATTCAATTCGTACCAAGTTCTGAGCAAGAGAACACAACCTATCCCATTAGAGAGCAAATATTCAATTGATGTATTTCAAAAAAGTATTCAAAAAAGTATTTCGGAATGAGTACATCGGTTTCTTTGTATATACCAATCAGCGCCGTTTGATGCTTATATGGAAATCATCAGTTTCATGCGTCCAAAAAATCAAGTTTCGATATTTTCTTGAAACGTACCAAGGGCCCATTCCTTTAAAAGACGGAAAACATTTAGTGAACTACTCCAAATGAAACGTCATAAATCCGCCATATTTTTATGGAATTACGACAGATTTTGTCACACATGTTTTCCTACCATTTTCGAAGGAGTATATTTTGTTTCTCCGATAGAGGGAGCTCACGTGACTGAATGAAGGCTGATTCAATTATGATGATTTTTTAATAGCTGAAACAGCGCTATATGGTATTTTAAACAAGCTCCATACATGTCGAAACTGATTCGTTGTGTATTTCGTCAACAAAATTTTTGTAGTCAGCTCACCGAAACATTTTATAAAATATTTCAATATTTTCAGTTGAAGGTATTTTATTCAACTCAAATTTATTTTCACTGCTTCTGGTTCCGCAGGTTGGCCGCGGGGAAGCAGAATTAGCAGTAGGAACTATAGTCCTTGCTGATGATGGAATTGTGTATTACACAAGCTTCACTCAAAGTTCCGCTGAATATGTCGTATTATACGTAAATCCAACGAAAGAATTGAATTTATCGAAGATTCTAATGAGCTTCGACATTATTGTATATCTCATAGCTTTTTCAAGTTTGATATTCATCATAATACTCACAATGACTTTTACCCATCTGTTCAATTATGGATTCGAGAATGGTCGATTCATGTTCGTAAGTACCCCACATATATAACAAATCTATCACCTTTCATTATTATTATTGTCTACTGAAACTAGCAGAAGAATATTATTCCTGACTGAACCGCATTCAATTGAAGAAACAATACTGAATCAGAAATGAATTTACGTTATTTTCTTTTACTTTAACTTTACTTCAACCATGCAGCAGACCCGCCTATATATAAAGTGCGGCACTGGACAATTTTTGTGTACTATTTCTTCTTACGTTACCTGAAAGTCCTTGTAAAGCTGAAAATATATTCACTCACTTCTTATTACTTTACACGCTGGTTTTTGAAAATGTTCAGTATTCCATTCGACTGTTTTCATTCATCCATCAGAATCGAATCGTCGATGGCACACAAAGAGTTACACGACCTTGGTTATGTAAGTGATTCTCTATGTTATTATTTCCAGTTTAATTTTCATTTACTGCTGAATAATCCATTTTGAGAAGATGAACATAATTTTTGTGAATTTAATTTTGTGTTTCAATGGAAAAAATCGTTATTATCTTGGTTTGGAGGACAACAAAGTAATTATCAGACAAAGAACTCCAGATAATTCTGGACGAAGGTCCTCAAATTCCGACTGCTGTACCAGTTAGTTCGGCCAACGATGTCTCAGACGAAGATTATGAATATCTAGAATAACATTATCATCATAGCAAATCAGAGGAAGAATTCATTGCAGGAGAGATAGTCTGATAGTGATGAAAAAGGAAAATTCGATCCAGAAAAATTTGGGGAAAATCCTGAGATCAAAATTTGGCGCATGTAATATCACAGATGCAGTTGACATATATCTGCGGATTATCAATATGTCCATGAAAGGCCACATCGTGAAATGCACAAACATTTGTATACACATAATAAAACAGTCCGTAGTGTTCAATAAAGAAAGAGACGCCAAGGGCACGTCAGACACAGAAATAATGGAACGGTTCATTTATTGTACTCACTAGTATAAAACTAAACCATACGAATGGAAGACTTGCGGAATGCGACCTGCGAACGACCAAAAGAAATCAACACGTCCATCACGACAAACGTCATAAATACGTTTGCAAGAAACATGTAAAAATAACAAATATTTTTGCTACTTGTCTTTGTCAATTATGCAAATAATTTATAACAGTAATTCAATGCTTTTCTGAGAATACTTCAGTTTTTTCTATGTAAACAACTCATATATTTCAGTTTTTCATATTTTTGTGAACTTTTGTGAATATTTTACATTATACGTATATTTGAACTGAATTTGAAATTTCAAGCCAGGCAAAAAAAGAGACAAAGAATAGATTTCCACAAAATCTTTCCGAATAGGGCCTAGCGTACTTAGTGCTTCCGCTCCTGCTGCTTCTATCAAAAACAGCGCGCCTGCTGCAGGTTTAAAGGACAACACCTCGCAAAATTTCAAGGTGTTGCAGATATGTGTTGAGAAGATGAAAAATATTGTAGGGGCATTAACTTTATATCTGAAATATGTTCCTAATTCTTCCCTTGGATGGCCTCAATAATAAATTTATCTCTATTACAGATCCTCATAAAAATGGTTATAGAACAAGGATCCAATCTTAGCAGTGGATTATACTCATTTATCACCATGAAATTGATTCTTGCCCTTTGGTTATATTTCACAATTATTTTTTGTACTGTTCTTAAAAGTCAAATTGCCTCCATTCTAATCAAACCAGATACGTACGATTGTAAAACCGTTGAAGACCTACAACGTAATGACTTCTTTTTTTTGGTAGATATTCATTTCCAGTTATCTTTATGAACTTCTTTGTTAATGACAATCACAATTTCAGATACCTGATAAAGATCGATTACGTTTCAATGCTAAATATGGGTGGATGACGTTGAAAACTCGAGAAGTAGTTGAATCAGTACATTATAATGACCACAGGGAGATATGTCCGATGACGAGTTATTTGTTCAATTACAGATTCGCCGTCGTTCATGCTGAGTTCGATTTATTAGTTGGGGTAGGTATATTTATTCAACTAACTTTTGTAGGCAAGCGGGTCAATATTTCATGTGTTTCTTCTTCTTGAAGTATAATCGTTGACACACAACAAGAAATAAATTTCATTCAACTTCAGACGTGGATCTGCGTATTGAAAGAACGGCGAAATCTACCCACGGAAGAAAAAAAATTTTATTTTCTTTCGAATTTTTTCTTCAGTTACAAGATTCATTTCAAAAATTGAATACCTTCCGAACAATATTGTTTTTGAGTTTAACACACTCATCCGAATATTTTTCAGATAAAAATGTGCATGAAATATTTTCCTCAAAACAAAATTAATGATTTAAGACTTTTCAAGGAGAGTAACATTTATCATGCCTTCGCTATGAATCCTCTTTCACCTTATAAGAAACAATTTTCCATCAATATAGACCGCCTAAAAGCGTCTGGAATTATGAGCTACTGGTGAGTACAAAAATTATTCATTTAGCATTTTATATTATATATAGTAATAATTTGAAAGATATTCTACCAAATGAATAAAAAATCATTTTATTCATAGCTGTCATAACACAATGAATCATTTCAGAACTTTCAGAATAATGTAGTTACATCAAAAATTGAAACACTATGTAATTGATGAATGATCATTGCTGATACATCAAGTATTCTTTTCAATAGAATTTCGAACTCTAGCACTCTAATAGCTATCAACATAATAATCGTTACTGCATTTGATTTGATAATTGTGTGTTTGACTGGCGGATCGCAACTATCGCTAATGTAAAGACGGAACTTCAGATGATTCCTAATTTTATGGATGAAAATAATTATTCCATGTGCTTCTCTTTGTTTCACGAAGTATGATGGGCAATGTTCATTAGTAATAAGCTCAACGAAGAAAAATCCCCAATCAATCAGTGTTGTGTCAGCAGAAGAATATGATTCATTCATGAAGTGATACCTGGGCACCTGGATATAGTGTAAATTCTCGTTTTGGTATTGTCATAATACACCTCCATGGCATTATTTTAGTTTGTGTTATATGTTTCGAGCAAATTTATTTTTGCAAATTCACTTGTAATATGAAGTCATTGACCCTTTCTTTCATGAATTGTTGTTACTCTCATCTGAGAGAAAGAATTTTCTCAGTTATTTCTTTCCAAAATGAAATAACAACATATGAATTGTATGTGTTAGAGCAGCTCTATGAAAACGATGCTGTTATAAAATGAAATGCCTATTTGATTTCAGTTCAATGGAACTATATAGTTTTGAATATAAACTTAAACTCAAACACTTGAACTTATGATTAGCACTTTATTGACTACATAGCATGACGCGCTTTGTCGTTACAAACGACTCCTTCAGATGCTAACAGAATAATAACAACATTTTGAAAAACACAGGTATAAATATCAGGGAATTTGAGATTCTATGACTTTGGTTTTACCTAAGATATTCCATTCTGAAATATAATTTCTATTACCAGAAAAGGTTTAACAAGGGTGAATTATTTATTTATTTATCGTATGGCGTTTCGACACATTCAAGCACTTATGCAGCAACACAACAAGTATACATATATCAAGTATTAAAAGTAACAAACTTAGGTAGTTTACAAACAAACATCAAGATTATTTATGTATTCAATCGCTTCTGGCGTTGCAAACAGGAAATCCTCGGGACTTCCCTCGTATGATCGTTGGGGGCATTCCTCTATTATGTGTTGAATCGTTTGGACCTCTCCGCAGTCGCATGACTGGGAGAAGGGAGTTTTCCCCATTTGTTTAAAAAGTATGCGCATCTGCCGTGTTGGGTCCTAATGCGATTTAATGTGCACCAGGTTTTGCGTGGTAGATTGAATCCAGGGGGTTTTTCTGTTATGCATGGAAGTTGTTGTTCGGCGGAGCTGTGGACCATTCGTGAAGCCACCTGTCTGTGATGTTAAACTGAGTATCTGTGGCAATTTTTGCGGTGTTTGTTGGTGGCTTTCTGGAGTGTAGTCGGTTTTTGTTGGCGTCTTCAAGTAAACACTTAGCGTGGTCTACTCCTGTAAATCTATGCAGATATTGCAACAAAAACGCATTATCCAATATTTCAGAATGTTATAATTGTAAAATGTTGTTTCACAAAAGGTGTGGTGAAAAAAATTACGTGTTTTTGATGAAAAAAACAATGAAGTTTCGAGTTGTGGCAATTTGTTTGACCACGAGTTTGATCTCTTGCATAACCAAATAATTTCGCAGAAGACGCAATTAACGATACGAGTTAAGGAGATAAACAATGATATAATAAAAAAGTTGAGCGCTGCGGCGAATCAAGCCCACTCAGCAGGCCGACAAAATCTAACATTGTTGCCGCGTCCACACCTGAAGTGACGTCAAATCCTTTTCGCACTCCATGTTTCGCAGAGAAGCATAAATATACTACAGAACAATTTGGTGTTGAAAATAACGTTGACAACGGTGGAAATCGCAAAGATGGTAGTTGCGATTAAACGATCACTGCGTCTACGCAATCGACGTCAAGTCTGTCAAAACAAGGCCATTAGAAATCGAAAAATGATGGTGTAACACTGCCTCTGAACAAAAAATTTAAAAAAAAGGCTAACCAACGGATTTTAATGGGTAAATGTAAGAACCCTAATTGTTAAGGCCAGCTTACTCCAAGAAACGTAACTTTTTTGAATTTATTTTATTTATAGTACAAAACATGTTGAGTAATGAATTTATCTACATATGAAAGCACATATAAGAAATCACTTGAAAAAAAATTTTTTTTTTCAAAATGGCGGTTCTTAAAATGGCTGCTGAAACTCAATTGAATCGGAGACAAATGACATCATTTCTTCAATGACATCAAATTGGCTATGACCTCAAGCAGAATGAAACATTTCAATGAAAAAAAACAGAATGGTGGACTTTTTTCACCCTTTTTCTCATTTTCAATTTACTATAACTTTTTTAAATAATAATGAATATTTCTGGTTCTGCTTGAGGTTCTCCAGACATCTAGAGAGTGAAATTCCGTTTGTTCATATCGATAAGTGCAATAGTTTTGAAATGAGAGTGTAATTCATGCGAAAAAGCGTAGTTCGGAGAAATTCAGTTCAAAGTTTCTATTCGTGAAAAATCGTAAAAAAAGTGAATTTTACTCACATATCCATTCCAGCTTCATACACAACTCCTTCCAGGTCTTCGTAAGCATCATTCCGGAGAATTCTTTCATTTCTCAAAGCAGTTCAACAAAATAACAAGACAATAATAATAAAACAAAGAACAAAACATTAAGACGAGCCAAAGTCGTGCAGCAGCTGCCGCAACCGAAGGCGTTCGAGCGGCCGGATATACTGCAGCGCTTCCTTATCTTTTATACCTGCTTCTCGGTCTTGCTGACCTTCAAGACTGATTCTATACTATTTGTACTATATGAGTATATAGTAGCAATTTATGAAAAACAAAATTTCGATTTTTTCAAAACTGTTTGGACTAAGCTGGCCTGAAAGCAAATCAAAAGAAAGCTTATCTTTTTGTATCGCGTATAGCTCCTGACACACAAATAAAAATGTTCACTAGTGTGGTTCAGAAGAGTATACCTGAGGCAATTTGTGAATCGTTGCCTTCTAAATTCCCGCAGTACCTTTCTTTTAAGGTAACTATGAACGATTTCTATTTTAATATAGCTAACGACTAAAACGTATGGCCCGATGGGGCACGAGTGAGACGGTACAGGAATCTATCTGACTGAAAATGATGTAAACAAAACGCCGATATCTTTTGTGTATTGTTGATAGTATTTTGTGTATTTCATCTCAATATACAGGGTGTGAGTTCCAAGATCAATATATTGAGTGCCCTGTTGAAAGAATATCATCCAGATGTTGTCTGCCTCACTGGGCACTTTTGAAGAACTTACTCTGTAAAAAATTCCATATAAAGGGTTGATATACTGCCAGTACGTTTGGAAGAGTGAATATGAAGAATGGTAGAATTCCGATAAACTGTAAAAGTAATAGCTTCATTTCTCTAGAAAACATCAATGCTCTAATGTTTCATTGTGAAGTTTCTGCAATTAAATCAGTTTTTTCGAATTTACTATTGTCAGTTTATACAGGTCTCCAAAAGGAAATTTTGATATATTCACGGAGATTTGTTGATATAATTTCAGATATACTTAAATTGGATTGTCAAGTCTTTTTGTGTGGTGATTTTAATGTTCGTTCTAATTCTGTTGATGGGTATGTCCCATCAACTATACAATTAGGTATGAAATGTATAGTTTATAGAGTATATGACTATTTTAAACTGGAATTGTCAAATCTGTGACTTTGTAGTACCTATTGTTTTATTTTATCTGTTAATTTTGATGATTTGACCTGTGCAGATACAATATGTATATCTAGCGCCAATAAATTACGAACAAAGAATAATCAAGCTCCATAAGGTCCACAAGCTAACATAGGCGTACTATAATGAAAATAAGCATTTTGAGTGGCACTAAATTGAATCTTTATTACTCAACTATTTTTCAGAAGCAATCTTTCAGAAAAAAATAAAAACATGAACCTAAAATTCTCAAATTACAATGAATGGAAACTGCATTTGGATGAAAACACCTCAGAGCAAACTTTATCAAAAGACAAATTCAATAACGACAGAAATCAGAAAAATACGAGCTAAGTTCTTTGTGCATAATGCATATGTCTAAAGGATGTAACAATCCAATATATCGAAGAAAGTAGGTACTCGATATAATAATAAAAAGTAAATGCGTCTCAAACGATCTGCAGCAGATCAAATGGAGTGTCGCTATAAAATCGAAGTTTGAAAAAAAGAACATATCCACAGAATTAAGTGTTTTTGGGCGGAAAAAAAAGTGAAGCAAAAGCTTTAAAGAGTGTGAATTCGAGTGCATTCGCTCTCCTAGTGGGAAATAGTTATAATAATAATAACATAGATAAATAGATAGATAGATATATGGAAGTTGTTTCAATCCCAATTAGCTCATATCCATGGATATAGAAACTCACACGAATTTAGGAAATATGAAATATGAATATTTTCAACTATTTATATATATTGCAATAGTATGAAATAAATAGTTAGGTAAGCCAATTTTGCTAGGAGATCGTTATTCATGTTAACTTTGTGTCCTCGAATATATCGAAATTTAGTGATTGAATAATTATAATAATAATTATATAAGTGTTTATTTTCCTACAGTTAAAAGCACCCAGTTACAGGATATATTGAAAAATATATATACATCAATGATACATATGACGTTCAAAAAATGATTATCAATAAAAAAAAATAGTAATTATTATAAATGATAGATAATGAGATTATGGCTTACTTCAGAATTTATTACACAGGGAAAGTGCCCAAGTAAACCCGACTAATGAAAGTAAATGAGTCACTGTTGATATCGCATTTGTCAGACACATCCTCGAATAGCGAGCACATACATCTAATGGGTAATTGTATGAGGGAATTAGTTTTCGGCGTACCCAATAAAGAAAATTGATTTGAACGTGAACATTGTCTAGGAATATGAAAATCAATAGAGCCAATAAGGGTAGGACAGTCTATATAACCATGTATGAGGTTATACAGAAACTTCAGAGACAACAGGTCCCTGCCAACTTCGAGTGAATTAGCTCCAAACCGGTTCAACAGATCAGTTTGGCTATATCCTCTGGCGGATAAACGTGATATTTCCTCCAAATTAGATATTTGAGAAATTTTTGTTGTATCGACTTGAAATGATTTTTATGAGAATTGTAGATGGGACTACAAATAATACATCCGAAATCTAATTTGCTCTTTACAAGCCCATCAAATAATTGTATAAGTGTTTTTGTATTCGAAAACGTTCAATACTGTGGAAATTGTTTTATATTAATGATAATAATATAATTTAAGTTAGCATTAACTTTTACAAAATGCTACATTCAGGTTCAAAATATATTATTTACAATTATATGTTCAAAACGAACTTAGATAATTTACGCTTGAATACCTTAAGGTCGCTTATTGTTTTTATAGATCTAGGCAATTTATTAAATGCGTTGAATCCTTCATAAAATATACTTTTCCTATGTTTAGATTGCTTACAAACTTGCATGTAGAATTTGTGAGAATTTCTTTCATTATAATTGCACATCACTGACACATGTTACATTTTTCATTACTTTATATGGAAACAATTTGTTTTTAACTTTGAAAATGAATATATATGTAGCAAAAAGTATTCTTTGTTCAACTGACATCAATTCTAAACAATTTAGCATGCTTTGGATTGGAGTATATCTATTACATTTCGAAATTGTTAGCATATCTCTATTTTGTAACTTTTGTAAATTTTGAGTTTTTTCTTTACTCAATCCCAATAACATAGTGGAACAATATTCAAAGTGTGGCATAATTATGGGCTAAAAGAGCAATCACTTCATACATGTGTTCAGATTTCTTCCAATTCTTTTCAGAAAATTGATTATCTTGGAGATTTTAGACGATATCAAGTCGACATGATCATTGAAACTCAATTTCTCATCTAACATAACGCCTAAGTATTTAACAAGTTTTACACTTTCAATATTCTGGTTTTCAATTTTAATACTTATGTTTTCATTACTTATTATTTCCATTAATACTTATATTTTCATTACCTTAAGAATTCTACTTGTACCAAAAACTATAAATTTAGACTTTATATAATTCAACGATAAACTGTTATCGCTTAGCCATTCATTTATTGCTCACAAGTCTCTATTGATCCATTCTGTCATAGTCTGGATATTTTTACCATTAACAAAAATCATCGTATCATCTGCGAACAATCGTATAGAGCATGTTTTCACATGCAAACAATATCATTAATGTATAAGGAGAATAGTAGTGGACCTAAGACCGTACCCTGAAGTACGACAAAATCAACTCCAATGCTATCCGAAATAACACCATTGAATTCAACTTTTTGAGATCGCGAATGTAAATAAGAATTGAACCATTTGTTTACTAAACCTTCAAAACCAATTTTATTCAGTTTTTTCAACAGCAATGATCTACATAATGTTTCGAACGCTCCTTTGAAGTCCAATAATACTACAATAACTAACTCTCCTTTATCGATAGCTCTTTACCATTTCTCGCGTATGCTCAACAGTGCTGTCTCACAGGAGGAATTTCTCTTGAAACCTGATTGTAAGTCAGAAATAACTGAATGTTTTTCGCGTACCTAATTCTAGAACCTGATTTTCAACAACTCGTTCTAGAATTTTTCCATATGGTGGAAGAAGATTTATAGGTCGGAATTCCTTCAATTTGGCAGTGTTACAAATTTTAGGCACTGGTATTATCAATGAACATTTCCATTCATTTGGAAAGATTAACAGTTATATCATCTTCACAACTACCAGTGTTTTTCAAATTTCTCACAATAGTTTTCAAACCCGCAATATCTATTTTTTCGAAGGTATCCATTTTCAACAATTTCGGTATAAGTTTCGTCACATAAACATGGTTATGATTTGAAACTATAGAATCAATTATTTGTTTTATACTATCAACAAAGTATAAATTGAAACAGCGGGCAATATGGTGATCATCCAAGATTATTTCATTATCAATTTCCAAATATAAGGTATTGTTTGTTTTACTTGGTGGTAATTGTTTTGAATGTTTCTCTAGTTAATGAGAATTGTTCATATTGTTGTCTAAAATATCAATGAAATATCGTTTTTTCGACCGCCTCATCATTTCTACAACTTCATTTCTTATCGTTTTATATTCCTACCATGCTTGGGGTGAATAATTAACAATAGCACTTAACTCGATTGTTGTGAAAATGCTTAACTGTTTTCACTTTTGACATTTCGCTCAATATTTTGTATAATGGATTCATCAGAATGCTTGCTAAACAGTCGATATTAACAACAGAGTTACTCCATTCTGTTTTTTATATTTTCTACAATTGTAGAATTTTGTTTTCTCATTGTTAACGATATGATATAATGATCACTTATCTTAGGCGTGATGAGTACCTTGCAAATGATTGATTTTTCTTTTGTTAATACATAGTCAATGAGAGTTTTACTACTATTGGTTATACGTGTGTAGTCTTTAACAATCTGATACAATCCACTATTTGATAATAACAATTTACATTTATTTATATAATAGCTTTGTGTTTTATAATCATAGTTGAAATCGCCCATGATAATTTGTTTCCTTGTGAACTCGAGTAGATCTTCTATTAAATTCTCAAAATTATCTATAAAAATATTATTTGGTCCTGATGGTGATCGATATATTCCGGTTAATAATAAATTATGTTTTTGAATTTTTAAACAAAAAAAGTTTTTAAATTTTAAACTTTAAAATTGACAAGAACCATAATGTACTATCAATAGTCTTATTATTTATTACATTGAAATCTATTCAAATTATAACATAAAAGGTGACTCCACATGTTCTTCTGTTTTCACTAAAGCAATTCACAGAATTATAACCGTTTATATCGATTTCATTCTTACATATATCTTCTGTAAGATGGGTTTCAGACACACAAGAAACCATAGGTTTCACATTATTTATATACACTCTTAACAGGTCTATATTGTTTGTCAGTCCTTGACAATTTGAATATATTATTTTATTTGAACTTAGTTGCTACTGACTACGTTTTATTTTACCTTGTTCTTTACTGACCATTCTCATATAACAAGGACATTGTTTATCATGAGCTGTATGGTCGGTTGGTAAATTCAGTTTCGTTTTTCGATTTGCATACACACATTTTACACATTTGTTTCGATTTTCTTCATACTCCTTACTGTTGTGTTTACCACTGCACTTTACACACGTTATTTCGTTTTTGCAATCAAGGGCAAGATGATTGAAACGCGCGTATTTATAGCACTGTATAATACCAATGTATTCGTACACAGTACATTGTCTCCATCCAATTTTTATGATCCCATTTTCCAATATTGTATTGAATAAAGTGGGATCTCATTCTAATATAATATTTCCACAAATTCTTCTAGTTGTCTTCAAATATTTTTTGAAAACTTGCAATTTGCTTGTATAATCTTTACTTATTTCGTTTTGTTCAATTATGCTTCTTATTATGTCCTCATCATTTTTCATTATATAGTCAGATTCGACATTGATTATTGATAATCTAGGTACTTTAATTTTCACGTTTGTAATTTTATATTTGTCTCCAAATTCTTCCTCCACTTTGCTCATAATTTTTTTCTTGGATTTTTTATCGTAGCAATTTAGTACGATACCTCCATTTTTGATGTTGTATATTTCTGTTATCCTGACTCCTAGATCAACTGGATCAATTTTAGTTTGCAGATCTTTCTTAGTTTGCAAACTACTTTGATCTAAAGTTGGTCGAACTATTATTTTATCTTTAGCTTTTACTATATTAGCTATATTTCACTATTTAGCTTTTACAATATTATATTATTCATATGAGTTATAAAGGTCAATTTCTGATCAAATATTACACCGAGCTCTCGAGTTAAAAAGTTCAAAACGGAAAACCAATTAGTATCAGGATAATTGTTAGTGAACCACAAATCGTAATGTGAAAAATTCTTATAGAAAATTTGAATAGTTTTTGAGAAAGTAGCGATATACTGTAATATTCATAAGAATAAAATCCAGGAAAATTTCGAGTTCGTGTGATATGGATGAAAATAAAAAGGAAATATTTCAACATCAGAAAAAATAAAATAACACACATATGGTATGCAGATTGTAGTGTTTCTAATCAGGAAAAAAATTTGTTTTGTTGGGACGATGTAAGTCAGCCAAAACTGAAAAATGTGCGAGCCTAACGGCATCAGAGATCAAGGTTCTGGAATTGAAAGCAAAAAGAACTATGAAGTTTCTTTGTCTGAACTGTTTGAAATTTAACTCCCGCAGATTACTCAAAACCATTGAGGAGAAAGATAATGTAATATAGCTAGCAAAAATAAAATTATAGAGTTATAAGAGAGACAGCTGGAGAATTTGAGTGTAAAAAAATATAATATAGAAGGAAGCTATGCAGAAAAACTAAAAAATACAGGAATACTGCAAGAAAAGAACCTTCTATGTCTGATAATTAAACCGAAAAAGAATCAAGATTCCCGTGAAACTAACTAAGATATTCAAAAGAATATAAATCAGGTCAGATGTGGAATTGGAATATCTATGTCCAAAAATATAAAAAATTATAGTGTTTTGGATAGATGTATTACGATAAATTCATCAGAGAACAAGAAAACAGATGTAAGAAAATCTCTGAGCTCGAAATATGATACAGAAGAAGTGAAATTGGAACAATCACAGGTAACAATATCAAGTATGAATGGGAACACTACTTTGGAGGATCCTTGGGTTGAAACGTCAAAATGATATAATTGAAGAATATCCTACTATACGGGTTTTTAAACAAGCGAAAAATGGAGAAACAAATCAAGCAGTAATGGAATGCAGTGGCAGTATGTGAAAAAAATTCATGGACTTGCGAAAAGTTAGCGTAGCATATAATAGATGTCGTGTATATGACAACAATAAAGAACTGAGATTCCTCCAATGTCTGGGATATAATCATAGAGTGAAGGACTGTGCTTTGCCTGTGTCTCGTGTGATGTAAGCCGGTTACCATAAGAAAGTGGAATGTAATTCAGCTGAAAAAATATGCCATTTGTGTTCGACACAGTGAAAAATTGAGAACAAACTTTGATGTGAACCATGTAGCGGATGATGAGGGTAGAAGATAGAATTGATTTTGGTTGGTAATTGTTTGGTTGTGTATTTTTGTGTTAAATTTCTTTTCTGTTTTGGAACTAGCTGTTTTAATCTGTAATAAGGATAGTTATATTAGAGACTTTGATACAGAGGCAATTGAAACATTAACAGTAGAAACGGTTACAGATTTTAATTCTAGATTTGATTCAGATTGTGATTGTTTTAAAATTTTTCATGTCAAAATAAGCAGTGTCATGAAAAAGGGAATGAACTTTTTAATGCCTGAACAGTTTACAGAGAGATTTGATGTAGTTGTGTTGACTGAGATATTTTGATAACGAGCCTATAACGAATCACTTGATTTTGGGGGTTATGAAGTTGTTTAAAATTATGGCAGGGTGAACATACATGATGAAGTTATTATTGAAATAAATTAAACTCTTGGCTTAATGTTTCACGATTTATTTAACAATATGTATAGTCAACATGTTTCGAGCGTTAGCTCATTTTCAAGACTAAACTACTATAAGAAACGTAACAGCAAATTTAATCTACAAAATGGATGTGAGTAGGGAGGATAGTTGAAAATCTACTTGTTCATTTACAATTTCTTCTTTTCTCTTCCAAGAACTGCTAATTTCAATTGCCTCCAGAAGGTCTAAACGTTTACCTTCAATACCTGAGTGTAGGCATTTAGTTTTATCAAAATCTATGAAGTGATTAGAGCTAATACAATGTTCTGAGAATCCAGTTTTATTAACATTGTACAAAATCGACCTTTTATGTTCGTCAACCCGAGTTTTTATTTTTCTACCTGTTTGGCCGATATAAAATGCTGGACATTCATTACAAAAAATCTTATAAATACCGCTTTTGTCTTCAACATTTGTCTTTTCTTTATTATTTACTAAAAGTGACTTGATATTCCTTTTGTTGGTACAAATGGTTTTTATTTCTCTCTTCTTTAATCTTTCGCAAATTTTTTCACTCAGATGAGGTATGAAATCAATAAAATGATATTTTTGTTTGTTTTTTATAATTTGAGATGGATAAATTGAGTTTAAAAGAATTTTTCGTTGCTTTTTTCCTATGAGATTATCTATTATATTTTCGTCATAACCGTTATTTTTCGCTAAAAGTTTCAAAGTTTTCACTTCTTTATTGAAATTTTCTTCGGAAAGCGGGATAGTCGTGAGTCTATGTATAAAAGAATAAAACTCAGCTCTTTTTATTTCCGGTATATATTCCATCCCAATGTATTTTCCATCCACATCGCTATTATTCTTTTTTTGGTTTGTTTGGTTATATATTTGGTGTATTCTCCTTTTAATAATCGGTTTTGTAAAATTTTTCCGGATAGTCGTTTCTTTCTAAAATTTCTTCGATTTTTCTTGTATTTTCAGGTCTTACTACAGGGTTGGATAATTTAACAGCTCTATCTGTTAGAGCATTCACAACACTACTTTTATATTTCGTATTACAAGTGAATTGTAATTAAGGACAACTGAATCTCAATAAGATGTTGAATATATGTTGGTATAAAAAAGGGATAATTAACAAAGAAAACAAGGATGAGTTGATTTGCCACAATGGGCATGCACCCTATATATATGGACTACCAAAATTACATAAAGATAACATACCATGTAGACCAATCGTAAGCACAAGAAATTCACGAACTTAGAATTCATCCAAGAATTTATCAGAAACAATCTCAAAAACTGTGGGCAAAACCGAATATTACATAAAAGTTTCATATGATTTCAATAAATTCATAAAAAATGTAAAAATACCTGAATCTTGTATTTTAATTTCATTCGACGTCATTTCTCTTTTCACCAATGTACCTATAGAATTAGCAATGAATATAACAGATAGAAAATGGGAAGAATTAAAAAATCATACTGAATTACGAAGAAAAGAATTCAAAGGAGGTGTCGAATTTTGTTTGAAATCAACTTATTTCAGATTTGAGACATCATTCTATTCACAAATTTATGGCACTGCAATGAGTTCACCTATTTCATCTACTATAGCCAACTTGGTATTAGAGGAACTAGAAATATCTGTTATAAACAATCTAGAAAATAAACCAGAATTCTTCAAGAGATATGTAGATGATTGTATAACTTCAATAACACCTGAACATATTGAAGATTTAAGGAAATCCTTCAATTCCTACCATAATAGATTACAATTTACGAAGGAATTAGAAGAAAACAACAAAATAAATTTCTCAGATATGACTTTAATCAGAGGAGAAGATGGTTCAATTACTACTGACTGGTATAATAAAAAAACATGGTCAGGAAGATATCTTAATTACAATTCACTTGTACCTACGAAATATAGAAGAAGTGTTGTGAATGCTCTTACAGATAGAGCTGTTAAATTACCCAACCCTGTAGTAAGACCTGAAGATATAAGAAAAATCAAAGAAATTTTAGAAAAAAACGACTATCCGGGAAAATTTTACAGAACCGATTATTAAAAGGAGAATACACCAAATATATAACCAAACAAAACAAAAAAAGAATAATATCGATGTGGATGTAAAATACATTCGAATGGAATATATACCGGAAATATCCTATAAAATAAGTAATATCCTGAAGACATATAATATAAAACTAAGCCATAAACGAAACAATATAACTGGTTCATTATACACCAAGTTGAAACCAAGAATTGAATTAAAAAAGTAACTCATACTATATGTATATTCAATAAATTGCCTCGATTGTGATTCACGTTATATATGCAACACAAAACAATACTTACACAGAGGATTATATGAACATGAATATTCGGTGAGAACAAACAAGAAAACAACTGCCCTTGCAAAACATTCAATCGACCAATTGCATTCATTTGATTTTTGAAATACGAAAATTTTTGGAAGGGAAAAAAATCAACAGAAGAGAAATATAATAGAGATGATATCCATACAAAGCGAAGAGAAGACAACTATCAATTCAAGATCTGACATAGAGTATTTCGGAAGAATATATCATAATATAATCATGAGGACTGGGACAAGATGATAGGAGAGAGAAGTTTATCATGTAACGAGACAAACGCTACACCTACGATTTGATTTATAACTTATGTAAAGATTGTTGAATTATAGATTAAATTGATATCGGATATTTTGAAAATGATGTTTAATCGAAACGCGTAAATAAAAGTTTTGTATTATTGAAGATAGTTATGAATTGTGAACGTTGTACATATTCCCAAATTCAGTGGGAAAATTGTGGAATGTTCATATTACTCATGAACGTATTCCTGTTCCTTTTCTTCATTTTTTTTTCGACTTTTCCCCTGTTACACGCTTCAAATATTCCATTTCATTTTTCATTTTTTTTTATTATTTCGCTTTCATTTATTTTAAATCTTCGTCTTAACTCACCATTTTCACTCAGTACTCTACAAGTTACTGACCCAATAGAAAGAACTCTTTCTTATACACTCGCAATACTTCCTTGTCTTACGTATTCATTTATATTTAAGTCTTTATCAAATTGTTTCTTTCCTTTTCTTTACTTCTTATTCATAAGTTCAATTCTCTGACATAGTGATCTCCTCGTCTCCTGATCGCTTTCAACTTCAACTATGTTTTGTTTTTATGCTCTTCATTTTGTTCATCTTTTCTTGTCGTCTACATGTATGATGAGTCCGCAAATGAAGGTCGTTTTCCTGTTGTTTCGGTGTATACGCTGCTGGTCAGAAAATTAAGTACTGACATACTAGTTACTTTTTCACTATATTTTTCTGCATGTTTTCTCGCAGTTTTTTCAATCCTCGCTGCTATCTTTCCGTTCATTCAGAATTGCGTTAACGATGAACGTCCGATCCAATGTACTACTCGCTCAACAAAATGTTTATTGTATTAAGAAAGCTTGATATCTTCCCTGAGAGGAAGTTGTTTGGTAAATATAGAAATTGATTAATTATACAATTCTGTTTTTTGGATTCATTTCTACCATACCTATGCTTTCATTCGAAATAGAACAATATTTCGAATGAAATGAAAAAATTGGAAAATTAATTGTGTAATTATTTACAGGTACGACTATCTGAGTAATGATTTGCTGGGAAAACTGAAAAAAGAGCATAGTCCTCCAAGGCCCTTCGAAATTAATGAAATGTACAACTTCTTTATTCTTCTTCTAGTAGGCCTGGGTATCGCATTTGTAGTACTTATTTTAGAAATTATTGCAGCAGCAATAATAAGAAGATATAAACGTCATAAAATAACTTTCATGAATAAGTACTAATTTCTTTCAATTGAAATAGAGTATATTATAATCTATACTAGTTTAGTATTAAGAAGCTAATCGAAATAATGGGTTTCACAATAAAGTAACTTTTTTCAATTGATCATGAAACTTCAATGAATTAATGTGAGGAATTCATAAGAACAGTAGAAGTGACATCTTTATTGTGTTATAAATATAGTGAGATTCTCTTTCACTTTTTCACTATGTCGACCACTGTGTGATTATTTTCTCATCACAAAACGTACGACTCATGAATTAAAACTATTTCAATGTCCGCAATTTTCCAATCGATTTCGAATCAATGCAATCAACTTAATGTAACTTGTCGACTATGTTTTTGTATTGAATTTACAATATATAATGTAACTGAACCATCTTTTGTTATTTTCAAATTAAAACTTCATTCTTGAGAACAAATAGTTTTATTTAAAAAAATGCCATAATTTTCACAAAGAAATTCTGATGAATATTCTTTTGTTCCCAAATTATTTCAATTTTTTAAATAATTTTCCTTGTTTTCAAAATAGCCGTATCATTATTCACATATTGTTAAAGGTTTTCTAGTTTCTTCATTGTTATTTTTTTCACCTCAAAAAAATTACAACAAACTTTACCCTGCGAATTTTCTTGCAAATTTTTTTTGAGGCGTACCGTGAATATCGATACTCAATCGATACCAATAAAATAGTGGACACATCTGAGTCCACTATTATATTATATATCAATCTTGTAGAAAGTTTATTTTATCACAGCCAATTGATCTGCCACGGTGTTCATCTATGCTCTGAAAATGCGAACTTTGAATTGATGGAGATGGTGGCTCCTCTGGAACAATGAGGATTTTTCGAATTCAAATACGTTGCATAACATTATAAGGTAATCTAGACTATCAATCGTGCTACAGCAATGCGTTATGGCAAATAGTACACAAGGAACAAATAGAACTGACATGCATACTGGTACAAACTGCGCAAATCACAAAGTTGTCAGAATTTCATATGTTTTAAATATTATATCAAGTAACTTTTTCTCAAGAGGTACGCAAATCAAACGAAAGTTGAGAGGGATTTTAAAATATTTTCAATAAGGAAGAGCTACTCCAGATAATATGAATTTTCGATTCTGAGAATGGAAAAAACGTTTTTAAAAACATTTGAGAAACTACGACATTTGGATGAACTTGCTGCAGCATTTGATAAGAAAATTGTCCAGTTCAGAGATTGTTTGAGAGTATAATGCAAACTGTCCAATCAGCAGTTTATCAGTATAATATGTACTTCAACATATGTGAACAGTATCGATCATCTCCGTTATGCACTTCAATCATACGTGAAGTCAATAAATTCTAATAAACCTTTGCAATTACCAAATTTTTTACCAACGAGTGAGGCAGAACAGTTTATTATCGAATTCAAACTTGGTTAGGGCGTGATTCAGAACCACATAAAAGGGGTTGAACAATGCGCAACAAAAGTCTGAAACTTATTATGACAATGTACCACCTGCTCCACATAAATTACTCAATACAATATTCTGTAACTGCAAGGGTGTCTGTGGTTCTAGATGTGGATGCATGAGAACTGGGTAACAGTGCTCTTGCGGCCAGTGTGATGGACACGCTTGTCTCAATGCTGTACTATATATAGCACACCGACATTAAAGCTGATATAACGCTTAACTCAGAAATCATTGAGGACTTAGTGACAAATGTTGTTGACAATGGTGATGAAAATGGACTTGAAACACTGCAGCTGAGGGATGATGACGACAATAACGAGGAACAAAATGTAAAAGAAGAAAGAGAACTGAAATAAGAACTTGTTTTTGAAATTTCTATACCTTTTCATGATTTTTGACAATAATAAATACATCCAATGACACTTCGTATTTTCTTATTTATTTCCTCATTTCTTATCTTCTTTATTCGTTCAGAGAATCATTAGTATGAATTAGATAAGAATAATTAAATATAATTAAAGTATTGTTCTCAAAAATGTCTCAATTACATAGCCAGGTAAGTGTTATTGAATAAATTGACACTTAATTAAAAATAGATGAGTAAGCAGAAAAACACTAAATTTAATGAAGAAATTCATAAAAATTGAATTCAGCAGTATATTTCAAGCAAGCTCTCCGTCTTCAATCTTGAAAATAGTTCGAGGTATGAAACTACATTGAATACGAAAGATATATACAATTCACTCCACTTCAATATGGAGGATGAATGCTAAAAGAGTTCAACTGGAAGAAAACGAGATATTCGCAATAAATAAATATTCGAAAAAATTTCAGATGCCAAAGCATCCAAAACGTTTTTACGTGGTAATATACTGAAAAGATAGAATTGTCAAGATATTAGCCTAATTTGGCCTAGGAGGACCGAACTATACAATAACCCGCTACCAAAATAAACATTTTTCGCATAAGTGAGGAAGTTGGCAATATATCGTCTCTAAAAGCATTGTATTGTGTTTTAGTGAATATGGGTATAACTGTTTTCGTGAATGACTTGAATACGGGTCCAAACATAATACTCTGGTAAATGGAGTTTTCAACAAAACTTCTTGAAATTCTTGAGTGCAAAATAGATATAATATATTCAATTTAAATAAAACTGAAGAGTTTTTCGATGTTCACTATAATTAATTAAGAAACATGACAATATCGTTTCGCCAACACAATGGCTTCACAGTTGGTGAACCGATATTGTCATGTTTTTGAATTACTTATAGAAAAAATCGAAAAACTACTCTGTTTTATTTAAATTATGTATTCAGAATTTTATCAAGTATCGGCCCAATCGATTAATGGTATAATATATCTACTTATAGGCAACATCATGAAACAATTACAACTCGACATAATGTAGACTCCGTCTATGCATGAAGGAATTGCTACGCAGTAATATATATATATATATATATATATATATATATATATATATATATATATATATATATATATATATATATATATATATATATATATATATATATATATATATATATATATATATATATATATATATATATATATATATATATATATATATATATATATATATATATATATATATATATATATATATATATATATATATATATATATATATATATATATTTCTCAAAATTGATTTATTGCCTGTTTAAGATATTTTATTTTGAATGTTTTTAGCAATAACAGGCTACTTTTGATATGAAAAACTTTTTTCAACGTTTCGTTGTATATCACAACTTTTCAAAAGTAGCCTGTGGTGAGTACGAATAGTCTTTTTATTATTATCTGCTATATTTAATACTTACAAACATATCAAGGTATCTATTTTAATAATTCAAGAAATAACTTATTAATCTAAAAATTTGATAACAATATTGGGGAGAAGCGGATATCAATATTATAAAAGTGTGTAACACCATCATATATTGTTTTACAACCATTTTAGATTTTAAATGTTCACCAGTCGATGAATCATACATCTGTCCTTTGTTTCCATCCAGTTCTTTATGGCAGACTTAAATTTTTTAATGTTAATCATATTTTTAATCACAATTATATATATATATATATATATATATATATATATATATATATATATATATATATATATATATATATATATATATATATATATATATATATATATATATATATATATATATATATATATATATATATATATATATTTATAATATATGCTTATATAATTAATATTCCATTGATTAATATATATATATATATATATATATATATATATATATATATATATATATATTTATAATATATGCTTATATAAAGCATTGATTAATCCAAAGCAGCACTCAAACGTTCCAAACTCAAATGATAAATTACTCAATCTTGTCATGACGGTGTCAACGGGAACTTGAATTGAAGTGAGCGTGGGAGGTTATTCAACCCCATTTGTCGGGAGTACACTCATCGACCCGCGATGAGCTTGATGTCTCTGAAACGGCTTAATAATAATCCATACATAAATATTGAATTATCTGATGCTTACTACGAATCCACGAATGATTGGTTAAATAAAATTGATTGGTTACATTTGTTCACAAATTGTGCTGTATATCCATTCAATCCATTAAATTATTATCCATCATTGTCCATTAAAAGAATGTATGGTATTGTTCTAGATGTAATACTTGATTGCGTGCCGAGTAAGGAAATATATCCCTAATATCCTACTATTGATATCAGAGGAGCTCTCGCCTGACTGTGTTTTAGTTATAAGTTTTTTAGATATTATTTTTTCCTGTATTTTGTGCGTGAGCTTTAATGTCAGCTTGTCCACAAAGTTATTGTTCATGTGTATTGTTCGTGCATTATTGGTATTATTTCTAATTTCATTTTACATAAGTTGTAAACTATATTGTATCTTTTTCACTCAGCCATTGGTCCAAGCTCTTGAGTGGTGTATTTGTAAATGAACAAATGAATAAATGAATTGACGAATAGGTGAATAAATGAATGAATAAACAAATAAATGAATAAATAAAAAATAAATCAATGAATGAATGAATAAATAAATAAATAAATAAATGAATGAATGAATAAATAAATAAATAAATAAATTAATAATTGAATGAATAAATATATCAATGAATAAATAAATGAATAAATGAATGAATGAATAAATAAATAAATGAATAAATAAATTAATGAATAAATGAATAAATAAATAAATAGATGAATAAATTAATGAATAAATAAGTAAATAAATAAATAAATAAATAAATAAATAAAAAATGAATGAATGAATAAATGAATACGTGAATAAATAAATGAATGAATAAATAAATAAATGAATAAATGAATAGATGAATAAATGAACAAATGAATTAATAAATAAATGGAAAAATAAATGAGTAAATAAATAAATTATTCAATAGATGAATAAATAAATGATTGAATGAATAAATAAATAAATAAATAAATAAATGAATGAATTAAATAAATGAATGGATAAATGAATGAATTAATGAATGAATAATTGAATAAATAAATAAATAAATAAATAGATAAATGAATAAATAAATGAATAAATTAATATACTGTTATAGATCTATATGCGGATGACCTCAAAATATCAAATGAGATAAAATCTTTCATATATTATTCTCTTTTACAGTCCGATCTGAATGCATTCTCTGACTACTGCAGACTCGATAAATGCCATCATTTTCTCTCGAACATTTTCACTTGACATTGTCAGGTCAATGTTTGATTGAAGTCAGTTCAGTGAATGATTGGGGGGTTAAGCTTGATAAGAAACTGACCTTTGAATTACATATTGAAAGAATCGTCGAACATGCCCACAGAAATCTGGGTTTCATAATACGAGTGACTAGGCCTTTTGGTCGACGTGACTGTGTTTTTGCGTTGTATAATTCTATAGTAAAATCCAAGATAGGGTACTGGTGGTCTGGAATCCAAATCATGATGAATACACGAATAGAATAGCAAATAATAAATTAAAATTAACACACTTGGCTTGAGTTTCACTAAATATATTAAACATAGATTAAATAGATTCTGCTGCATGTACGAGCCTTATTAACTTCAGTTGTTCTCCATATGTAATTAGAAATCGTTCAGTACTGATTGTAAGGAAGAGCAAACAAATTTTGTGTTGAATTCACCCATCCATAGATCTTTTCATAGTCTAAACAAATCAAGTTGGATATTTTCTCTATGTATTTTAAAAGTTTCAAGAGACATTTGGAAAATTGTTGAAAGTAATTTGTACTGGTAATTGGATAATTATCAGTTTTTATTATTACCTATATATATATATATATATATATATATATATATATATATATATATATATATATATATATATATATATATAAGGAAATAAAATTTATTTGTGCTTATGGCACTGAATGAAATATTCAAGAAAATAAATAATAGATAATATAAAATAAATGTTCTAGTGTTCATTTTCTTATATATATATAATATATATATATATATATATATATATATATATATATATATATATATATATATATATATATATATATATATATATATATATAAATATATATATATATATATATATATATATATATATATAAAATAATTTATATGTATATGATCTTCTAGCAACCAAAATAATTTTTTGGAGGGAGCCCATTTGGCCCCTCAGGTCCAATTCACCTCGACATGCTGCTCATCTAATATCATTAAAAAAAATTGTATATTATCGCTGAAAAAAATCATCAAAATAGCTCTAAAGCATTCGTTCGATCGATGGACTCGACATCTCAGAGGTGGGGGCTATAAAAATTGGACCAGGAATGTTTCCGGCGTCATCCAGGCTCGTAATCTGCAGATTGAAAACTTTTCTGAGCCTAAAACAGTTCACAGAATGCACTCTGCACGTTTTGCATACTCAACTTCCTCCAGATCCTTGTCTACTACCAACAGAAAATTGGGATATAATAATAATAATATTAAGTTTATTCATAGAATTATTTTCAATGCAATACAATAAACTCTCAAATCCACTGAGAAGATCAATTCTTTATAGAGAATAGTTTTCTGTGTGTGGTGTACACAACACTAACATATTTTCATCTACAGAATAATATAATTGAAAGACACAATCGGGTTATTACATAGTCATAGCCATACTCACAGCCATAGTCATAATATATATTATCAATATATTCATTAATAATATATATTTTTGCATCGAAGTTAGATTATAAATCTATAAGAGATGGAAATGATTTTTTAACGGACAAAAAAGTCCCACGATAACAGATTTCAACGAATTTCTTGTAAAGCTTCGCCAATTTTTAGAAATGATTGCTAATTCTAATGAAAAAAGTTTTGTCCATCCTCATAATAAATTTAATTGATCAAGACAAGTAAGTTTTAATTGAAATACGAACATAGCCGTGTCCCATGTAGTTATCACAAAAATAACCTGTGTATTTGCGAAAAAAATCATTTGTATTACAATTGTGAGAATATTACCAAATTGAAAAACTCAAAATTATATTAAAAAATCAGAAGAAATAAGTTATGTTTAAATTCTTTACGTCCTAATCAATTCAGTAAAGATTGAAATTCAATGTGATGTTAACATTGTGGACGGAAACACCACCACCTATTACACAAATCAAATGATATAAATGATAGTAACAATACGCACCTTCACAAGATCACGCGTGCACAAGATTTAGGTATTCTCACAAACTCAACGAATGAAGAAGTTGAAAATATGGACATGACTTTCTGTAACATGCATCTAACAAATAGTCAGAAATCTCAAACACTTTTTGCTACTGTTTAGATTGATGTTTTAGACCGTGATGGCATCCCTGTACAGGCACGTGATCTGATTGATTCTGCGAGCATGAAAAACTTCACGACTACTTCTTTTACTGAAAAATTAAAATTGAAAACGAATGGAATTCGAATTGCTATTAAAAGTCTAACAATTCAACGAATAAAATCTCTAATAAAACCAAAACTATATTTGCGTCATTATCTGGAAATTACAGAAAAAAACATTTTTTATAGTAGAACGTATTGCCAAAAATTTGCCAATATACTCATTCGACAGTAAAATATTGAATATTCCTAAAAATATCCGAATAGCCTGTACTGAATTCGGTACCTTTCGACCTATAGATATTTTGTTGAATGTGAATATAGTTTTTTATATAATGTGTATCGGTAGTTCAAATTAGGAGAAAACAAGCCAATAGTTCGAAAAACCAAACTCGATTCGTAAGAAGCAAGTACTGTCGACAAAACCTTCATTAAGAAACACTCTAGTCAATGTCAGGTATCTTCACTTAGAAGCGACAACATTATCTACTTACTGAATCCCGAGGCAATAGCCTAGAAAATATTTCATACCTTCGAACAAAGATCAGAAGCAATGCTAAATTTGATTCCTATTACCTCTCCTTACGTTGATCGAAATGACCCTATTGCTCTAACTCCTAATTACTTTCAATTGGTGCTACAAGCAAGAACCAAAAGGATGAATAAGACTTTCGATATCAAATTTGGTTTTTCTTACCCTCGAAGAAACGTTTCCACAGCTGTAGAAACTCAATGTAACGAAATATCATTGCGGAAAAGATATTATTCTTAAAATGGTTACCATATAATCAAATGATGAATTCTGCGAACCCAACTTTCACTATTACCTTGTCCTAATTGAATGCAAATTATGTTTTACTCTTTATTATTTTATTGTGATATGGAGAAAATTTATTATATCCATATTCATCTATATTTATCTAATTAAATTTACACATGTTGAGGAATTATTAAAATATTTGCTACTACCTATAACGAATCCATGTATTTTCGCAGCAGATGAAATTAGTTGGGTGATGTATGGAACAAAGGAAAGCTTCTGGTCAAAGACTACACCAAGATCTCTCATCTTATCAGAACGAGAAAAAATCTGACCACCGACGCTGCAATCACAGTCAATTCGGTCTTTTTTCCATGTGAAAGAAACAACATTACACTTTGACACATTCAAACTAAAATAATTGTCCTCACGCCAACTAGCAACATGGTCCAGCGCAAACTGAAGTTGAACACAGTTGTCCTGTGATCTAACTTCATGATATAGTTCTAAGTTAGAGCATCCAACAAAACATTATCGTATGCTCCTTCGAGGCAGACAGAGAGTGCTATCAAATAATCTCCATTGGTAAACGCTATTTCAATATACGATACTAATCTTGCTACATTACTATAACCGAACTTTCTTTACCATATCCGTATTGATATTTAGGAACTTGTACTTTGATTGAAACCATCATTCCAACCTGAAGAAAACATTAAAAATTCTATAATACTATAAGAAAATGAGTTCTGAAGTTATCGTTCTCATATAATTGCACATGTAAATATTCAATATTGCAAGTATACTATAACTTTCTCTCGATAATTCTTCACAAATTGTTCAGAAGAATACTATAACAGAGCTGACTATGTGAAACATGAACCACGTTATGTCTGCATTATCCTTCAAGAGACAAATGTTGGAGAATATTGACAATCGGTGCCTACATTTGATGGAATCGTTAGACAGTTTCGTACTACAAGGCATTCTTCGGTTATATTTTGATTTCGTATACATCTACAATACATACATTTCTGTACATCATGAATCTGAAGAATCAATTCGAAAAACATGAATACATCCAACATTGAAAAATTCACACGTTCTGATCAATCAAATGCTATATTTTACAACTTCAGTTTATGATTAATTTTATTTATTTTGATGAATTTATGCCACCTAGGTTGCGGCACTAGACTCCCGGTTTCACCATTCAAGAGGTTATCTATCAAGAGTTATTAAAAATATGGTAATCCACTTCAAGAAAATGAATTCTGTAGTTATCATGCTCATATCACCGCACTTGTGAATATCCAGTATTAGAAGTATTCTTTATCTTCTGATGATTTTTCATGAAATATTCAATTTACATATACAATGTAAAACACGAACAATGGGAATTCTCAGTTATCCTGCAAGGGATAAATGTTAGAGATTACTGATAATCGTAATAAGGGGCCATCCATAAAGTACGTCACAGGAATTTCATGATTTTTTGAGCATCAAAATCAAAATCTTTAAAATGTTGTATAGCTGAAATTATAACACGCTCGTATCGTGGATTTTCGTCGGAACCACCATCGCAAGTAAAAATAAATACGGGTTTTACAAAACCTTCTCGAGTTTTCATAAAGTTTTCGAAGGCAGATATTTCAGAAAGTTTGTGTATATCTGTGGCATGAGTCTCTGCATTAGAGGATGAATGCTTTTCACAGCAAATTGCTACGTATGTAGGCCCGGAATGTGTCACAGCTTCAGGTTTTCCTTCACCATCTTTCTTCACTATAATACCTGCATAAATAGAGGGAATAAGTTTATGTTGTTCCGCGACCACGAAATCATGATTCGGTAATTTCACACGATAATCAAGGTGCATTAATATTGGTGCTTGAGCGTTTGCTGCTGTAATACCTAATGGCACGCGTGCTTTGTCATCCTTTGTATCGGCTGATCTTTGCAGAAGTCTCAAGTATAACCCTGATCGACTGATAGTATATCTCAGGTTACAAAGTTCGGCTTGTAAGTCGTCCAATGTTTTACAGCACCTTATAGTTTCAGTGCGACGTCGATTATCAGTTGCGCCACCAAAAACTGCAAGGTCCTTTATGACTTCAAGTAAACCGAATTGATATTGTCACTACTTATCAAAATTTTTTCCTGTTAATGCTGTTTTTTTCAACAGCGTAAGTTGCACTGTAAGTTTCGTATAGTCTACGGTAAAGATTATCTAAATCTATCTTTTTGTTCATTTCTAACTTGTTTTATTAAAATATCTTTATATCCACAAAATAGCACAACTAAAAAAACGACGTACCCTCAGTGAAAGTTAATTGTCGAATGAAATAGAAACAATAAAATCACGCGAGGTCCGGTGCGTTTGGCGGCATTAGTCGAAGGGCTCGTAGGCGATCGGCGCGTGTCACTAGAACGGGTATGAACTCGTCAACAAAACAATTTAAACCGTATTGTCATAATGATAGAGTTGGAAATATTTTTTAGTTCAATCAATATTTCAAAGTACGGGATTCAATATCTCTAGATATATTAGATTTTGAAATGTGATGTTACAAAACTTAGGACCCCTCCCACCCCTTATCACACCATGCCACACTTTTTCGACCGCCTCCCCCCCCCCCCAGTTTACGTGTGACGTACTTTATGGATGACCCCTAATAAAACTTTTGTTTGTTGGACGTGACGTAACTGAAATGTGCCTTGTAGTACGACACAGTGAACTGCCTTACGCTTCTAATAAATGTAGGAACATTTATCCCTTGAGGGATAATAGAGACATCACATTGTTCATGTTTCACATAGCCACCAGTGATATAAGATTCTTCTGAATAATTCGTAGAAAATTATCAAAAAAAGTTGAAGTATATACAAGTGCGATGATATGATTACGACACATTTGAGGTCCAGTTGTGTTTATAAGTGGTAGTGTAATTACAATCCTTAACAGTGTCTCAAATTAAGCATATGGTCAAAATATCTTCGTTCTACTTTGAAATATAGGAATTAATTCGAAGATATTTATTTTTCAATGAATAATAATAAAGGGTCCTCTGATCGGAGAAAAGATGGGAGATCGGAGAAAGAGATGCTATTTCCATCCTTATAAATGGTGAACTAGAAATGGAACAAGAGGAAACACATTCTACGATTTATTCGGTGAGTTCGTTCCATTACATCCATTCCATGAATACGGTATCTACATAAGATGCAGTAGATATTTCCAAAAAATATTTGAGGCAGTAAAATATCAACTCTAAACAATCAAAAAATGTTGTTAATGTTATTAATAACAAAAGAAATCAGTCAAAGTTTTGTTAAATGTCGACATAGTTGAAGTTGTCTATTAGGATATTTATTTCTGTGTTGACAAGTATTACTGAGATTATACAGATACTCTAAGAGCACAATATCTCAGTATTACTGAGATAAGGAGTGCTGCTCCCGAAACGAATAAAAGAGTCTATTTTCATTGAGTTCTTTCAAAAACATGATATATTCAATTATTAACTAGATCAATTCTTATGAATAACCGGAGAACAAAACAAAATTTCTCCAAAAAAAAAAAAAAAATATATATATATATATATATATATATATATATATAAGTATATATAAGAAAATAACACTTAAACATTCATTTGAAAAATTCAAATTAATCAAGAAATCGTTGCCTCACTTCGATGGAAGTGGTGCGACTGACGAGTTTCTTGCAGAACGAAACATATATGTCTCGCACTTCCATCAGGTATCGATATCAATATTTCTCTAACATTTATCCCTTGAAGGATGATGAAAACATCACATCGTACACGCTCACATATCTAGCTCTACTATAACATTTTCTTGATTAATTTGAATTTCTAAATGAATGTTTAAGTGTTCATTTTCTTAAATATTCCATTCAGTGCCACAAGCACAAAAACTTTTATTTCCTTCAAAATATCGCTGAATAGGCCCCTGAAATCCATGAATAAAGGCGAGCGTAGTACTAACGCAACCTATTGACATTTGAAAACATCGTATGATGATATTTGTCAAATAGACATTGCAGTTTAGTACATACCTACGGGTATAGAAGATATGTGAAATTTCGATGCTTGTTGTGTCTGTAATCTGAAAGGTGTTTTCTACTGATTCCTATAGATGGAATTGTGGAGTATTCATTACTCTATGATCTTCCACTTGGAGTCACAAGAAGATGCTTGGGGGTTGAAATCGTTACCCCACTTCGATGGACGTGGTGCGACTGACGAGTTCCTTGCAGAACGAAACATATATGTCTCGCACTTCCATCAGATGTGGCATCGATTTCAATATTTCTGGATGATGGAGACATCACATCGTACACGTTCACATATCTAGCTCTACTATAACATTCTCTTGATTAATTAAAATTTTTCAAATGAATGTTTAAGTGTTCATTTTCTTGAATATGTCATTCAGTGCCACAAGCACAAAAAATTTCATTTCCTTATATAAATATATATATATATATATATATATATATATATATATATATATATATATATATATATATATATATATATATATATATATATATATATATATATATATATATATATATATATATATATATATATATATATATATATATATATATATATATATTTCTTGAAGTTGATTTATTGCCTGTTTAAGATATTTTATTTTGAAAGTTTTCAACAATATATCATATATATATATATTATATATATATATATATATATATATATATATATATAACTTTAAATATAAAGTATTATATATATTATTCACATATGATACTCTAAAATAATTATAAAGTTTTGACAAATTTGTAATATAACAACGAAACGTCAACAAAAATAAACTTTTTCATATCAAAAAAGCCTGTTATTGCTGAAAACTTTCAATATATATATATATATATATATATATATATATATATATATATATAGTAAATACTGAGACAATTAATCGAAATATCGAAATATTTCAAATAAAACTCTCAGGGAGCTGTCTACACAAATGTTGTCAACGAGAACGAATCCATCACTTTCGAAAGTGAATAATAGGATACAATTGTTTCATCATTCTTATGAATCATCAGTCCATGTTTAATCTATCAATCAAGAATCGATGACTTTCAAAACGAACATAGGTCCTATACCCAATTAAGAGAGATTCTACAGAGTGAAATACTCACGTAGGCTCCCTCTATCGGCGAAAGGACGTATAAACACTCCCTAGCGTTCAAGATTCCTACTCATGACAACAAGAGTGCGAGTGGAAGGCTTTGTAGATATTTCATTCGAACACAACAGAAAATTGTCTGAAATGTGTACGACTGATCCCATGCCTAATCGCTCCAGATCACGCCTAGGCACATTCATACACATTCTCATTCGTACACATTTCAGACAATTTTCAGTTGTGTTCGAATGAAATATCTACAAAGCCTTCCACTCGCACTCTTGTTGTCATGAGTAGGACTCTTGAACGCTAGGGAGTGTTTATACGTCCTTTCGCCGAAAGAGGGAGCCTACGTGAGTATTTCACTCTGTAGAATCTCTCTTAATTTGGAATAGGACCTATGTTCGATTTGAAAGTCATCGATGCTTGATTGATAGATTAAATATGGACTGATGATTCATAATAATGATGAAACAATTGTATCCTATTATCATTCAACAAGATCGATGAATTTTTCGAAACGCTCTTAATATTCACTCTCGAACGTGATGGGTTCGTTCTCGTTGACAACATTTGTGTAGACAGCTCCCTGAGAGTTTTATTTGAAATATTTCGATACTTCGATTAAGAGTCTCAGTATTTACTAGTATTGAATTACCTGTGAATCTTTGAACTATATATATATATATATATATATATATATATATATATATATATATATATATATATATATATATATATATATATATATATATATATATATATATATATATATATATATATATATGTATATATATATATACAGGGTTAGTTTAAAGTATGGAAACATCTGAATATCTCACAAACGAAAAGAGATAGAAATACGATCTTAACAGGTGTTGTATGGTTGCCATAGGAGCATATTTTCACCTTAAAACAAAATATACAGGGTGGTCCTAAAAATCGTAATGACTGCAATGATGGATTTTTTAAATGGAATACCCTGTATATTATAACAGTTTATGAATTCTTTTGACCTCTAGAATAACTTTGATATTAGGTACCATATGCCTAAATTCTATGGTTACGCAGATATCGGCACTTTAATTATTGCATACCCAAATTATGTCTGCCATATGTTTACGCAGATCTAATGAACGGCAGACATAAAGACATCATTTTACACATATTGCAGGGTTGCCAGGGAAAATAAAACAAACGGAGGGATAATGAAAAGCGTACCGACTACGCCTCAAAACTTTTATTCCATTAATATTATAACTTAAATCCTAATAATAACAATAACCATCATTTAAAGAAATGAAAAAAAAATATCAAACAAATACTACAATAAATGTTCAAAGTGCGAACCATTTACGATTTGACAGTATCCAAGTCTTTTATAAAAATGTTCGATTGAATCACTTAGATATGTTTGTGGCATCAGATTTATCTCTTGCAAAATACGAGCTTGTAGGGTTTGTAAATTTAGTGGTTTATTCTTGTTAACTTTATTTTTAAGATATCCCCACAAGAAAAAATCTAAAGGAGTCAAATCCGGTGACCGTGGCGGCTATTCTATTGCTCCTCGACGTCCTATCCATCTCTGTGGAAACACTGTATCTAGGTAATTACGTACAGCCAGGGTGTAATGAGGGAAAGCACCATCTTGTTGATACCATATGTCATCAGAAGGTAACATGGGATTGTTGGGATGGGGAAATATGGCTGCTATTGCTGGCACAATATTATTCCTTAACAGGTTCAAATATTTGTCACCATTTAAATTACCTTCTATGAAGAAAGGTCCGATTATGTGGTTATTAATAATCCCTGCCCAAACATTTATTTTCTGCGGCCATTGCGTGTGTCTCTCCCTCATCCAACGGGGATTACGGCTAGACCAAATCCGGCAATTATGTCTGTTCACTTCACCGTTGAGGCAAAACGTTGCTTCATCAGAAAATACAATTTTTTTTTCAAAATTAACATCAACATTCTTCTTTCCTTCAACTAATTCACAAAACTGCAATCTGCGGTCTGGGCCATCTTCTGCAAGTTCTTGATTGTAGTGAATCTTATAAGGTTTCATTTTTTCTGACTTCATAATTCTTATAACGGACGTCTGAGCGATATTGTTGTCTAGCGCTAACTGGTTTGAAGATACTTGAGCATTTTCTTCAACTTGGAGTAGCACATTTAGTTTCGTATCATCATCTGTAGCAGTTTTAGGCCTGCCATTTTTAGGACAATTTTTAACATTTCCAGTATCTGTATATCTCTTGATAGTTTTGCAAACGGTTGATCTATTAATAACGTGTTGAGGATTCAATTCATTAAATATTCGTGTAACTTCTTCATACGTTCTTTTCTTGTCACCAAAACCTCGTAAAATTAGTATTTGTATGCGTTGTGTATCGCTAAGGTAAACCATTGTTATAAAGTGATTGACACTAAATAATTATGACAGTTCACTAATATTTAGTTAGAAACCATAGCCACCTTTGTCACAATGGCTTATCTTAGCGATACAAAACGCATACAACTACTAATTTTACGAGTCTTTGATGACAAGGAAAGAATGTAAACTTACACGAATAATGGTTCGCACTTTGAACATTTATTGTAGTATTTGTTTGATTTTTTTTTTCATTTCTTTAAATGATGGTTATTGTTATTATTAGGATTTAAGTTATAATATTAATGGAATAAAAGTTTTGAGGCGTAGTCGGTACGCTTTTCATTATCCCTCCGTTTGTTTTATTTTCCCTGGCAACCCTGCAATATGTGTAAAATGATGTCTTTATGTCTGCCGTTCATTAGATCTGCGTAACCATATGGCAGACATAATTTGGGTATGCAATAATTAAAGTGCCGATATCTGCGTAACCATAGAATTTAGGCATATGGTACCTTGTATCAAAGTTATTCTAGAGGTCAAAAGAATTCATAAACTGTTATAATATACAGGGTATTCCATTTAAAAAATCCATCATTGCAGTCATTACGATTTTTAGGACCACCCTGTATATTTTGTTTTAAGGCGAAAATATGGTCCTATGGCAACCATACAACACCTGTTAAGATCGTATTTCTATCTTTTTCCGTTTGTGAGATATTCAGATGTTTCCATACTTTAAACTAACCCTATATATATATATATATATATATATATATATATATATATATATATATATATATATATATATAACCGAGGTCTACACTTTGAGATGTAATTTCAATTCATATCTAACAACTATTTCATTCGTCAAGCTAGTTATTCGACGCTCAGATTGTCGTCTTCTATACTTGTAGGCGAAAGTGAGTGACACCTACCCATCCTCCCAGAGGTATTAATTTTTCCTTGAGGAACAATGATAAATATAGAACAGTAATTTTTCGTGTTAACCAACCACGTGCGGACATGAATAATGTATTGATGATTTTATAGTGAATATTGACAATTGAAATAACATTTCCAAAGTTTTGAACTCGACTATAATTCGAACCGAGGTCTTCAACTTTACGCCCCACTGCATTGGACCGCTAAGCTACCGAGGTCTACACTTTGAGATGCAACTTCAAAATAAGTTACCCATTCAGTATTTTACAAGCTTTCGAAATTGTTTATTTTTTTCTTCTGGGCTGAAATTGTACAATATTAACAGTTTATATAACAAGGCACTATTGAAAATTTTTTTCAAGTGTTTCCAACTGCATTGGGTTTGAATATTATTGCATTTTATTTTGTGTATAGTGGTTGAAGGAAGCAACGACATTGACGATCAAGTGAATTTTTTCCAGATCTGTTTTTTAAGCGCCCTGCGCGTTTTTTATATTACGTAACGTTGGTCGAAGTTTTTATCATTAACGAAAAGATAATTTATTTATTTATTGTAAATGGAGTGGATTTTTTGATACATAGTATATCAGAATATGAGCAATAACACAGAAGAACCAATCATTCCAATACTACTAAATACTGAGACTTTAAATCGAAATATCAAAATGTTTTTAATGAAATTCTCAAGGAGCTATAATTCATCGATCTTTTTGAATGATAAGGTAATAGGATACAATTGTTTCATCATTATTATGAATATACATATTTAATCTATCAATCAAGAATCGATGACTTTCAAAACGTCCGTAGGTCCTATACCAAATTGAGGGGAAGTTTTCTTAGTCAGAAATTCACTGAGCTCCCTCTATCGACGAAAAGACGTATAATTTCTCCATATCGTTCAAGATTACTACTCATGACAACAGTAGCGCGAGTGAAAGGCTTTGCAGATATTTCATTCGAACACTACAGAAAATTGTCCGCAATGTGTACGAATAGTCCCATGCCTAATCGCTCCTGATCACGCCCCGGCGGGAAAAAGTGTAGCTAGTTTCAAGATTCACAAATCATTCAACACTAGTAAATACCGGGACTCTTAATCGAAATAGCGAAATATTTCGAATAAAACTCTGAGGGAGCTGTCTACACAAATGTTGTCAACGAGAACGAACCCATCACTTGCGAGAGTCAATATTAAGAGCGTTTCGAAACGCTCGAATATCGGATATTTCGTTTAAGAGTCTCAGTATTCACTACTATATATATATATATATATATATATATATATATATATATATATATATATATATATATATATATATATATATATATATATATATATATATATATATATATATATATATATATATATATATATATATATATATATATATATATATATATATATATATATACATTTTTTGACTGATTTCCTTGGGTTAATAAGTCTATAGAAATTGGTGGTATACTTTATATTTCATATTGGTGGTACATTTTTTCTTTAATATACAAATTTAACGTTTCAGCAATCAATGTTGCCATCTTCAGAAAAGTGTTTATGTTCAGCTGAAATTTTAATTAGAATACATTTCAAAACAACATAGTAAATTTGAGAAACAAAAAACCTACCTCTCTTCGAACCAAGAGCGGCAAATTCTTCTGAAATTATATTCATTTACTGAAAACGGAGCTAAAAAAGACGGGGAGTCATCCACGTTAAAATCTTAACGGGAGTCCATATAAGATATACTAGATGTATTTATCATTGAGAGCATATGGCTTTTTTTTGTCACAAGGGTCACAATCTAGGTAAACAACTTCAGCCAACTGAAGGCAAAAATAGAAAAGAAAAGCCACATTATCTACGAAATACCCTCTTTCAACTGCGATAAAATGTACATGGGACAAACCAGCCAATATCGAAAGTTCAGACAAAACAGCCATAAATACGATAAAAAAATAAAAAGCGTTATCTGACCATATAATCGAGTCTCGACATCAATTTGATTTCAATGGGACAAAGATTCTTAGGTACGAACATAATACCAGAAAACGTGAAATTTTAGAGATTATCGAGATTCAGAAGAAGAGTGAAAATGCGGTTAACGTAAGGCGGATAGAAATTTGATAAGGAAATTCTACGCGGGTATTTTACCATAATACAAGAATTATTTCCACATAAACATTTTCACCTGCTGCATACCGACAATAAGAGGTAGTGACAAAAAAAAGACAAAAAATAAATCCATATGCGTAAAATGATAAATACATCTAGTATATCTAATTTGAATTCCAGTTTAGATTTTAACGTGTATGACTGTCGGTCTTTTTTAGCACCGTATTCCAGTAAAGGATTTGACGCTCTTCATTCGAAGAAAGGTAGTTATTTTTGTTTCCCAAATTTACTATTCTGTTTTGAAATGTATTTTAATTAAAATTTTAGCTGAAGATAAACACTTTTCTGAAGGAGGCAACATTGATTGCGGAAATATTAAATTTCCGAAAAAATCAAAGAAACCAATTAGATTATCAATGTCAGATTTTTTATTAATACAGTTTTCTGTCATTGTAATCGGTGGCTTGTACATGTTGAGTTAATTCAGAAGAATTCGTCTTGTTGGTATTTCGGTAATAACTTTTATGAGTAATGATCCTTGAATGGAGGTTTTATGATGTTTGACCTATGTATACAGAATCGGAATTTTGACAAGGAATTTTGTAAACGAAGTTCGATTTGAATTTCAATTCTAGAGGATGTTTTGTGCAAATAAGTAATGATTGTACAGTTAATGTATTTTTTTTGAGCTATTTACATATTATGGAATAATTTGATCAGTTTGGGTGTAAGATTCTCTATATGCGGTAAAACACCGAATGGTAGATTTTCTGAGATGTTGTTGCTGATAATTTCTTGGTTTGTTTCCATTATATTGATGCAAACTTTCTATAATTTAATGATCAGTTTTAGTCGATAACTATCATCAAGCAGAATTCTTCTGAATATCGATATATATTTCTGGTACAATTCGGGATGGAAAATATTTTATATACGTCTTTTGAGTCCTAGTATGAAATTCTTTTCGATTTTGAATGGATGGTAGTAAAGGTTATTTATGTAACGTGTTTTATTATTGTGTGTAATGTTTAACGTGTAATTTGTTTTCTTCTGGTACCAGTCTAGCATTATACTGTTATTTTTTCTCATCACCAGAGTATCTAGGAATGGAATGCTATTATTATTTTCTGTTCCGACGATGAATTTAATCAAGGGGTGATAAGCATTGAATGTTTCAACTATTTCGTCGATTTTATTTGAGGGAACAGCGCAAAAAATATCGTCGACAAATTTTTTTAGGATGGGTATTTGAAACAAAAGATTGGGTGTACTTTAATTTAAAATCGTCAATTATATATTGTGCGATAATTGGGGAAAGACAGCTTCCCATTTGTGTTCCAAAAATTTCCTGATAGTTTATGCCATCAATCACAAAATAATTACTGTGGAAAGTAAATGTTAACAATTCTAAAGTGGTACCGAGAGGTATGCTTGTGAAATTTTCGATTTGTTGCCAGTGTTTTTCTTTCTACTGATTTTATAATAAGTTCCAGGGGTATGTTCGAAAATAAAGAAACAACATCTAAACTAATTATTACGTAGTTCTGTGGAAAGGATTTGTTATTTATGAATTTGGAAAAATCGAAAATATCCTTTAATATTCATTTTCTCTGTCATATGCGGCTGTGAAAATATCTGCTAGGAATTTCGATAATTTTTTATAAAGAGCATTAATTGAGGAAATTATTAGACGTAGGGAAAGTTCAGGTTTATGTATTTTTGATTGGCCGTAAAATCTAGCATTGTAAATTGTATTTAGAATTGTAAATTGTCAATTGTAATTTGACAATTCTCTTGTTCTATATAACTCTCGTTCTTCAGAATGTGTAGTACGTACTAATGACTCAACGTCGGCCAACAATTTCGGAATTTCGATATAATGAGTATTTGGCTGAATTGAAAATTCTGGTCCAAGTGCTAAAAAATCTTTGTTTTCTGTAGGAATATTTATTGAGCTAATATTATTTTACCATTCATTTGAGCTACGTATGTTAATACTTTTCGAATGATCTAAAATCTTTAATTTGCTCATGCTTTTCTTTTTTTTTGTGTTAAATTTATATGAGTAAATAACGGATTGCCTGTATTTGAATTCTGAATGAATATATTTTTGTAAAATGTTTGAAAGAGATGTATCAAAATAATTTTTCAATCTTTCAATTCTAGACAAATTCTCAATTGTGATTCTGATTTTTGAATTCAAAAGTGTTCTCTTTACCGATTGAATTGAATTAAATAGTGATATTACTGATAATATCACTATTTATAGTGATAAATACTTTGACAAATTGAATAAGATTTTTGCGGTCATTGGTGATATGCGGTGGGAACACTTAATTTCTTCTGCATTCTGGTAGAAAAATTCTTCTATTTTTCAGTGAAGCCAATTTGATGTAACACGATGCCCATTGATTCAATAAACTGGTTGTATTTGTACCATATAAAGATGTTGTTAGTTGCTAGAAACCCATTTTGTTTATAGTTTGACGACTATAGATATGTATTTTCAGTGTTTAATTGGGATAGCAGTCCAAGAAAGGAAAATACGTTACCTCTTTAGTATTTTCCAAGCTTTCGAAAATGTTTATCTTCTTCCTCAGGGCTAAAATTGTACAAAATTTATATATATATATATATATATATATATATATATATATATATATATATATATATATATATATATATAAAATTTATATATATATATATATATATATATATATATAGTAATTATTATTTTCGCTAACCATGCACGTACGGAACATTTTGGAAATGCATTTTAATATTAAAAAATGAGAATCGAAATTACACCTTAAAAGTTTTCGACCTCGACTGGGATACGAACCCAGGTCTTCAGGTTTACGCCCTGCTGCTTTGACCTCTAAGCTTCTACACTTTTTGAGATGTAATTTCGATTTATATCTAATTACTCTATCATTCGCAAGCTAGTCTTTAAGACTCGAATTTTTATTTTTTCAAACGGCAGGTGAAAGTGAGTAAACACGTGTCCATCCTCCCAGATGTACTAATTTTTCTTGCGGAACATGACATTTTTAAAAGTAAAATAATTATAATTTTCGCTAACCATGCACTTACGCAACATATTGTAAATGTATTTTTATATTGACAATTGAGAATCGAAATTACACCTACAATGTTTTAATATATATATATATATATATATATATATATATATATATATATATATATATATATATATATATATATATATATATATATATATATATATATATGTTTTAGTATATATATATATATATATATATATATATATATATATATATATATATATATTATTTTGAAAGTTTTTAGCAATAACAAGCTTTTTTGTGATATGAAAAAGTTTGATTTTGTTAACGTTTGTCGAAACTTTGATATAGCAACGAAACGTTAACAAAAATAAACTCTTTCATATCAAAAAAAGCCCGTTATTGCTAAAAACTTTCAAGATAAAATATCTTAAACAGGCAATAAATCAATTTCAAGAAATATATATATATATATATATATATATATATATATATATATATATATATATATATATATATATATATATATATATATATATATATATATATATATATATATATATATATATATATATATATATATATATATATATATATAAAATAGAAAAAGAAACTCACGGTATAATTCTCCACTTGTTACAGCCGTTGACATAATCTATCATAAAGATATCTATCTTGAAATGTTTTATTTATAGCTTTTATTTCTGCTTTTACACCATTTGTGAATTTTTCAAATTTATCATCCATACTTCTTTTCATTACTTTCTTCTTGTTTATCGAATTATTCTTCCATTTTCTCACCTAATTTGATCATAACATCCCAAATTTTCGAATTTATATTATCTGTTTCTTGATGATCAATGCCCTTCTCAAAATTCACTTTTATTAATATTAAATATAAGATAAAATTCAAACACTTGAGCTTTTGATTAACTTTCATTGAGTACATTGGAAGATGCGTTTCGTCGTTATAAATGACTTCTTCAGACGTCGATAGAATACGAGTAAGAACAAATTTGACAAAACAGGTATAAGTAAGAAGGGAACTTTAGGATTCTATGAATCTGGGTTTTATCCAAGATATTCCAATCTGAATTACAATTTTATTACCTGCAGAAGTTTAACAAGGGTGAATGGTTTAATTGTTCATTAATCAAATTGCCAGAATTTTTATTCCTATTTATTTTTATTGTTTCTCAAAAATCTAATTGACTACTTTTTCGAATATGAAGTAACATTTTGAAGTATGTATCAAAAGCGTGATTTTTTATCAACGAATAGTTTGCATAATTCGAATGGCTTTTATTATATGTGAAACTATATTTAATTATGCGAAACATCAAATTACCAATTTACCAAAAACCAATTCAATGAATTGTGCAAACCATTTGTTGGCAGAAATTCACGCTTTTTTTGAGAAATAGTAGAAATGAATAGTTATAAAAATTCTGGAAATTTGCTTAATGTACAAAAACAAGTCACCATTTTAAACCTTTTGAGGTAATAACATTTTCAGATAATTTCAGAGTCATAAAATCCTAAAGCTCCCTTCCTAATTTACCTGTTTGTCAAATTTGTTGTTAATCTGTACAGGATTTGCCAACTTGGGGTTTTTCCCCCTAAATTTAAGGGTCAAAATGTTTGGTGGGTTTTTTTGGGAGCTTAAAATTTTCAGGGGTCATCTTAGGGGTATTTTCAAAGTAGGTAATCCAAAATATTTCATATCATAATTTAAATTACTAAAATTCATTTCGATTTCTATCTTGAATTAAAAAATCCATCTCATGGTGACAATATTCAATACTATTTCTTAATGTAGGTTGGTTAATGAAAAATTTTACAAAATAAATGAAGTAAATAAATAATTTAGTTTTTGTGAAAAATAATACCATATAAAATATTCCTAATATTCTCATTTCCAAGAATTAAATGAAAAATTTAATAATAATAAAATAATATTTCAATAATATTAAATAAAAATAAATATTTAATAATAATACATATTCAAAAATATTTTAAATTTAATAATAAAAAACACTTAAGTACCTTATAATTGCAAAATAAAACCTTAATATTCATTTTTTCTTTGAATTTTGATTTTAAAAACAATTCTAGTGGATTTTAGGGGTTTTTCAACTTGACTACGGGGGGAAAAGATTCCACGAGTTGGTAACCCTGAGTCTGTATTCTATTAGCGTCTGAAGAAGTCTTTTATAACGACGGAACGCGTTATTCTATGTATTCAATAAAAGTGTAAATCCAAAGTTCAAGTGTTTGAATTTTATATTATATTTAATTATAGAGGATTTACCTCAAGCAAACGCCAATACTATTCAATGCTTATTAATATTTTTCCTGCTCTATAATTCCCCTTATTTTATACCTGTATTCCTGACTTATTCTGATTCAATTCATCCACTCTCATTTTCACTCGAATCTTCTCTCTCATTTCTATTATACTTCCTTCTGATTAGATCATTCAAATTAATTTTAGTATATAGTTGAGTACCTTTTTTTAAATTGTCCTACGTCGCAGGCGCCAATTGTTATAAAATTCTTATTATAACTTTATTGTTATAATTATTATTGATTATATTTAATGTAGCTTCCAAAATGTAAATTTTTTCAATGTCTTATAAATTTTCAGTGAGTTCACTCTTTTTCAGGGTGAAATCTATTCATATTTAATTATTAAAATAATATAGTTATCTCCTATAATTTTGAATACACTGTAACGTTTTAAAATACTTTACACTCGTTGAAGAGATAAATGTTAAGACCGCATCGCATGGAATAATCGTAATTCGAAATGCACCAGTGTAAGTACTCATGATATCCCGGTTACATATTCATTCCGATATTGGATTCTTAGGCAGATTCCTACCGATAAGTTTTTCATTTTGTTAAATATAATATCTTTCATCTTCATCAATTTCGAGTGGACATTGAAGATTGGACATCTTATAGGCCTTCGGTACAAGCAGAGAACATCCAGATTATTATCCAGATTCAAGATAAAAAAGATCGTCTATTCAAATTTGTAATCTTGAATCGAATTATTTTGAATAGACATTTTTAATATAATCATCTAGTTTCACTGTCAATATTGTGCATAGATCAGAAGAATTTATATACACCCAAAATATAATAGCTAGCCGGTGCAATCACCAAAGGGGATTATACATAAAAATTAAATGAACGTTACACGTTACATAAAAATGAACTAAAGATATAAAGCTACAATTATTCCATGTGATGCGATCTTAACCTTTATCTCCTCAACCAGATTATATATAACAATCAGAAAGATTAATCAGTCGCAATACTCGATAAGAAAAATAATTATGCATACTTTAACTACAAATTTCTCATGAAAACGGAAATAATACTAAAATACTCTTAACCAAATGAAACTAAAATTAACATTTGAAATGGCCTTTGAATGTTGAATGAATTGATTATTGAAATTTAATTTGCGGTACCTCTTTCTTCGAGCTCTTTTAATTTTTCCTACGCCAGTATTTCTTCTATTCAAATCATTCAAAATTTTCTGTACAGATATTTTCCTTCTACTATTATCAATTATCTTTTTATTCCAAAATTTAATTTCAACTTCCTTATTCCTAAAACTTGGCGTCCCTCTTTCGATTAATCTTCATCAATTTTCCTCTGGTTTGTTTCACAGCCATTCCAGCTGCAAAAAACTATGATTCTTCATTCAACTTCAATATTATCCAATAATTTTACAGGTATAAATAATTGCATACTCATAAATCGAAATATTTATACAATACTGACAAACCCGGCGAACTCCGTTTCGCCACCAGATGGATTCGTTTTATGTAACATTTCGTTTGGTGATTAAAAGATGAAGAAAAACTTTTTTATATTTGAAAGGGAAAAATTTTATTTCATTTCACAACAGTAATGAATTCATTTCGATTACAAAAATGAAGTGTTATTTAGTTGACTTCTCTAAGTAAATGACAGTGAATGCAAAGTAAATAATGAATATAAACTTTATACGTGTCCGCAAATTATTCGTTTCATTGAAGTGCTCTTTGGTAAACCACATTTTTTGTTTTTGGGTCTGACGTTAACACAAACAAAGCGGATTGTTTCCCAACTCGTGAACACGCAACGTATAACTGCCCATGTGAAAAACAATGATTTTCTAAATTTATCCCGCAAACACTTAGCGATTGGCCTTGCGACTTGTTAATTGTCGTTGCGAACGCAAGGCGAACTGGAAATAGCAATCGTTTGAAGTCAAACGGAAGATCAGTCGGAATCATTGGTATTCGAGGAATACATACATTTTCACCTGCGTACTTTCCGTTAATAATGGTTGCCTCAATCAAATTCGGCATAAGTCTTTTTACCGAAAGTCGAATACCGTTGCAAAGTCGCAGTGGATTCAAATTACGCAATATCATAATAACTGTACCAACTTTGAGTTGCAAGTTATGTGGTGGAAATCCTGGTAACTCCAGAGTGTTCAGAAACTCCGTTGGATAATTTACTACATCAACGTCTGCCTGAAATCGCCTGCCAACGATATCATCAAGCCGCCAAAGAAATAAACAGCTATAAAAAATAAGGGTTGATCGTAGAAGGGTGAAAATTTGAAGTTGCATGTATTTTTGTATGTTGTATCATGAAAAAATAAAAACTGAAAATTTTGTCGAAAAAATTAAAAAAACAATTTAGGGGTGGCCTACCCCTAACATTTAGGGAGATGAAAAATAGATGTTGGCCGATTCTCAGACCTACTTAATAAGCTAACAAAATTTCATGAGAATCGGTGAAGCCGTTTCGGAGGAGTTCGATTACGTACCCCGTGACACAAGAATATATATTAGATTTGAGCGTTTCAAATAAACCCTGATATAAAATTATATCATTTGGTAATGTGGAATACATTTCAATTACGTTCATTTTATATATTTGAATTTCTAGGTTTCAAATAGAATACTCTTTTTTATTGATTTGAAACTTACATCGATTTCATGATCGAATTTTGGAAGTGGATTTTACAATTACATTATATCAATATATCAATGTGACAAAAAATTTGTTATACCAGAAATAAGAATCGATATTAATGAACATTACATATTTAACTACATAAAAGTGAGGATTTTAATTTTGCTAGTGTTGAAATATAACAGAATATATATTATTATTCTATTATATTATTATTCTGTTTTATTTTCTATAACAGAAATATAGATTATCATCTTTTGAAAGAAATGTAACTATATTTACAGCTTATTATCAGATGGAATTACTTATATCTACAAAACTGAATGTAGGTTTAAAATTTTACACAATATAGTATAATGCATGAAAAATTACTTTGTCGAGACTTTCGGTTTAGCAGCTTAGAAGCATCACCTTGGAAAAAATTATACATTGTTTATTTCTATTGGTATATTCGAAGTATTTTGATAATGAAATATTAGAACTATTCTACAAATTTAAGCTACGTCCGCTACTTTTAAATTTTCATATTGATACAAACTTTGCATGATAATTTTACTGTATATATATATATATATATATATATATATATATATATATATATATATATATATATATATATATATATATATATATATATATATATATATATATATATATATATATATATATATATATATATATATATATATATATATATATATATATATATATATATATATATATATATATATATATATATATATATATATATATATATATATATATTATATATATATAGTTGAATGTTTCACGACTATAGATATGTATTTTCAGTGTTTATTTGGGATTGCAATCCAGGATTTTACTAAATTCTGTAATTTGCTAATGTTTTTCTTTTTATTATGTCAGAATGTTTGAAAGAGATGTATCAAAAAAATTTTTTAATCTTTAGAGTTTTTCTCAATTCTCAAATGTGATTCTGATTTCTAAATTCAAAAGTTTTCTTTTTACCGATTGAATGAAATTAAATACTTGCTGGTCGTAGCGTCCTTCCTCTACTGTGATAAGTTGAATAAAATTTTTGCTGCCATTTGTGATATGCGGTTGGAACACTTGATTTTTTCTGCATTCTAGTAGAAAAATTCTTCTATTTTTCAGTGAAGCCAAGTTGATGTGACAGGATGCCCATTGTTTCAATAAACTGGTTTTATTTGTACCATATAAAGATGTTGTTAGTTGATAGAAACCCATTTTGTTTGAAGTTTAATGTTTCACTACTGTAGACATGTATTTTCAGTGTTTTAGCAATAACAGTCATAAAAATAATAACAATAATAATAATATTAATAAGAGTCAACTAAAATAAAATTTTTACATTGAAATAAGCCTGTTATTGCTAACATTGAAAATATATATAAATATATATATATATATATATATATATATATATATATATATATATATATATATATGTTTTTTCTATCTCATATAAATCAAAGATAAAGATAAAAATTAAGTTTCGGCGAAAATGTACGAACTTGACACAAATAAAAAAAAACACAAACGTAAACTCACGTAAATTGAACATTTGTGGCTTCTTAGTGTAAGTAACACAATATTTGAGGATTTACTTACTCAGCGTCGGTACGGAGATTCTGTGCCTTACTTGTGAAGCACAGAATCGCAAATAACCCCACCACAAGTTATTCTAAATATTCTCTAACACTTTCCTTCACCACCTATCATGAATGGGGTATATAGTTTAGGTTTTATAGTACAGTAGGAGTTTAGTTTTGAGAATATTGTGAGTGATAGATAAAGGCAGTGTGTTCGAAATTTTCAGGTAGGAATTTCCTTTATTAGTATAAGTTTATATTTTTAAATGTATATTTTATCTTATATACATTATTATATGGATACCTCGCGATATTTCGTAAAAATATGTCGATATTTTCGATATATCGGAAATTGTTAGTATTCAACAATATATAGTATATATATATATATATATATATATATATATATATATATATATATATATATATATATATATATATATATATATATATATATATATATTTATATATATATATATATATATATATATATATATATATATATATATATAAATATATATATATATATATATATATATATATATATATATATATATATATATATATATATATATATATATATATATATTTATAATTTAGTTATTTTTCTATTTTATTTAATAGTCAATGACTCTCGATAAATGTTTAAAACTGAAACAAGAATTTATTCAATAAATACAATATTAACTTATTCTGAAATATAACAAACCTGAAACAGAATCGAGAATTAAATGTCGATTGAATATTAATCTTCAGCTCCACAAAATATACAAACAGAATAGGAGGTTAAAATAATATGTCGCGCCTTAAGTACTGTCAGTTCACAGAATAATATGAGTACAAGGTAAAAGGATTACAGAATTTGTGATATGGTCTCTACCGTAACATAATACACTAAAATACAATAACGTCAGTGCATAGTGCACTAGATGGCGTTACATCCCCCCCTTCCGGGAGTCACTTTGTGTCAGCACTTTGTGTTTGTAACTAAACTAAATGTTGTGTTTTCATCTTTTTTGAATGTTTATGTGACTGGAGCTGCAGAAGGTGATTCTGATTCTTTAATTAAATCCACATTTGATAATCCTGAAATTTGGTTTCCTGTTTCGAGTTTATCTTCAATTGAACATCTGTATTGTTTCTTTGATATGAATTTATTTCCGAGAAGTTTTGATATGAGCTTCATGAGATTTTACTCTACTAATATGGAACTTGTTTTTCGCATATCTGTTTATCAAGGAATCAATCTTTTCTTTGTTTTCTTCATCCAAATGATTTGTTTGTTCTTTAAAATTTTCTGTTACTATAAAATCATTAAAATTAATTTCTATTTCTGGTTATTATTTTATTTCTGTTTCTAGCTATCTTTTCTAAATCCCTTTTAGTAATGTCTGTTTCTTCTTTTTGTAATGTTGTAAAATTAGGTATTCTATCATTCAAGTCTCTTTGAAGTTCAGTTGTATTAACTGTTTTTATTCTATGTTTATTCCAACAATTATCTTGTCTGTGAAATCTGTTTGGTGAACCCAACTGCTCACAAATCTCACAAGGTTTCTTTTCAGATTTAGGATGAAATTTTTGTTTATTTCCTAATTTTTGTTTGAAAACTTCATTCTCTACTTCATCAGAATGTTCATTCGAAACTTTTATATCAAATTTTCTAATTTCACTGATCAGATGCTCTGTACTTTGTATTTCATTGTTTAGTTTTTCGTGAATGAATATTGGTAGACCAATAACAATCAGGTCAATTCTAATTGCCTCAGGCATCTTGGGATCTCGTGATAATAACATTCTCTCTTTTTTAAGAGCATATTCTACCTTTGATCCACCTTTATGTCTAAAATTATAAACATGACGTGCATTTGACCAACTTTTTTCTGAGGAAGTTTTCCTGAAAGAATCCTTAAATACCACCCATGGTGTTTCCAAACCATATTTGATTCTAGCAGATGTATACCAATCTTTTGCATTTCCAACTAAAAACAATCTTAATATTTCAAACATCTTCTCCTCAGCAATTTCAAACCTTATTCTCGAAATTTTCTAACCGTAATTTTCTAACCATAACTCAGCATTATCCTTCCTACCGTTATAATTATCCAAAATGAAATTCTTAATAATGTCATTTAAGTTTGACTGTGGCTTGTTTGAACTAAGTGTCTCCACTATTTTTCTGATTATTTCTGGAATATCTAAAGATGGATTTTCAGGTAGCTTACTCATTTCTTCTAAATAATAATCTTTGTAAACAGGATCAAAATCAGAATCCAGGTATAGATTTGCTATTTCTCTAGGTATATATATTTAGAGTTTTGATGTTTATGTACCTACATCCATGTTATTTTGAAAAATTTGAAAATTGTAACAGTACAAGACGTACTGAACCTTATTTTTATCCATGTCACACTTTAAGTTTAACGGAAGGTTCACCACTCTATATGGGCTTAAAGCTGTTTAATGCTCTTCCTGAATATTTCAGATGTATATCTGGGCCTAATTCTTTCAGAAAAAGCTTGTATAAGTTGATTATGGAGTGTGAACCTTACTCAATAGTGGAATTCATTAGTTTTTGTAGTAATGTGAAATGAATTGTTTTTTCTTTTGTCTCTGACGAATTCATTTTTATTGTATTGCAATAATTTTTTGAATTAAATATATATTTTTATTATTATATATATATTTATTTCAAATTTAACTTTCAGGGAGCTGTATACTCAAATGTTGTAAACGAGATCGAACCTATCACTTTCGGAAGTGAATATTAAGTGTTCTTCGTAAAAGCATCGAATTTGTTGAATGATAATAAGATTAAATTGTTATTATGAATCATCAGTGTTATTTAATCAATTAATCAAGAGTCGTTGACTCTCAAAACAATTAATTCGTAAACTAATGTTCTTCAGAAATTTTGCAAGAAATTGGAGAGGAATTTTTTCATGTTTAATCTTGATAATATGATGATGAAGGTTTTATTTATACAGGAAAATAAGGAAAAGTTGAGTAGCATTTATCGCAATATTATGAGGTTGATATAACTAGTTTATAGAAGTTATTGTAGAGTTCCAATAAGATTGAAAGATTTCATTTTCAATCTCTTAGTTCATCAAAAATGTTGAATTTTCAATTGCTGTGATTTTTCAAAACCCGTTTATTCACGTGCTTGGTCCAATATCATTCTTATCTGATTGAATTTTATCTTATTATAAAAATAAGGGTAAAATTGCGTGAGGTTACATATCTCTAAAATATTAGCTATAAATAATTTGCATACGAGAATTTCATTGAGAAGTTTGATCCCAGCACTCAGGAAAAAAGAAACTGTTTTCACGACGATGTCGCTAGTTGATAATTACTTATTACCAATGATAATTTTTTTCTCATACTGGCGCCCTGAATACCGATAGTATTAGTATTAGAGGTATTTCGGATTTATGGACTCTTTTATTTGTTTTTCGGATTTGAGTGATGTTTGACCATCTAAAATGATAATATTAAAAATTATAATAACAAAAGAAACTTCAACATTTCAATAGTGTTAGATTTGATATATTTATTGCAGTTTCGTTGTATTTTCACATTTTCTAGAAGATTAATGAAAAAAATTCCGATTGTTCGGATATAAGTACAGAGTTGACGCAATAGAATTTGCATTCTTCTCTTTCTACGGATGCCCTAAACCACTTTATATTCTTCTTCACAAAGCTTTATAAATTGTTGAAATTCTTATATCTTTTTGTTAATTTCATAAGTTGATGGTGGCATTTTATTGTGTTTCTGAATTTTTATGGATTCTAAGATAAACGTATAAAAAGGTTTAAAAATAATTATTTTCGAATTCATTGAAATTTGAGCAAAATTACCACCATTCATTCACTAAATGATCACATAGATATAAAGATTTCGCCATCTTATGAATAACGAGAATACACCGTGATTAGGGCATACTGAGACTTAGGAGCTAGACAATATCTGTACTTTTATTCAACCAATCGGAATTTCTTTATTACTAGCTTGAAAATGTAGTAATAATAGAAAACTGCAGTCGCAGTATAATGAATAAAGTGATAAAAAACAAAGTGTTTTTTTCTCTATACTTCCCCAATATTCGACAATTTTTATAAAATCTCTATCAATGCATTTTTTGTGTTATTTAAAATTTCAAGAATGTATTCCAAATGACAACATTCGGTGCAAATATAATAGACGAGCATTATTTCAGTCAAATTTTCAAAGAGTTTCTTACTATTGTGCTATTCAGCATGAACATCTAATGCAGAATTCATATTTCATATGAATGGTGAATCATTTAAAATATTTCATATAATCGAAATTGAATATAGTTAGCTCAAATTCGTCACCACAGCAATGTTGTAAGCATAGGCTGATGTTGAAATGTTTCAAATGTACCTCATTTCTTAGTCTCTTACTTGATATTCTATATCAATTTCATATTGAGAAAAAAATTTAATATTCAAGGTTTTTTTTCAGATTAAAACATCGAACACAAACAAAAAACGACAATTTCTTGTTAACCAAGATATGCTGTTAATGGTAATCCTTTTCTTTCATTGGCATTCAAACTTCCTGAAAAAAAATAGTTCAAGTATATTTGAAGATAATTCGGAGAATTACTACGAGATAAAACGAATAGAAAGAGAAAAAATGGGAAATTTTAGAAAAAGTAAAACCCAAATATATAAAACTGATAGATCCACTATAACGGCAGTACTGAATGAATTTAAAGAGCTACATTTAAGCGAATATGAATTTTATATTAAAATTGGTAAATATTTACTTATGACTGAGCAACTATTCAGTTTGGGATTTCCAGAAGAATCGTTGAGTGGAGTTTGTATTCTGAATTCACACTTTCCTTTTTCAAGGTCAGTTCCGAATTTTAATAAAAATAAGAAGGCTAGAATTAGGTTCGAAGATTGCCCAGACGACATCCTCAAGATGCGTGTATTCGAACAAACATGTGCTAGATGTGGAACTGAATTCTACTTGACCAGCGCTGGATATTTGACACATGAACGATGCTATTACCACTACGGAAAATTGAAATATCAGTGGAGAGACGGTAATCAAGATTCCGTGTTCACATGTTGTGGAAGACCATTCAACTCCAAGGGATGTTCTGTGGGACAATTGCATGTTTGGAGTGGCTTAGAAAGAGGACTCAATGATAACTTGGAAGGATTCGTGAGAACACAACCAAGAACGAACTTATGGGTTAGCCCAGGAATATATGCCCTTGACTGCGAGATGTGCTATACCATCAAAGGAATGGAATTATGTAAGGTAACCGTTGTCGACATGGAGGGCAGGCGTTTATACAATAGTTTTGTGAAACCCGAATATTACGTAATTGATTACAACACTCGTTTTTCGGGAGTAACTGAGAGAGATGTGGCAATATTTGGAAAGACATTGTCACAGGTCCAACAGGAACTCTTGACTTTTATTCACGAGGATACCATTCTCGTAGGGCATTCTTTGAATAACGATTCACGTGCTCTGAAAATTGTGCATAAAAACTTTATTGATATTGCTCTGGTATTTCCACATGAACGAGGCTATCCATACCGCTATTCCCTCAAACAACTGACCTTGCGTTGTTTGAAGAAAGAGATTCAATCTTCCGATTATGGGCACAATTCGTTCGAAGACGCCGTCAGTTGCATAGAGCTGCTCTTGTGGAAAATTGTGCAAGATATACGCGAAGAAGAGCAATAACCATCGATAATTATTGTCTTTGTAAAAACATTTTAGACATCTTTTATATAATTTGAATTATTGTGTAGAATAGAGGAACATTTTATATAAACGATAAATATATATGGTTTAATATATTGAATATTCTATTGTGGTATCAGTTTTTTCTTTATTATTTCAAGGTCTGTATTAACAAGGTCTGTGACATATAGTCACCAGACCTCGAGCAATCAACAATTAATAGTTAAAGCATTGATAATGTCAAGTGAGATCTTGACGAAACGTCTGCTAGTTTCCAACAGGCATTCAACAAATAAACAGATGTTCCTGTACCAACATACCATTATATATGATTATATATATATATATATATATATATATATATATATATATATATATATATATATATATATACTGTCGGCATATCATGAATTTGTAGTAGCCGTTGACACGTGTTTCGAGCTTATTACCTCTCTTCGAAACACCTGTCAATGGCTGCTACTAATTGCGGGATATGCCGACAGTGTCTACTTTTGATTGAAATTTCCCCCGCGTTGAACATTATTCATATATTATATATATATATATATATATATATATATATATATATATATATATATATATATAAATATATATATATATATATATATATATATATATATATATATATATATATATATAAGAAAATGAACACTAGAACATTCATTTGAGAAATACAAATTAACCAAGAGAATGTTATAGTAGAGCTAGATATGTGAACGTGTACGATGTGATGTCTCCTTCATCCTTCGAAGGATAAATGTTAGAGATATATTGAAATCAATGCCACACCTTCCATCATTGAAATGATATATATATATATATATATATTTCGTTCTACAAGGAACTCGTCAGTCGCACCACGTCCATCGAAGAGAGCCATCGATTTCAACCCCCAAGCATCTTCTTGTGACTCCAAGTGTAAGACCGTAGAATAATGAATACTCCACAATTCCATCTCTAGGAATCAGTAGAAAACACCTCTCAGATTACAGACACACCAAGCATTGAAATTTCACATATCTTCTATACCCATAGGTATCTACTAATTGCAATGTCTATTTGACAAATATCATCGAACGATATTTTCAAATGTCAATAGGTTTCGTTAATAGTACGCTCGCGTTTATTCCCGTATTTCAGGGGCCTATTCGGCGATATTTTTGAGGAAATGAAATTTTTTTGTTCTTATGGCACTGAATGAAATATTCAAGAAAATGAACACTAGAACATTCATTTGAAAAATACAAATTAACCAAGAGGAAGTTATAACAGAGCTAGATATGTGAACGTGTACGATGTGATGTTTCCATCATCCTTCAAGCGATAAATGTTAGAGATGTATTGAAATCGATGGCACGCCTGATGAAAGTGCGAGATATATATGTTTCGTTCTGCAAGGAACTCGTCAGTCGCACCACGTCCATCGTGACTGAGAGGTGTTTTCTACTGATTCTTATAGATGGAATTGTGGAGTATTCATTACTCTACGGTGTTACACTTGGAGTCACAAGAAGATGCTTGGAGGTTGAAATCGTTGCCTCATCAGTTGCGTACATAAGTTCCAACCAACAAAATGCATCGACTTCAACCCTTAAATATACTCTTGTGGATAAAAAAAATTATATACTTTTCAATCTCATGCGTATATAATTTATAGATTACTATATATCCCCAATCTAAGCAACCCATAGAAAACTCATGAATACATCAATATTAACTCCGTCATCAACTCAGATAACACATTTTAGAACTCTAGTTTTAGAACAATTTCATATATTTTAATGAACTAATGGCAGCTAGGTTGTGATTGTTAAGACGCTCGCAGATCATTCCACAATGTTTCCTGAAGTGGCTACTTGATACATGAAGCGATTAACTACAAGAAAAAATTCTGTAGTTATCCTGCTACATTATCGCACTTGTGAATATTCGATGTTAAAAGTATACTATATACCAATCAGGTGTGAAACATTGCTAATGTATCACATAGCCTGCTCTACTATAATTATCTTTTCAATAAGAATTTTTTTTTGTGGTCGATTTATATATATATATATATATATATATATATATATATATATATATATATATATATATATATATATATATATATATATATATATAATATATATATATATATATATATTTATATTTCATATATTCAATCTCCTCTATATAATCTTTCTTAATTTCTTTCTTCAATTTTAAAAAATGTAATAAATCAAAATCAATTTTATATCAAGAACTCTTATCATTCAGTTGATAATCTGAAAAATTTACAACTTAATTAAAATCATAAATTATATTCTTTAGATGTAATCTCACTATATACTAATATACCTAATGCAATCGTTCCAAACATAATAGATCTAAAATGGAATATTTCAAAAAATTTCACTTGTATTCCAAAAAATGAATTCATTGAAGCAGTGAAATTCACTTTAGGAACAAATTTTTTTCAATACAAAAATGAATTTTATCAACAACTAGATGGTGTCGCAATGGGCAGTCCAATATCAAGTGTTATTGCACAATTAGTAATGGAATTTTTAGAAGAAGATGTAATGAAAGATTTGGAAGGAAATATTTTATTATATAAAAGATATGTTGATGATTGTTTAATAATAGCAGATAAAAATCATATTAATAATATACTAGAACGTTTCAATAGTTTTCATTATAAATTACAATTCACACTTGAAGAAGAAAAAGATGAAAAATTAAATTTTCTTGATATAACAATTATAAGGAAAAAAACAAATTATTTAAAAGATGGTACAGAAAAGAAATACATTCGCAAACATCACTATTCCCAGAAAACAGGTATAATAATTAATTTTATAGATAGATCACTAAAATTAACATCATCATGTTTACGATATGAAACACTTAAAGATGTTCGTACTCTTCACATGAAAAATAATTACCCATTAAATTTAATCAACAAAATCATGAAAAACAGAATTCATAAATTATATAATACTTTACATTCAAAGAGAAGTAAATCTAACGAAAATAATTACATTCGCTTACCATATATTCCAAAATTGAGTACAAACATTGCTAAAATATTAAAACCTTATAATTTTAAGAATAGCGCATACTGCCAAAAATCAAATCGGAAAAATATATACAAAATTAAAACGTAAAACTGTAACTCAGAGAAAAACTTGTACGGTTTATAATATTTCGAAATTTGAAATGATTTTGAATTGAATTCAAATGATTTGCATAATGAGAATCTGTCTTCTGATTATCAAAGCTACGTTTATGTTCTGAAATTCTTATTTGAAAACTTCTAAACGTTCTACCAATATATAACTTATCACAACTACCACAGTTAATTTTATATACACCGGATTTTTTATTTTTGTTGACTTTAGATTTGTTATTTTTTATATGTTTTCCTAAGTTATTTTCAGTACGGTAAGCAATGTGAATGTTATACTTAAAAAGAAGATATTTTAGTTTTTCACTGGACTTACCGACGTATATAAGACTGTTATAGTTCATATTGTTTTTGACTAGGGGATAAACCAAACCAATCGCCTTTTTGAAGTTTTTCTTTAATATCATATTATCTACTATTTCAGGATTATAATTATTATTCACGGCTATTTGCTTGATTAAATTTTTCTCGGTGTTAAAATTGGTTCTAGAAGGAGGAATATTCACTAATCGATGTATCAAACTATTCGAAGCTGCCATTGTGTGTTGAAATGGATGCATGGAAGTATTATGTATAATAATATCTGTATGTGATGGTTTATGGAAAATTGAGAAACTTTGTTATCCAGTTTCATTATTTTGAGATCTAAAAAATTATTAGAGTTTTCTTTCTCAAGTTCCAAAGTGAATGTTATTTTAGGGTGTAACGAATTAATGAATGTCTGAAAAGTGTCGAGTTGCCGAAGAGTACCAGAGAAACAACAGATGATATCATCTACATATCTATACCAATAAATAAATTGACTACTAATGGGGTGACAATGAATTAGTTTTTCCAAATTATCCATGAATATTTCAGCCAACAAGGGACTAAGAGGATTTCCCATAATTAATCCTTTAGTGCTACTATGAACTAGGTTATTAAAACAAAAATAATTTTGTTCGAAACATAATTCAAAAGGGACAGGATATCGGATTTTATCAAAGGATTTACAAGATTGTTATCTAGGAATTTTTTTTTGTATTAGGGTACAAGGATCATTAGGTGGGATACTTGGAAAAAGGTTAACGACATCCCAAGACATCAATATGGAATTACCTGGTAAATAGATATTTTCAATTTTACTGACTAAATCGTAAGAATTTTTGATTGAAAATTTTGGTTGGAATTGACTATAATTTTTTATTATTTCTATTAAAAAATGAGATAGAAACACTGAAGGAGCTGTACTGAATGAAACTACTGGACTAATTGGATATCCTGGTTTATGTAATTCAATTAAAGAGTAAAGTTGTGGTATCATTGGATTCGAAACAATGAGTTTATAAATATCTTTATTCTTAATCAAAATATTCGTACTTCCGATGGAAGCTTTTATATTTTTTTGGAATTTAGTGGTTGGGTCATTCTTCAATAACTTATAGTTGCCAGTGTTAAGAAAATCTGAGGTCTTTGTAAATAATCACTCTTATTCAATGCTATAACGGTATTACCTTTGTTTTTAGCTTTAGTGAATATGATATTATCTGAGAGGATTTTTTGCTTGATTGACTTTACAATAGACATTTCCGATGATTTGGTGTGGTAGTTGTTATATTCATTTATTATGGTATTGGTAGCTAGATGTTTGACTAATGAGTTATCAGGTAAATTTCTTACGGCTGTTTCAGTATCGACGGCAAGTTGTTCAAAATTACTAGTTGATCGAGTTGATTGTAAATTATGTTTACAACCTTTTTGCAATGAATAAACTTCTTTAATATCGAAATTAGTATTGGATAAATTAGTGAATCTTTCAAAAAATTTATGTTCCGAATAAAGGTTTCGTTTTGTCTGTTTTTCAAATTTCGGTTTGTTGCTAACAAGAGAATTTAGCTTACGTTGTTGTACGGTGAACTTTTTATGAATTATTTTATTTACTCTTAATCTAGTTCACTAGACACTTTTCAGACATTCATTAATTCGTTACACCCTAAAATAACATTCACTTTGGAACTTGAGAAAGAAAACTCTATTAATTTTTTAGATCTCAAAATAATGAAACTGGATAACAAACATAATTTCTCAATTTTCCATAAACCATCACATACAGATAGTATTATACATAATACTTCCATGCATCCATTTCAACACAAAATGGCAAATTTCAATAGTTTGATACATCGATTAGTAAATATTCCTCTTTCTAGAACCAATTTCAACACCGAGAAAAATTTAATCAAGCAAATAACCCTGAATAATAATTATAATCCTGAAATAATAGATAATATGATATTGAAGAAAAACTTCAAAAAGGCGATTGGTTTGGTTTATCCCCTAGTCAAAAACAATATCAACTATAACAGTCTTACATACATCGGTAAGTCCAGTGAAAAAATCAAAACAAATAGAAATGCTACATTCGCTAATAAATAAAATGCTCTCACTATAGAAAACATTATCTCTACCATTCTGCAAACGTCATTCTTGAAATTAAAACTCGGATATTAAGTCTAGGTAAAATATAGCTTATTTCATGTCCGAGATTATATTTCAAATGAACAATTTGCACGCAATTCTGGTATAATCGGAAGTGTAATTATTTTCTAACTATATTAACTAAATTTTCAAAATTCATTGCTATTACCATATTTTTTCAGACGATTTGGTTCCTGGGACACCCTATATATGTGCAATCATTTATTTCCATTAATGTTATGACAGAAATTGGATTCCTTAATCCATTTTCAAAATAGGATACCACAATTATTTAGGCAACATTATTAAATTTTCATATTTATCCTTTACTTCTCTCTGATAATCTGTTTAATTAACATCTCTTGTTCATCGATGATTTAATACTTCAATGATCAATTCGAAATAAGTTATAACCCTGATTTTATTGGTTTCTATACTTGGATATTTGTTCGATTCAATTTAAATAATTACGAAACAATCCGGCAACTGCGCCGGAAGCAGTATTGTATAATATACATGCAGGCGGACGTAATAACATTCCCTTTGAAAGGACGCAGCAAGATTAGTTTTTTGTAAATTAAATACCTCACTGAAAAAGAACATATTTATAAAATGAAGACACCTACGTAACTGAAACACACGAGTTCTTTCAATATACGCAGAGTATATTGAACTATATCTTTGCTTTCTCTGGGACGCAGTAAGGTTGGATTATGTAAGGACGCAACAATGATAGGAAAACCTATATATATATATATATATATATATATATATATATATATATATATATATATACAGAACAAGGTTTATCAGGTATGAAATTGGAGTTGAGAAATTTACGGTATTTACCTGCAATTTACGTTGCTTGTTTGTGTGACAGCCGTTTACATAAGTTTCAAGCTAATTGGCTATCATCAGAACGTATGTAAACAGCTGTCACAAAAACAAGCAACGAAAATTGCAGGTTAATACAATAAATTTCTTCACTCCATTTTCATACCTGATAAACCTTGTCCTTTCGCCGGTCTCCGTAGCTTAGTCGGTAGAACTCCCGACTATGGTGCGGTAGAACTCGGGTTCGAGCCCCGCTGAAGGCATGGGTGTTTGTGTTTGTCTATGATTTAAGTAGTTTGAGTTATGAAATATGCTGGGTAATGTACATCGATTACAAGCCCAAAGGGCCGTTCGGAACCAGCGTTAAACTGTAGGTCCACTGAATAAAAAAAAAAAAAAAAACCTTGTCCTTAATTTATCTTATTGTCGATGAAAAATTTCTAGAAGGTATAAATATCGCATCGCAGGTAGACATTGATTCAGTCTAAAAATAGAGTCGTAATAACTCATACCCAAGGTACTCAATTCAAACCAAAAATGATGTAGATTCCTCACGTGGAATTGTGTGTTGTTTTGTTCTATGTTCATTTTTTTTCAATCAACATCAAAGTTTGAACATCTAGTAACTTGAACTACGCCGTTCTGATGATAGCCAATTAGCTTGAAACATATGTAAACGGCTGTCACAAAAACAAGCAACATTGCAGGTAAATACCGTAAATTTCTCCTTTATATATATATATATATATATATATATATATATATATATATATATATATATATACTTTATATATATATATATATATATATATATATATATATATATATATATATATATATATATATATATATATATATATATATATATATATATAAAGTATATATATATATAAATATATATATATATATATATATATATATATATATAAAGTATATATATATATATATATATATATATATATATATATATATATAAAGTATATATATATATATATATATATATATATATATATATATATATATATATATATATATATATATATATATGTTTCGAGCTATTGGCTCTCTTCAGAATGGCGCAGTTCAAGTTTCAAATGTTCGAACTTGACAGTTAATTAAAACACAAAATTCTACTTAAAGGAATACCGTAAGCATGCACCGTAAGTTCTTTTTCTCCATTTTTCAAATCTACCTGCGTAGATTTATAGAAATAAATCTACACTTTTTGAAAAATCTAAATCTTTATCTAAGTTGTCGGTCCAAAATTTCCGGAAGGTATAAATATCGCCCCATTGGCGGATAACTGATTCAGTCTCCAGAACCCGTCAGCGACATTCTTTTCAAGCCACCAAGAGAATACGTAGAATACGTAATACGTAGAATTTTGTGTTTTAATTAACTTTCAAATTCGAACATCTGAAACTTCAACTGCGCCGTTCTGAAGAGAGCCAATAGCTCAAAACTTATGCCAACGGCTATTGCAAATGCAGGACTATACCGTAAGTTTCTTTTTATGAATTTACTTGTGAAAACCTTTTTGAATTATATATATATATATATATATATATATATATATATATATATATATATATATATATATATATATATATATATATATATATATATATATATATATATATATATATATATATATATATATATATATATATATAAGAAAATGAACACTAGAACATTCATTTGAAAAATTGAAATTAATCAAGAGAATATTATAGTAGAGCTAGATATGTGAACTTGTACGATGTGATGTCTCCATTATCCTTCAAGGGATAAATGTTAGAGAAATATTGAAATCGATGCCACACCTGATGGAAGTGCGAGACATATATGTTTCGGTCTGCAAGGAACTCGTCAGTCGTTTTCGTCAACTTCGATGGACGTGGTGCGACTGACGAGTTCCTTGCAGAACGAAACATATATGTCTCGCACTTATATCAGGTGTGGCATCGATTTCAATACTTCTCTAACATTTATCCCTTGAAGGATAATGGAGACATCACATCTTACAAGTTCACATATCTAGCTCTACTATATATACTTTATATATATACAGGGTTAGTTTAAAGTATGGAAACATCTGAATATCTCACAAACGAAAAAAGATAGAAATACGATCTTAACAGGTGTTGTATGGTTGCCATAGGAGCATATTTTCACCTTAAAACAAAATATACAGGGTGGTCCTAAAAATCGTAATGACTGCAATGATGGATTTTTTAAATGGAATACCCTGTATATTATAACAGTTTATGAATTCTTTTGACCTCTAGAATAACTTTGATACAAGGTACCATATGCCTAAATTCTATGGTTACGCAGATATCGGCACTTTAATTATTGCATACCCAAATTATGTCTGCCATATGGTTACGCAGATCTAATGAACGGCAGACATAAAGACATCATTTTACACATATTGCAGGGTTGCCAGGGAAAATAAAACAAACGGAGGGATAATGAAAAGCGTACCGACTACGCCTCAAAACTTTTATTCCATTAATATTATAACTTAAATCCTAATAATAACAATAACCATCATTTGAAGAAATGAAAAAAAAAATATCAAACAAATACTACAATAAATGTTCAAAGTGCGAACCATTTACGATTTGACAGTATCCAAGTCTTTTACAAAAATGTTCGATTGAATCACTTAGATATGTTTGTGGCATCAGATTTATCTCTTGCAAAATACGAGTTTGTAGGGTTTGTAAATTTAGTGGTTTATTCTTGTAAACTTTATTTTTAAGATATCCCCACAAGAAAAAATCTGAAGGAGTCAAATCCGGTGACCGTGGCGGCCATTCTATTGCTCCTCGACGTCCTATCCATCTCTGTGGAAACACTGTATCTAGGTAATTACGTACAGCCAGGGTGTAATGAGGGGAAGCACCATCTTGTTGATACCATATGTCATCAGAAGGTAACATGGGATTGTTGGGATGGGGAAATATGGCTGCTATTGCTGGCACAATATTATTCCTTAACAGGTTCAAATATTTGTCACCATTTAAATTACCTTCTATGAAGAAAGGTCCGATTATGTGGTTATTAATAATCCCTGCCCAAACATTTATTTTCTGCGGCCATTGCGTGTGTCTCTCCCTCGTCCAACGGGGATTACGGCTAGACCAAATCCGGCAATTATGTCTGTTCACTTCACCGTTGAGGCAAAACGTTGCTTCATCAGAAAATACAATTTTTTTTTCAAAATCAACATCAACATTCTTCTTTCCTTCAACTAATTCACAAAACTGCAATCTGCGGTCTGGGTCATCTTCTGCAAGTTCTTGATTGTAGTGAATCTTATAAGGTTTCATTTTTTCTGACTTCATAATTCTTATAACGGACGTCTGAGCGATATTGTTGTCTAGCGCTAACTGGTTTGAAGATACTTGAGCATTTTCTTCAACTTGGAGTAGCACATTTATCTCTTGATAGTTTTGCAAACGGTTGATCTATTAATAACGTGTTGAGGATTCAATTCATTAAATATTCGTGTAACTTCTTCATACGTTCTTTTCTTGTCACCAAAACCTCGTAAAATTAGTATTTGTATGCGTTGTGTATCGCTAAGGTAAACCATTGTTATAAAGTGATTGACACTAAATAATTATGACAGTTCACTAATATTTAGTTAGAAACCATAGCCACCTTTGTCACAATGGCTTATCTTAGCGATACACAACGCATACAACTACTAATTTTACGAGTCTTTGATGACAAGGAAAGAATGTAAACTTACACGAATAATGGTTCGCACTTTGAACATTTATTGTAGTATTTGTTTGATATTTTTTTTTCATTTCTTTAAATGATGGTTATTGTTATTATTAGGATTTAAGTTATAATATTAATGGAATAAAAGTTTTGAGGCGTAGTCGGTACGCTTTTCATTATCCCTCCGTTTGTTTTATTTTCCCTGGCAACCCTGCAATATGTGTAAAATGATGTCTTTATGTCTGCCGTTCATTAGATCTGCGTAACCATATGGCAGACATAATTTGGGTATGCAATAATTAAAGTGCCGATATCTGCGTAACCATAGAATTTAGGCATATGGTACCTTGTATCAAAGTTATTCTAGAGGTCAAAAGAATTCATAAACTGTTATAATATACAGGGTATTCCATTTAAAAAATCCATCATTGCAGTCATTACGATTTTTAGGACCACCCTGTATATTTTGTTTTAAGGCGAAAATATGGTCCTATGGCAACCATACAACACCTGTTAAGATCGTATTTCTATCTTTTTCCGTTTGTGAGATATTCAGATGTTTCCATACTTTAAACTAACCCTGTATATATAAATATATATATATATATATATATATATATATATATATATATATATATATATATATATATATAGGAGTTGCCTTTGCAAGGTTTAAATTCAACTATGATAACAATCAGGTAAATAACTCATTAGCAAATACAAATTTTCAAAGGGAATTAACCAATCGCCAACCAAATTGATAACAACAAATATCAAAGTACTAAATCTAAATACACAATGTCTGCGTAACAAACTGAACACATTTAATATAACCCTGAATGAAATATGTCCCGACATTGTATGTATAACTGAACATTGGTTTAGTGATAAAGAAAGCATGATTTTCCCAAATATTATGGTAAATAACTATACCATTTCTGATCACTTCTGCAGAACCAAACATAAGAATGGTGGCTCCTTGATACTGGTCAAAGATAGCTTACATTACAAGGAAATTGAGTATCTTGGGAAATATAAGGAAGAAATTACATCGGAAATATCGGCAGTGGAAATTCTCCAAGAAAAGCTATTGGTATTTAGTGTATATAGATCCCAAAAGGCACATTTAGAACAGTTTTTGGATAAAATAGATGGTATCCTTGAGAACATCTTATTGCTCGATAAATACACGGAATACAAATGGATAGTATGTGGTGATTTCAACGTAGATATACTAAATGAAAACAAGGACAAGAAGAAATTATGCAATTTATTTAGATGCTATAATGGAGAATATAAAATGCATGAACCATCTAGGATAACAAGGGATAGCTCAACTTGTATCGATAATATATTCTGCAACTTTGATCTGAACACCACAAACACTGTCAATCTACATATGGGGGATCATCGCGCCCAAATTATAACCTTCTCATCTGAAAAAGATAATGTATTTATAAACAATACACATTTTATGCATAGAACAATTACAACATCAGGAATAAATTCTATAAAAAAAAAACTAAAGGCTAATAACTGGAATCTTATACTTACCTCTATGTTAGCAGAACAGAGCTATCAGTATTTCTTTGATAAGTTGAGACTCTGGTTTGATCTAGAATTTCCAGAAAAAACCAAACAAAAAATGCAAAACTCAAAAAAAACGGAATAGATAACAATGTGAATATAAGAGAGATTAAAAACAGACTAGAAATATTAGACATCATTTTCAAAGTTACAAAATCCGATAAAGTACTTGAGGAATATAAAAGATGCAAGAAAGAACTGATAGATTATATTAAAAAAACAAAAAGGGAATTCAATGAGGTACTTATAAATAATTCAGAAAATAAGACAAAAACTATATGGTCTATAATCAAAAAAGAAACTGTAAAGAAGAAAATTATAACACCAAATAATGGGAATGCAGAAACCTTCAACAATTATTTCTCATCGGTAGCTCATCAGATGAGTGGAAATGTGGCTGGCAACAAGGCTGAAGCCCTAAAGCTGCTGAAGCAGATCAATATAAAAAAGTGTGAACTACTCGAATTCCAGCCAACTACCGAATTCGAAGTCATGAGCATCATCAAAGGAATCAAGGGAAAGAAAACACAGGATATATATGGCATGTCAACTACAATTATTAAAACCCTGTCCATTGAAATTGCCCAGCCACTCACGATTATATCCAACAAATGTCTCTCTGAGGGTGTATTCCCAACAGCACTTAAGATTGCAAAAGTATTGCCAATCTACAAAAAAGGAGACGAAAATGACCTGTCTAACTATCGACCGATATCCATATTGCCAGCAATATCAAAAATTCTCGAAGAAATAATAAAATCTAGGCTCCTGGCATACTTTGAAGGAAATAAATTGCTTGGCAATCAACAGCATGGATTCAGGACCAGCAAATCAACAACAACTCTGCTGATGGAGGTCATGAACGAAATAGTCGAGTCCCTGGAGGGCAAATGGCCATCGGGGATTGTTTCACAGGATTTATCTAAGGCTTTCGATACTGTTGACCACGATATCCAGCAAAGTAAACTACGATATTACGGATTGGGAGGTGCTGCTCTTGATATCATCTGTTCGTTCCTGTCCAATAGGCAACAATATGTACTATGGAATAACCAACTGTCTGGAAGCAGGAACATAACGGCTGGAGTTCCGCAAGGATCGAGGCTGGGGCCCTTACTTTTCGTAATATTTGTAAACGACCTGAATCTGGAGAAGTATGAGATGAACACGTATCTAAGAACACTTTTATTTGCAGATGATACTTCTTTCTTCCTAAAGGCCTTGGATGAGGTAAATCTGAGGATATTGGAGAAATATGTGCTTTCGACATCTAAGCACTGGTTTAGATGTAACTCTCTTGCCATAAATGAATCAAAAACACAAAACTTAAAAATAAAGAGTAACAAAAATAAGACCATCAAATTGCTTGGAGTTACATTGGATGGGGCGCTTTCATGGGAGCCGCACATTGATTCATTAAAAAGAAAACTTGCAGTGGCAATTTACACCATCTCAATTGTGAAAAGAGTTTCCTCTAAAAAAGCGGCAGTGATCTCCTATTTTGCCAACTTCCATTCACTGGCAACCTATGGAATTCTTCTGTGGGGCACATCGGCTCATGCCATCGACATCCTGATTCTTCAGAAGAAAGCGGTGAGAACAATAGTAGGACTTAAACAGACAGATAGCTGTAGGGATCTGTTTCGGACACTTAACATACTCACCATACCAGCAGTGTATATATTGGAGTGCTCCACATATGTCCACAAGAACTTAGACAGATTTCCAACTAATAGCACATTCCACAATTTTAATACAAGAAGACGAAACAAACTTACCATACCATACCACGAACGGAAATATGCGCAGCAAGGAGTAGACTACTGGGGACCTAAAATCTACAATAGGCTTCCCAATGCCATCAAACAACTGAATGGGAAAAAATTCAAGAAATGTCTCAAACATATTCTCCTACAGAATACAATATATACCTTGGGGGAATTTCTGAGAGATTGAATGTAACTTTCTTTTGACGAAGCATGTAAACTATTGATGCTGAATAAAAAATTTATTTATAAAATTTATTTATTATATATATATATATATATATATATATATATATATATATATATATATATATATATATATATATATATATATATATATATATATATATATATATATTATTAAGTTTTTTCCTGACCTTACGTATTAATTTAATTTCTGATTCTTGGGGGTGGGTCATATATTATACTAAAAGAAGAGAATTCTTCTTTAGGTTTTTACAATAAAATTCTCCTTTACGCGTTTCGGCGATGAGCCATTTTCAAATTGTAATTTAATTGTCTGAAACAAGAACAGCCAATTTCATATAAATGTGAATTAATTAGGCATTAATACAACTTACAAAAAGAATTCATCTAACACTGCATAATTTGATGTGATGAGATTAGAACAGAACATCATTCATTCATTGTTTTAATTTTACTGGCAGCATTGAGAACTGTGGAATATGCAAGTCGGTTGTATTAGGATAACCATTTTTTATAATATCTATAATGATATGATGATAAACAATGAAATGTTTGATTCCCCGAACCAATACCATCTTTTCCTTCGACAAACGCAGCAATTACAAAATTAAAATCATCATTTAAAACAATCAAAAAAACAAAAAGATATAAAAAAAACAAAACAACATGAAAAAGCAGGAAACAGACTCGGTAATGTCCAATGTATAGGAACAAAATGACAGAAATAACTGAAAATGGGTATCAAAATATAGAATTGAGATTATAGAAATAGATTCTGATAGGTGTGAAAGAAATTATCTAGTTGTGTTTTATAATTGATGGAATTTTCGTCTAAATTAATCTCTAACATTTCCAAGAAATTTCTTTGTGCGTCATTCCGTTCAATGGTAAGAATCTTGGCATTCTCAAAGTCAAAAGAGTGTAAATTATCCAATGCGTGTTTTGAAAGTGCGGTGCATTTTTTATTGTTGATTACAGAATATTTATGTTCATATAATCTCTTATGAATATATTGCTTCGAATTACCAATGTAAGTTCCAATGCATTCTTTAACTTCAATTAACTTTGTAAACAGTATGTGTTGTGTTTTTGAATTCGGTGGTAGGCTTAAGGTTGATGAAAAAATTATTTGTGAAATTATTTGGCTTGTGTCCAATTTTAATGTTATATTTTTTGAGGCAATTATCAATTTTCTGAGAAAGAATTGGAACGTATTCGAGTCCCATGTATTTCATGCTGTCAGTACTTTCACCATGTTTTACTTGAGAATTATTATGAATTTGATGAATGCGTTTCTTTATGATAGGTTTAAAATAGTATTGTGGATAATTATTTTTTACTTATACACTTTTAATTTCATTTAAATTATTTTTTCGGAAGTCGGCGTGAGAAATCACCCCGACTTCCGAAATATAGCTCTTTTTTATAGCTCTATCGACCAGTCCATTAACAGCACTTCTTTTATATCTTTCAGGGACACATGAATTAAAATTGAGGTATTTTTCTGACCATACATTTTTAGTAAACCAGTTGGTTTTGATTTTTCCGTTTGTATCATGTGAGACTGTTATGTCAAGGAAATTGATTGATTTTTTATTTTCCATTTCCATAGTGAATTGCAATCTATCATTGAAAGAATTGAATATTGCTAAAATTTCATTGGATTTATTTTTAGGAATAGCGGTTAAGCAATCATCTATGTATCTTCTAAAAAATGTAGGTTTGAATTGAAGTTTATTTATTATATTTGTTTCAAGTTCCTCCATGACGAGATTTGCGATTGTAGTGGAAATTGGTGACCCCATTGGAGTTCCAAATATTTGGGAATAAAATTGTTTGTTGTAATTGAAATACGCTGATTTTAGACAAAATTCTGTTGCTTTTATAAATTCTGACTTAGGTAAGGTTGTGAAATGTTCCAATTCATTCCAATTTTTTTCTAATATTTATAATGCAAGATTCAAGGGGATGTTTGTGAACAATGATATGACATCGAGAGAAATGAGTATGAAGTGTTTTGGAATGGTTTGTTTGGTGATGAATTCATGAAAATCCCATGAGTCCTTTACAAAATGTTGAGATTTATTGATTATTTTTGAAATGGAATTAGAAAGGAATTCAGCTAAATTGTAAGTTGGTGATTGGGTGGTGTTTACGATTGGTCTGAGTGGATAGTCTTTTTTGTGAAGCTTTGGTTGACCATATATATTTGGTGATTTAATATTATGGCAAATAAGATGGTTTTTTGTGAATTTATCGATGTATTTTTCATTCAGCCATTCATTAATCATTTTGTTTAATGTGAGTTGAATATTGACCCCACCAGTAGCGATAAGAGAGCGATCTATTCTATAAAAATATGTTTGCTTCAATCACAACTTAAAATTACTGCAAAAGACAAAAATGCTCTACAAGATGTTTGCTTATTTATCGTCATCTTGTATACTAAACTTTGGCTCGAATCCACATTGGCAATTAAAGCACCTTACCAAGACTCATGCTTTCTGGAAGCTCTAAAAGAATATGAAAAAGTAGACGCGACAAGTTCCAAGGCATCCATGAGCAAATTCGTTCACCATTTATGGTATTCGTGTGAAGAACCAATCATGTTATCACTCTCTGATGGAGGAGTTGATTTCAAAACACAGACAAAAATAATTGATAATTTAAACAGAGATGAAAGTTCAGATTCCGCCAAACGCTATATCCCATCGAAGGAAGAAATTACGCAAAATTTCTTTAGTAAGCTTAATATTTTCTTCTTTCAAAGTTTCGTGGATTAGTTTTTGCTTCTTGAAACTTTTTTTCTACCTTTCAGATATGATGCTGGATGATTTTGTGTCACAAAGAAGCAAACAGTTTCTATCTCGACTGCAAATCGACGATAGTTTTTTTCGAGAGGATGTATCTTCTTGGGATGACAATCCGAAAAAATTATGAATTAGTCGTTTGAAGGTCGTAAATGACACTGCTGAAAGAGCTGTTGAATTAATGAAAGATTTTAATGAGCTTATCACGGCTGAAGAAGAGCAAAAACTGTTTTTTTTGCGGTGTGTTCAGGAACATAGAAATCTGTATCCAGACTGCAAAAAAAACTACACTAAAGAGAAGTTACTGTTACGGCAAATTCCGTTGAAATTATAATCTTATGATTTATGATCTTATAATCTTAAGTAAAAGCCGTATACCTGATACTTTGGGTAGTACGGATTTGGATTTACCCGTAATAACCCAAATGTAGTAGTAATAAAAATAAGTAGTAATAAAATGTATATAACAAAATATCCTAAACTAATTAGGATACCAAGAATTAGTCTGCTCACGCTCTGCTGTACATAGTGGGGTTAGTATCCCTCTCATTAACATGACCAGGGTGATTCCTATATAAAGAAAAAATATTATTGCAAAATTGTCTGTTTCTAAATTTTTCATATCAGTATTGTATATATTTGTATATCTCCGACAGAGAGCATTGATTAAATAAAATTATGACGGACACACAGTTCTTTCAATACGACAAAAAGTCAATACACTTCAACAAAGTAAGAAAAATACAGTCCACAATTTATATCGAACATCTTGGTCCATCGAGAGTGAGATTATACTTAACAGTTACCCTAATTAATTATTATTATAATTTGTATCTCAATAAATGTTTATGTTGATCTTATTTCTTGTTCGTATTATTATTCTTACTCGTATTTACTTTATTTGTTGCATTTTAATTAGTTTTGGATCAAACCAAAATGTCAGGCCAAAACACCATTTTTTATAAAACTTTAGAGCTCGGTCGGCACGGGTTGCAATCATGCAACAAATATGAAATTTCATATTTGAGTACATTCTAGCATTTATAAAAAAAATAGAGGGTATGCGTTTCGAAATTCTGAAAAAAAAATTTTGCCATATAAGGGACACCCTAATATATCTATATATATATATATATATATATATATATATATATATATATATATATATATATATATATATATATATATATATATATATATATATTTATATATGAATATTGTTTAATTGGGTATTTGGAAAAATTCAAAATTCCATCTATTGTTTATTGTTGAGCTTTCTCAACTTATCAGTCGCTTCATCATAACATCTAGAAACAGGTAAAAAATCATGCTCTACTGATACATAATAATAATGATAAATAAAAATAAAAATAAAATGATAACAGTTCACATATGAACATAACTTACACAATGTTGAATTTATTATATGAGGAAAGATGATGGAAATGGCAATGCAGAAATTGTTAAGACTAAACATAAATTGTTGCTAATAATTGATGAGGCCGATACTTGATGTAAATCGGTAAACATAATAATACAATTGTTATACTGATTTACACATATATTAAAAATAATACTGCATGACGTACGTTTCGATGAGATTCACCTTTTTCAAAATTTGAAAAAGTAAAAATTTGAAAATTTTAAAAATGGTAAGCCAGGTGATTCTTAAGTGTGATTATATTTACATATATACAATTACATATAGTTTTTCATATACTTATCCAGAATGTGTATATTGTTCGTTTATGTGTGTGAAATTGAAGGTAGATCTGGAAAGAATGAGTTGTGAGATGTGATGTTTTGTGATTGTTGTGTGTTTATTTTGCGAGTGTTATTTGTGAGGTTTACTAAGTTGTTGTAGATAGAATTTAGATGTTTAACGTCCGTTCTTTCATTGACTGTGTTTTCCAAATTTTTACGAATGTGTAACATTTCTAAAATTTCTCTACATTTTTTGTCTCTTTCAGTTGCCAAAATTTTTCTATTTTTGTAATCAAAATCATGTTTTTCTGTTATTTTATGTTTATTTAAGGCTGTGATTTGAGTTTTCGCGTATTTATGTGCTTTGATTCTTTCTTCGAGATTTTGTGCTGTTTGACCGATATAGCTTTTATTGCAATTGTTACACGGAATATTATAAACTGTATGAGTTTTTCTCTGAATTTTAGTTTTACTTTTTAATTTTGTATATATTTCTTTGATTTGATTTTTGGCAGTATGTGCTATTCTTAAATTATAAGGTTTTAATATTTTAGCAATATTTGTACTTAGTTTTGGAATATATGGTAAGGGAATGTAATTATTTTCGTTAGATTCATTTCTTTTTGAATTTAAAGTATTATATAATTTATGAATTCTGCTTTTCATGATTTTTTTGATTAAATTTGATGGGTAATTATTTTTCATGAGAAGAGTACGAACTTCTTCAAGTGTTTCATGTCGTAAACATGGTGATGTTAATTTTAGTGATCTATCTATAAAATTAATTATTATACCTTTTTTCTGGGAATAATGATGATTACTTATATAATTTATGGTTCGCTGCGAATTTATTTCTTTTCTGTACCATCCTGTAAAAATTTTGTTATCTTTTCTTATAATTGTTATATCAAGAAAATTTAATTTTTCATCTTTTTCTTCTTCAAGTGTATTTTAATTCATTAATTTATTTAAGTCAATTGTAATTTATTATGAAAACTATTAAAACGTTCTAGTATATTATCAATTTGATCTTTATCTGCTATTATTAAACAATCATCAGCATATCTTTCATATAATAAGATATTTTCTTCTAAATTTTTTATTATATCTTCTTCTAAAAATTCCATTACTAATTGTGCAATGACACTTGAAATTGGACTGCCCATTGCTACACCATCTAGTTGTTGATAAAATTCATTTTTATATTGAAAAAAATTTGTTCCTAAAGTGAATTTTACTGCTTCAATGAATTCATTTTTTGGAATACAAGTGAAATTTTTTAAAATATTCCATTTTAGATCTATTATGTTTGGAACGATTGCATAGGGTATATTAGTATAAAGTGAGATTACATCTAAAGAATATAATTTATGATTTTCATTAAGTTGTAAATTTTTTAGATTATCAACTAAATGATAAGAGTTCTTGACATAAAATTGATTTTGATTTATTACATTTTTTAAAATTGAATAAAGAAATTTAGAAAGATTATATAGAGGAGATTGAATATATGAAACAATTGGTCTTAATGGAATATTATTTTTATGTATTTTAGGTAAACCATAAAATTTGGGTGGTAGACTATTATGTTGTATTAACTCTTTAGCTGTTTTTGGTGATATAAAATTATTTGTTTCCCATTTTTTTATTAGTTTGTTAGTTTCATTCTGTAAAGTTTTTGTTAGATCTCTCTTAATTTTTTTATACGTAATTGTATCACTAAGCATTTCGTTAATTTTTTGTTCATATTCAATAGTTTCTAGAATGACTGTTTTATTTCCTTTATCGGATTTTGTTATAGTTAATTGTGGATTAGATTTTATGAATGATTTTGTTTTATTTAAATTTTTCATAAGAAGTTTATTTTCAGCTGTATTTTTTATATTTTGAAAATTATTATGGTATGATTCAATTGTATTAGTTACTTTTAGTCGAATTGAGTTTTGATTTTCAGTAGGTAATTCGGAAATTCCTTTTTCTATTTTCGTAATGATATTGAAAATCGGAATTTGATCTACGTTATTTATTTGTACCGCGTGTTTTGGATCTAAATTGAGTATATTGTTGACATATTCTGGTATTTCTGTTTTTGTTGTATTTATAACATTCTCATAAGATGATGATGTTGGAAATTCTATATTTATTTGTTCAACGTAAAGTTTGTTGAATTTTCTTATTTTCTTGAGTTTATTTTTTTCAATAAGAATATTAATTTTTCTAGTTTCATTTTGTTGAAAATTTTCGAAAATATGAGTTGGAAGAGTATTTCTTAATGATTGTGTTAGATTTTGTATTATTTTTGTGAGTGTTTTTATTTCTTTTGTTGTATCTGTAATAATAAGGTTGATAGTTTTTTTTAAATATTTTTTGTTGAGATTTTTGAATTTTCTGGATAAGTACTCACAATTTAAGTTGATATGGTTTCTGTTCAAAAAACACTCACAAAAATAATACAAAATCTAACACAATCTTTAAGAAATACTCTTCCAACTCATATATTCGAAAATTTTCAACAAAATGAAACTAGAAAAATTAATATTCTTATTGAAAAAAATAAACTCAAGAGAATAAGAAAATTCAACAAACTTTACGTTGAACAAATAAATATAGAATTTCCAACATCATCATCTTATGAGAATGTTATAAATACAACAAAAACAGAAATACCAGAATATGTCAACAATATACTCAATTTAGATCCAAAACACGCGGTACAAATAAATAACGTAGATCAAATTCCGATTTTCAATATCATTACGAAAATAGAAAAAGGAATTTCCGAATTACCTACTGAAAATCAAAACTCAATTCGACTAAAAGTAACTAATACAATTGAATCATACCATAATAATTTTCAAAATATGAAAAATACAGCTGAAAATAAACTTCTTATGAAAAATTTAAATAAAACAAAATCATTCATAAAATCTAATCCACAATTAACTATAACAAAATCCGATAAAGGAAATAAAACAGTCATTCTAGAAACTATTGAATATGAACAAAAAATTAACGAAATGCTTAGTGATACAATTACGTATAAAAAAATTAAGAGAGATCTAACAAAAACTTTACAGAATGAAACTAACAAACTAATAAAAAAATGGGAAACAAATAATTTTATATCACCAAAAACAGCTAAAGAGTTAATACAGCATAATAGTCTACCACCCAAATTTTATGGTTTACCTAAAATACATAAAAATAATATTCCATTAAGACCAATTGTTTCATATATTCAATCTCCTCTATATAATCTTTCTAAATTTCTTTCTTCAATTTTAAAAAATGTAATAAATCAAAATCAATTTTATGTCAAGAACTCTTATCATTTTGGTTGATAATATAAAAAATTTACAACTTAATGAAAATCATAAATTATATTCTTTAGATGTAATCTCACTTTATACTAATATACCCAATGCAATCGTTCCAAACATAATAGATCTAAAATGGAATATTTTAAAAAATTTCACTTGTATTCCAAAAAATGAATTCATTGAAGCAGTAAAATTCACTTTAGGAACAAATTTTTTTCAATATAAAAATGAATTTTATCATCAACTAGATGGTGTAGCAATGGGCAGTCCAATTTCAAGTGTCATTGCACAATTAGTAATGGAATTTTTAGAAAAAGATATAATAAAAAATTTAGAAGGAAATATCTTATTATATAAAAGATATGTTGATGATTGTTTAATAATAGCAGATAAAGATCAAATTGATAATATACTAGAACGTTTCAATAGTTTTCATAATAAATTACAATTCACACTTGCAGAAGAAAAAGATGAAAAATTAAATTTTCTTGATATAACAATTATAAGAAAAGATAACAAAATTTTTACAAGATGGTACAGAAAAGAAATAAATTCGCAGCGAACCATAAATTATATAAGTAATCATCATTATTCCCAGAAAAAGGGTATAATAATTAATTTTATAGATAGATCACTAAAATTAACATCACCATGTTTACGACATGAAACACTTGAAGAAGTTCGTACATTTCTCATGAAAAATAATTACCCATCAAATTTAATCAACAAAATCATGAAAAGCAGAATTCATAAATTATATAATACTTTAAATTCGAAAAGAAATGAATCTAACGAAAATAATTACATTCCCTTACCATATATTCCAAAACTAAGCACAAATATTGATAAATTATTAAAACCTTATAATTTAAGAATAGCACATACTGCCAAAAATCAAATGAAAGAAATATATACAAAATTAAAAAGTAAAACTGTAATTCAGAGAAAAACTCTTTATAATATTCCGTGTAAAAATTGCAATAAAAGCTATATCGGTCAAACAGCACAAAATCTCGAAGAAAGAATCAAAGCACATAAATACGCGAAAACTCAAATCACAGCCTTAAATAAACATAAAATAACAGAAAAACATGATTTTGATTACAAAAATACGAAAATTTTGGCAAATGAAAGAGACAAAAAATGTAGAGAAAATTTAGAAATGTTACACATTCGTAAAAATTTGGAAAACATAGTCAATGAAAGAACGGACGTTAAACATCTAAATTCTATCTACAACAACTTAATAAACCTCACAAATAACACTCGCAAAATAAACACACAACAATCACAAAACAGCACATCTCACAACTCATTCTTTCCAGATCTACCTTCAATTTCACACACATAAACGAACAATATACACATTCTGGATAAGTATATAAAAAACTATATGTAATTGTATATATGTAAATATAATCACACTTAAGAATCACCTGGCTTACCATGAGTTTTTCAGAGGTTTCCTCATGGTGAAGAAGACTAAAACTTCCGAAGCGAATGCTGAGTAAGAAATATTCCTCTGATAATGAAAATCAATAAGTGAATATACAAAAAAACTAATTTGATTTTTCAAAAAATTAAGTTTGAGATTTGATATCCATAGTAACTCATAAATTCAATTATTCATTAGTTTTGACAAAGTTGTAATATAACAACGAAACGTCAACAGAAATAAACTTTTTCATATTAAAAAAGCCTGTTAATGCTAAAAACTTTCAAAAAAAAAAATATATATATATATATTGTAAAAATTCGAATCTTGGGTTTTTTGGTTAAATTAAAACAAAATGATTATTTTAAAATTCATTTCCAAATTTCGTTTCGGTTATTATTTTAGCCTTTATCAAACTGATATATGTCATATGATCCCTAAAACAAAATGAATATAAAAACAACGCCCACAAACGTGATTTTAAATCTTAAGTATAAACACCTCAGACACATGTTCAAAGGTGACAGCAACAACAACTATATTGACGATTATACTCAAATATTAAAAATTTTTCCAAAGAACAATCAAGTTCATCTCTCAAGGCATATTACAAATATATGGCTGGACTTGGAAATTGATCACATATGCAATATTACATACACATATCAAATAATACAACTTTATGTTTTGCCGCATGTTCTTATGCGGTTAAAATATTGTTGTATATTTTGCTTAGACTAGTTATGTCGGTTTTATCATTGATGGTTTCTGGATTTCTCTTTATATGAAGCATTTACTGGATTTCGCGTTTTTTTATGTTGTTCAGATTTTGAGATTTTTGTAGCCGAAAAATCAAACTTATGGCCCAATGTCTGTTGGTGTTTTGTGCGAGCAGTGGTATTTTTTTTATCGTACCTATGTCCATTTAACCTATTTTTCAAGTATTGGCAAGTTTGTCCAATATATACTCCTGTACAATCTGCACATGGAATCTGGTACATTGTGTAGGTTCTTTTATCCATTGAAATATTACTTTTTAGTCTGCTGAAATTGTTTCGAAGCGGATTATATTTCTTATGGCACAACTCTTTGTCATGATTTTTGAAGAGTTTGTCCAGATTTTCAGACAGGTACGGAATATATGGTATACATAGATGTTGGTTTTCCTTTTTGTCTTTAGACATACTAGTGTAAAAATTATCTTGAATTTGTTTCGAATGTTTCTTTTTTCTCTATGCAAAAATTGCATTTACTAGTTTTCTCGGATAAGAGTTAAGATGTAATATCTCCTTCGCTTTATATAATGCGTCATGTACAAACTCTGAGTCACTCAGCTTTATTGTCCGATCTGCTAGCCCAATTACTACAGATTTTTTTGGGATACGTGGTGCTGTGAATTGTAGTTGAGGTAACGTCCCGACCATGTGGGTTTGGTGTAGGCCATACCTGTAGACCTACCATTCCGTCCGCAAGTTGCCGCCTCTGTGACGAATGGTCATGTCAAGGAAATTTATCATCTTGTTAATTTCAGATTTTTCGTCTACAAAAATCTTAAAGTCTTTCCAAGTCCAGACATCTATTTTTAATATGCCTTGAGAGATGAACGTGATTGTTTTTTGGAAAAATTTTAAATATTTAAGTATAATCGTCAGTATAGTTGTTGTTGCTGTCACCTATGAACTTTTGTGTCTGAAGTATTTATATTGTGGTAAGATTTAAAATCACGTTTGTGAGCGTTGTTTTTATATTCATTTTGTTTTAGCGATTATATGACATATATCAGTTTGATTTAGGTAAAAATAATAACCGAAACGTTATTTTGAAATAAACTATTTTGTTCATTTTGTTTCAAATGAACTAAAAAACCCAAGGTTCGAATTTTCTCAATATAAATAAAATGGTTCATGAATTACATAGATTGTCAAATATATATATATATATATATAGATATATTTATATATATATATATATATATATATATATATATATATATATATATATATATATATATATATATATATATATATAACATATATACGATATCAAAGGATACCATAACATGAACAAATGCGTTGGATCCATTATCCTTCTAGGGATGAATGTTAGAGAATATTGAAGTCGATGCCTACATTTATTGAAAGCGTAATGGAGTTACTGTTTCGTACTACAATCTCCTCATCAGTTACAACAAATGAAATGTCCAACATACCCTCCTATCGATTTTAAGACAGAAATATACAGTAAGTCGGATGCACAGATTAATGTACATCTCACAGCACATGAAAACATATAACGTCCTCATCAATTAAGATACCACATTTTACAACTCTAGTTTCTGAGCAATTTCACGTGATTTGATGAAGTAATGCCATCTAAGTTACGGTTGTAGAAACGCTAGCTGTCATTTTTCAGAACAAGAAAAAGAATTCTGTATTGGTTGTGCTATATTTTCGCACTTGTAGATATTCGATATCAAAGTACACTACAACTTTGTTTGGATAATTTTTCGACAAATTATTCAAGAAACATTATAGCATTGCTGCTATATAGCTTAGATGAATTACCTGAATATTCAGGTAATTCATTTAATTTCCTATACGCAGATGTAACAATTAAGCCAATTCTAATTGTCTCAAGCTTCTTCGAATCTCGTGATAATAACATTATTTCTTTTTTCTTTGCATATTCTACCATCCATCCACTTATATATCTAAAATTATAAACATAACGTGCTTTTGAATTACCTTTTTCTGAACCAGTTTTCCTGAAGGAGTCCTTAAATACCATCCATGGCGTTTTCAAATCATATTATATTCCAGCAGGTGTACACCAATATTTTACATTTTCAGCTAAATAAAATCTCAATATCTTAAGATTATTTTGAGACAAGCATTTTTTTCTCCTAAATATCGGATGATGAAATGGAAAGTATAGTTTATCTTATTAGTGAAATTTTGATATTTGATACAGAAATTGGGAATTTACCTTCTCTTTAGAAAATATTGTTTTCAAAGAAAAACTAGGTAATAAACTAAAAGTTTAGCCTAAATTTGAATGAAAACACTGTGAGACGTTAGGTTCACGAAATAAATTTCACGAAGAAGAGATTTATCAGAATGGGCATATAATAAAAACAGTTCGAAATAACCATAATACAGAAGTTCGAAAAAAGTTGAATGTTAATCCAAAAAGCTTGGAATTGTACCACTGATTAAACTGGACGTGCTAGTTAATAAACAAGAATTAATTCAGGGTATATATGATATTGATATTGAATTTTCAAATCCTTGAGAACAGAATTGATAGAATATAAGAACACATTCAGCACAACTAGTGGTACTGATGAAACAGATGGTATTGTAAGATCAAAATTGAAAAGTAGTTGATATTGATGAATATACTTTCAGGTATGACCTGATTATTGATTTCGACTGTATCAAGAAATTTTGTTCGAGATGAGAATCTCATATTACAAAAAAAGTGAGCAACAATAGTGATTTAGATGAGACAGCTAAAAACATACTAATAGAAGTTACTTTTAATGATTTCATAGATAGAGAAAATTTTTAAGCAAAAATGAACCATTTTGATGGAGACAAAGAGAAAAGATCAATTTCTTGATTGAAAAATATGAGTGTATTTAGCGTGAAGTGTTTAGTGTATAGCGTCGCAAATAGATATCCAAGAATGATTAAGGTGGTTATGAGCAGCGAGTATGAGGCAAGACAGATTTTGCGTAATAAGAAATTCTTGAAAGGGGAAACACCAGAAAAGTCACAATTATAGATGATAAGACTCCTGTTCAGGTTGAGTACTTGAGGGCTATGCGATCGGAGCTCGAGGTGAGAAAGGGAAACGGTGAGCAGAATTTGACGATAAAGTATATACGAGGTGTACCAAAAATTGTGAATTTTCGTAACTAATTTCCAGGAGCCAAGCTTTTATAACTGGCCCTGTTTTTACTCTAACTTGGAAACTCTAAATTCTAAATTTGATGAACTATTATGTTATATTCAAGATAAAAAACCAAAGAAAATACTAATCACGGAAACTTGGTTAAGTTCGAAGGATCTTGACCTCAGTTTTAGAATAGATGGTTACTCACTTTATAGATATGATCGTCAAAATCGTAGGGGCGGAGGCGTATGCATATATTTATCTACAGTTATCACTAGAACCTTCTCCGTTGAACCTATTGATGTTGTTGTTCCTGATATTGAATGTTTATGCTTAAAAATTTTTCGCGCCTCATTTGTTTTGCATTTAGCATGTATATATCGCCCTGGTGACTCATCTTTTTCTAATGATAAAATTTTGGTTGAGAAAATGGAATATCTGTCTGGTCTAGAAAATCTATTACTGATGGGGGACTTTAATTTCAGAGATATTTGTTTGCCATTGTCTGTGACACGTTATGATTTGTCGAATGCTAAGAATGTATTTATGGACTTCGTTCAGAGCTCTGGCCTGCACCAATTCATAACTGAGCCCACCCGCTTCAGAATAAATAATCTGCCATCGACGATGGACTTGGTTTTTGCAAATGATGTTCAGTTAGTAACGGAGCCTGCTATCTGCTCACCTATTGGGAGTTCCGATCACGCTGTTATCACCACCAATATTCAGTTTAACTTGGAAAATGTTAATTTTATTGAACACAGCGTTGTCCATGAAATAACTGATTTCGAGGGGCTTAATCACCAGTTTGGTGCTGTGGATTGGACTACAGAGTTGGGCAACCCGGGGAACCCGGAGGAAATGTGGTGCAATTTCAAGGGGATTATTGATAACTGCAAGAAAGAGAATACATCCGAAAAAACTTTCTATAAAAACAAAATCAAACCATGGATTAACGGTGAACTGATCTCTCTTATAAGGCACAAAAGAAAATTGTGGCGTAAGTATACACGCTCAAAGAATCTACGGGATTTACAAATTCACAGAAAGTACGCAAGGGAGTTGAGGAAGTCTATACACGAGTCAAGAGTAGCTTATGAAAATTCCATAGCAGAATGTGGCGATTCTGAGAGATTTTATAGGCATATTCGGGCTTCCTTATCGTCAAAAGTTTCAATACCATTATTGAAAAAGGATGATGGATTACTCTGTCCAGATATTTCAGAGGTTGCTGAAACTCTTGCCAATACATTCTCATCGGTTTTCTCGGTTGAGCCATCTGAAGGACACTTTCCAGAGATTCGTCATCCGAGGGTTGAATCCACACTACAGAATATCAACTTCACACCAACAGTTGTCAAACGACATCTTCAAAAGTTGAAAAATAACTCGTCGCCGGGACCAGATGATATTTCTTCCCTGTTTCTTTAAATATGTTCCGAAGCACTTGCGTTTCTTTTGTGCCGTTTAATGGTTACTTCTTGTAATGCTCATGTCCTACCACATATTTGAAAGACGGCATCAGTAACCCCTATTTTCAAAAAGGGAGACAAGTTAGACCCCAGCAATTATAGACTTATTAGTCTCACACCTGTAATTCGTGAGGTTATGGAATCTATTGTTGCGGAATCTGTGTCTCCGTTTCTTCTCTTTGAAAAAATTATACCAAGACAACAACACGGCTTTGTTAAAGGTCGATCAACAATGACTAATTTGCTTTGGTGTGTAAATAAATGGACAATTGCGCTTGATAGAAAACAGCCTATGGATGTTGTTTATTCAGATTTTGCAAAGGCATTTGATAGAGTGCCCAAACGACGGCTTCTGCATAAATTGGAACATTTCGGTATACGTGGATGTCTTCTAGAGTGGATTAGGGCTTTTTTATCGGACAGACATTTTTGTGTTAGGGCTGCAGATTCTTTTTCTACACCAAAGTACCTGAAGGATCCGTTTTGGGTCCATTGTTGTTTGTTTTATACGCCAGTGATCTTCATTTACATGTTCAAAGTGAGAACGCCTTTTATGCAGACGACACAAAAATTTTCGCTAATCCAGTTTCAAGCGGTGCCCAAATTCAGGACAATTTAAACTCAATTTTCGAATGGTGCGTGGATTGGTTATTGCCTCTCAATAAAGACAAGTGTGTAGTTATGCATATGGGTAAAGACAATCCACGTTTTGATTATTCCATAGACGGACAAAAATTATTCAAAGTTGATTCTTATAACGATCTCGGAGTCACAATAACTGAAAATTTGAGTTGGTCGGAACATATTTCTTGCATAACTAGAAAAGCAAATAGTAAACTTTATCTTTTGAAAAGAGCGTTTGCGAAAATATCCTTTCAGGCATCAAATCGATTATATAAAACATTCATACGTCCTACTATGGAGTATTGTGGTGCTGTGTGGTGTCCGGAGTTGGTGCGGGACAGAGATCTACTTGAAAACATTCAGCGTAGGGCTACTAGACTATCATTCAAGCTTAAAAGACCGGATTACCCTCTAAGGCTTGCTTCAGCTGGATTACCAACATTTGAAGCTCGTCGACTACGTGGTGACTTGATCATTACTTTTCGAATTTTGAGATTTAATTTTGTAGATTTTGGACATTTATTCATTCTTGATGGCAACGGACTCCGTGGTCACAATTTAAAGCTAAAGAAGGAATCATTTCATACATCTAGGCGGCAGAATTTTTTACCTAATCGTGTATTCAGTGTATGGAACAGTTTACCAGCTGAAGTTGTGAACTCTCAGTCAGTTAACGTGTTCAAGAGGGCGGTAGATGAATTTTTATTTTCATTTTGAGAAATTGTTTTTGTCATATATTTTCATTGTCAATGTGTACCTACTGATCACTATTTTTTTTCCTCTTGTTGTTATTATTTTTTTTTGTTTTCTCTAATGTTTATCTAATGTATTATCCTCACATTGCAGTATTCATTAAAAAGTGTTAATGGGCTTATGGGTCTTCAGACCCCTGCCTTTAATTATATGTAATAATAATAATAATAATAATAATAATAATAATAATAATAATAATTTTTGCGAAAAACCAGTTCGATATCGGTAGAGTAAAATTTCATGAAGCTCATAATAAACTTCTTGAAAATTTATTTTTATTTATTTAAATCCACAGTTACATAGGAACATTTAGACGCAATCTCAAGTACAATTATTGAACAAAATAAATGGACAGAAATAACGCCGCAAATCCTGCAGAGGAAAATAATATTTTCTGTTCGAAGGTCTGGTTTACGAAAAAGAAAAAGAACAAAAAAGAAATAGAATAATAAAAACAGAATAACAATGCCGATTAGATTATCGTGTACATCAGCACACAAAAAATCTTCCAGCCACACATCACTCATTCATACAATACCTCTCATAAACTAATTTTTTTTTCATTCTCATTCCATTTGGCTTTCTATACCTTGGTAATAAACATATGTAATAGTTGATGGCAGTAAAACTGTCATCAACTGTCAAAATTTTGTTTTTTATTCTAGATGGCCCGGCCAACGGTGGTTTTCGATATAAATTATTTTATATATAAAATATATATATATATATATATATATATATATATATATATATATATATATATATATATATACATAGTATAAAACAAAGTCACTTTCTCTGTGAATCTGTAACATTTTCGAAAATATTCATTTGAATCATATGCTGTAAAGGGCCATATAGATCTATATTAAATCAACAATGTATTTAGTATATTTAATTGGATAAGAATTAATGCTGTATAGGTTAAAATCACATTGAAAATTAGCCTTTTTTTGTCGTAAAAAATAAACGACAAAAAAATGTTATTGTTGGACATCCATAAGAGATAGAAATATACCATAGCGGAGTTTTCTGTAGACCTTTTCAATGTGTACAAAACTGAGTACATTATTTTGATAAATCTTGTAGGGTTCAGCCTGCGTTTGCAAATGTAAGCGGCAAAAATGTAATTATTTACGAAATCACATTAGGAACCTCAAGAATAAGAGTATTTCTCTACTATTTAATGGATGTTATTATACATATAAACCTTCCTCTTCAATCACTCTATATATTTAAAAAAACGCATCAAAATCCGTTGTGTAGTTTTAACGATTTAAGCATACATAGGTATATAGCGACAGAGAAAGCAACTTTGTTTTATACTATGTAGTGATACAAAATATTTAATATTTAGTTTGATTCATTTCAATGAAATGAATTCAAATCAAAAAAATACAGATGTTTAATTCAAGATCAAATTGAAATAGGAAAACAAAATTCATGGTTATTGAATGCGGTTTAATTAAGGAATCACCATCATCTTTTGCAGCTTCATTCACTTTAGTATTTGAAAAAGAAGATAATGCAAGTTTATGCAGTGAATGCAACCTGTTCCATTTACTGATGAAAAAATGAGAAAAACAAGAGATTGTAAATGTTCCGGAGCAATGGATATTAATTCTGCTTTTTTGTCAATACCAATAAGAGCAAAAGATAGGTATAGGACAGCTTTCGTTTCACATGATGGTCACTGACAGTAGCAATGTTTACCTCTTGACCATGAAACATCACCGTCTAAATTTCAAAGTTAATATACAAATCAATATATCGTCAATATACACTTTTATGGTGTATATTGACCATACACCATACAATTGTATATTGACGATATATTGATTTCTTTCATGAATTTTGAAGAACATGTTGAAACACTTACTGGAAGCAGTTTTTTCTTACGGGAAAGCTTCATATTAAAGTTTTTAAAGTGTCATTTTGCTCACAATTCAATCAAATATCTTGATCATATCATGAAAAGTCCATTCTTCATATATGATAACGTGAAAGCAATAACAGACTCTCTGTTTCCGAAAACAGAAAAATAAAATCAGACTATTTTCAGGAAAAATAAACTTTTGTTATGAATATATTTCAAATAAACGTAAAATTCTTGAACCATTTCACAATTTGTTGAAAAAGAGTATAAAATTTCAGTGGCCTTTTTCTTGTGAGACAAAAAAAATGCAACGAAATAAAGAATCATTTGGCTACTGCTCCTATTTTAGAAATTTTCGATCCAAATTCGCCTATTAACCAGGATTCCAGACTGTTGATCTGTATTCAAGTTTATATCTTACGAAAGCACAATTCAATGTTTTCGGATTTGATACTCGTATATAAGATGCAGCGGTTACTGTAGCATTAATGGTACAAAAGTTAGTTGAGAATCGAAGGTTACGCCAAGGTCAATGAACATTTCAGGTCTTCCCAGAATATTATCTTCAATTTCATAATTGAAATTTATTAAATTATATTTTCTGGAGAACGACATAACATATTTGAAGATGTATGTTAATTTTTTAAGATCACACTAATTAACAACATTGCGCATGTTTCCGCCCATGCGTTCACAGTCACCAATGCCGAAAACATAATAAAAAATCTTGAAGTCATCAGCAAACAATAAACCCTCAACTTCTACGACATCGATTATATCTTCGATGAACATTGTAAAAAGCAAAGGACCAAGTATAGAACCTTAGGTCACTCCAGAGAAAGCTATAGTGTTTTCTCTTCAACTGATTTATACTAATTTGAGTCGAATCACTTCCACTTTCGGAAGTCATAGTCCAAAATTCCAAATTCGTATTCCACTCAAAAGGCAGCCAACTGTCCAATCACAATCCACTTAATTGTTTAAGGCAAAGATACGAATCCCGACTACTGATATTAGAATTGAAAGTGAAGAAGGTGGTTTTAGGGTGAATTAGGCATTGAAATATATATATAGAAATATATATATATATATATATATATATATATATATATATATATATATATATATATATATATATAAATGTATCGTTTCACTGGCTGACATTGATTCAGTCTTTAAAGCGGAATCGAATTGAACTCCAACAGAAATATTCAATCCCAAGCCAAAAAGAAGTCGATTCCTTACATAGAATTCTGTATTTTGTTTTGTGATTTTTTTTAATTAACATCCAAGTTTGTACATCTAAAACTTGAACTACGCCGTTCTGACGATAGCCAATAAGCTTGAAACATATGTAAACGGCTGTCACAAAAATTTAAAGTTCATATCGTAAGTTTCTTATCTTTTATTTTAGTACCTGTATAATCCTTTTCAAATTATATTTATTGTTCGGTACAAAATTTCCAGAAGGTATGAATATCGTTTCACTGGCTGACATTGATTCAGTCTTTGAAACGGAGTCGAATTGAACTCCAACAGAGATATTCAATACCAAGCCAAAAAGAAGTCTATTCCTCACATAGAATTCTGTGTTTTGTTTTGTGATTTTTTTTTAATTAACATCCACGTTTGAACATCTAAAACTTGAACTACGCCGTTCTGACGATAGCCAATAAGCTTGAAACATATGTAAACGGCTGTCACAAAAATTTCAAGTTCATACCGTAAGTTTCTTATCTTTTATTTTAGTACCTGTATAATCCTTTTCAAATTATATTTATTGTTCGGTACAAAATTTCCAGAAGGTATGAATATCGTTTCACTAGCTGACATTGATTCAGTCTTTAAAACGGAATCGAATTGAACTCCAACATAGATATTCAATACAAAGCCAAAAAGAAGTCTATTCCTTACATAGAATTCTGTGTTTTGTTTTGTGATTTTTTTTCTAATTAACATCCAAGTTTGAACATCTAAAACTTGAACTACGCCGTTCTGACGATAGCCAATAAGCTTGAAACATATGTAAACGGCTGTCACAAAAATTTCAAGTTCATACCGTAAGTTTCTTATCTTTCATTTTAGTACCTGTATAATCCTTTTCAAATTATATTTATTGTTCGGTACAAAATTTCCAGAAGATATGAATATCGTTTCACTAGCTGACATTGATTCAGTCTTTAAAACGGAATCGAATTGAACTCCAACATAGATATTCAACACAAAGCCAAAAAGAAGTCTATTCCTTACATAGAATTCTGTGTTTTGTTTTGTGATTTTTTTTCTAATTAACATCCAAGTTTGAACATCTAAAACTTGAACTACGCCGTTCTGACGATAGCCAATAAGCTTGAAACATATGTAAACGGCTGTCACAAAAATTTCAAGTTCATACCGTAAGTTTCTTATCTTTTATTTTAATACCTGTATAATCCTTTTCAAATTATATTTATTGTTCGGTACAAAATTTTCAGAAGGTATGAATATCGTTTCACTGGCTGACATTGATTCTGTCTTTAAAACGGAGTCGAATTGAACTCCAACAGAGATATTCAATACCAAGCCAAAAAGAAGTCGATTCCTTACATAGAATTCTGTGTTTTGTTTTGTGATTTTTTTCTAATGAACATCTAAAACTTGAACTACGCCGTTCTGACGATAGCCAATAAGCTTGAAACATATGTAAACGGCTGTCACAAAAATTTCAAGTTCATACCGTAAGTTTCTTATCTTTTATTTTAATACCTGTATAATCCTTTTCAAATTATATTTATTGTTCGGTACAAAATTTCCAGAAGGTATGAATATCGTTTCACTGGCTGACATTGATTCACTCCTTAAAACGGAGTCGAATTGAACTCCAACAGAGATATTCAATTCCAAGCCAAAAAGAAGTCTTTTCCTCACATAGAATGTTGTGTTTTGTTTTGTGATTTTTTTTTAAATTAACATCCAAGTTTGAACATCTAAAACTGAACTACGCCGTTCTGACGATAGCCAATAAGCTTGAAACATATGTAAACATGTATAAATATATATATATATATATATATATATATATATATATATATATATATATATATATATATATATATATATATATATATATATATATATATATATATATATATATATATATATTTCTTGAAATTGATTTATTGCCCGTTTAACATATTTTATTTTGAAAGTTAATCAGTCAAAAATATTTATTTTTGACAAATTTGTAATATTACAACGAAATGTCAACAAAAATAAACTTTTTCATATCAAAAAAAGCCTGTTATAGCTAAAAACTTTTTTTTTCTTTTATTGATGTTCCTTATGTTCTAAATATTATTAAATAAATACTACCACAAGAAATCCAAACAATTCTTATAGTTGTTCTAACTTTTTCCTTCTTCTGGTAATGATTGAAATTACTTTACAACAACCTTAAGAGTTTGCCAGTTTGAGGTACCATTCGAGAAAATATATAGGACAAATAAATACACAAGTTATTTTTTTCAAAATTAATTTAATTTTATTGTACATTTAACTTTAAAACGTATATGTTAATAACTGAAACGTTGAAGCGAAATTGATCCTTTAAACAACAAACAAAAAAAAAATTTACATGAAATGTGCAAAAAATGAATGTAAGCCAATGGAATTAAGCAAAGTCATAGGTGGTTTCTGAATACACATCCAGAATCCAGCTGGGGACGGGCTCGCCGATGGAAAGGTCTCTGGAGATGTGGATAAGGAAGTTCGGCAAAAATCTTTATAATATTGTGCAGTAGTTTGTTCTTGTCGCTGTTCACGTGGCTGTCCTTTCGAAGAGCATGCCTGCTGGTGGTTTGACTCGTTGTTATAGCGATTCTGTGGATTATTGAATTGGTGGATTTGGCGATTCGGGGACCGGGTTTGGGGCTGTTGTGGTTGGAAGCTGTTGATTGCGCTGAATTGATTGGGATAAGACATTTGTGTTGTGTAAAATGGTTGATGCTGAGAGAAGGGATAGTTGTTAGGATAGTAGGAAGGTGTTTTGCGGTGGAAGAAGTTGAGGTTGAGTAGTGTTTTTTCGTTTGTTCTTTACCTTAGAAATCACTTCCAAAACACCCATTTGGAATTCAAGAATTTCGCTTGTCTCCTTGGTGGGTAGTGGGGCTTCGGGTAAAGTGTCAACATCAACACCTTCGTCTTGATTGTTGTCCGTTCTACATTCAAAACTTTCTGCTACTTCCCTCGTCTGGAACAATTTATTCAGAAATTGCATTTGGTCAGCGTATATGTAATTCTTAATGGTGCGGACACCAGCTCCACTTTTCTTGCACTCTTTCAGCTTCCTCTTCGACTTTGAAAACGCATCCCGAAGATTTCCCCATCTCTTTGTTACTTCTTTTCCTGAAACAATTATTTCTAATTAGTGTTTCAAATTGTAAAATTTTGATACATTGATACTAAGCAAATTTCTTTTCCAGATATCTTGCTAGTGGGTGCACCTTTACTGACCTACATTACTCATTCAGAGTTGGGATTTCTACCGCACGTAAAATAGTAAAAGAAGTTTGCCAAGCCATCTGGTTAGTTATGAAAAATGAATGTATACGAGAACTCTCTGAAGATTATCTTGAAACCATTGCTACTGATTTTGAAAAAAATGCCAATTTTTCACATTGCATAGGTGCTGTTGATGGCAAGCACATTCGTATGAATTGCCCGATAAGAAGTGGTTCCATGTGTTTTAACTACAAAGACTATTACTCTGTAGTATTAATGGCAGTAGCTGATTCAAAATACCGTTTTGAGTATGTTAATGTTGGAAGCTTTGGCAAAGATTGTTATCCCTCCATTTTCAAGCAATCTACTCTTTGGCAATCAATACTGACAAACTCATTGCAATTACCTGAAGAAAAATGCCTGCCGGGGACAGAATCTCCTAAAGTTCTTTACTATTTTGTTGGAGATGAAGCATTTGGTCTTCACACACATTTTATGAGGCCCTACGGTGGAACACACCTAACGCTTGAAAAGAGAATATTTAACTATCGTATGTCGAGTGTGCTTTTGGGATATTGACCAACAAATGGCGCATCTTCCAAAGGCCTATAAACACTGAACCGGATTTGTTGTTGCCAGAAGATGCAACAACAACCAGTGGCCTTGAAGATTTGCCAAGAGATCCAACGGTACGGGGTGGTCTAGAAGCTAACAATGTTCGAAAAATATTAAGAAAATATTTTGAAACACCTATCGGGGCAAATGAGTAAGATATGAGAAATCAGGACGAATAAAACATGATATACAGGAAACTACTCACCAAATGCATTTTTTTCTTTATCCTCCATAACCTCGAAATCGTTTTTCAGAGCGCAGCAAACTTCTCTCCATGCATCCCTGGTGAGATTTCTGTCTTTAAATGTGTTTAAAGTTTTATCCCACAAAACAGGTCTTGCCTCCACTAACGAAATAAGGAAATCATTATCAATCAAATCACCCATTATTACAATCGTAATTAACACGCACAATCGTAATTCGCACTACCAATACTACCAATACTGCTTTACTCGCTTGAAACGGAGTAAATACCATTTCACCGAGCGGTCGACTGGAATGGTCGGTAAAAAATCGGTGGGTGTGCAAGCGTGTATTTAGTCACGTACGCCACTACTCCACCGGTAATACCGGTGTTACAGTGGCAATGGACGGCTGTTAACCGGTATTTTACCGGCGCCGATCAGCGGTCGGCGTGTGTGCTAGGCCCCATTCCCACAAGTGGTTCACTATTGGAATTTGAACGACCGGTAAAAAATCGGACGTCCAAGATCGGTGTGTGTGCCACTACCCTTAGGCTGTGGCTGTGGTAACTCTATTGACAGAGAGTTTTTCAAATCTAGAACGTGTCCTTCGGTTGATTTACAACATCATGCCTACGGATTCTTGCAAATATCTTTTTTATGTAAGCGAATACTGTTTCCTATATTTATATTTACACATGTTTAATAAACGTGTAAGAAAACGAACACAAATTTGTTAAACTTTCGCAATATAATTATTATAACAGTAATGAGGGAATGTTATACATACCAAAGCATAGATTAGCTAAGTATGAATCTTCACCTTCATTTCACGGCATTGGACATTTTAATCACCTTCCTCAAACAGTAAGGTGACTCAAATTATATTCTTTTAAGAAATATATTAAAAAAAATTTATTGTCACAGGTCTTTTTCATTATGATTGATTATTTGAACAATATTATTAAGATTAGGGTAGATTAAGATAGTGTGCGCATTTTTTGGTATACATATTTGTAATTACATTTCATTAATCGATTGGGCCTATACTTTTTTTATCATGTACAACTGATGAAGCCAGTGTGTTGGCGAAACAATATTGTTTGTTTAGCTAAATTATAGTGAAAATCAAAAATCTTATTTTCATTTACATTATGTATAATTATATTTGCTATTGTTAAACATCGACTTGTCCAATACAATTGTAATTGTCTTACTGGATGAATTAATAAATATTATTGCATAATATTATATAAACCTTTCAACTGGATCTGGATTGTATTTAACAAATACGGTAAATGTAACACCAGTATTAAAAAAGCTGATCTACATAAGTGTTAGCACGGATGCAAAACCTGGTACTTAACCCTATAAAGCTCTTCGATAATTATTGTTGTGACTTTAGCTACCATGATACTTCATTTGTTGCAAAACATAAATACGATTTACTCATTGTCTTTGCCAGGAATGCAAAATGTTGCATATATTTTGCCTAAAAGGAATCTAACTTAGAGATTGGTTCCAAGAGCGTCATAAAATTTGACCAATTTAAGAGTTGTCACAAATAAAAGAGATTTTATTTGTGACAACTAGGTACATACTCTACGCAGCACTGCAGTAGTATTTTACCCATCCAGTTTCGTGTGAATGAATTCTTTAGTTTTCACGTTTCCAGTCAATAAATAAGTATTATCAATACTTAACACCAGTATTTTATTTTAAGTATTATTATTTTATTAGTAAGTATATTACCAATACTTACCAGTATCAATAATACTAGTATTACTAATACTGGTAACAACTGAGCTTCCTCCGATGTTAAAAAATACGGCATGGGCTGCAAAATACAGAGCCAAGTTATTTCGAGTATTTCAAATAACTTCTGGAAACTTTTTTGACCTTATCGTTCAGATTTAGAAAATCCTCGTTCCAATATTTTGTTTGAAGCCGTTTACGAAAAATAACGATCGACGCTTCCGTAATTTTCACAATTACACAATTAATTTTCACATTACAAAAGCACAATTATTTTAGAGAATTATACAATGTTTATATGTATACAATAGATGGCGTTGGTGAGATAAAAATTTTGCTATCTATACAGACAGCTACATAACACTAATTTTAGTTACGCGGTACCTTACTGAAAATAAATGTAAAATAATTGAACGCACCGGATATTAAAGTGATTATATTCGTATTTTAAATACCAATTAAAATAAGAAATATTATAGGTATTTTGCTATATATATATATATATATATATATATATATATATATATATATATATATATATATATATATATATATATATATATATATATATATATATATATATATATATATATATATATATATATATATATATATATATATTATACTTGACAATAAAGGCGCCCTGAGAGACTCCTGCCGCCCGGTACATAAGTTCCTGCAAACAGTTACAAGTTGGTTGTATTTAGGCTGCTTGTTAACAACTAAACGTATAATGCCGACGATTTCTTGGACTATTGTCGTGTGCATGTACGAATACGAACATGCCATTCGTTTGTTCTTAACCCTCCATTGAATTTCAAAATTTCATTCACAGTAACAGAAATTCCAGGTTTTCATGTTTTTAGCACCTTGGGTGCTATGCTAATCTACTACTATCATTGAAGAAAGGTTGCAAAACCTTAAAGCTTCCCGAATTATAATATAAACATAAGTCGTAATATATAATGGGAAAAAATGTATCTCATGAATAAATTATGCAATAAACGTGTTTTCATTTGATTGATTTGGACAGTCTAGCATTGAATTTGTTCAGTCCAGCTTCTGAAAACAGGGTAACACATGCAAAACAATTGTCAAGCAATTAATGCAAAACAATTTCTTTTAAAACAAGCAAAGTGTTTTTTATTCAATATATTTCAAAATATAATGAAATTCAAGAAGTACAAAATACAATAATTAATGAATTATTTTTACTCTATATTAAAAATTTCAATATAATGTCAAGCTTATACCTATAACACATGATTTTCGCTGAAACAGCTTGCACCTATCTGGTTTTCCCTATCTGTGATTATGTCTGCATTAATTACCTGTTATAATTATATGTATTTTTTATATACAATACAGATAGATTGGTAGATTGCAGTATTCAATTTATTTTAGAATAAAACCTAAATAATTTAGAAATATATTTTTCAGTGTTGCACTGACCAAACGTTAGTAAGATAATAAACTCAAGTGCTATAATTGAGGTTGGATACAACACCAATTATATATGAATCATTATTTTTGTGCAGTCCAGATTTTAACTTACAATAAGTTTCCTGGATCATTTTAAAACAAACTATATAGTGAAATTTAAAAACTTCATTTACTTAACAAAATATATATTTACATTACTGATGCATAGTGAAAAAATATTGCATTTTAAAAATTATTTGGAGTTAGTAATTTTATTCTTTGATACGGTAGTTTTTACTTCTTTCACCTTTGAAGCAAATCTTAAAGTATTTACAGTCTCATTGTAACAGTGCTCGTTAGGTGAAATGTTCACTATCATTAAACATTTACAATTCCCACCAAGTGAAGACTGCAATAAATATGTCAGTTTTGAATTTCTGAATGGAACATGAGAATCATTTTTATGAAGAGCCATCAAAACAGTTCCCAAAGAAGATAAACTTTTATTTATGTTTTTAGTTTCAGTAAGTCTGTCATCGGAAGAAAATTTGGCACTTTCAGAACCAGCTAAATCAACTAAAGTAACTGAACCAATGTACGACGCTTTTGATTCTTGGTAAGTAGCTTCTATACAGATTTTCGTTACAGCATGGGACCTTGAACTGTGCTCATTGAAATTCGTAACTGCTGTGGCTCTGAAAACAAAACACATGTTTAAGGTGACAGCATAAGTGCATATCTAGAAGAATTCTTTATAAACAATACATGCCTTACTGGTTATTAACCCAATTATATTTACATGTTGCATTTCAAAAAGTTGTTGCTTCCATCCGTTGAACAGAAAACTCTTATCAACTGGTTTCAGAAGAGTGAAACTCAGGAACGAGATCCACAGCAAAAATTTAAAAAATTTGGAAACATTAATGGAAATGATATAGCGTCAATTGGAAAAAACAAGAACAACAATTTTTAAGAAAAATTAACGGGAAATTAGACCAGAAAAACGCCGGGAACATAAGAAGAACAGAAGGGAAAATAACAAAATGGGAATAAAACAGGATAAAGAAAAACGGCAACAGAAAATATTGGGCGATTGAGAAATTTCAAAAGAAATTTTAAAGTTCTAGAAGATATATAACTAAATAGGCAAGACATAAATAATTGAGAATAGGATTATTGGTATCTTTATTTCTATTATCTATTCCTAGCTTTAATTATTTAAAGCAAGGTAAGTTTTAGAAAGCCAGTTACACCAATTAGAATCAGAGGTATTGAAAGATTTAGAAAAACAGATAGCATGTCTTGATTGAACCTGGTTCTATCCACGAGAAATAAAGCAGCAAAACTACTACAGAAATTGTCTATAAAAGAACAGAAAGATCTCACATATTAACTAAATATGGCTATTTTTATTGCTGAAATTTCAAATTGTGAATAAAAGTAAATTTTTTTGTTAAATTTAAAATAGTTATTGGATTTATCCGTATAACTCCGAAGTCGTAACAATATATTATATTTTCTGCCATTCAGATGAAAAGTATCAAATTATCAGCAACAACAGAAATGCTATATAGATTATCCCATTATTTTATTTTCATTTTGACTGTGAATTGGTGTTTCTTTGTTGAAGTAAAATACTATTAATACTGTAACATATTCATGTCCGGCAAACCACTTATAGATTTTAATACCGCTATATTCTGCGAGTCCCCTTCTGGATGTTTGAAGTGCTCGGAATTCAAAATTCGTTCTACTAATTCTGTAGCTTTATGATTTCTTCAAAATAACATTCATTCTTAGGGACGTGAATTAAATCAAGGATTTCTTCCATTTTCCTCGCAGATTAATGATAAATAGTCTAAAGGACTTAATTAGAAAATTCCTCTAAAAATTTCAACTTAAAACTTACTTGTGAAAATTATAATACTATTGTACATAGTTATTCAAAATCTATTCGGACTTTTTAAAAATACGTTATAAAACGAACATGAGCAATATTTGAAATCGTTTTAAGGATGTGATGGTGCTACAATACGCGAACTATAATGTTTATTCGAGTGTCAAGAGTTTGTGATCTCATTTATGAATTTTAGTTGATCCTGATCATGGATTTCTTTTCGTATTTACATATTTTTATTTTATATGCTTTATATACTCGTACGTATATCATAATGTAATTCTTTTCTACATTTTATTCTGTTTAGTTTTGTGTTAATATGTTAAAAGGAGGTTTTCCGTCGTAAATGTACAGTTGTACAAATGATATGCACTGTATGTTTGAAATAAATAAATAAAATAAATGTTTGGTACTAAGGTGAGTAAGATAGCGCGGCGAAATAATCCTTGAATTGATCCTAGAACTGTTTTCACTGGTAATGAATCAGTTCCCAAGTAGTGAAAGAGCATGTACTGAACTGGTAAAGAACTTTCTCTGCTAAAAAAAACCTATTGTTCGTCCAATAACAAGTTAACTGTGGATGCGCGCACATGAGCCCTAAAAATGGTGTTCGAATACCCATATTTTAGAGCAATAAATTTTAAGACTATTCGCTTTCCATATTGTAGTGTTCCTACCACTAAAAGCTAAAAAATGTATCAAATTAGTTATGAACGTAGTTAACTAAAATATAATCTTTCGTTTGAGTTACCATATATATTGTTTTATTGTTTCATTGTAAGTATGGAAGAAGATCCTGTGTTTGCCAAAATGCGCCTACTCAATATATTTTTAGGACAAACAAATACATGAAAAGTGTGAATTGTAATTTCTTAGTAATATAATGTTGAGAATACTAATGTATAAATAGTATCTTACCTATTTTCTTGGGCTTTCACCATAATTTCCAGAAGTTCATCAGCTGATGAAATCTCCAAAATTGTCAAGTTAGACACAGTGGTGCCCTTTCCTTCATTAAAACGAATTTCTAAAGTCTTGCCACTTTTCATATCCAGGAGATCTTTTAGATTCTCATTATAAATTTCTAAAAAACTAGCATTAATTTTGTAAGACCATCCTTTCTTTTCCATTTGTTCTTTTGTATCAAATATTAGATTGACAGACCTTGGAATCATTCCTGTAATCAATAGTAAAAAATGGGAAAAAAATTATCAAGCAGGTGGTGAAAAGAAAAATAAAACAATTCTGAAGAAATATAAGGAAGCAAAACTTATTGTAAAAATGGCAAATGTAGTTCCACATACTAAAAATTTGTGAATTTTGAAACTAGCTATCTTTTTGCCGCCTGGGTGTGATCTGGAGCGAATAGGAATGGGACCATTCTTCAACACGGCAATCAAAGTTATGTTCTATTCGAATGACATGTCTACAAAGCCTCTAAGTACACTTACTAATGTTGTCATGAGTAGGAATCTAAAATGCTCAATGGAATTTATTCTTATTTTCTTCGATAGAGTGAACTCACGTGAATAGTTCACGAACTAATGTTTTCCTCATTCGGATATAGGACCTGGGGGCTTTTTGAAAGTCATCGCATTCTAGAGCTAGCAGTCGAAGCAGAAGCATACTACATAGACGATCCCCTTTATAGAAAGCAACAAGAATCCTTCACCAGTAACGCTGATTGAAGCCAGTTCCTGTTTATCCGTTCTTTTCAGAACACTTCCCTATAAACTTCGCTATATAAATAAATTAATTATTTTTCTTACAGCTAGTTGTTCTTTTCAGAGCAATACAGTGGTTGTGATTAGTTCTTCAGAACATTCCACCACCACGCAGTTGTAAATCTCACATAAGAAGACCCAGAAAATCAAGATTAATAAGCCCTGTGAAAATAAGAAGAAAGCCCGAGAAGAGAAGCGCTATCACCTCACTCGACGTCCGCACGGGCCTAAGCCACGCCCCCTCAGACCATTCGAAGCCAAGTCGACGGAATACTCTATATTCTAGACATTCAACCCCACCGAAGACGAAGAATACTAATTCTTAAGTTTTAAATTTCAGTTCAGTCTATGGTTGTGTCCCAAACACAACCATGGACCACATCACCCAACAAATATCGGAGGTAATAAAGACCTGGGATACACAGCGCATGAACCAGGCAAAAGAGGCCCTCCAATTCCTGAAAACACTCGAGGAGAAGGAAACATCGGCAAAGAGCAGCGACAATGAATCTAGTGACATGGAAATCACCGTAGAAGAAATTCCCCGACAATCGAACAGAAAGAGACAAGCTACAAAGACGCCACCCCCCCGGAACCTCTACCGAGCCTGCAAGACGAAGAAAAACTTCCGAAGCAGGAATAACACCGACGGCCACCTCAAAAAAATTCGAGGCACTACAGAACCTCGATGACACGGATCTGCCATCGCCACCGAAGGACGAAAAGAAGGAGCGTTCACCTCCACTGATTGTTCTCCGGGATAAAGCCAAATGGATGAACATCTCGCGGAAAATTACCAATGCCAGGCTCAGTTTTTCTAAAGCTAAGAATATCAAGGTTGGGATCAGTATCAATCCCGTCTCCATCAATGACTACCGAGGAATAACACGCCTTTTCGATTCCTTACAGTTGGAGTACCACACATACGCCTGAAGAAAAACCCCTGAAAGTGGTGCTGAGAAATCTTCCCTTCGAGACGCAACCCGAAGATATCCTGGAAGACCTGAAAAACCAGAACCTTCCTGCCAAGACGGTGAGCAAAATGACAAATGCTCAAAAGAAGCCGATGCCACACTTCCTAGTGACATTGGAGAGAACAGTCGAAGCGAAGAAGATCTTCGACATCAAATTCGTTTACCGACTTGCTGTCCGAGTAGAATCTCCGAAGAATAAACCAGGAGCCAGCGAGTGCCATAAATGCCAGCGGTTTTACCACGGACAATCTAGATGTCACGCTGCCGCAAGATTTGTTAAATGCGGAGGGCCCCACCACAGCGTACAGTGCTCCAAGCCGAGGACCGAGCCTTCATTCTGCGCAAATTGCGGAGGACCACACCCGGCCAATTACAAAGGCTGCGCAGCATACCCGACGACGAAATTAAATGTACGCCAGCCCAAAGTCACAATCACTGAAAAACCTCCAACAAGTAGCGTCGAAGTCCAGGCGAAACCGATACCACCAGAGAAGCCCTCTACATCAGGACTCAATTACAATCAGGCCTTGAAGGGGAAAACAGCCCAAAAACCGTCTCCAGCGGCACCAAAAACTCCTCCGAAACCTGTAGACAGTAGAGAAAACCCGGACCCAATCAACATTGGCAAGATGTTCGAAATGTTCTCGACATTCAATATCGAGAAATTCAAGACAGTTCTAGACAAATTGTGCACCGTGTTGGTAAACGCAACTTCTTTACCAGAAATCATGATTGGAATCTTCCAATGCATGCCTGACATCTGCGCTATTTTCTCTTCTTGATGCCCAGTCGAACACATAAGCCGAAATCACTACACGTCGCTTTTTGGAACGCCAACGGACTACCTGAGAAAAGGGCAGAACTGCAAGAATTCGCAGCGAGGAACGAAATTGACGTCATTTTAGTGAACGAGACCCACCTCAGGGCCGCGGACACTGAAAAGATCAGAAATTTCGTGTCCTACAGAAACGACAGACGAGACCGTCGAGGAGGCGGAACTGCCATCTACGTAAAATCCCACCTGGACCACCATGTAGCTCTAAAAGGCGATTTGGTGAACATGGAGGCGACGACCGTAGAAATCAACACCGCATCGATAGGAACGCTCAGGCTCGTATCGATGTACAACCCTCCAAATCGACGTCTTCTGGAGTCCGACCTGGACACAAACCTCAGCAACAACATCGCAACCATTGCAGCAGCCGATCTCAACGCCAAACATCAGTTATGAAGCAGCAGGAGAGCAAACTCATCTGGGAATATTCTCCGTGCATTCACCGACGACCGAGATTTGGTAGTTGCCGGACCACCTGAACCTACTCACCATAGCGCCCAAGGCTTAGGAGACGTGCTGGACATCACAATTCTTAAGGAAGTAACACTTCCTTACAGATTAACCTCGGTAAGTGGCCTAACATCGGATCATAATCCTGTTTTACTCTTTATAGGTGCAGATCCCGACGGAGAATACGAGACACAGATGAAGACAACTTGCTGGGCAGCCTTCAAGGATCACATCAACGAGACGCTTCCTCCGCTTCCACCACTGCGAACCCGAGATCAACTGGAATTTGCAATTGAAGCCTTCGAGGAAGCAATCATCAGGTCGATCGAGACTTGCAGTCGCGAGCAACGGAAGCCACTTCACCACAACAATCCACCAGAGGAAGTTCGTGAGATCATCAGGAACCGCAACAGGGCGAGGAGAAGACACCAACGAACTTGGGACCCAGATCACCTGCGAGATTACCGACTAGCTAGAAGACTAGCTGTAGAAGCCGAACAGGCTCTGTTGGAGCACCAAAACGCTCAATGGAACGCTAAGCTAGATTTGCTAGAAGAAGAAGATCTTTCTCTCTGGAGGATGACCAAAATCCTTCGAAACAAATACATGCCGATGCCACCCATCCACGGCGAAAGAGGACTTGTCTATACAGATGCAGAGAAAACCGAGGCTTTCGCAGATTATCTGGAAACCCAATTTCGAATAAACTATGAAGACGCCGATCTGGACAACATGGAACGGATAGAAAACGAGGTATCAAGGAGACTGGAATACGAGGACGACCGAGGCATTCGCCCAACCACAACAACCGAAATACAGCATCGCATCAATAGAAGCAAAACCAGGAAAGCGCCAGGACCTGACGGCATCTCCAACAGGGCCCTAAAACAATTACCGGTAAGAGCTATCGGCCAATATACTTTCATTGTTAATGCGATATTACGTCTGCGCTACTTTCCAACTCGTTGGAAAAGCGCAGACGTAATTGTGTTTCAGAAACCTGGAAAAGCCGCTGCATTCCCACAGCACTACCCCCAATTAGTCTCCTCCCAAGTCTGTCGAAAATAGCAGAAGGCATCATCCTATCAAGGCTCAAGGAACTCGTTGGAGAAAACCACCTCATCGCTGACGAGCAGTTCGGATTCCAGCCACGAACTTCTTCAGTGCATCAGGCCCTGCGTCTCGTCGAATTTGCCAGCGAAGGCTTCAACCTGAAGATGTCAACTGGAGTCGCCTTGTTCGACGTCTCCAAAGCGTTCGACAAGGTGTGGCATGAAGGACTTCTATTCAAATTACTTGAAGCAGAAATCCCTAATGCCATGGTTGAACTTATAGCATCATATCAACAACAAAGACACTTCAGAGTCCGCGTTGGCATTTCCCACTCTACGGAGCGCATGATGGAGGCAGGACTGCCTCAGGACTCGGTGCTTTCACCGATACTCTACAGCCTTCTCACGAGGGATGTGCCGAAGACCCAGGGGACCAATCTTGCCCTCTTCGCCGACGACACCGCCATATTTGCCAGAGCCAGCCAGCCTAACACGGTGACGCGGAGACTACAACAGGCCATTGGCAACTTGCAAGAGTGATTAGCGACCTGGCGTATCATCGTGAACCCCGAGAAGAGCAAGCGCTCTTCCTCAGTAAGCGGAAACACCGGCCAGACGAAGATATTCAGCTGAACGGTACACCTATTCCCTGGACAGACAAGGCGAAATACCTGGGAGTCATCATAGACCGAAGGCTAACATGGAAGTCCTACATAGACCACTGCACAGCCAGAGCCAAAGCAGCGCAGAGCCAGATCTACCCACTTATTAACAGGCGGAGTAAGCTCAGTGCTGCTACGAAGATACGTCTGTATAAGATGATAATCCGACAAACGATGACCTATGCCTCAACACTATGGGGCTATGCAGCCAAAGGACACGTCAACAAGAATCAATTTGCGCAGAACAAGTCTCTACGGATGGCCATCGACGCACCTTGGTATGTGAGAAACTCCCAGATTCACAGAGACCTCGGAATGCCGAGTGTTATGGAGACAATCAGGGAGACTGCAGCGAGAATGTTTGCCGCACTTCCAGACAACCCGAATCCCCTGGTAGCAACACTAGGAAATTGCGAAGAAGATGCCACTTGGAAACACAAGAGGTCCAGATTGGTGCTTCGAGAAGACCAGGACTAAATTTATACCAAACTGTACACAAGACGAATAATTTTCACATGTAGATATCTTAAACTTAGACTGTAAAGTCTCATCAAGACATAGGACACCTTCAGTGTCACTCTACTTATTTTTGATTTTCACTGAGACGTAGAGGTATATAATGTACTAGCTGACCCGGCCAACGTTGTTTTGCCATATAAATTATTATAATTATATATATATATATATATATATATATATATATATATATATATATATATATATATATATATATATATATATATATATATATATATATATATATATATATATATATATATATATATATATATATATATATATATATATATATATATAAGTACTTACTATATAAGACTTATATAATATATATAAGTCGCTTTCTCTGTAAATCTGTAATATCTTCGAAAATATTCATTTAAATCATATGCTGTTAAGGGCCATATAAATCTATATAAAATCTACAATGTATTTAAGGTATTTAATTGGATAAGGATTAATGTTGTATTGGTTAAATTCGTAATGTTAAATTCGCTTCGAAAATTAGCCATTATTTGTAAAAAGTAAATGAGAAAAAAATTTTATTTTGGTATATTCATAAGAGATAGGCATATACCATAGCGGAGTTCTCTGTAGACCTTTTCAATGTGTATAATACTTAGTACATTATTTTGATAAATCTCGTAGGGTTCAGCCTTCGTTTGCAATGTTAGCGAAAAAATGTAATTATTTACGACATCACATTAGAAACCTCAAAATAACATTATTTGTCCACTATTTCATGGATGCTCTTATACATATAAACCTTCCTCTTCAATCACTGTATCTACTAAAGAACACCACATCAAAATCCTTTGCGTAGTTTTAAAGATTTAAGCATACATGGGGATATAGGGACAGAGAAAGCAACTTTGTTTTATACTATGTAGTGAAGTATTGCTATTCTTCGCTGGAGAGCTCCGATATAATAAACGCGTCCGTTCGCTGCTAAATTCATAGTGCTATAGGGAAAACCGCGGCCTCAGACGCGCTATTTATAGGCACGCACGCTTTTGCCGCACCGGGCGGCCGGCCGGTACCGCCGCAAACGCTATGCCCCGCAATTTTTAAATCTGTAATATCTTCGAAAATATTCACTTAAATCATACGGTGTAAAGGGCCATATATATCTATATTAAATGAACAATGTATTCAAGGTATTTAATTGGTTAAGGATTAATGCTGTATGGATTAAAATCGCTTCGAAAATTAGCCATTATTTGACAAATTGGTTGAGGCTTTCGCGGCCAGTCGTTGAACTAGTGTTGTCCTGGTTCGGGTCTAAGGGCCGTCGTCGGTTGGAATTTCTTCCTAACGTTTCGCTAGCACGAGTGGCGAGCTTCTTCAGAGGTCGTTCCATTTCTGATTCTGGAAATGTTCTGTTTTCGAAAACATTCAAACAATTTCAACAGAAAGGAGGAAACCCTCAGTCTCAATCCTATCTGGAATCACATCATAAGGAACACACGAGTGATGCCATTGGATATCAAGACGCCAACCGGAGCAGAACGAGCCCCCCTCCCCACCGCAACCGAAGTTGAACAAACCACGCCCCCTATGCCGAGATATAAATACAACCTGCGTACGAGAATTCGCCAGTCTACTTCCAGAATCAGAAATGGAACGACCTCTGAAGAAGCTCGCCACTCGTGCTAGCGAAACGTTAGGAAGAAATTCCAACCGACGACGGCCCTTAGACCCGAACCAGGACAACACTAGCCATTATTTGTCGCAAAAAGTAAATGACAAAAAAAAGTTATTGTGGGTTATCCATAAGAGATAGACATATACCATCACGGACTTTTCTGAAGACCTTTTCAATGTGTACTTAGTACATTATTTTGATAAAACTCGTAGGGTTCAGCCTGCGTTTGCAATGTAAGCGGAAAAAATGTAATTATTTACGACATCACATTAGAAACCTCAAAAATAACAGTACTTCTCCACTATTTAGTGGATGTTATTATACATATAAACCTTCCTCTTGAATCACTCTATCTATTAAAAAAAACCGCATCAAAATCCGTTGCGTAGTTTCAAAGATTGAAGCGTACAAAGGGACAAAGGGACAGAAAAAGCGACTTTGCTTTATACTATGTAGTGATTATTGGTACTCAAATAAAGAATATGTCAAAGTCAAGAAAGTCATCGATTCTTGATTGATGATTAAATAAGACTGGGGATTCATAATAGTGTTCAATGATTTTTCAAAGTGCACTTAATATTCACTCTCGAAAGTCATAGGTTCGTTCTCGTTGACAACATTTCTGTAGACAGTTCCCTGAGAGTTTTATTTGAAACATTTTGTTTAAGAGACTCAGTATTTACTACTATGAATGATTTGTGAATCTTGAAACTAAATATAACTATATATATATATATATATATATATATATATATATATATATATATATATATATATATATATATATATATATATATATATATATATATATATATATATATATATATATTTCTTCCACAACAGCCGCCTGTATTTAACGCTATCGAAAGCTTTGCTGAGATCAGCCAGCAGGGTCGCAGGAACTTCACCCTTCTCTTAAGCTGAAACCACCCTAGTAATCAGTTCAAATATAACTGTTTCAGTGCTCCTGCACTTTGTGAAACCATGCTGATGTTTGCAAACCACATTGAACTTTTTTAAGAAACCCAAAAGACGAAGTGCCAATACCTTCTCGAAAACCTTGGAGAATGCTGACAATACGCTGATGGGGCGATAGTTAGCTAAATCATTTATGTCACCTTTCTTATATTACGGTTTCACAATAGCAATTTTTAAATTATCAGACAAAACTCCCTTCCTGAATGAAGTACTTATCATAAAAGTAAGAGGCTCAAGAATAAAATTGATGGATTTCTTTATGATAGACATGGAGATACCATCGTGCTCAACAACATGACTGTTTTTTAATTTATGGACAATTTTCATGACTTCTTCACAGGTTACATCAAAATAATAAAATGAATGAGAAATCCTTCGACTGTTTCGAAGGATTATATATATATATATATATATATATATATATATATATATATATATATATATATATATATATATATATTTGAATAATATGTCAAAAATTATCGAAAGAAAGTTATAGTGTACCTTGATACTTTGATAGTGAATATCTACAAGTGCGTGAGCGTCTTATGAATTAATGTTATGTTAAATCACTTGCATCATGTTCAGTCAGTGCTTTTGGTATCATCTATTCTGTGATCCCCCTTACATTATTCAAGGCTTGATATTATATTTTAACCTCCTTTTATGTATTCTCTAATTGATATAATTATTAGAGAATTAATAATAGAATAGAAAAGGAAGTATAAAAAGGGGGATACGCCTAAACGTTTACACAAAATAAATATAAGTATATAATATAATAAGTATACAATATTATATATATATATATATATATATATATATATATATATATATATATATATATATATATATATATATATATATATATATATATATATATATAAGCTATCAAAGTATACTATAACTTCCTTTCAATAATATTTTGCCAAATTATTCAACAGAACATTATAGCAGAGCTGGCTATGTGCAACATGAGAAATGCGATGTCTCCATTATCCTTCTAGGGACAAATGTTAAAGAATATTGAAATCGATGCCTATATTTATTGAAAGCGGAAGACATTGAAAGTTCCACACGCCCGCCAATTAATTATCTTAATTGAAGAGGACGTGTAATTCTTGCATTGTTTTATTATTCTGTTTTCCTTCTGCATTGTGATTGTCATATCTTCTTTAATTTTCATCAATTAAGATAAGGACGTGTGAAACTTTCAATGCTAGATATATTCATGTGCTTTTCATTGATTCCAAAGATTTGAGATGTACATTAATTTATGCATAATATCTGCATACGACTTACTATATATTTCTGTCTTACAATCAATAAGAGGGTATGTGAGGATTGCAGTTGTTGCCATTCATTTGTTGAATTGTAACTGACGAGTACCTTGTAGAACGAAACAGTAACTGTAAACTAGAGTTGCCACGAATAGTGATTTGGCAACGCTGTCGACCGAAGCGCCGAATATTCGGCACAAAATACATGCGAGTCGAGCGCGTAAAGAATAATACGACAGGTTGCGACTTTAAGCTTCACTGCGCACTGGATATCTCCAGAGTTCAATCTGGAACATTGAGTTTTAGCTATCAAACCGTTTCACAGCTCACATTCTGGTACCAATATTGCAAAAGAACTCAATGCTATTACAGAAATTTGGAATATTCCTAAAAGCAAGATCCATTTACTTGTCCACGATAGTGGGGCTAATATGATAACAGGTGTGCGAGGTGCAGGATATGATTCAGGCAGGTGCTTTATTCATTCATTGCAACGAGCTATAGACGAATCGCTTCAATCTCAACCTGAAGTACTACAGATGATAGCTGCTAGACAAATTGTTACTCATTTTAACCATTCAGGGTTAGCAGAGCAGAAACTTAAATCCATTCAACAAGAACTTAATTTGCCTAATCACCAACTAGTGCAAGATGTGAGCACACGGTGGAATTCAACGTATTATTTAATGGAGAGATTATTAGAACAAAAGCGAGCTGTATCCATGTAAGATCATGAAACTTTAAACAACCTAACACATGCACAATGGGAATTAATGGAACAATGTATCAAACTTCTCAAACTATTCGAAGAGATTACAAAAATAACCAGCTCAGGTATCTCCTGCATCTCTGAAGTGATCCCACATGCAGTTACTTTATTAAAATATTTAGGAAATAGCAGAGACGGCTGAGAGAGTACCAAATTTAGTGTCAATGAGATCTTCAATACAAGCCGAGCTTGAAAAGCGATTTAATTTTGATGAAAAAAACAAATATCTGGTCGCTACATTTCTTAATCCCCGCTTCAAAACAAGTTTTCTAGGTTTAGTTCAAGCAGAAAGAGCAAGACAAAAAATTCTTCTAGAAGCTCTGAAACTAAGTTGTAATGATGAGTCTGGTAGTACCGATGACGATTCTTCTCCACGTCGTAAGAGAAGAAACTTGAACGAAAATGATAAGTCATTTGAAATACACGACAGTATCTGGAACTGCTTTGAGGAAGTCGCCAAAGATAATATGCGAAATAGTAATGATGAGGAGAACGTGGAGAAGAATACTGTGGCAAATGAGATGGATTCTTATTTGAAATCAAACCGCCTAGATCGGAAAGCTGATCCTTACAAGTGGTGGTGAGCTAATGAAAAACAATACCCAAACCTCTCGAAATTTGCTAAAGTTTATCTTTCTTCTCCCGGGAGTAGCGTGTATAGTGAGAGGTTGTTTTCTGAAGCTGGTATCATTTACGACGAAAAGCGTAATCGTTTGCTACTGTCTAATGCTGAAAAGCTTGTTTTTATCCATCACAACTTACCGCTCATTAATTTTACTTACTAAAGTACTGTAGTTTGATAATAAATACAAATCTTGATTAATATGATGTGTCTTTTTTTTCCATGATTTGGTATTCGGTATTCGGTCGAATAGTACCTATTATTCGGCCGAATACCGAATACCCAGCAAAGTGGCCGAATAGGCCGAATACCGAATAGTAGCCGAATATTTTTCTAGGGTTTACAGTGTAAACCCTAGAAAACGTAGTGATCACAGATTGAGCAATATGATAACCAAACATAAACTCATTCATGGTAAAAAAATCCAAAAACTAATCAAGAGCACAAGACGGCACTGATCGCACAGAAATTAATCAAATAAGAATAGAAAACCTAACAAATATAATATTATCAGGCTTCATGGTAAAAAACACTCAATTCAATTGAAAGTACGATTAATGATTTACCAACAGAAGACCAAGATACTGTTACAGCCAACGTCACACAGCCCTAAACACACTCATAAAACAATCAAAGGAAAAAAGGCAGAAACAAAACATTTTAAATACTAATTTTGAAAAAACAGAATATAGAGTAAACATGACGATACACTTAATGACGATACAACTTACAAAAAAATTTAAAAAAATATGATGATCACAACGCAGACGCAAAACAGAATAATAAAAGAATGCAAGGATTACACTACAATAAGCAAAAAGTCATAACAGCAAAATACCGCAAATATATGGGCTAACAAAGATACATAAAATATGTCCGAGTATACATACAACGAATTCTGTTATTTCAAAAGCCAATAATAACAATGCGTTTTACATGAAGAACTTGTTTCATTTGTGTTAGAACATACTTCCACGTGTAATTAATTAAGATTAAGTGATTGAAAGGTTATTGAAAGTAAGTCTTTCAAGGCCGGCGGTATGTTAGTACTTCTAAGATTTGGAATTATAGGAATATGGAAATTCCTTAACTCCTCAATGTAAAGTATCATTCAATTATCATTATTGTAATATTCATGACACCTGAGAAGTAATTCCAGATGATTCTGTGAATTGCCCTTTAAATACTTAAAGGTTAAATCCTTCTCAGGTAGTTTTCATCACATACTTTCAGGTTAGGCCTCACTTTCTAGTAAGTGAGTCTATTTTATTTCTTCTTTCGTTCACCTCATATTTGTAGTGGGGAAACTTCATGTAATTTTAGCTTTCGTTTTAGTCCTCAAGTTTTGGAGATCTCAGTTTACTTCGAGTCGTTAACGCACTAGTACGTCTCAGTAAATAAGTAATAATAATAAAACTTGTACATCAAGTAAATAATTGTTTGTATATTCCTTTATTAAAAAAAACTTTGTAATTCAATACAGCATTTCAGTCGAGCTATAGAAGAAAAACCTGAAGTTCAACAATTTATGAGAACCTCTGATAAACATTAAGATAGAAACCAACGAATATTTGTTTTCACTAGAAGTGGTGTCACTATACATAATTGGACTTAATTAAACAGGCGATTGAGCAAAATTGGGAAACAACATCACAACACACATTAATACCCAAAAATAATTTGATGGAGACATTACAATATATAATAAGTCATTGTCAATTTCAAGAAAACTTTCACACACTAAGTAAAAGTGTAGGCATGGGTACCCAATATTGAGTACAATCGCACAATTTCTAATGAAATTCATAGAAAAAGTCATGTCATCTTACACAACAACTTTCTCCAACATTATGTTGACGACTGTCTAATAGTATAAAATTCAACCGAAATATGTGTTATCTTAGAACAGTTTAACAGTTAATACTTGTGGACAATTACATTTCACATTATATACAGGAAGAAAAAACCGACAGCTTAAATTTCCTGGATATACCTAGCACTAATACGAAAGAATAGAGAACTACTAACACATTGGCACAGAAAAGAACAAAACTCACTCCAAATGCTATACTATAGTTCCAATCACTATCAACCACCTAAGAAGAGCACAGCCACAGGATATATAGACTGAGAATTGAAACATCATCGCCAATACTGTTAACTAAGAACTGAGAATAATTATAGAAACACTCATAAAACCTCAAAGTTTTGAGAGTTTTAGACACACCAACTAATTAACATCGAACAAAAAGGAATAACTACGAACACCACAAGATGAATACAAAACACATTTCACACAGTTTTCATTGTCGTCTTAGCTACCTTGATGTTTTTAAACATAATCATTAAACTAATTGATTGAATTTAAAAGTTTTGTGAAAATTATTTATCAAGAAGTTTTGATAAAACTGCAATATTTTTTCTTTGTTAACAATTATCCTTACCATATTCTCTTAAATCAATTCCTCCCTGCATGGTGTAGGTCTTTCCAGAGCCTGTTTGGCCGTAAGCGAAAACACATACATTGTATCCATCTAATGCCGACTGTATTAACTGTGAAAGTTCCTCAAAAACTTCTTCTTGTAGAGTACATTGGTCAAATACTTTATCGAAAGAAAACTCCAGCTTTTCAGGGCCTCTTGTATTTCCTGCAGGTACTATACTTCCTCGACTCTTTGATATTTCTAATGTTTTGTCAGTCATAAATTTGAACTCGTTCATACATAAACTTTCTTGTTCTGTTATTGGAGGTCGTAATCGACAGAACACACGTATATTTCCTTAAATAAAATAAAAAAACTAAATTAACAAATACAGAAATTGCAGAAACAATGTTTCTCGCCCTAAGATTGTCCTGTCAGAAGTACAAAGTAACAGAAGTAATTATTGATATAAGAATGAAAATTCTTTTTTGAAAACATCATGAATAACTCACCTTTAATATCCTGAATAGAATTATGTAATTTCCTTCTTAATTTTTCAGCATCAAAAACTTCTTTTTTCAAATTTTCTTTTTCCAACGTTGTTTCCTTCAATTTTTGGCAACAGTCCTCATACTTTTCATTCAGAATATCAAATTCTTTTCTAATGCTGTCTGCATCTGAAATTACACTCTGGTAGTTTTTTTCCAGTTCTTCCTTACTTTTCACAAGTTCTTCAGTCGATTTTGTAAGGGACTCTATTTTTAATTCGTCGTCTCTGTTTCTTCTTTCCAATTCTTGTATCTTCTTTTGAAGCTGGGTCAATGCCTCTACCTTAGAAGCATATTCCACTTCTAAGTGATTTAGATTCTGTGAGAGCTCTTCATTTCTTTTTTTAATTTCATCATATTCTAAAATAAAAAATTGATGAGTTAAATAAGAAAAAATTAAAATCGAAGAGCAAATAATACATAGAGTTCGGTTATATAAAAAAGCAATAATAATAAAAAGAGATGAGGACTGGGAAAAATATAAACATCAAAGAAATTCAGTTCTGGCCAGAATCCGAGCTAGAAAGAGATCATATTATGAAAAAAGAATTGATCAAGAAAAGAATAATTCCACCGAAATGTGGAAAACTATAAAAGCAATTATAGGAACAAAAAAATTGCAGGAAAACATAAAAGAAATTAAATTTGAACACCAAAGCACTGACAAAAATATGAATAATGTGAATGACAAATTTAATAAATAATTCCTAGAAAGTATACATGACATAGTATCGGGGATAAGAAGAAATATAACGGAGAATCAGGCAACGCCATCTAAAAGAAGAGAATATAAAATGCAAAAATTTAGAAAACTAGATATGGCAGAGCTTAGAAAAATTATAAATAGACTCAAAAATAGAGAAAGCAATACTGACGGAATTACAACCAAAGTACTGAAGCTGGCATTTGAAACTATAAAGGACAAAATCCTTAATATAATAATAATGGTAGTCTAGAGCAAGGAGTGTTTCCTAGAAAGTGGAAAATGAGCACTGTCATACCTGTGGAAAAAAAAGACGGGCACAGACCGATGCGAAGATTTTCGACCAATTAATATGGTTCCGCCATATGAAAAATTGTTGGAGCTCTGTGTCAAGGACCAAGTAATGTGTTTTTTAGAAGAAAATAATATACTAAATGATCAACAATCCGGATTTAGATCTAAAAACTCATGCGAGAGTGCTCTTCAGTCGGTTTTGATCACATGAAAGAATGCGCTAGAGGTGAATAGTTTTGTGATAGTGGTTTTTCTTGGTTCTCTTATATATATATATATATATATATATATATATATATATATATATATATATATATATATATATATATATATATATATATATATATTCTTCTAAGATTGGAAGCGTAAGACAGTTAACTCTTTCGTACTACAAGGTACTCATCAGTTATGCCACGTTCGGCAAAAGAAAGGCAACGACTTCAATCCTCACATATCCTCTTATCGTTTGAAAGACAGAAGTATAAAGTAAGTTGTATGCATATATATAATGCATAGATTAATGTACATCTCAAATCATAGGAATCAATGAAAAATACATGAATACATCTAACATTGAAAGTTTCACACGTCCTTATCAATTAAAATACTACATTTTACGTACAACTCTGTTTTTGAACAATTTCATATAATTTGATGAAGTACGAGGGTGGGGTTAAAATTTCCGGCCTGGCCAAGAGATGGAGATACTAGGTCTACTTTTGGAACGGCGTGCTACAGTAACATTCCTACTGAGCTTGTATGTAAAGTTTCAGCCTAATCGCTACGTAAGTTCGCGTTTGAGAACACATTGCGCGGGATGCTTCTATTGTTTTCGAGAAAATGGAAAAATTGGAGTCAAGTGTTGTCATCAAATATTTTCATATCTGATATATTCAAATCATTTTCTATTTGAAAGGTTTTACACCAAAACAAATAAAAAACGAGATTGATTCAACACTAGGAGACTCGTCCCCATCATATTAAACTATTAAGCAGTGGGTTTCTGAATTCAAAATGGTTCGTGTGAGCACCTCTGACGAGCCTCGCTCAGGACGACCCGTTGAGGTTACAACATCACAAATTATTGAAAAATTCCATCAAATAGTATTCGAAGACCGCAGATTGAAAGTGCATAAGATGCTGAGACCTGTAGGATGTCGGCTGAACGTTTGCGAAATATTTTGCACAAACATTTGTGCAAGGAAAAGCTGTGTGCAAGATGGGTGCCGCGTTAACTAACGCTCGACCAAAAACTGATTCGAAAAAACATTTCTACCGAAAATTTGGCGCTGTATAGGAGTAATCCAAACTAATTTTTGCGTCGATTCATAACTTTTGATGAGACTTGGGTTCACCACTACACTCCTGAAAATAAAGAACTGTCAAAACAGTGTATTGGAAAGGGAGAACCATTTCCAAAGAAGGTGAAAATTTTTTTATCGGAAAACAAGTTTATGGCTGTTTTTTGGGATGCGAGAGGAATTATATACATTGATTATCTTGAAAAGGGCAAGACTATAACTGATCAATACTACGCAAACTTATTGCAACGTTTAAAGGACGAGGTGCAAATTAAACGACCTCATTTGGCGAAGAAAAAAATTTTTTCATGACGATAATGCGCCAGCGCCTGTTTCCTAACCTCAAAAATGGCTTGGCGGCAAAAGAATTAAGAACAACGAAGAAGTTTTCGAAACTTTAAATCAAGATTTTGAGGAGCTTGACGAATGTACGTTTAAAACTGGTATAACTAAATTAGAACACCGTTAAGAAAATGAATCAGTGTTGATTGAGATTACTGTCAAAGTATCCTGAAGTGGCAATTCAAAACATGAAAGAAATCTACTACAAGAAAAATTGTGTAGTTCTAGTGCTATATTATCGCACTTGTAAATATTTGATATTAAAAATTAATTCAATTTTAGAAGAATTCTGGCAACTAAATCTATTTGACAGTTATTGTTATTTGCAATTTATTCAATGATGTTCAATTCTTTATTGAAGTTCTCTTCTAATAACGGAATATTAGATAATCTATTCTATGAAAGGAAAACATTTGAATATACTTAGATCAGAAGAATAATTGTGTTTTATATCAGTATGACAGGTCTTATAAAGAATCAAAATATCACATTTATTCTGTAATATTGTCTTTGTGCGATCGAGAAAATAAAGGAATGGATTAGATTCTGTTTCAGGGTTAATTTGATATTATGATGAATGGTGTTAATGAAATTTTTCAAAATTCTTTAACAATCAACCTGTGAAACATGCAATTATATCGTCTATAAAGCATCTAAACAAAAATAAAAATTTTGTGGGATTTGGGTTTTTTTTTAATGTCGTGTCTTCTATGTTATCCATATATATTTTAGTATGCTTAACAGATTTCCAATGAAAAGTCCATATGTACTGCTATAAATATGGTCTTGAAAATAAAATAATTCTGATTTAAACAAATTTCTGATAATGTGATATTCTGATTGAATTAATATACTGACATTATTCTGATCAACTAACTTTCAATTAATTCAATTGTACCAGAAGATGGAAAAGCGAAAAGATTACCGACATCAAAGGGAAAAATTTACAATAATTAAGTAGCAAAACGTTCTCAATTTTATTTTACTTATTTATTATACTAATAATATGACTAATTTATGATACTAATAAGGAACCTTGGGATTTTGGTGGATGAAGCTGACATAAAACTAACTACTGGTCAAATAGGAAAATTTTGTACAGAAAACTTTCCTTATTAGGTCACTTTCAACAAACAAAATATATCTCAATGGTATGTATCAAGTACTGGGACATTACCATAAGTTATAAAAATCAAAGTTAATAAGTTAATAAAATCAAAAAAAAAAAATAAGTTATAAGACAAAAAAATCATTATCATATCATTAATTTCAGATGATACGTGAAGTTTAAAGTAGGGTTAGTCCATAGGTGTAACCGTGAATTATGAATTTCAATTTCCACGAACCGGCTTAGAAAAAACTAACTTAATGTTTACCTGAACTGGGTCACTTATTTATCTTACTAATCTGATAAGAACTATAAGGCACATGTATTCAAAAAGTAGAAGAAAAACCATAAAAAATATCACATCATAAAAATGAACACATGAACAAACTGAGAACAAATTTTGTATGTCACCTCAGGACCTCAGCTTTGAAGAATGATATATATGATCTATATATATATATATATATATATATATATATATATATATATATATATATATATATATATATATGTATATATATATATATATATATATATATATATATATATATATATATATATATATATAATGATATATATTCTTACAACATTTTGTTATAAAATACAAAGGCGTAAGTTAAGCAGTCTGTACACATTGATTCACATCTTTAGTGGCACACTTACATAGCCCATTTACGTTATGTTATGTTATTTAACTTAATAATCAATATTATGTCATTATGTTATTATGTTAAATAAAAGACTATGCAGTGTACTCTAATCTATAATATTCTGAAGCATCAAGTTACAAAATGTACCTAAACTACCTTAACTTTGGGTTCTTAATTTCATGACATAATCTGAATTTTTTCTAACAAAAAGAAAATCTTTATAATTCAGAAGATAATCTTGAGATCAATACTCAACTTGAGGTTCAGTTGTTTAATTTAAGAAGTTTCAAAATTTTAACTGTTTTATTTCAACTGAATATAGAACTATAACTATGTTATTTATTCATACTTTTCAATAATTTGTTTTCAGTAATTTGTAGAACATCAAGCATTTCTTCTAGGGATTACAGAATGAGAACCTGTGAATACAGTGTCTGCAATTTCTTCCAAAGCATAATTGTGCATTTACAGAGAAAGATATAGAATATGGGGTAATTAAACTGTTCATCTTTTTTATAAAGCAATTAATTTGTTTACATACTGGAAATTTTCAAAAAAATTATTTGAGAATTAATTTTAACTTGTGACCCTTATTGTAATGAGAAATTAATTAACTATATATGATAACATCAATGTAAATTCATTTTTCTGGAAACAATTGTTTCCAAACCTCTTGTCATGCTTGTAGTTGTAAGAAAGAGTTCAGTTATATTCAATAAATATTATGTTATTATATATCACACTCTGAAACTACAAGAGTTAGAACATTTACATCAATAACTATCTTACCTAACACTTTTTCTTTTGAACTTTTATGGTCACTGCAAAGTGTAGTATATTTTTCATTTAGTATTTCGAACCTTGTTTTATAATCCCATTCAGGGACTCTCCTTCTTACCACTTTGTTTTTTATCTCAACTTCACTACCCTCAGCAGCTCTTTTTATGCCAATTTTAGGTACAACAGTCGACTTCACATTATTTGAATTTGTACCAAGGACTTTAGACCTACAATTTGTATTTATTGTTTTACTAACTGCATTAGTTGCTTTCTTAACTAAACTTAGAGGAGGTTTTCTCACAGAAGACATTGCTGTGGTAGTTAAAAGTTTTGAAGCAGATCTGATATCTGTATATGATTTAGAACGTCGCATGATTTGTGGTCTTTTTGGAATGGTAGGTAAATCTGGAACCTCATCTGTTGTCCGAAATTTCCCAGTGCCAAATTTTGGAATACGAGACATTATCTGGAAAAAATTGAATATAAAATGCTATAAAAAAATTTAATATATAGTATATATTTTGTAATCAATATTCCATTGGAACGTTAAATAAGAATATCTAATAAGAAACAAAAATATTAATACATATGTTATGATGATATAAATTGATGCATTCAAAAGAATTTGAAAATTAAGTATATAGGTACATGAGTAACAGTGCAATAATTATTGCACTGTTAAATGCACTAATAAAACAGTGCAATAATTTGCAATCAATAATATATAAAATATTATTGAAAAATGCCAAAGTCAAATTGGCATTGTGTTTAAATAATAATTATACACTTTTAAAGGTATAAACACAAATACTTCATTGGTTATTGAGTAAGTTATATTATATTGTACTGTTTATGTCATCAGTATACCATTTTATCTTCTGTTTACTTATTTTACTAAAGATACTGCAAGAAAAAAGATACTCTAACTCTTGCAGTATGCAAGAGTTAGAGATGAACTGAAATCTATTAGAATATCTTCATTTTGTCAGCTTATTAGTTGCCTCGTACTGTGTTCTGTCTCTTACTGCTAAGCCCTCTCACCCAATTTATAAAGAGTTTATGTAAATTCAATAGAAGTTTAGTTGTGTTATTTGGACAGTGGTATAACAACTGTTGCAAACATTTATTTGAATGCCTCAAAGGACACCTGGGGAAATTCAGCTTCACTTAATATCACCCAATTAATCATTCAAAAATAAATGAATACTTACTATTCAAATGAATAGCACTACAATTAATATCAATTGAAATACATTCCAAAAAAAACAAAACAAATTTCAACCATTTAACTGCTTTCTTAAATTGTAACGTTTTCTTCTGTCAATTCAAAATCATCCAATGAGTGCTACTGTTAAGTAGGTATTCGTTATTAAGTAACGAAAATATTATACTCGAAGTAAAGACTCGTTTAATTCAAATCGAAATCGTTACTGTCCTCGTATTGACGTATTGTAACGAAACTATCCCAGAATGGAAGGAAATGATCTGTGTAGGGCTATTCCCATAACATCAAAGTATCGATACCTACTCATTTAGATAGTACTCAAATCTTTTTTCGATACTACTTAAACAAATACTCCTATAAGTATCGATACTTACTGATATCGATACTTTTAGTACTTTTTTATTTATTTTTTATTTTGAGGGAACTAACGTAAAAACAAAGAATGTTGAAGGACAATAATCGAAATAAAATTGAGAAGGAAAAAATCTTTCATTATAAACGTTTTGCTTCACTTACGTACCTACTTTAAACAAAAAACTATTTCATCAAGATTGCCCAAAAACAGTATTTGTAACTCTTAAAACGTTTACATTTTGCAATTGTTTCGTTTGTTTTGGTAAAATGAGCCCATATTATTGATTTTGGTGCTGCCATGATAACATTGAAATAATAAGCTGATATTACAATGAATAAAATTACTCGTAAACAATCACTTGTATGTTCAATAGTGATTAGACGTGCGCAAAACAGTACGTTAAGGTGTGACGTGATGTCACACTCGTAAACATTACTCGCAGACCATCACGCGTGCTGATTCGGTTCAACACGTTGGGTATATTGTGTAATGTGATGTTTTCACCGTAATATTATTTGGCCTACGTTACATTATGTGATGGCGTTCTATTATTCTATAATCGACTATATGGGAAAATCAAATGTATTTCTTTGGTGCCTTATTTTGCAAATCCATCTTTACGAAGGCCCTACATTTTATACTAAAAAATTCGAATTAATGAAGAAATATATTATGTGCTGATTCTATTATCCACTGTAGGTACGTGAGAATGAAATTTATTTCTTTTTTGTCTCATCTTGTGAAAACTGTCTCATCTTTATGAAAGTCCTAATTGTATATCAAACTATAATAATTTCTATTCTCTTATCGACTACAAGTGAAAATAGAATTAGTGTATTTGTTACCTTATTTTATGAATTCATCTTTATAAAGGCCCTAAATTTATAATTTATACAACACATAATTATGTGCTGGTGTTATATTATTGGCTATATGTGAGAATGAAATTCATTTCTTTTCAGTGGCATTTTAAGAATCCATCATTATAAAAGCCACGTTTTTATACTATAAAATTTTGAATTAGTATAGCAATATATTATGTAATATTATGTGCTATTATCGAGTACATGTGAAAATTACATTTATTTCTTTTTATATCATTTTGTGGACTCATCTTTATGAATCCCCCAATTTTATACCAAAATAATTTGAATTCGTATAGAAATATATTACGTGATGGTGTACTATTATCTACTATATATTAAAATGAAATTTTGCCACTATTTATTATTATTACCACTTCAAACAAAAAAATCGAATAAGTAGAATACAGAGTGCAGAAATGATTTCTGCATTCTATATTCTATATGATCTTGGCTATGACCAAAAACGCACAATAGCAAAACAGTACACTAGTCGGAGTAATATTACTCTGAGGTGATACTGCTATGTTTAGATTTCTCGCGTAAAGCGTAATGTAGCATCACACCGCAAGGTGATATTACGCGGGTGATATTACCAGCATTACTTACTTACTCATGCTTAATAGTGATGGGTGTTATTTCCACAGAACCGTTATTCAAAGTGGAACGTTCAAAATCGTTCCTAAAATGATATTGAAATGTACTTTACGTGTATGGACATAGGGTTTATATTCCCAAATTATGTAGAAAAAACATTGCTTCGAATCGAAAGACATAACTTTGCAAGGGATAACTTCCTTAAATGTATCTTAGGTATTTAGACATAAGTTGTATATTTCCAAATTCTTATTGAAAACAACGTTCCTTCGATACGAAAGACATAACGTAGCAAGGATTAAAATTAATGTTGAAATGTTGTTTCAATAATAGGCTTTATTATACAAAAAGATTTTATGACATTTTGAAAAAGCCACAAATGCGAATTTCATATTAATGAAATTTTGAAACAATATGAATGTTTATTGCATTATAATAAAATTTTGAAAAATCCACGAATATAGTGGTGAAACGTCAAATGTTCAAAAAATTTGAAAAATTGTTTTGATATTCGCAGTGAAATCATTATCAATGAGTGAATGAGTGAATAAAAATCGTTCTTATTAAAGTTATTACACTTTTAATTTTCCCCTGCAATGAGAGAGAGTGAGACGAAACGAATGGAATGTTCTAGAACTGGAGAAAGTGGATCTCCAACCGATTGGCTTTATGTTGTGAGGAACGGTTCCTTCAATAATGTTAAAATGTACCTTATTTAAATGGACATAACGATTATAGTTTTATAGAAAATAATGTTCATTGGAAACGAAAGACATGACGTGGCAAGGGACTAGTTCCTTCGATATTGCTAAAATATATCTTATGTATATGGACATAAGGTTTTTATTCCCTAATTTTGTAGAAAATAATGTTCCTTCGAAACGAAAGACTTAACGTTGCAAGCGTATAGTTCCTTCGATATTGCTAAAATGTGTCGTATGTATTCGAACAAAAAGTTTATATTCCCTATAAGTCAATCGGACATATGGCTCATCTTTGATATTTAAACTAAATATATTTGATATTTATATTTGACCTAAAATTGAGCTCTTTTGTGCTCATAAATATTTTATAAAAATAAACATATTTTTTATCATTCCACTTCTAATATGAACATTCATTTCGAATCGCATTAGTTATTCAGTTGATGCCTGTTTCCATTAAATTTGCCTGTGAATATCAGCTCATTCAATAACATCGCAATGTCTTAAATTTTTTTACTTTCTACTTCCAATTCATTAATTGATTTCTACATCAAATTTGCCTGTTACTATATTGTCATTCATTAACATCGACGTCGTAAATATCATTTATTTATATAATTTTACTCTATAAATGTCTTTTATACATCATAAAGAATACTTTATGATGTATAAAATCAAAAAACCCGTTCCAAAAGTAATAATTTTTCGGAACAGTTATTTTCAGTCAAGGAACCGTTCCGTTACGTTTTTCAAAAAATGCGTTGAAGCCCATCTCTAATGTTCAAGTTGAATAAGGACTGGACAGTTTGACAAATAAATATTTATGTTGATAACGACTACTTAAATGTCGGTCGGCTCTCCTCTCGCTTTCCGCTCTGGCTCGGGTGAAGTCGGATGAGTTCGGCGCGCTCACCCACGCTGCCACGCGATGGATACTGGTAACCACAGAACATTTCCTGAATAGAAAAGCAAACTTGGTGCATTTGACATGGAAACAAATATTGACGTTTACAGCAGGCGGAAGTAATCCCCAAGCGGGAGTTTCAAATTCATGTCACAGTGTGTGAACAGAATAGAGTTCAATATTCTATGAATATTCAGGTATTTTATGTGCGGAAATTTCAAAACCACTACTTAAAATATTGATTGATATTCATTATTAATGTACCCACCCAAAATTAAAAACAGTTTCGAATTAAAAAGATCTTTATCACTTGAAACTTATTTCAATCATGTTAACAGTAACAACTCAGTAGTAATTGGAATTAAATTTAAAAAAAATCTACAATATATAAACTGGTTTATTTCAAAAGTTCTTTCTATTAAACAGAAAATAATGAACTGAACATTATTCCTGGTACAATGTGAATAAAGAAATATAAAGCAGATCAATATTAACACAAAAATTTCCTTCGAAAAGGTATGAAAAAATAACAAAATATACATTTTCTAATTTGCCAAGTTTGAATGAAAAAGAAACATAATATTCTAAAATGAGTAAATATAAACTAGATCGATATTAAAACTTAACAAAATAACAAAAAATACTTTGATTTAAAAGAGGAACAAAATATACATTTTCTTAAGTTGTTTCTGAATGAAAAAGGAACATAATATATGTAGGTATCTTCAAGGAAATTAAATTTTAAAAATTTATTATCAATTGTCAAAAAACTAATTTATTTGAGGCGTATTGATCAAAGCCAAGTAAGGATAATCTTGGGGCATTTCATTGAAAATTTTACAATAATTGTGATCTTCAATATGAACATTTGATTTCATCAACTGTTCTGCATTCACACTAACTGGTGATGTAGATGGCTGAGCGAAAGAGACTTTATGTGAAGATGGAATTGTTTTATACTTAATCCTTTTCTTATCCTTGTTCCAGAAATCTGACTCTTTAAAATAATTTTCGCAAAATGGAAATAACATGTCTGAATTATATATTTCAATTGCACCATTAAAACTTCTGAAATTCTAAGATGTTGTTACACTTAAGTCTGAAAATGTTATCGTCCATACTCAACGTCTGGAACCTTGTGAAGTAACGTGTGAAATCTTGTTAATTAAACTCCTACCCATATCCCATAATCTATAATCAAAAGTCATTTCTTAAAATAACAAATTCAGTGTTATGTTGTGTCAGTTTAACAAAAAATGCAATGAATCTTTTTCCACTGAACTACTTAAAAAATACGGGTTGTGTTTGTTAGTAACCTTACATTCGCTGTAGTAGTCTTGATGGTCAACTTTTCCTGCAAATTGTGACATTCGGTCTCGGACACTAAAAGAAAAGTAATTACCTAATTTCATTTGTTTATGAATCTTACTATTGTAAGGTGTTGACGCATCTATATAGAGTTGGTAAGACTTATCTATATCTAAAAGATATATTCACTCACCTATTTGAATGAATTAACACAGAAAACTAATCCTAGGAAGCATTGCCAAACAACCGCCAAAAACTTGAATGACGAATGAAATAATTTGACGGCCAGTTCATTACAGTTTCCCTTGATTTTTTTCAGCTACAGCTACATCTAAACTCCGGCAGGCAGAGCTCATTACTAAAAGTAAGGTTATGATTTTGTTATGTACTTATTTGTATGTTCTATGGTTCTCAACAGTCTCGTCATTTTTAGCAACGTCCATAAACCATAGAGACGGCTTCGGGCAAAATCTGTCAGAATAATATGACAGATTTGCCCCGAAACCGCCTCTGTGGTTTATGGAAGTTTCTAGAAGAGTCGAGAAAGTTAATAACCGCCGTAGGCACGACCCGAGAACTCTGGAATGTTCTAGAAGGCATAGAAATGGGTATATTAACGACCAACAGCTGACGAAATGGGATAATTTTTCTAACATTAATGTGACTTGTCAATGTTTATATAAAGTGACAGTGTTGTTATTCAAAACGTGTGTTAATAGTTGTTCATTGTTAATAAATTATTTTAGGAATATTGGCACCATAAAATTACTTGAAGAACCCATAAAGTCGTAACATTTGGGGTCAGAAGTGGAACGTTATAGATATATGCCAACAACAAAATCAACAACAGAGATGGAGGCGTTACTGGAAAAATTAATACTCCAAATGGAAGAAAAACGAAAAGAAGACGAGAAACGACGGGAAAAAAAAAGCTACAAGACGAAAAACGACGACAGCAGAAAAAATTAATGGAAGAAAAGAAGAAAAACGACGAGATCAGGAAAAATTAATGGAGGAAAAACTGCGAGAACAGGAGAAACTTGAAAAAGAGAAACGACTAATCGGGAAAAACGAAGGCGAGAACAGGAGAAACTTGAAAAAGAGAAGCGACAATTCGAGAAAAAACAACAGCGAAAATAGGAAAAATTAATGGAAGAAAAACGGAGAGAGCAGGAAAAACTCGACAGAGAAAGAAATGAATCCATTCAGAAATACCAATCTGAAATTGAAAAATTGACCCGATTGACTTATCCACTGGCTCCAGAAGAAATGATGGAACAACTGAGTGTGATATTTTTTGTTAGAGGATTAAGGTACAGTCAGCTCATGCAGCATCTACAACTGATTAGACCAACAAGAGGGTATGATGCTTTGGTGAGAGCCCTAGAATTCGAAGCAGCCAAAGTTACAACTTGTGAAGATCTGTCATGTCATGAAGTTCGACAGCTAGAAATAGAAGGAGACACTTTAATCAAATCCCCCATTACGTACAAACTAGATAAACTTACCGAGGCTTTGGGAAAGAAAAGGAGAGTGTTATTCCTGTGGGAAATATGGCACACAAAAAGAGAATGCCGTTTGAATCTTAGTACAAGAATCGAATACAGAAGAATGAGAGGTAGATCGGTTTCTCCAGCCTTTAGAACAAATCAGGAAAACTACCACCAGTCAGAGTAAATGAGCAAGCTCTGACGAAAAGAAAACGCCCCCAGGATCGTTTTCTTTAGAAGCATGTCAAATGGAAGCTTAGGTGTTAATGGTATAATCTCAGGACAACTAGTAAAAATAATTGTGGATACTGGAGCAGAAGTATCATTGGTTCGACCTGATAATGTGAAGACTATAATCACACCATTGAAAAGTCATATTATTCTCAGAACGGCAACTGGTGAACGAGGCAATATTTATGGAGAGGCCTAAATTCTATTGGAAATTGGAGAACGATTACAAATTTCACACAAATTCTTGGTAGCAGATAAAACAGATGATTTCGTTTTGGGAATGGATTTGATGAGAAATTTTGGTTTAGTGTATGCGAGTAATGCAGGAATTCTGATGATAGGAAATGAAGAATTTATTCCAGATACAAGTATCTGTAAGAACTCCTTGTAAAAACCATGAAAGCTTGAGAACTATCCAAACTATTGAAATACCTGCATATTCAGAACAAATTATTTATTGAAGATCTGAAACCCATTGTGGGTGGTGTGTTGACGTATTGAACCCAATTCAGACTGTACAGCATTTTTAACGGCAAGGACGTTAATTTGAATGAATCAAGAAATTCCAGTAAGAGTAGAATATATCAGTTCTGAAAACTTGAAAATTGGAAAAGGGAAAACAATTGAATAGCTTGTTGTGAAGAACCGTCTGTTTCACCTACAAACAAGAAGAACGCCATCATCTTCTCGAAGTTAGAAGCATCCTGGAAACATTTATCAACATAGCAAATGAAAATGGCAAGAAAATTCATTAGTGAAGAAAGTGATTTATTTGAAGATCAGATACTTGAGATAACTGATTTAAATACTCATAGAATTGATACAGGAAATGCACACCCTATTCGACAACCCCCTCGCAGACTTCCTTTAGCGAAACAAACAGAGGTAGCTGGGCTTATAGAAAACATGAAGCAGGATAAAATTATCGAGGAACCATCAAGTCCATGGTCAGCATCTGTAGTCTTAGTTAGAAAGAACGATGGTACAACAAGATTTTGTGTAGATATATCGACTTAATGATGTTACTAAAAAGGACAGCTACCCATTACCCAGAACAAATGACACATTAACAACGTTGTCAGGATCTCAATGGTTTTCCACCCTAGATCTTAACAGTGGGCTATTGACAAGTAAAAATACATTAAGATGATAAAGAGAAAACTGCCTTCTCAACTAGTAGTGGATTGTATCAGTTCAATGTGATGCCTTTCGGATTGTGCAATGCACCTGCCACTTTTGAACGACTCATGGAACTGGTTCTGGAAGGAATGACTTGGAAAACGTGTCTGGTGTATCTAGCTGATGTAATGGTGATGGGATCTTCTTTTGAAGAGCATCAAGAGAACCTCAAAGAAATATTTAGCAGATTCAGGAATGCACATCTCAAATTGAATTAAAAAAAGTGCTGCCTCTTTCAAAACCAAGTACAGTTCCTAGGTCACACAATATCATCTGCCCTATACTCTGTTATCCTCAGAATGAAGGATTATCTGTGCTGAACACTATGGGCACTGGATCAGTCTCAAGTACAAGACGGCGAGGAGGAGGTCATTGAATATTATAGCAAAACTTTCAGTAAGCCTGAAAGCAATTATTGTGTGATACGTAAGGAATTATTAGTTCTAGTGAAATCTATAGAACATTTCCATAAGTACCTTTACGGGAAGAGATTTTTAGTTCGCACTGACCATGCAGCACTTGAGTGGTTACTTCAGATGAAGATTCCTGAAGGTCAAATAGCAAGGTGAATTGAGAGACTGAAACAATATGACTTCAAGATCGCACATCGTCGTGGCAGAATCCACTGCAATGCTGATCCTTTGTCCAGGAGACCTTGCAAGGAAGATTGTCGTCATTGCAAGATGATTGAAAGGAAGGAAGGCATTATAGACGTGAGAAAAACTAAAACTGCGTTACGTGAAGGATGGATGACAGCGGAATTGATCGATAAGCAGCATCAAGATCCTGATATGAGACCTTTTCTCACGTAGAAGACTAACAACCAAAGACCAACATGGAAAGATATATCGACCATGGGAGCGGTAACAAAGCCCTTATGGGCTCAATGTTTCTTTCCTTAGTTCCTTAATTCCTTAGTTCTTGAAAATGGTTTGCTTAAACGAAAATGGAATAGCCCGGATGGTAAAGAAGTTGAAACACTACTAATAGGTAATTATAGTTACTAACATGCAGAGTGGACGAGTTACTTCAAGAGATGCATGGAGGAAGATCCGGAGGCCATTTTGGAGTGAACAAGACCATTGAGAGAATAAGGGAAAGGTACTATTGGGTTTATTGTCACGAAGATGTTGAAGCTTGGTGCAGGAAATGTAAGATATGTGCAGTAACCAAAGGACCTCCGGAAAAACCTCATGAAAAGATGCAGACGTACAATGTTGGACTTCCATTAAAGAGGATTGCCATAGATATAGCAGGTCCATTTCCAATGACGATGGAAATTCGTCCGAGATAATGATTTTCGATGCTGATATAACTTTGGCCATTGTGGAGTGTTTTGCAATATTATATGTCGGTTCTTCAATAGTTTGAAGATTTAACGGCAACATGAATGCTGAATGACCCGTACGTCATCCTTCTTACTATGTGGCTGCTATTCCAGAATAAGAAACTGCAACCGCAATGTTGGATCCCGCACGAACAGTGGCTGAATCTACTGATATGAGGAATGTCAGTAAGACAATGGTTCATAAGACAGAAATATCTTGTTAATGCTAGGATGACTCAATATCTCAAATCTTAGTAACCAATAGGAACACATATGAATACATCTAATATTTCTATTGTTGCACGTTACGTAACTGAGGAGGGCATGGTATATATATATATATATATATATATATATATATATATATATATATATATATATATATATATATATATATAAAACGTGGTTCTCGGAAAGAGCCGCGTTCTAGATTTATATAATCTCGACGTTTCGGCTTCCGTTGTGAAGCCATCTTCAGGAGTTGGAATAAATTAGTAAAGGTAAGGGTTACTCGGTTACGTGGCCTCAATCTGCCTACTCCACGAACCAAATGAGGGAAACTAGAACGATTAGAAATAATTCGGTTGCGTGGCCTCAATCTGCCTACTCCACGAACCAAATGGGAGAAACTACGAACGATAAGAAATAATTCGGTTGCGTGGGCTCAATCTGCCTACCCAACGAGCCAAATCGTTTCTAATAGTTAACTCCGAAGTCTTAACCTGCCTACTCTTCTACATTATGTTAAATGTTCCTATCCCTCAGGACATCGTTGATTTTTTATCGCTTGGACCGAAATTCTCATTACAGTGTAGAAGAGAGAATATTCAAATTGAGAGATTGTTGGCGGATGTAGAGACAATTATTGCAGATACTCCTAGAGATACACAAGATTTATTGAGAGCAAATGCCACTAATATCATCACAAACTTTTTGCAGAGGCCAAATAACGAACAACCAACTGCTCTTCATAAAACTTACAAAAAAGTAAGATCATTCATGAAAGAACATCCTGATCTTTTGATCGTGCAATCTGATAAAGGTGGCTGCACTGTTGCCATGAACAAAAACGAATATAATAGGAAAACCCAAGAACTATTGCAGGATCAAAAAACATACAAAAAGATACAAAAAGACCCCACTGCATCAGTTCAAAAAAAATACAATGATTTAATTAAAGAACTGAAAAATAAAAAGGAGATTCCTGGAGAACTGGCTCGCAAACTAATCATTTACAACTCGACATCCTCTAGATTGTACTGTTTACCGAAGATTCACAAACTGAATGTCCCACTGAGACCGATCATAAGCTCTGTCAACTCAACAACTTATGATATTTCCAAATTCCTAACAACAATTTTATGCGAGGCTTTTAATGAAGAAGATTATGACGAAATTAATATCAAAGATACATTCAGTTTTGTCAACAAGATTCGTAACACCACAATACCTAAAGACTACGTCTTAGTTTCATTGGATGTCATATCCCTATTCACGAATATTCCATTAGATCTGGTGATAAACATCATAACAATCGAATGGCAGAAGATGAAAAATTGCACATCTCTCTCACAAGAAAGTTTTTTGACCATAATCAGATTCATATTCAATAACACGTACTTCACTTTCAACGATTGTCATTATAAACAAACTTTCGGCACTCCTATGGGATCTCCTATTAGTAACATTCTGGCTAAAATAGTGTTAGATCACCTCCTAAAAAAGATCATTCCAAAGCTTCCATATAGCCTACCCTTCATATATAAATATGTTGATGATATTATTTGTGCAATTCCAAATAGCCATGAAGAGTTGACGCTGAAGATCTTTAACTCTGCCAATGACCATGTGCAATTTACGATAGAGACAGAAACACAACAGAGTGTACCATTCCTGGACACTAAATTGATCAGACTTGACAGTGGTGATATAATTCTGGACTGGTATAGGAAAGCAACATCATCTGATAGATTCCTCAACTACCACTCAAATCATCCTAAGAACCAAAAATACAACACTGTTATTGCTATGAAGAACAGAATAACACATATAAGCGATGAAAGGTTCCTGCAAAAAAATTTGAAAATACTGTATGGTATTTTTCTTAATAATGGATACCCGAAACATATATTGAATTTTCTTATATACAACTCTAATATCTATGATGGTCCTACAGAACCTACAGAACGACTTGCAATGAAATACAGAAGAATACCATACATAAATCAACTCTCATTGCAACTAAAGTCCTTATTCAAACAAATCCCAGACTTGATAATCGCAAACTACCATGTAGTTACGGTTTCTCAATTGTTCTCCAAGTTAAAGGATAAAACACCAACCATGCAAAAAAACAATGTCGTATATGAAATTCCCTGCTCGCATTGCAAAGGCACCTATATTGGACAAACTAATCAATGGCTGAAGCAACGTATTACACAGCATAAGAGTGATTGTCGTTTAGGTAAAAATTCTTGTGCAGTGGTGCAACACCATAATGATACTGGACATATATTCGACTTCGACAGTGTGAGAATTATTGATCAACATAACAATTATAAAACGAGACTTTTTCTAGAAATGTGTCATATAGCGAAAAACAAAAATTGTGTCAACTATAAAACTGATACGGGCCAACTTAGTAATGTCCTGAGACTCTATATCTGTAAGTTCTGTGATGTGTTCCTTTTATCTTTACAATTAATGTAATTTCATTTCATTTTAGTGTACTCCTGATGAAGTCACCAATTTATAGTGACGAAATATTGAGTTTAACGAGAACGTAAGAGTTTTCATTCTCCCACAGACCGCTTCCCGAAAGAATTCACAATATTTAATACGTAGTACGGTCGATAACAATACTCTTTATTATATATATATATATATATATATATATATATATATATATATATATATATATATATATATATATATATATATATATATATATATATATATATATATATATATAAGCTGAAAAATGGAAAATCAAGACATATTCAACTTTATGACATAAGTATGTAAATGAGATGAAATTATAATTACAAATATATATTTATAAAAATAAACGAAATTCTGCCTTGTGAACAATTCGAAAACACACTGCCTTAAACTATCACTTTGTATAAAGACTAAACATTCATCTTCATTTTAGTGTCAGTCCAAGTACTCTAAATACTCCAGTCAGGAAATGGAGTGGAAGTATATGACGTAGATATGTGTAATAGAAATTTCGGGACTTTCGCAGTCGAAAACTAGTGGTAAGTAGTGGTGTTTCCTGTGTAAGTACATGGTATTATATGCATCTTGTAGATATCAATATTCTTCTTTCCCATAGGTGCTTGTTTGATATTTTATGGACTTCACTACGACGTCATAGAAATACTGGATGCCATGAAGGAAAATTCACCTGTTTATATCGATGAATTGGATGTTTCTTGCTAGTTTTGTATGCTTTCATGTATGTAGGAATATGATATATGTAGAAATTATGTATTTTTAAATTGAGTTGATACTGTTATTACACTTGATAATGGGCTAACCACTCGAAAACTTCTGTAGAGATGGTAATATACTCATTGAATCTCAAGCCAAATGTTTTAATTCCAATTTATTAGATAGATCAGTGAATCTAAACAGAATGAAGATGCACTGCGTCTGTTTTCTTCTTTGCTCTTGAGTCCCAATATGTTTTGTAATGAAACTATTATCAGTAATATATGAAATCTTATTTATTTTATATTACTTTCAGGAAACATAATCTTCCACCAATGACAAAGAAAACATAAAATGGATGTCACACAGTGTATGTGATGAGAAAGTATATATTTCATCGGAATAGAAGTACTAGTATATTTTTTAGCAAAGAAATTATATCAAACGTACACTATCATCACTGAAAACGAATAAAATATCCAGCACTGAACATTCAGGCTAGACAAATTCAGAATAATGAAATACAGGATTAATTGAGGAAGGAACATGAAAGTGATAGTTTTCGAAAAATAGTGAGTTATAGAAATTTTACAATAAATCTGAATTACATTTCGATTTCTTAAGAAAGTTGATGTAAAGTCAACGCACAATATATATAACTATATTCTATTCACGAATACTATAAAGATTTAGAGAGGTTTCGCTTTTCACTTGGTGAAACATTATATGGAATAATAAATCATCATATGTTCAGGGTGGTAAGTCCTTTATCAAGAATAATAACAATATTAACCAAATTTAAAAATACATAATTCTTACAGATTTTAGATTTCTATTGCTCACTGAATTAAAACCGGTCTTAATTAAAAATTCATTTGGTCGTTGAATAGGTAAGCTATTCTCAATGACAGTCGATTTTTCTATAAACTCAATGGTAAGTATTTCATTTCTTTCCCTTACTACCTGAATAACATAAATGGATTTTCTTGGAATCCAAGAAATGATTTTATTCTATGCAATGATTAGAAAATCTATTAGTTGTTTTATTCAGTAAATTTGATTTTTCGTGTTCTTATAACGTACTCCCTTACAAATTGTTAGTGATAGCATCGGATAGATCTAAAATTTGGGAGTCGTATTTAACCTGATTTATGTGCAATATAGTCAGTGAAACTAGATAATTTAATTGGAATTTTCTATTCAAGATCTTTTGATTCAAAATTACAAAAAATTGAGATTAAATGTCTCTCTTAGCTTGAATCCAGTTATTCCGTTTATTGATCAGAGTGCCTGTTTCAGCTTTCTACGTAAATTATGAAAGTTGAGAGCCACTAATAATTGTTAGAGAGCCACTCGAAATTTGGATTCCACGATATACTCGTATTGCACTTCCAGGGGACATACTAAAATATATTGCATAACAGTCAATTTATGAAATTAACTCTGATATATTGGGTAAATTTATCATCCATCTTGTTTACAACAGTTAATTCTTGGAATATACAAAAATTGAGAGCAAAAGAAACGAGTTCTTTGGAAGAAAAAAGAACTAAAAACTACAAAACAATCTACGCAACAAATCGAGAAAATGGAAAAAACAATAGACTTGCTTATTGAAATTCAATTAACTGACAAAGAATTTGATAAGTACCAAATAATTAATGAAGGAAGAATGAAAGTTGAAAAAGACTGTTGTTCAGAAATTGTGAATGATATCTAAGGTTCATATATTCTGTTGAAGAGAAAAAGATTCGATGAAATAATCATTAATTCGAAACACTTACAGCTTACTGGCGCACTCAAAATTTTTAAAGAGGTAATTCTTTCGAAAATCCGCGTCATTTGAAAATTTTTGTTTTTCACAATTTAGCTATGAAAAAGACAAACACGTAATCAGAAATTTAAGAAATTCAATAGTTTTCTAGAAAATATTCTGAAAAGTTCCCTAAGAAAACGTCAAAAATGAGCTGCCATATTGATTTATAGTTCAAAGAACTGTATTGCTCACCCAAGAAGATAGTAAATACTGTAAAGGTGTAATTAATGCGCATATCCCACAAATTTGTATGTAATATATTGTGACAAATCTACATGAACATATATTTAGTTTACACGAACATTCTACAAAACTTATTATCAGAATAAAACAATTTCAATGAAAAATATGATGATGATCTCGTAATAATATCAGGAACTAAAAGAATTGAATATTCAATATTTTTACATAATGTAATACATATTATAAGTCACAAACATATGGCCATTCTTGTTCGTAATTTCTACCCAAAAACTCAAATTATCTGAAAGATTTAACTTATTATTTTCAATTGGGATAATAATCAAAATAATATCAACAAAAAGAAACATCACTTGTTACTGCTTCTCCTTGCGCATATCTTGTAAAAATCTTCCTCAAGGGCAGCTCCATGCAAGTGACGGCGTCTTCGAACGAATTGTGCCCTTAATCGGAAGATTAAGTTTGTTTTTTCAAATAATTCCAAGCCAATTGTTTGAATGAGTAGCGAAATGGATAGCCTGGAATGGAGAAATATCAATGAAGTGTCAAAATTTTTAGAGCACGTGAACGTTATTCACAGAATGCCCTACGAGAATTGTATCCTCGTGAATAAGAGCTAAGAGATCCTGTTAGACCCAATTAAATATTCTTCCAAATTGTGTTACATCGACCTGAGTCACTCCCGAAAAACGAGTGTTAAAACTGAATTACGTAATATTCGGACTTGACGAAACTATCGTATACAAGCCTACCCTCCATGTCCAGAACGGTTCTCATACATAATTCCATATCTTTGATTGTATGACACATCACGCAGTTAAGGGATTTATTCCTGGGCTAACCCATCTGTTCATTCTTGGTTGCTTCTCACGAATCCTTCCAATTTTGGCCTTCGTATTTTAATTAAAACTTTTTTAGGGTTATTTCCAAGAGGAAATGGTTTATTCAGAATTCGAACTCTTTTACCGATTTCATCTGGATATCCCAAACTGAAACGTTGCTCAGGCATAACTAAGTATTTACCAATTTGGTTATAAATCATTTCTATAGATAAATTAAGCTCTTTAATTTCTTTCAAAATTGGCATTCTAGTGAATCTGTCAGTTTCTGTATTCAGTGAATCTGTATTTTCGATCTGAAAAAAACTTTAATACAGAATGTTTTTCTCAATATGAACATGTATGTGATAGCGATAAACGAAATAATAATATGTACTAATTTGCAAACATTTCAACATCAAGGAATGTCAGCAACGTTCCTACGAGGTGGCGAATTTGTATAAATTCAATTTAATTTTGAACAAAGAAAAGTGTTTGAAATGATTCGTCAATTATAAAATGTGAATTTTGCAAATCGAAAATTTGACCGAAACCCTTGTGATGAATTATATTCGCAACGAATGATGTTATTTGGAAATACATTGTTGTATTTTTGAATATTCATGTCACAACAAATGCTTTGACAGGAGTTCTATGAAAGTTGTCCAGTGTTGAATATTATAGAAAAGAATTTCTATTTCATCACTAGATTCATAATACTGGTTTGTAGTATTACTACATTTTCATGAATAACGAATCTCTGATTGTTGTAATATAAGTTAAGAGTGATCAGCAATAGAGTTTGCATTCTTCATTTCAGTATGTCCTTCACCACGGTTTCTTCTTCTTTTTCAGAGAATGAGGAATACCGTATATTTATTAAATCATTTAATAAATTAACCACGGTATTTTTGATGTTCATGAATGTTTATGGATTCGAGAATATCTAGTTTTTCAACTATTCTTTATATTCATTTAAGAATCCATGGAAATATAAAAAGACAATGAAAATACTACCGTCAATTCATTGAATTATCAAACGAATTCAAAGATTTCACCACTCTATGAAGAAAAATACCTCGTGATATAGGACGCGCTATCCGTAGAAAAAGAAAAAAGACATTCTTCTGCTAGTAAACTGTGTACTTATAATGAAACAATCTTAATTTGCTTATAATTGTACGTTTAATAATTAATATTCAATGTTGAAGTTATTAGTATGATTCCCATATTTTATATTATAGTTTCAGTCAAAGTTATGTAAGTCAAACATCACAAAATTTGGAGAAAAGAATAGTTGTTATTTTAAAAAAATAACAACTAGTGACAGCGTCATATTAACGGGTTCCATTTGTAAGAATATTACCGATGCGTTCACCGACGAATATTAGCGACGCGATATGCGTTTAAGTTAAACATTTTCAATGAAATTCTCGTATGCCAAACATTCATAGCTAATATTTTAGAGATATTCAACCTTATGCTCATTTCATTAGTTGCTGACGAAGGTAAGCGTTTGAAATGTGCAGGATTCCGTTTGAAAAAGCAGATATTTCTACTTTTCTTCGAATTATCCTTTGCATTGAATTTTTGAACACTGAAGTTCAAAGTGAAGTTGTAGTGTTGATATTTGACAAAACGATACGAGACTGTCTTAAAACGATTAAAATGAGCGAAGCAGTTAATAAAATTTATGGTTAGATGATAATACACCATAAGTATATACAACAATGAATGAAGTGTCTGAAATGTCGTGAGATTGAAAGTGAAATATTTCAAGAGCATTTCGAGAAACATTCAGTTATAGAACACACAGATTATGGATTTTAGAGATATTTCATTTTCGTCAATTATGAACTGTGGCTACTCTTTCAGTGCAAATTGCAGTTTCAATGGAACAGGTACAATTTGTGATGAAACGTTATGAAAAAATTGAAACTAAATACACGTTAAAAAGACTAAAATACACGTTACTAACATAGCACATGGTATATTTGATTTTGGAGAAAAATGCATAGTTTTCTTTAATTTACAGTTGAAATTTCGTTTTTAAAAATGATAGCTATTAAGTAGATGTACAAATGCAGCAAGTCAAAGATATAAAAGAGCAAGTCAAACTGACGAGCAACGCGAAGCTTGGAATGAAGTTGAACGCAATCGATGGAATCGAAACTAACAATATGAAAACGTTGCGTTCTCCTATCGACCTGCGTTCAATTAAAACGTTGAAATAGATTACATTTCACAGCAATTCGTTGCTACAGGACCAATGAACGTTGTGTGTCAATATTGCAAGGTAAAGTTTCATTGTTATTAATAAGAAAATACTACCAATGATGCGACAAAATATTGCGCGAAGAGTCAATTCAAATAGACGCTATTGTTACAGCCACCAGAGCCACTATATTCATAGCTTTCCGGGAATGGACTGAAGTCTGCACATTTTTTAACTTATATCGAGCAAATATCTCATATAATTAATGATGAGATAGATATATGGGACAAGTACCTGATACGAAATTAGGCACATGACGTTCAACTATAGAGTGGACAGGTTAATAACTTTCAATACATCAAACATGTTAATATAGAAATTTTTTGATAATTCGACTGATTTGAAATAACAGGATGTATTGCAGTCCCTTCGTAAGTGAGTAGGTTCCTGGCTTAAACACACGGCATAAATATTGAAAACAATATAGTGTAGCACAAATAGTAGAATATGTATTTCAGGCTTTTTGAAAAATATTCAGATGAAAATAAATGGGCGAAGAAGTTCGCCAGGTCAGATAGTCAATATTTTAAATTGTGTTACACTATCATATAATTGTTTTACAACCATTTTAGCTTTTAAATGTTCACCAGTCGATGAATCATGTATCTGTCCTTTGTTTTCATCCAGTTCTTTATGGCAGACTTAAATTTTTTGATGTTAACCATATTTTTTAATTGAAATGGCAATTCATTATAGATTCTTGGTGCCAAATAGGAGAAGCTACGAAGACATATAGATTTACTGTATTGCGGAATCGATAAAGAGTTCCTGCTATATCTGGTATTCACTCTGGGTTCTAAAAAGTAACAACTGTCTATTTTCTTTTTCGTAAAGATTAGCAGCGATTGAACAAACAGCTGTTGAATATGCAGCCTGTCAGCATCTTTATACAAAAAGTCAGTAGGATATCTGACCATTTTTGTTGAATTTCAAGCTTTTTCATTACGTTTTCATAGACACCACTCCACGCAACGATACCATATTGTATCAGAGACTCCGCTAGTGCTTTGTAAATTATTGTTAGATGTTTTATGACAACAATAATTGACAGTTCTTTAATTTTGGATATTAATCCTCTAATCTTACCAATTAAGCTTCTGAAGTGGGAATCCCATTTAAGGTGCGAATCCAGTGAAATTCCTAAGTATTAGCATTCGTATGTGTAAGGAATGTTAAATGTCTTTTCTGCTATTTTAATTATCAGTGGTTCACTGGGTGGAAGTAAGCACTTATGTACAGCGAAAGAAATGTATTTCGTTTTATCTATATTAATAGTTAAGAGGTGATGCTTTAACTAATTATAGATATTCACAAAATCAGTTCAGCTTTGATTTTTATATCGCTCCAGTTTGCTCCCGAGTAAACTATCGGTGTCGCCTGCAAAACTCATTTTTTTACCTTTACTCTCCGACAACAAAAGTTTATTCATAAAGATTGTGAATACTATTGGCCCTAATATTGTTCCCTGAGGTACTTCATATTCTATCATCCTTATATTACTGAATTTATCGTCCACCTTCACTGTTTGGTTACGATTTGATAAGTAGCTTTCAAATAATCTCAAACCATTAATTCCAATCTCTTGTAGAAGGCTCAAAAATGTTGTATGTCAACAGTGTCCAACGTTTTTGCTAAGTCTATTTATATGCACAAAGCAACGACGGTATTGTTGAAAGCTTTATAAATATGCGTCGTCAATTCAATGACATCGTCTACAGTTGACTTATTTTCTTGAAATCCAAATTGCATGTCAGAAATAATCTTATTAACTTTCAGAAAAGTTTGAAACCTAATGTTTATAACTTTTTCAACAATTTTTGATAGAATGGAAAGTATGGATACAGGTCTGTAGTCTGCACATCGTCTTCTGTTACCACCCTTATGTAAGGGCACAATGACCGCTGTTTTTAGAGACGTTGGAAATGTTACCGTTTTGAAAATCATGTTCACCATGTGTACAACTCGTGGAGTTTATGAATGAACTCCAATTTTTAGAGCATCTGAAAATATACCGTCAATTCCTTCACTATTTCTATCTTTGAGATTCAAAATTATAATGGCTACTTCTTAGTCAGTTGTGGACGTTAGAGATGAATCACTCATATTTTGAGTTCTTGTATTTTCAGGTTCAGGGTATATTCAATTCTTCTACTAACTCCCTACCGATGCTGACAAAATGATCATTGAGAACCTGGGCTATTTCCTTGAAATAGGTGTTTCCTCCTATTTCTATTTTATCGAATGTTAGCAATTTTTTTCGTTTTCCACAGATAACAAATATGCTTTTCCACAATTGTGCCGGTTTATCGCCGCTCGATTTTATAAGTTGCATGTAGTAATCACTTTTTGCATGTTTTATCAAGAGATGTGTACTATTTCTGAAGTTTTTGAATTCTAACCAATTACTGTCGTTTTTATCTCGTTCCCATGCTTTGTAAAGTTCATTTCTAGTATTGATCAACCTCAACAGACTATTTGTTATTCAGAGTTTTCTTTTCTTTATATTTGACTCTATACTCATATAATTTAATATAATTCTTTTTTCTGTTAACTCATCATGCTTTTCCATTTCAAAATTTCAGTCCAATCTGCCTTCGCTAAATGGTCTTCGACTCTTACATAGTTGATGTTAACATTTTCTTTTTGTTTGTGTGGTATTCTTAACCCGGGTTTTCAAAAAATAATGACTGCGAATTGATTAGTTACATGCCACTTAATTATTATCGGAGTATATTCTTCAATGCCTTCTATCAAAATGTGGTCTATACATGACGAACTGTGTTTTTGAACTCTAGTAGATTTATTAATAACACTGATCAAATTTTCCTCTGCTAGAAGGTTGAGGTAATTCATGTTTTGTTAGTTCCCTTCTAGTATATTTATGTTGAAATCACCAGTTATTATATGATTATAATTATGTCTGTAATTTGTTTTCAAGTACTCATCCTAATTTAATCCTCACAGTGCAAGCTTAAAATTTTCAATTCGAAACAAGTTAAGCCCTGAATATATGGAAAAATTTTCAAATTATTGATTAATAGTAATAAATCTGCTCAATAATAATCAATTGCTTCAATAGTAATGAATGAATAGTAATGAGTATCTGCTCTAGATCAGATACTCTTATTTGGGATATAAGTTTTTCAACCAAATTTACAGCATGAGCCATACAATGAACGCATGTTTTTCAGCGTAAGTCAATAACGGAAAATTACGTTACGTAAGTTCCTACCAGTCTAGCATTGTTTATTATCACGACAATTATAGGAATTATCTCAACCGCCAATACGATAAACAAAAGAAAATATGCTTCAATATTCTAATAGGAATTGACATAGAAGTGGGGCCGAACAAAATAATTACTATCCGATAGCTGTTCTACCCTATGCTTACGAATTGTCAATTCGTTTGACTTGTAACGGTCAGGTCAAGGTGTGAAAATAGAGAAATTATCGAATAGTCTTGTAAAGAACCAGAGAAAATATTACAGTTACTAATTAAATCATGCAGAAACTTAACTGTACACAGATGTACACCTGAATTGAAAATAAATGTGCAACATAATTGAGTGGAATCTTTATGAATATTTACTGAATACGTGACCAAATGTATTTTCCAACAAAAAAATATTCGAAAACGATCTTGAATAATATATGTTCTGAAATGAACATTCAATAAATATAAAATGTTGAAACTGAAGTACTGTTACCAATTCTGGTAATCGTATTATCGGAATATTATTCCACCCTGAAACAACTATTCATACGATTAATCGTAATTTTTATATCTTGAAAACGAAGACATAAGTCCCGGAAATATTATATCTATAAAGATCAATAAATATAATCGTTATCACGAAATGAATCTCCCTAGAAACAATGAAAATTCTAGAAATTTTATAATTCCTTTGAATATATACCGAATTAAACCATCCAAAAAAGCGGTAAACATTTAAATATGATACCAAAATTCACTTTTTTTCATTGAATAAATTCCGAATCAATAATAATTTGTTCGAGATTTAAAAAAAAATGCGAAAAATATAGATGGCAAAAGCAAGGAAATCACAAGGACAATGGACTTACCAATATTGCACTAAAACTCACTTAAGAAAGAAGCAGTAGCTATTGTTCATACCGAAAAGAAAAACTCATTTGAAAAACATTGAAAAAATTTTGAGAGAAAAATGAATGAGCACTTGTAATGAAGAGAGAATTTAACACACTGGAGCATAAAGAAAGAATAGCCCAATTTTAACGTGCATTCCCTTTAATACCTCTGCTACTCTACTCTAAAATTTTCCACAACTTCACAGGAGTGCTGCTATGCAATAAGATAAGGAACGCCAAATTTGTTTTTTTTTTCATCAAAAAATGTATGAAAACCTCAAGTTGAACGAATTTCTATGGAATAAGTGAGTATTAAAAGCATTGACTGTTAACCTAGGTATGATCTATCTCAAAAACATTGGGTTATTTGAATTTCTCAATTCCTTTGAACGTTAAACCCTTAATGCTAGGGCCTCCTCAAGGCTAGTCTCATTCCTTGTACATCCTATTTGTACGTTCAACTGTCAGGCTGTACCTGGTAACATATTCACTCTAAAATAACACTGTTTTTTACGGGTAATTACTTCTATATAGTCCCTAGGAAATTCTGATGTTTCTTACTAAAATTTCTTTGTTATACTATACTACATAATGAGTACTATATTACAATATACCTACCTTAGTACTATTTTGATTACAAAATATACAATTGACTGATATAAGTTTTTTACACTTGCGTGTTACCAAATTATGAACTATATATTTCCTTATGAATGCTTTTCTTTTCAAGGTTTTAATTATGCTTTACAACTTGTAAAATACATTAACTAGGTTATCCTCATTTTACATAGAAACATTCCTTTGTGAAACATCAATTTTAAAATCCCATAAAACTGAACAAGAGTTGATGCTCCACTAATCAAATGAGTGAATTTTCACTCAGTCAACACACCTAATTAACTCTTGTCTCGATTATAAAAGCCCGAATCATACTGCATCGATTGTATGGGGTATGAAGCTTTAAATGATATTTTACGTTAAAAGAAATTGAAATGAACTGAAACAGAATTTTACAGCTTTAATTGCCTTTATCCACAAATAACCTAATTATAGAATATCATTTCTAGTTTCATAAAACAGCAATTTTGATGAGCGAATTTTTAATTCATCAGTAGGGGATCTACTTCAACAAGAAAAAGGAAAATTTCAATTTCTCTTCTTCTCTAAAACGTAGAATAATCTAAAATATTATACTGCTCTATTGCTTCACAAACTCACCGTTTACAATCAACGGGAGCTCTTCATCACGAGAGTGATGAAGTTGCAGCTTCCTGTTGATACCAGTCCATTCATCCATTACTAAAATTCGTCTGTGAATCTTGAAGACAAGCAGGTGGAAGTTTGGATGTTACCTCAGTGGAGTATTCTTGATCATGTGAATACATAGCGATCCCCGGAGAGTACGTCGCCTATTGTTTTCTAAAAAGAAAATGAAACGTTTCATTATCACTTGTTTCCTTCTATAACACACAAGTAAGAATAGAGTAAGAAAATGCATATTACCAAGATTTCCACCAATCAAAAGTACCTATCGTTCAGGGTTAGTTCGCTGGAAGTCACCACTACTTCTCGAAGCCGTCCGAAATCCGAAGTTTTTGGCGAAATCGTTTCTCCGGCAATGCCGGAATGCGAGGCGGGCAAAGTGCTACCATTTTCCCAAAGAGCCGTTTCGTCCATTCCTTACGTTGAGGCAATTCCTTCAGACCCTTGGCCAAGGAAAGGGAGCGCTCTATGACTTTCTGCCTGTCGTTTTTTTCGAGACCCAACTAAGTGGCCATCTTGCACGCTACCGATATTTATCTTTCTGTTCGGAATAGGATGCTGATACGCTAGAACATTGGCCTTCCCAGCTGACAATTTGTCGACATTACTCTGCAGTGTTCCGCACCGCCGGACTAATTCGCAGCATCCTCAGGAGATACTCAAATAGCTTGGTTGGGATTTGAGAAAACCCAGGCCCAGCATAATCCTTTCTCAGAACCCTAATACTGCTCATGCCGCCTAAGGGGTAGTCAAATGTGCATGCTCCGATTGCTACGTACATTCCTAAGATGCCCATATTTCTAGGGCCATATATGGAATCGTCCTAGTGATACTCCGGACATGAGACTAGTTAAGGATGAGGATGTGGCTGGACCGCCACACTGAAATCCGGCAAGCAGAACCTCCATCCCCAGACTAGGATATTTACCGATTTAATATCCTCGTAAACTAATTCCTGTTGGTGGTAGAGGTGCAGCTCACTTGGTAGAATCTCAAAACGAAATGGAGTGCCCATTTCTATGAAGAAAATGGAGCAAATCCGGATCCGGGGTTCTTCTTCCACGAAACTTGCGCCGAAAGCCACCACTATAGGATGGTTCTGGCTTCTGAGGAACTATATCTCCCTGGCGGTGTGGACAGACGCAGGCATAAATTTGGCGGCGAATTCTTGGTAGGTTTTGGCATCAGTCACCCTAAACACGTCCCCATAAGCGCTGTTTCCCAACAGTGGTCCTTTTTTGAATAGGCCCAAAAAAGAAACATCTTCTGGGGTGTTACTTGAACTATTTACTTCTTCGGACTTCGAATTATTGTTTGACGTCTCTGTAAATAAATATGTCTTTAGAAGTGTTGTTATTATCAAGATAGAGTGTCAGTATTCTTTCAAGGAAAAGGTTTCAAGTCTTTAAGATGAATTCGATTAAGAAGCTCACCTTACTTTCAAGTTATGTACTACAGGAGGAATTATTTTAGCAACCGTATACGGGACTGAATATTTAGGTACCAATTTAGTGGCAATTCCCTCTTACAATTACAAATTACAATTACAAACAAACAAATACTTCATAAGTAGAGGAGTGTTATAACTATTATAACGGGTGTTTTTTTAGAGGTATAGATAGAACTTTGAGTTGGCATTACTGTTGAAGATGGCGACCGATTTAACAGCTGCGAAGTAATTTATTCTCAGTTTGGCTTGACAATTCATCATGAATAGACTCACGCCTGAACAACGCTTACAAAATAGTGCAATTTCATTTCGAAAATAATGGTTCTCTGCGGAATACGTATCGATGATGCTGGTTACGTCAACAACCAAAACTGCCCCATTTAGAGTGAAGATAATCCTCAAGTATATGTCAAAATACCGTTACATCCAGAAAAACTGACTGTTTGGTGCGCTTTATGGGCTGGTGGAATCATTGGTCCGTACTTCTTCCACAACGGTGATGGCCAGAACGTTACAGTCAATGGTGATCGGTATAGAGCCATGAGTACAAACTTTTTCATTCCTGAATTGAACAACCATGATGTCCAGGAGCTGTGGTTTCAACAAGACGGCGCAACATGTCACACAGCTCGTGCCACAATCGATTTATTTAAAGACGTTTGGTGACCGCCTAATTTCACGTTTTGGATCTGTGAATTGGCCTCCAAGATCTTGTGATTTAACACCGCCAGACTACTTTCTGTGAGGCTATGTAAGGTCATTGGTCTATGAGGATATGCCACAAACGCTTGACCGTTTGGAAAACAATATTCGCCGTGTTATTGCCGATAAACTGCCACAAATGTTGGAAAAAGTCATCGAAAATTAGACGTCCACATTGGACTACATCCGAGGCAGCCGTGGCAACCAGAAGTCATATTTAAAATGTAATGCCACAAGATTGTCTTTCGAATGAAAAAACTTCTTGTCAATCGAATGATCTATCGTTGTTTTATTGCAATTTAATGTTCGTTATCTCTAAAAAAGAACACCCTTTATATCCCGCGTTAATGTAATGCTCGTTGTGTGTTGAATGCCACGCTTCAGGCAAAATATTTTAACTTTTCTTAAATCTCAGTTACCAATAGGATTAAAAAAATTAAATATGCTGTAATATTCTACTAGGAATTCACTAGGAAGTGACACCCACTGATATAACCACTATCCGATAGCTATTCTATGCTTCTGAATTGTCAATCCGTATGACTTGTAACGGCCAGGTAAGGTGTGAAAAAACACTTGAAGAGTGTTATACAGAATCCGAGGAAATATTACAGTAATTAATCATTCAGAAATTGTACAGCTGAATTGGAGATAAATGTGCGAAATATTTGAATGAAATCTTTATGAATACATACTGAAGATGTGCACTAGACCTATTTTCCAACATAAAAAAATACATGAAACGATATTGAATAATTTATGTTCTGAAATGAACATTCGATAAATGTGGAATATGAATATATTATCAATTCTGGCAAAAATATTATGGGAATATTACTCTACCCTAAACAACTATTGATGCAATTAATCGAAATTAATAGTTATGGAAAACAAAAAAATGAATCCGGCAAATATAATACCTATAAAGATCAATATATAATCGTTATCTCGAAATAAATCGTCCTGGAAACAAGGAAAATTCTGAAAATGTTATAATACTTTTGGATATATCCGGAACTAAAGCATCCTAAAAAAGGAGAAACTACTTAAATATGATACCAAAATTTACTTTCTTCTAAGTGAATATTCCATACATCGATAAAAATTTGTTCAACATTAAGGAAAAAAAGCACAAAATATAAATGGCAGAATCAAAAAAATTACAAAGGCAATTGACTTACCAATAGTTCACTAAAACTGACTTTGAAGCACTAGCTTTGGTCTATACTATGAAAAATCTCATCTCAAGAAAAATCTTAGGGTAAATTTCATAGAACAAAATTAATTGAGCAGTAATAAACTGCTCAATTTCTCAATTTGAACATGAATGACTTTTTATGCCCTCCGTAACCATACTGTCAAACTTTCCACAACAAATCAGGAATGCGGCTAAGAGATAAGATAAGGAACTTCGAATTACGTTTTTTCGCGAACAAGAAATGCATGAATAATTGCCTGGAATTTGATGAATGAAACGAATATCTTAAACAGCGAATTGCAATCAGAATAACGAACTCCTTGCATAAGTAATCGACTTTCCCAATTCTGAAAATTCAAATTTTTGAACTGAAATTCTAGATTTTGAATATTGAGAACCATATAGAATTAATCTTTTCAATTTGTGTTTTCAACTGTCAGGATGTATCCAGTATTGTATTTTCTCGAAATGAAAATTATTTTCATCATTATCGCACATTAAATACTTATTACAATTTTCAAATATGAAAGAGTTGCAAATTTGTAGTACCTATGAAATTAATATATATCAATTCAGACTAAGCTCTTCTGAATAAGAATAAATACCTTCCTGTGAGTGAATAATTGAATAACATTTTGATATTTCAAGCATTATCGAACAACAATTTTGATGAATTAATTTTTTTGTAACCCGTTCAAACAATGGATCTATTATGCTGATCAAAATGCTTTTCATTTTAAAATCATTCACAAAATGCATTTTTTCATAAAATCAGTATATGAATGAATGAAAGACGTTTTATTGAGTTCTTTGTCTACATTACAGTTCATTATTATTTTACAATAACAAAGTGGGAGGTTATAAGGTCTCGCGACCTTCTTCAACAATGATATTGTTACCCAAAAACATTTTTTTCTAATACGTATTTTCACCATACTTTAAAAGTGCGGCTGAGCCCGAATCATCTTTACGTGGCTTTCAGTCGAAGGGCAGATTTTCAATTTATCTGACATTTGTTGGTGAAGGAAACCACAAACATATATGAAAACATTTCACTATATCCGCGAAATCAACAGCATATATTTGTTCAATTTCATGATGCAATTATTAATACTTAGTTAGAAAAATAACACTCTTCCTCATTCGCGCATTCATGTTAACCTCGCACTGCGACACTTATCGCACGCTAACGGATGCGGAGTGGTATGTGCTGTATTCTTGTCCAGGCGTTCTTACGACATAAAGAAACCGAATAGTGATCGACGATTTCACAAGCGTATCTTCCCTGCATTCCAAGAGTAACAGACAGCAACGCAGGATTTTGAGAAGACACGATGTCAGAACTATCTTCAAACCTACACAGAAGATCCTTCAGATCATAGGATCAGTAAAGGACAATAGGGACCCAGTTTCGGCTGCAGGAGTCTATCGCATATCTTGTCTAGCGGAAAAGTCTACATTGGGACGACCAAAAGATCAATGGGAACGAGACTCAAGGAACACAAGGCAAGTTGCTGGTTAGGACAAACTGAGAAGTCTGCAGTAGCTGAACACGCACTGAGCGACAGGGACCACAGGATACAGTTTGAGGATTTTATGCTCTGGCATCAGTCAACGCCTAGCAAAAGAGACTGGTCAGGAAGCTATTGAAATCCGAAAGCATACCAACAATTTGAACAGAAAGGAGGAAACCCTCAGTCTCAAGTTAATCTGGAATCCCATCATAAGGCGCACACGAGTGATACCATTGGATATCAAGACACCAACCGAAGTAGAACGAGCCCCTCCTGACCTCCACTGAAGCGGAACAAACCACGCCCCCTATGCCTCGATATGAATACAACCTGCGTAGGAGAATTTGCCCGAATTTTCCAAACGAGAATTTTTCCGACTCCACACCAATATCACAAACTCATTGAATTCTGGCGAATGTGTCATAGGTGTATTCTTGGATGTTCAGCGGGCTTTCGATCAGGTTTGGCATGCCGGACTCGTTCGAAAGCTACTAACTATCGGATTGACTATACACTTCGTCAAAATAATAATGTCATATTCAATAGATAGCAGAATCCGTGTTAAAATTGATAACGCCCTTTCCGAACCATTTATTCCCCGTGCCGGCATTCCCCATGGTTCCGCAATAGCTCCATTACTATATTTGATAAACACATACGATATTCAACAACCGGACAATATACTCTCAAAAATTTCCCTTTTTGCATATGACACGGCGATCTGGACCACGGGAAGGACGTCGGCGAATTGCAGCCGCAATATGCAGAGACAACTAGATGTCTACAGTACGTGGGCGAGCAACTGGAGAAATACACCCAATCCCAGTAAAACTCAGTCTATTTTATTTTCTCACTTCAATTATTCACACTCCCATAAATTCAGAAGTAATGATGTTCACCTGACGCTCTGGGGCAAAATCCTCAGAATTCAGGACGAAATCACTTACTTGGGTGTAACTTTTTCTAAACACAATTCCTGGAAAATCGACCTGGAGAAAACTCTGAAAAAAATTCGCAATAGAGCTAACCTTCTTTACGCACTTAAAGGCAGAAAACGGGGATGCAATCCCTATACTCTGCTGAACACTTACAAGACCTTCCTTCGTCCTGTAATTTCGTATAGATGTTTGTTCTATGTGACTCTCCAAAAAAGATTTTCGAACAAATCGAAAGCTGCGAAAGAGCAATTTGTCGCAGCATATTCCGTCTCCCTCATCGATACCCGTCTCGGCTCATTCATGAGCACACAAATATGCCTCCAATCTTCGAACATATGAAGAAATTACAAGCTCGATATGCCCAACGTACTCTACAAGGACCAAATCTGGTTGCCCAAGCGACGTTGATGGCCCCATGGTTCACACGCAGAGGTGCACTCTGCAGAAAACCCAGAAATAAATTTCCATTCCCACCAGCACGAATTCTACAGACTTTACAGGAGCCAACAAACGAAGTTCTCGACCACCTCGAGAACATACCTCCTCGTATCCGCTAGCCTGCATGATTGGTGGCGCAGTGCGCGATAATGTGCGGTGTGCTGAAAGTCAAATGTGCGTGGGTGGATAAACGTGAAACATAGACTACAACTCTATTTATTTCTTACCATTTCCATGCATAACATCTGATCATATAATAATTCATGTCGTTATTCATTTTCTAACCTTAGTATCAGTTATCCTGTACATCAACATAAATAACCATGTATTAATATCAATATATTATTCACATTATGTAACATCTTACGTGGGTAAAGTTTTCTGTGGTTTCCTTTACCATTAAATGTAAGTCAGTTTTAGTGAATAATAAAGAAAAGACAAATGTTGATGACAAAAGCAGGATTTATAAAATTTTTTGTAATGAATGTCCAGCGTTTTATATCGGCCAAACAGGTAGAAAAATAAAAACTCGGGTTGACGAGCATAAGAGGTCGATTTCATAAAACCGGATTTTCAGAACACTGCATTACCTCCAACCACTTCATAGACTTTGAGAAAACCGAATGCCTACATGCAGGAAAAGAAGGGAAACGTTTAGACCTTTTGGAAGCAATTGAAATAAGCAGTTTTTGGAAGGAAAAAAAGAAATCGTAAATGAACAAGTAGATTTTCAATTATCCTCCCTACTAACATCCACTGTATAGATATAAATTTGTTGTACGTTCCTTATAGTAGTTTAGTCTTGAAAATTAGCTAACGCCCGAAACATGTTGACTATTTCATATTGTTAAATAAATCGTGAAATATTAAGTCAAGATTTTAATTTAATTTAATATTCAATTATGTTTTATCAAGAGTTAAACGATAATTCAGTCTCAGTAATGTCTATTTCTTCTATTAATGGAACAACAACTTTTTCATGACGTTTTAAAGAGTCAGAGACATAATTTAAATGGTTTTTTGTATTTTTGTCGCATTTGCAAACAAATATTGAAGATATCATTTTGTCGGTAAATTGAAGTTATTTCTATTTAACTCAACATAAGAACAGTGTTTAACGTGAAAGACATAATTATTGTATTAGACGAGTATCATTTCTTCTCTGTAAGTAATTATTTTAGTTGATCAATTAAAACTGATAGGTTATTCAAACAAGTAGCCCTGTTTCCTGAAAAATCTTTAAGCATATCACAACTAATTTTAATCCATGCCTCATTTGAATAGCATAAACTTTATTCGATTAAATATGTGTATATTAAACATCTACCAATTAGTCAATAATTAAAACTTATTTCCATTAAAGAATGTTGTTACTAATATGTCTTCATTCATTGTAATTTAGTTACTTATGGTAATAATTTCTTCTTTTAAGTTAAGAAGGTATGAATGAATTTTGTTGTTAACTGTACCCAACATTCAACAGACACGAATATTTATTTTACTGGATTTATGAAAAATTGAATTTTGAAAATTAAAAATTAAATCTGACTGTTTAAAAATGTTATTCAAATAATCATTGCGAGCTAAATAATTTCTCCGTCTTTCCTCTGGACTTTTCCATGGTAGGGCCACATTTTTTTGACAAATAATGCGGTAATTTTATAAAAATAGAAAGAACTGCGTGAGGTACTGATCTTATTATTTCAAGTATGCTTACAGTCCCACCAGGTGAAAGAAATTTCTCTGTTGGTACTACTTTCAGGAAAATGGAAGGCATCTGAATACAATTGAATATTTCGTTAGAACCCAATTATCTCGTGGTATAAATTGCAGCCCTTCACTCTTTGAAAATAAATTTTTAGGGAAAGTACAGGTCGATACTAAATGCCCACCCGCTTTCAGGGTGCTGTTATAATTTGATTTACAACTAGGAATGCTACAAGTTTCCGTCATTTTAAGATAATATATTTATTAGAAACTTACCTATTCGAATCTTGAAACTTACTGAATCACCTATGGAACACCTATACTGTACACTATATTTCACAAAAAAAATTATTTGTAAGTAATTCTTACTCAAAAAAAAACACAAATTTAATTTCGATTCGATTACATTGGTACACACAAAACACTTTGTTTTTATAATTTGATGTTATGTTATCCCAAAACTAACATCACTAGCACCTTTATACACTATAATACAATTGATGAATAGAGGATTAATAATGAATCCGTAAAATATTCAACTCTAAACTACGAATGTCTCAAACAACACAAAACTGATTCCCTCTCACTGAAATCGGTAAGCGCAATAAACCCTTCGTTTTTTATAGTTTGGTGTTGAGATTTGAACAAATTATCAACCACAACACATGCATCACACTATATACAATAGAACAATATAGAACTCATACTAAAAGTATGAATTATTTTGAAGTATTATAATGAAAGTATTTGCATTAGTGTACCAGCTCAGCTAACGGTTAGATTGTATTATTCCAGATTGCCAGATACTCATTTCATGACCTGTTTGAAGTAGGCCGTGGCACTGTTACCCAGCTCCCACACATCCACAGCTAGAACCACAGACAGTCTTGCAGTTACAGAATATTTAATTGATTAATATATCTGCAGCAGGTGGTACATTGTCATGATATGATTGAGACATTCTATACGCTTTGTTCAATCCCTTTCCTGTGGTTCTGAATCATGCTCTAAAAACGCGATTGAAATGATGGTAAGTTACATCACTCATTTGTAGAATATTTGATAACTGCAGAGACAACGTGCCAGATCAATTGCCTGTGACAAAATATACTTTTCACAGGCTTGTCGGACAACATAGATGTCTCCACCTTTTTAAATCATATCAGGTATCAATAGAATCAGCAAATGAGTTTTGTATATTCAGGAGGATCCATATTCACGTTACCTCTCAAAGATTTCAAGATTATTTTCATTTAATCATGTTCAGTTAAAAAAAAACCAAACATGAAGAACGTGAAAAGCTTGAACAATATTTGAATTATGATCCGAACATTTTGAGAATAGAAAAAATTATATAAAAAATTGAAATAATTTGGATACAAAAAAGTTTTCATCAGAATTCCCTGAATTGTAAATGAAACTTTTTGTTCTCAAGAATGCAGTTTTAATTTGAAAATAACAGGACATGGTTACAGTTTTATTATCTATTGTTAATAGAAGTCAAAAACATAGTTAGCAAGTTACAATGAATTAAATGCATTGATTTGTAATCGATTGGAAAATGCGGTGATTGAAATAGTTTTCTTTTTCAAATTGCACGTTCTGTGATGTGAAAACAATAACACACAGGTCAACAGAGTGCAAAGGTGAATAAAAAGGAGAATCCTGCTCTATTTGAAGGACAATAAAGTATATGCTCTACAATTCATATGGATTCCTTACATTAATGCAACAAAGTTTCATGATCAATTGAAAAGAATTACCTTAGTGTGGAACCCATAATGATTATAATATACTCTCACTCAATTGAAAAAAATTAGAGCCTATTCATTATAGTTATTGTAATGTTATACCTTCTTACTATTGCTGCTTCTCTGATTTCTAAAATTAATACGACGAATCCGATACTCAGGCCTACTAGAAGAAGAATAAAGAAATTGTGCATTTGATTGATTTCGAAAGGCCTTGGAGGAGTGTGCTCTTGATTCAGTTTTCTCAGAAAATCTTTATTCAGATATTCGTACCTGCAAAAATTACACAATTCATTCACAAGTTTTCTCAATTCATTCGAAATATTTTTCTATTTCGAATGAAAGCTTATTGTAGGAATAAATTGAAGAAAGATTTCAGTTTCAGTATTCACCAAAAAACATTCTTTTATGGAAGATATCAAGCTATTACATAACACAATAAACAATTTGCTGAGCTAGTAATATATTTCATTGGATGGCCAATTTTTGTTGCAATTCTGAATGAATGTAAAATTAGCATCAGATATTGATAAAACGGACTTGAATTGCGCACTCATCTAGAATGGCAAGGGTTAGCAAAAATTATGAACAGAATGGAGAGTATAAAACCAGAAATATTCGAAGTTGACAACACTCAGGAGACGATGGACAAGTGTAGTGAAGTGATATGTCTAGAGCAAAGAGCCGAACATCTGGCCAAATGAAAGAAAAGAAACAATCTGCTAAAGGCGTGGATGAGAATGAAGTATCCCTTGTTTACCCGTATATGGAATAGTTCTTTCCATCAAAGTCAGTAACATCTTCTGTTCTGAGCGTTGAAGGAAACATAAAAATGCAAAAAAATTAGATATTTCAGTGGAAATGGCAGGTTTAGACGATAAATTGAAATCAATGAAAGCAAAAGATCAACAATTTTTTCAGACCAGAAAAATATTCACTGACGACTTTCTGACAAAAAAAAGGAGGGTCAGAAAATAATCAGAAATGAAGACAAAGAAAGAGAACATCGAGGGAGGTAATACTGAAATAGGAAATCAGAAATTTATAGTGTAAGTGTGAGTTATAATTGGTTGAAGAAAAAAATGTGATTAGAAAGAATGGAACATGAAGAAATGGATACAAAAAACTACTGAAATAAAATGAAGGGTCTAATAAAAGAGTTGATGGATTGGCGAGAAACAAACAGAATAAACAAATACGGATGGAATGTAAGGAGTACATATGTGTCAGGAACTTCAATAAAGTGCTTCGAGCATAACAAAAGTAATTCGAATTATGCTAACCATTTATTAACAGAAAACCATATTTTTGATACGAATTTCAAAATTTCACACAATATACAGAAATAAAACAATACAAATTGGTTGAGGCTTTCGCGGCCAGTCTGGAAGTAGACTTCCAGTCTACTTCCTACCAGAATCAGAAATGGAACGACCTCTGAAGAAGCTCGCCACTCGTGCTAGCGAAACGTTAGGAAGAAATTCCAACCGACGACGGTCCTTAGACCTGAACCAGGACAACACTAGTTCAATAAAACAAAATTTTCTCATAATTTGATATAAAATACGCATGACGACGTTTCGAAGTACTACTTCTTTATCAAATGCTGGATTAATACTGGATAAAATTAATAATCAGTACTAATCCAGCATTTGATGGAGAAGTAGTACTTCGAAACGGCGTCATGCGAATTTTATATTGAATTATGAGAAAATTTTAAATATTGTTTTATTATGGATATTAATTTTCTCCAAGTATTGGCCTCATCAATTATCAATTCACTGCAGGAAAGCAGTCAATTAGATTTTTGGGAAATAGTGGAAATCAATCGGCATAAAAATTCTAGAAAATTTGCTCAATGAACAGATAGAATTAAACAATTCACCCTTGTTAAACCTTCTCAGGTGAAAATTAGGTTTAACAATGGATTATCTTAGTTAAAACCCAAAGTCACAGAATCTCAAATTCCATGATATTTAAACCTGTGTTTTTCAAATATGTTATTATTCTGTGAGCATCTGAAGAAGTCGTTTGTAAGGACGAAACGCATCAAGTAATGTAGTCAATAAAGTGTAAATCATAAGTTCAAGTGTTTGAATTTAAGTTTATATTCAATGATAATTGAGAGCTAACATAATGCACATGTACCAGATATGAGTAGTTACTGTAGAGCTGCCATCGACACACATGAGAAATATCTCTGTATAAAAGAGGGAGACACATCATAGAACGAAACCTTGCACAAATAGTGCTGAAATAGAATGATAAACAATAGAATAAAAAATACACCAGCAATACAGTTCTACCAAGATATGAAAAAAACGAGAAAGAACCCTCATGAAAAATTGTTATCATTATTATTATGAAGAGGAAAATTTTGCGGAAGCATTACGAAAAAGTTTGAAAAGAACAATAATATTTTGGAGAGACATACAGAAGAGGATAGCACACCGAAAGAAGAAGAATGAATAGAAGACCATCCTCAAGACACACTACCTACAGAGGCATTGACCTGATGTACTTGATAAGTGAGGTTGAGAAGAATAGGTCAGTAACAGATCAGTTTTTATTCCGAAACAAATTTTATGGGACAGATAGATAGAAATAGAAACATAGATAGAAATTGATAATGGGAAACTGATTTTAATTGTTTTTGTGGACTTCCAAAGGGCGTTTAAAACCATTGATAGACAATTTCTCTTAGGAAAGCTGAAAAAAATAGGTTTGAGGGACAGTGTTCATGAGTGGTTAACATCATACTTATCTGATAGGCATCAAGAAGTCAAATTCGTTAATACTTTATCGGCAGCTGTTAAAACTATATACTGTGTTCCCCAAGGGATGGCCCTTGGACCGTTACTTTTCATTTTATATGTCAATGATATTGTAAAATACGTTAAGAATTATAAAATTTCTTTATTTGCGGACGATATTATGATTTACATTTCTGGCTCGGATGTTGATGCAATGTTCAGGCAAGTTAATCAGGATCTGAACAGGCTACATATTTGGCTCTGTGAAAATAATCGTAAAGCGAATATTAAAAAATCGAAATACATGTTAGTAGCAACAAAATATGAATTGAATAACACTGATATTGAAAACTCAAACTTGAAAATAACTCTTTGGAACGTGTTGATAAAATGAAATATTTGGGCATAATTATAGACGAATGTCTGAATTTCAAATCCCATGGTGAATATAACGCCAAAAAAATGTCGAAAAAGGTGGTTACTTGGCTAGACTTAGTAACAAATTAAATTTGAATGATAGACTCTTGCTTTTTAGGACTATTATATTACCTCTTATCGAATATTGCGCCTCACTGTTGTTTAACTTACAGAAAAATTCAGTTGAACGCTTGCAAAAAATTGAAAATAGTGCCCTGAGAATTGTTCTTAACTGCAATAGACGTATCAACGTAGATTGAATCAACGCATTATTTATAAAACCTTAGATTTCATTTACAAAATTGAAAATGATATGCTACCCTCGTATTTGTGCGAAAACCTACAATTTAATTGTGATATGTATATTCATGAAACACGGCATCGAAACGATTTTTATTTGAATACGTTCCATACATATTTAGCCAAGGTTTTAAGTTATTTAACATATAACCTACAGAGTTGAAATACTGTAGAAATTATGAAAATTTCAGGAAACTATTAGTTTCACATATATTCAATAATATACTTTAAATTGTAAATAGATAGTGGTTGTAACGAATATTATTGTACTGAGTAGCTTATGCTAATAAGGGTATATTATTATTATTATTATTATGAAATTTCGTGGTCAAAATATATCTGAAGGAAGCGGATCCAATATAAACAACCCTTCTTCAAATAGTGTTAGCAGTAACAGAATATGGAATACAATCGAAAATTTCATTCATTTACGATTGAACGGTTGGTATTTCCACGAGATGAGATCACGATCTAAAAATTCTATCACGAACGGGACGAAACTTGAATATGGTATCAAATTACTAGAAAATGCAGCGTAAAAGGAAAGATTGAGGATGAGTGAACAGAAAAGTAAACACATAAGTAATTAACAAAGTAAAGAATATGTTGACAAATCTTAAAATAATTACAGAAAGGTTGTAATATGATTCCGAGGAAGTGTCGAGTATATTGCAGGATAATAAACTAGAGTTTATTGTATAACTTTATACATAGGCGCGTCTACTGCAGGGTTAAAGTAAAAGCTAACGTAAATATATTTTTGACTCTTTACAACTATTTATTGTATCTTTGGAATACTTACGAAAATGAATCGACCATTCTCGAATCCATAATTGAAGAGATGGGTAAAAGTAATTGTGAGTATCACGATGAGTATTAAACTTATAAAAGCTATGAGATATACAATAAGGTCGAAGCTCATTAGAATCTTCGATAAATTCAATTCTTTCGTAGGATTGACGTATAATACGACATATTCAGCGGAACTTTGCGTGAAGCTTGTGTAATACACAATTCCATCCTCAGCAAGGACTACAGTTCCTACTGCGAATTCTGCTTCCCCGCGACCAACCTGCCGAACCAGAAGCAGTGAAAATAAGATTGAGCCAACTGAAAAACCTTTCATCAAAATATTGAAATGTGTCAAGTAATACTTTCGGGGAGCTGACTACAAAAATGTTTTGGAGGAAAACATAGCAAATCGGTTTCGATAGTGCATGAAACATGTTGGAAATACCATAAAGCGCTGTTTCAAGGTATCATGAAAATCATCGATGGCATTCAAACAATTATGTTTCGAAATTATTTCAAAACGCATTCACTTTAAAATGCGGGATATTGTATTCTGGACTAAAAAAAATTCAAAACAATAATTGAAGTACTTTCATTTTTATTGACCTTTCAAATAAGTAAGTTTCTCTGGCACACCCTGTAAATATATATATATATATATATATATATATATATATATATATATATATATATATATATATATATATATATATATATATATATACATATATAAGGAAATGAAATTTTTTGTGCTTATGGCACTGAATGAAATATTTAAGAAAATGAACACTAGAACATTCACTTGAAAAATTGAAATTAATCAAGAGAATGTTATAGCAGAGCTAGATATGTGAACGTGTACGATGTGATGTCTCCATTATCCTTCAAGGGATAAATGTTAGAGAAATATTGAAATCGATGCTACACCTGATGGAAGTGCGAGACATATATTATGTTTCGTTCTGCAAGGAACTCGTCAGTCGCACCACGTCCATCGAAGTGACTGACGAGTTCCTTGCAGAACGAAATATATATGTCTCGCACTTCCATCAGGTGTAGCATCGATTTCAATATTTCTCTAACATTTATCCCTTGAAGGATAATAGAGACATCACATCGTACACGTTCACATATCTAGCTCTGCTATAACATTCTCTTGATTAATTTCAATTTTTCAAGTGAATGTTCTAGTGTTCATTTTCTTGAATATATATATATATATATATATATATATATATATATATATATATATATATATATATATTGTGTTAAATTTGTATAAATTCCTTCAATTGATTACTTTATCAATAAATTATTGAATATGGATAACAGAACGAATATTCACCTCTAATTGGGTGAACAATGGATTTGGGAAAGTTGACCTTATCATGAGAGTGTGACGTTTTTTTTGAAATTGCTCTCAAATACGTCTACAGAGAATGTTCACTTGAAAAATTTCGAATATACTTGACATAATTCATTTTATATTGCAAATGCTTATTTCGAATTAATTGTTCTTTGAATTTCGTATTCTTTTATTTCACAAAACTCAAGTTTATGATGATGAGGTTGTAAGACTTCAATCAATTGTGTTTGATTATAATAACTTGACTCATAATACGGAGTGAATTCATAAATTAAAATTTTTTTTTCAGTTTTTTTTGATCTGAACGTAATAAGCACTTTGTGTGATTAATGTTCATTAATAAAATTAAATGATGTTGGAATATGGAATAATTTGGTTCGGTTTTCTCGAAGTTCTAGCCAATCAGAGCGATGAATTAGTTAAGTTACATTTTTTTCATATCGACTACATTCGATTATACGAATGAACCAAATGTGCATTCTTGATTAACAAAAAATGTTATACCAAATTATTTGTCGAGTGTTCTAGTAATGTCACCTCAGAATAAATCGAAGCAGAATAAGCTGAATTTTGGTCTATTGAATCTCACTTAAATGAAATTTGATAGTATGCATCGATGATTAATTTGATAATAAAGCAAGCTATATTTTATATAAGATGGGCCAACATCTCATAACATCCTTTGTAAGTGTTATATTAATGCAGAGCTTCTCTTATGAAAAGAAACTGTAGCATAATTTTTGACACATACAAAGAATTTTATATAGCAGGGAGAAATTTGGAACTAAAGTTTGAAAATAGATTGCAGTTCTGAAATTGATAGTTTTCATGAATAGTTTTTTCCCGAATGGGTACAGAAGGTACGAAGTTCAAGGAAATTGCTAGATAAAATAGCTAAAGCTAATGAAACGGTTGCAATTCAATGCTCACTCTTTGGCTCTGCAACTTGCATAATTACTCTTCAATCTAGCATAAATTTTATTCAGAATGCCTTCATAAATATTACTTACTGCATCTATCATTTCAATCCACCTTCTTTCTGGGTGTTCGAATTCGAATACCCAAAATTCTGGAGTGAAATTGAATTTTTTACCGAGAGTTCTAACTAAATCGGCTTCTGCACCTGTTGGATTGCATGTTCCACTCGTCACGAGATCTACGAAACCATTAATGAGTGCTCTGAAAATGAAAATAGCATTTCCAGGATTTCATATACACGAAATTTCATGAATAATGTTACTTTTGGTTGCCCAGTAAATGAAATTGAATTAAAAGGCATTAAGTTTTTGAGATTAAACTTAATTTCGGTACTTTTGTCTGAAACAATACTTCTATATCGTCCTTCCTGTATGATTTCGTTTTTCATTTATTGTGAATTTAATTTGTACTCTCCTGATTCTCGACAATGTTCCACTGGGTGGTTAGAAAGAAGCCAATTAATGTTGAGTTAATAACTGCATAGGTTCATTGAAAAATGTACTCCTCAAAAAGTTTTTCATTCATAACTTACTCGTTTATTTTGAGGCTAGATGAAATGTCATGGATTGCTTTTGTATCATGTCAGTGTATACAGATCTGGATATTGAAATTTTGCATATGCCAAGTGTACTTATGAAAAACTTTCCATGACAATTCTTGGCATTTTTCTTCATCTGTAATGAGAGGAGTTGATTGGTGTTTTTCGGACTGTCTCAAGTATTGAAAGAATTTAATTCTTTTGACTTAGAACTACTGTAATTGAGTTGCCACTACTCCGTCAAATTCAAGGCTCAACAAAGTTGTACAGAATATCTGTGTATAGTCAAAGTTTCAACAAATCTGAATATTCGGATAAGAAATAAGCCAAGCATTTTTGTAGATCACTTCTCATAATCTACCAAGTACTTCTGAAGTACTAGATTCACATTACTTTCAACATTGTGTTCATTGTGGGCACTTCTCAATTTACTACTTTTGTGATGGTTATTCAATTACCAATATTTCTTTTAATTTGATTTTTCACAATATTTCTTTCAAAGTTTCTGCAGATCTAGATAATTGGATATAAAATGTCTAGTTTTCTGGTCTACAAACTGTTCTGCGAATACAGGACTGCAAATATTCCAAGAATATAATCCATATTCAACTTGAATTCATATCAAAATTTCTTAACGCGTTGCACTATCAAGCATTAGAAGATATGCTTCCTTTTAATTATATATATTCACGTTGTTATAGAAAGGCTCTAAGAATTAACGATGTGTATTTGAGTGGAAATATCTCTCTTAATCAGCATTGCCATTCGGAGTTTCGAATGCATTGGAGGTTCTTCTCAAGAATTCGTAGATTCACAAGTATTTCTTCCGATTCAGAGCTGGTCTAAGTTTCATGGAATATTTTTATTTCGTCTTAATTTTACATATCACGATGTTTGAACATGAAATAAAACGGATGTGCTCATATAACTCCTGGGACAGTTAACTGACTATTTATAGTCGATTAAAATGAATGAATATTGTTAACAATATCTTGTCCTCTCGTGAATTTTGCAAATACTGGAGTTATTGGAAAAATAAGGCGAACATCGTCGATAACCTTACTTGTATTTGTGATATTGATAGTTTGTGCTATTTTGACAGACGGAACTCGGCATGAGCTATGTGTAGAATAGTTTCCAACACATTAACGTTGAGCGTCTGCATTGGAATTGTGAGTAACTATCTAATTTGACCAGTATCATTAGCCGAAGTCTTACAGGATAAATGTGTCGCCACTTCTTGGAAGCAACGCTGCTTGACTTCCTGGAGAGTGTATTACAATCGATAAGAATTTACGATGCTTTTCTATGTTGGAAGGTACACTGCCAGAATTCAGTTTGAGTTCTGAGATATTTTCAACAGCAATATCCGGAAGTCGCTGGATAAGTAGAGGTGCGCCGCTCGCATGTTCCACTGGATATCTAAATTAAAATCCCTCAAAACAATTATTGCTCTTGAGAGTCTCTGTAGTCCTTAGATAACACTGCTTCAGCGGTTAGTTGGTCAAATCGAATAGTAGGTTAAAAATCTTTTACATTCAGTTCCTCATATTTTCATACTCGAAACGAAAAAGTTGGTCAAAAACCATCAGAGGACAAGATATTCTCAGACAATCCTAAGAATAAATAACTGAATAAATTCAGAGTGTATAATTAACTAACGTCTTAACCATCATTTTCAGATAATCTAAAATAATAGTCATTGAAAAAAATTAATATTGCGACTTGCCTGCAGAGGGTTGCTTGAGTATTCAGAATATAAATCTTCATAGTCGTTCCACCTAAATCTTTGAAAGATCTATGATATATCTTCAAACTTTTAAATTGTTCTTCTGTTACTGGTGTGATATCTAGTTCTTCATTTTCTGTGAAACAACTGAATAACTGGTCATTTTTTATGTCAAATACGAAAGAAGCTGGTGCTAGGTTGACACCTTCAAGAGAACAAATTTCACGTGAAGCTTCGTTTGCAAGAAATAGGTTACAGCCATCTTCGTTAAACACTCTTAAGTTAAGATGAGAAGATTTTATTTCTGATACATTTTGAATGAAAAAAATATTAACGGCGTTTTTAGCTACTGGTTTAATAGGAGAATCATTTGCACCAATTATTCGATATGTAGGCAAAATGTCTGCCAATTGTGCGACATTAATAGCACCAAGACCATCGTTATGCAATATGAAAGAATAGTTTTTATAATAATGAACAAAGCGTTTCAAGATAGAGATACTCGAATCTTGAAACTCGATTCTTTCGATAATTAATTTTGCCATACATTTGCTGGAAATAAATAAGAGAAAAAAGAACGGACACCATATAACGCCCGTCATCATTTTATTCTACCTTCAATCACTATCGACTAAAACCTTTGTTGGTATAGTAGATGAAGAATTATTCATTTCTCCAAGTAAACAAGTCTCAATGTCAATAATGAAATCAAGAATAATCGTTATCGAAACCAGACTTACTCCGATAATGTACCTGATTGAAATGATTGATGGAATGAAGAAAAATATGATAAATCCATTGTCCTTCACCTATATTCTCATTGCAATCAGTTTTAAATTTTTATTTAAATGTTTCGTTTTAATTCATATTCGTATTTTGAATTGATCTGAGTTAAGTAGTTGAACAACTGAAAAAGTTGTGAATATAACGTCAGTCCTCAAAGTACGAAAAAATTGATGAATATGCCAAAAACTGAAAGTTCTTAGTAAGAAGCTGAATGAAAGGAGGGCGATGAAAGAAATTTTTCATGTGATTGTGATGGTAGGGATGTACCTTGGCGTACAATTCATGGTATTTCTATTCGAAATAATGTATATCAAGCGCCCTTCACGTAGCTATAAAACAATTGATTATATTTTCAATTATTCTTTTTTTTCTGAGATTATCGAAAGTTAGTTTTCGATGAAAGTTCTGTTCAACTTGAGTTCAAAGAGTGATGAGGTCATTTGAGAAATATGAAAAGTGGCAAGAAATAACATTCAATCATTCCCTTTGAATATTACACAGGCCAACAAAATGGAAAAATTTTTTTTTTAATGTGCCGATTTCAAAAATGCCACCTGATTTTTTCTATCAGCTATTGTTTTTGAGATACACGTTACAGGTTAAATGATATATTTTTTTCTGATAAAGGACAACAAATGAAGAGATAAATATGTACTTAATCGTCAAAATAGAAATTTCCCACAATGTAATTAGCCAAATGGATACCTGGAATTGTCCCTGACCCAATGTTCCTATACTAGGAACTACTCAATACAATGCTCTTAATTACTTTTATACCTGTAATTGCCTATGACCCGATCCTTCTATACCTGCTTGGCTGTACTTGATTTAGTATATTACTGAGTTTTCCCAAGTAAAGTTGTGCTATCATTTTGTGTAAATTTTGGTCGTTTTGTAGTATCAAGACACTAAACTGAAACAATGGCATCCACAAGCAGACGTACCTGTGTAAATCATCCCGATGTTGTTTGTTATGTGTGTGGTGAATACACTTTGAAAGAGAGCAGAAAAACGATTTCTGACTTTGTGAAAAGAGCTTATCTTGCCTATTTTGCCGTTAATTTAGGAGATCAAGATAAATCTTGGGCCCCACATTTCATATGTAGAACATGTGTTGAACATTTGCGACAGTGGACAACTGGAAAGAGGAAGTGCCTAAAGTTTGGTGTACCAATGGTTTGGAGAGAACCGCGGAACCATCATGACGACTGCTATTTTTGTCTCGTTAATATTAAAGGCATAAATAGAAACAATAGACACAAATGGACATATTCTGATCTAGATTCTGCAAGAAGGCCTGTAGCGCATTCGGAAGAAATACCCGTTCCATCATTCAGCAGTCTACCTGAACTGACAGAAGATGATACAGAAACATCAACGTCTGACGAAGTTAAAAGAATTCAATCAGAAAACGACAGCGATTTTGAAGCAGATTCTCCGCAGTGTTTCAATAAAGAAGAACAAAACGATCTTATACGAGACCTGAATCTCTCAAAGGAATCCGTTGAATTACTTGCATCCAGATTGAAAGAAAAAATCTACTATCGTATAAAAAAAATTTTTTATGTGATTAGTGACTTATGTAATTACTTAAATTAAGTTTTTGCAATAAATACTTAAATCCATGTGTCTTTGTTTTTTTTAAATGTCAATAGTAATATTATATATTATAACAGTTATAACGTAAATTATATACACAATTTTTTAAAAAATCTCAAAAACTAGATCTGATAGACAAAATCTGAGAATTTTTTTACATTCTGCATCCAAAAATTACTCAGGAACAGTTAAAAAATCGCAGGCACCAAAATGTGTGTTGGCCTGTGTTATCTGTCTGTCGTATCTTGATCCGTCCATCGATAAAATTGGTGTAAAAATCCTAAAACACCACTCGATTCAATTCATTATCAAAACTTACATGGTTTCAATGCATTCATTCGTTTACATATATAACACTTCTTTAGAAGCCTTATGCAATGTCAAGCAACTTTATGAGGAAAACTCTTTCAAATTTTGATATCTCCAATTTCATTAAATACCTCGAGTCGAATGAGATTAAATCAAAGTTGATGGATTCTCCCTAAAACTAAATGAATTTCCGAGGACAACATACAATGAGGAAAACGAGAATGGTGGAATTTGGGATTTGCAATTAGAACACATGCCCTTTGAATTAGTGAGCCATTGATTAGGTTGTTGTTTTCAGATAGTGATCATATTCCTCTGAAAGAATAGAATTTCTTTCATTGAATCAATTGAAATCCTTTAAAATTTTCCGAAAACATTCAGTCAACTTCGAACTCAGAAAAGCCCATTTTCTTGAGCTGTAGGATGAATTCATAAATGCAAATTCGTCATCTTTAGAAAACCACGATGAGCCTGTGATCATTTTCATTTATATCATATATAGGGTGATTTTTCAAGCGTAATGTTTTTTTAAATCGAATAAAAAACTCAATTTGCATCAAATATTCAAAATTATAATTGAAATTGATAACTTGGTCTTTGCCATTTACATTTTGAAGACAGCTGTAAATGTTGTCCGCAGCTTAGTATCAAATGAATTCGGAAGGTCAAATTTGACACATGCCCAATTGCTGAGAACGGCCACGAATTGACATTTACGATCCTCATTAACACTGTACGCTACGGCTGCAATATCTCTTCAGTACGCACTGTACACATGCGAGACAATGGTTCAATGCCAACAAAGTAAACCTGGTCCGAAATTTGGTGATAACAGCACGAATTGTTGATTCACCAGGCCGAATATGGTCGTAACAAACGATACACTCATTGCTCGTTTGTAAGTCTTTCCATGCTGAAATGGCAGATTATACCAAAAACTTTTCACTTTGACAGATGACGTTTGGATTCCATTACCAACCAGTGCCGCCAACCCAAAAAACTTAACTCTCAAAAAATCTTCTTTTTTATTTTATTCCATGAAACTATGCCAAAAAATGCCAACTGAACCTTTCAGATATCTGCTTTACATTATAATTAGATGTATTAGTTGTAAAATTAGATATTATTATTGGACTATCGAAAAATTTGCTTTCCTTCTTTGCTGGAATAAGAATATTCCAGTTAGCAGATCAGATTGATTACCTAAGTTTCAGTTAATTTACATTCAATTTTATGTTTCATGTTAAAAAATTTTAAATTTCCTTTATTTGTTCTCAGAAATCTTAGTTGGAATATCTGACTTAAGAAATTGATTTTCTGTGTTCATCTCCAGGTATACGATCCTTTGCTAAATATCAGTGTATTCTATGGTCCTCATTCCAAGTTAGTCATAGAACATACCTGGTATATTCTGTGAAAATAGCTATAAGTACTGACTTTGTAAAATTACACATAGTATTAATCCAGCATTTGATAAAAACGTAGTACTTCGAAACGTCGTCATGCGTATTGTACGTTCAATTATGAGAAAATTTTGAATATTGTTTCATTATGGATATTGATTTTCTCCAAGTATCGGCCTCATCAATTCTCAATTTGAAAAAAGCTAAAACTAGTTTTTTGGCCTTGTGGTATTTTAACTTACCACTAAGATGTGCAATCACAAGTAAAAACTTGTACTTTTTCACAATGTGCCGGAAGAATAATGTTTTTCCGAAGTATATGTCACTGAAGACCGATAATCGAAGTGTTCCTGCAGTATGTGCAATCGCTTTTGGACAACTTAGATGGTCGAAAGAAGAACAGAAGATCTTGTTCAAACGAAGGTATGTCTACAATATAAACATCAAAGTAATTCATTCTGAAGTGCTACGTAGACTTCATAATATAGAATTTAATATTTTTGACTATGAAACTAGATCATCCGTTAGTATAATAATTGAGAAATTTAGATTACAGCAACGCAATTAAATACTCGTACTCATCCACAATAAACCACAGAACCAACACCAAATTAACGCAAATGAAAATAATAAAAAGTTTTCAGATCATCAATGTTTTGAACGTTTTAAATTTATTTTGAATAATATAAACTAAAATTGAGTTCAGTATGTAGTATGTATGCATAAACTTTATCTACTGTTGTTTTTCAACTTTGATTGTAATTCACATTATATAATACATAGTTATATATTTTCTAATTGTTTTTAATAAGTTTCCATCTGTATCTAATAACATTATTTTAAAAAAAAAATGGAGTGTTTATTATGAAAATATGAAAAAATATTGTTCTATTTATTCGAACCCTTTGCTGAATAACTCGTTTCACTAGTATTAAAATATTTACATCCTTACATCTGAAATTTATGCATAAACAACGAATAATTGTTTTTAAAGTTATTTAATTCTGGTCAACTATTATTTCTTTGTTCTACTAAATTGCATAAAAAATTTCAATATCAATAAAATTTATCATTATCAGAATAATAAAATAGAATCATTTCAGTCAAAACTGCTTTAACCACTCTAAATTTTCTGTTGAACTTTTTTGTTCGAATTACAGAATATTCGGGTAAAAAACTGTTTTATAGAAATTCGAAACCGGTTGAAATCGGTTTTCTGGAAAAACTACTATTCCAGAACCTGTTTTCTGAAATGTCGGTTTTTGTATAAACCCTAAATACGAGGGTATGGATCCGACCAAAAGACCTATCATTGTACATGTGCTTGATATTGAGATACTGCCAGCATATTTGACACAAGCTGATAGTTTTGAAGACCTTCATAGCGCTATCTACTGCACTGCTGTTGCTACAGCACAGTTAAATGGAGGGAAAATATTCCATGAACATTCACATGAAAAGCAAAAGACCTCTGAAGCACAACAATGGTAGAGAAGAATAGAGGGAAAGATAAAACGCCTAAGACAGGTTTCTCACGCTTGTCAGAATACTCAAGAGTCAACCAAAGCAAATACCGTGAAAATAAAGTCGATGATATTTTTGTGAGATACAAAATACTACTACACGTGACGCAGTGAATGACAGCGTGGTGAATTTATAGATAGTTCGAAACAAAAGCTGAGAGTACAGTCAAGTCGACTCAAACGATACGTTGAAAGTATGCAGAGGAGAGACCAGAGTAGGCGGTTTCAAAAATAGGCCGAGGAGTTTCTATAAAGAAATAAAAAAATGCACCGAAAACCTAATGATAGGGAGGTACAACAGAGCCAAATATCTTCACAGCAAGACATTCAGAGGTTCTGGTCTGCAATATGGTCTAAAGAAGTTGCCCACAATGACAAAACACCTTGATCGTGAAGGACATAAAAGTAATCAACACTTGGAAAGAATTACAGAAGACGAAATGGATGCTGCATTACTGACAGATACAATAAATAATAGCCACATTTGAAAAGTTACCGGTAGTGATCATTTCCATAACTATTGGTATAAAAAATTCTCATGCGTCCGTCCACTACTCTTATAGATATATAAACAAATGGTTGAAAGATCCACAGCTCCTACCACCATTTCTCACACATGGGATCACTTATCTTCTAACCAAGGGAGCATTAACACAAGACCCGTCAGAATATAGACCTATTACTCTTCTGCAAACACTCTACAAGATCATAACACGCTGTATCACAAAATTATAAATAGTCATTTAGATGCCTATAACATCCTAACAGAAAAAAAGGCTGTAAAAAGGGATCGAAGGGATGCTAGGAGCAGCTCGTAATCTATGGAGTAATACCGAAGTAAGCGCAGAAAGAAGTGAGGAACCAGCACAAGTGCTACATAGATTATAAAAAGCTTTTGACTCCGTACCACACTCTTGGCTTTCAAAGGTGATGGAGATATATATAATTAGTCCAACCATACAGCGGTTCTTAAAATGTGCGATGCAAAGACGGCAACCGTTGTCTATCTGAAAAGAGAACACGAACACTTAAACACCAAATCAATAAAAATCAACCGTGGAATATTTCAGGGCGACTCACTCAGCGCACTATGTTTCTGTCTGTCACTCAACAACCCGATGTACAGGGGACTCACCACAATTAAATACTGATACATTCTAAAAGGTCTTACACGAAGTCAGAGGGTACCCCATTTACATATACGCATACGTATGGATGACCTGAAACTCTATGCTGGAACACCATTACAGTTGAACCATCTGATTGAAACAGTGGAACTACTTACAACATATATTAAGATGCAGTTTGGCTTGGACAAATGTCAAACACTTAATATTCGAAACGGAAAAACAGAGCTAATAGAATATAATATCATACAAGGAAAAAACGTCAAACCAAAAGATGGAGATAATTCCTATAAATAGCTAGGTACACTACAATCAAAACGAATAGAGCACAGCGTCATTAGAGAGCATCTAACAGAATAATATACATATAGGTTGAGAGCTGTCTTCAAGACCAAGTTAAATACCAGACACGTAGTAACCTATATGAAGACATACGTCATCTCATCGCTCATTTGTTGATTTGGAATCATCAGCTGGACAGAGACAGACCTTGAAGGTTTTCAGAGGAAGATCCGTACTGAAATGACCAGAAACTGTATGGATCACAAAAATAGCAGTATAAAAGGTTGACTCTACCGACAGATGATGGTTGTATGGGTGTGATACATATAGTGAACCTCCACAACACACAGATTACTAATCTCGAATATATTTTCATGACCGCATTCAGCACTCAAGCCCACATAAAGCTGTTCGGGAAGCAGATACAGAGTACACATTGCTGAATCAACACAGTATAGTTCTACAGCAGAATCAATTCATTCAAAATACAGAGTAAAAAATAAACCAGTGGAAAAGCATGGTCCCGCATGGAAGGTTTGCTCGGGATCTTGAAAGGCCGAATGTTAATAGAACGGAATCGAACGCTTGACTCAAGAGTAGTGATCTCTTCGCAGAAACTGCAAGACTCTTGCAAGCTATACAGGATCAGGTGATTAATACCAACAACTACAAGAAATACATTATAAAACACCTATCTGAAGTTGACGACAGATTCAGAAAATGCCAGGAAAAGACTGAAAACATTGAACACATCACTGGAGGCTGAACATCTCTTGCCCAAAACGACTACACTTATAGGCACAACGAAGTAGCTTGAATAGTCTATCAAGCTCTAGCTCTGAAGACCAGACTGTTGACAAGAGAATAATACCTTACTATAAATACAAACATCATCCGGTACTAGAGAGCAGCAACTACAAAATATATTATGATCGTACTATCATTACAGACCGTAGGATACATAATAATAGACCAGACATAGTTCTTTTCGACAAAATCAACAAGAAAGCCCACCAGATAGGCATTGCGGTAACTAACACTCACAACTTGATGAACACCATTCAAGAAAAAATCAGGAAATATGCGGACCTGAAGTGTGAGATATTGAGTATGTGGGATATAGATGCGGCGTACATAAGTCCACTTGTAATATCAACAACCGGTATAGTTCCGAAAGTGCTACACGGACACCTTAAGAAGCTGAACTCAAACCCGAAGCTGTATTTAAAGATGCAAGAAGCTGTGGTGCTGAACATATGTCACATAGTCAGGAAATTCCTGAATGGATGAAGTAACCGACAGATTGTTTAAATGGTTAGGTTTAGCTCCGCAATTCAACTTTGAAACCAGTGCCAGAACTGAGAATAACTGGAGAATAACAATGATAAAAATATTTATTTTGCAATAGCCACTACAAAATTTATAGATACATTTACGTTCAAAATGTATTATTAACAATTATTTGCTTAGAACTTAGCTAATTCACGGTTGAATACTTTGACGTCACTATTTGTTTTCATGGAAATCGCATAAACTTTTTTTTGCCCCAGTTGGCCGAGTTGAACTTGGTTGACATGTGGTTTGAACAAGGCGGTGCCATATGCCCCATATCTCGTGAAACAATGGACATGTTGAAGGATGAATTTGCTGAGCAGCTTATCTCTCGAAATTTCCCTAGGAGTTTGCCGCCAAGATCATGCGATTTGATGCCTCTGAATTATTTCTTGTGGGGTTATGTAGAGTTGTTAGTGTATGTGGACAAGCCTTACACGAATGAAGCCTTACAGGATAACATAACACGCGTAATTCGTGGGATACAGTCAAAATGCTAGAAAAAGTGACGAAAATTTGACCTTCCGAATGGACCATTTGACACCGAGCCGCGAACAACATTTACATGAAGTTATCTTTGAAATGTAAATGGCAAAGGCCAAGTAATCAATTTCAATGAAAATTTTGAGTGTTTTATTCGATATGAAAAACTACGCTCAAAATTCACATATTACGTTACCGCCCTGAAGACAGACAGAATCCAACGAATCCGATGATAGAAAAATTGCTCCTACAGTTTCAGTTTGCTGGTACCTCTTCAGGGCTGATGTTGAGCATAGCAAATTCGTGAAAATTGCCAATCCAGAGGAAAACAAAATCTCTCAGTATCGGGATAAAGCACAAGCCAATTTGGCTTCTTCGAATAAAGTATTCGAAATGAATAGAAAGAAGGAAAAAAACTCAAACTCTGAAAGAAAATACAACATATGTGAAAGTGTACATTTCACGTAACAACGTCAATTTTCTTACCTTCTATTAGAGTTGAAAACCCAAAGTTGATCCGCTTTAGGATCTGACAGCTAATGATATCAAAGTACTCGAAAAGAATAGAAACAAAGTAACGAATTGATTTTCTCAAAATTTTTCAACGATTTCTCTAGACAATATCAGAAGCACCAAGGTGAATATTAGAATGAATATCAGCCGAATTATTTCTCATCCTCACAACGACACATGAAGGAAGGGGACATAAAAACTAGCTTGAATATACGACACAAAAACAATTCATTGAAGAGTTATCGTTCCACACAGATATTTCAACGTAGGAGAGAAATGCAAAATCAGGTAAAGTGATGTTCTACACGACCGTTTTGAATAAGGTGTGAGATGAAGAAAATTTGCCACAGGAAGGTCACAGTAGGCAACATGAAATTTCAACAGTTTCAGTTACTGGAACGTATACGTCATCTCCACTGTTACACTTTCTCTCTCGTAAAATGAGAAAAAAATTAATTTCTCTTTATTTGGGGTGATCATGGGGTTCGAAACTTTGTCATGATTTAACTCCAAAATCCTTAGATGTTAACAGAGGCTTAGTGATGATTCAGCAACTTCGTTTACCATACGCCCTGTATAACGAGGGTGTCATAATAGAGAGTTCATTATAGAGAATATGTCTAAATTGAGAAAAGGTCATTATCGGTAATGTCATTTCATCACTATTTGTTATATATCTTTTTCAAAACGGAAGTTAATCTAACCTACTGATACATCTGAATTTGATCCAAATTATTTCTTCATATCCTTAACACGCCATTTTCCAGCATTGAACCGTCAAAATTTTCGAGCGGGTACATCAAGTTAGAAATTTTTTTGCGTATCACATTTAACACAAATTTAGGGGTTAATTTAGCAGAAAATTCAAAAACTCAACACTTTGTTTCTCCGCCTTACCTTTTCACCATTCAAAAGAGTAACATTCCTTTTTCTTAAATTATATACATTTTCATTCCTTTCATAAGCCTTATGTAACTCATTTTTTATCTCGTCGTAAATTCGTCGTATTCCATATATATATAGAAACTAGATCATATAATGATCTCTATTACCTGGAAATAGTTCCAAATCTTTCGTACTCAATATTTTAAAATCGAAGTCGATATCAATGTTTATTTAATTTTACAAGAGCGCCGAAAAAAGGGTCGAAAAGTGGGGGATAAATCACCTGTTCCAAGAGGTTAGTTCGATAAATCTTTTCATCTCCGTCGTGTTTGTTGGTCTGGGATAGTTAAGCATAGCTCATAGTTTTTCAGGATTTGTTCTTAAACCATTAGCATCAACTATATGGCCCAGATATCTCAAAGAAGTCTTGAAAAATTAACATTTATCTCAATTTGCCGTAAGATTTGACTGAACAAGAATTTCCAATACTTCTCTTAATAAGTGTATATATCTTTCAAATGTTGGACTTATAACAATTATATCGTCCAAATAAATAAATATACGTGGCTCATATTTGGGACCGAATATAGCATTCATTCGGCGCTGTTGTTTAAGCACTATTAATTAGAGCAAATGGAACACGACGAATGTGAAACAGGCCCATTCTGTGCTCTGGAAATGCTGTTTTTTCTCGAGAAGATTCTACCAATGGCATTTGCCAAAAGGAGGAATTTAGATCTAAAGATGAAATATATTTTGCTTCTCTAAGTGAACTCAAAATCCGATTTACATTCGGAAGTGGATAGGCATCTTCTTCTTCTTCCAATGCATATTCACTAATGAATGTTTGCGACCACACGCTTCATTTCTGTCCTGTCTATGGCTGTATGTATTGGGCTTTCCACTGTTCGCAAGCCCGTCCATTGCCTTATGTTTAGTAGCCATGACATCCTTCTCCTTCCCACTCCTCTTCTTCCTTCAATCTTTCCTCGATAATCAGTTGTAAGACCTGGTATTTCGTATCTCGCATTATATGCCCCAGGTATGCAGTTTCCTTTTTTGATCAGCAGCAGTTCACGTTGTTTGTTTACTCTTCGTAGGACATTTTCGTTGGTCACTCGGGCGTCCATGGAATTTTCAGTATTCTGCGATATACCCACATCTCGAAGGCTTCTATTCTACTCATTGTGACTACCCTTAGTGTCCAGCTCTCCTCACCGTACAACAACACCGACCAGATGTAACACCTCACAAATCTCACCTTAAGGTTTAGGCTAAAGTCCGCATTAGTAAGAATACGTTTGACTTTCATGAATAAGTTGCGAGCATTCTATTCGACATTTTATTTCCAGATCAGATGTCCAGTCCTCAGTGAGCCATACTCCAAGGTATTTAAATTTATTCACGCGCTCAATTGATGACCCATCAGATGTTAACCCTGCTTTCTTGAAAGTGTCGTGTTTTTTTTTCGTTTTTTTTTTCCTGATAGGCATTGGGCTTCATTATAGTATTAGTTTATGTCCATCAAAAACAAAGCGGTATTTTTAGTTTTTTTCTTTACAAGAAGCACAGGTGAATTCCATGGTGAGTAAGAGGGCTCTAGTACACCTAAGTTTAACATTTCATCAAGTTCTTATAAATGGCGTTGAGCATCAGATAACGAATCTAGATTAGAATTATCATTAAGCTTTTTGACTTTATCTGAATTTTTATCATAACTGCTGAATTCTGTAAAATTTATTTCAGCACTATTTAATCTACTTTGAACATTCCAAATTCTCTTTTTGTTGTCAATTTTCTGAAAAAATTTTCTGCAAAAATCTGGACCTAAAATAATAGAATGAGGAAGGAAAGGAACAATAAGCACTTTGTTCTGCGCAAATTGGTAAACTTTCCATCTGCTGAGGAAATATTTTCACTTTCATACTTTTCTACTCTTATTTGCTACCTTTCAATAATAAACACACCCTCAGAACTCAATACAGTCTGATTCGCTCCAGAATCAAGAAAGACAGAAAAATATTCGTTAAAAATTGAAATATTTACAAATGACTTGTTATCAAATTGTCTATCTAGGAAAACTGGAGATACAGTTAAAAATTTTTTTGAACTATCAATATCGAAGCTCTTGATTACTGATATCCAGTTAATACTTTCTTGTTGATTGAAATAAATTTTAACAATTTTGTTGTTTGTATATCCCTAATGTTCGTTTTTTGAGCAGATACAAGTTTTAACCGTTTCGTCTCTTTTTCCACACTTATAACAAAAACACAAAAATCAGTCGCAACTGATGAATGAATGGCCAGGCCGCAGATGGATTTGTGCTGGCTGCAGAGGCGCACGTTGAGGATTCCAGCAGGGCGACCAAATAGTTGAAGTTAAAGGTGAAACGTTCAAAAAACTGGCCAACTATAACCATATAAGACGTGCGTAAAAATGATGTTGAGGTATGGATGTGCCAGGAAAGAACAGCGAAGCTCTGATGGAAGATCTTGGGGCGAGACTTTGTGTTACGGTCAGGAAAATGATGTAATATATTCCATTACACGAGTACCAACAACGTTGAAGAAAAAACCTAGGAATATTGTTGTTGAGTTCACAACGAAAAATGAAAGAAACAAGTTGTTGAAAGCGGCGAAAGCGAAGCGAAGGGAGCATGGTTCACCGGCTTCAACAATGGATTAGGTTTCGGGAAGCCTCTTCATAAGCGAGAACCGTACAAGGAGCAACAAAGTGATCTTTGAGCCAGCTAAAACCGCTACAGAGGAAGAAATGTTTTCTCATTAATTTGATTGTCTACTTAAACAATATTATTATTGAAAATTTCAAATTCTGAATAGAAAGTATGATTTTTTGTTGACAAATAATTTCAATGATTTTCATCATTTTGTATGATATATTTAACTGTATACTTGTTCTTTGATTATATTATTATTCATATATATATATATATATATATATATATATATATATATATATATATATATATATATATATATATATATATATATATATATATATATATATATATATATATATATATATATATATATATATATATTTTTTTCAGTGTTTAATTGGGATTGCAGTCTACGGCAGGAAAATCAGTTACCTCTTTAGTATTTTCCAAGCTTTCGAAAATGTTTATTTTCTTCTTCAGGGCTAAAATAGTACAAAAATTAACAGTTTATATAGCAAGGCACTATAAAAGTTTTTTCTTACAATTACTGTGAAGTTAGTCCGAAAGTACATTAGTTTTTGAATTTTGAAAATAAGTACAAGTGTTCCCAAATGCATTGGGTTGGAATGTTACTGCATTCTACGTGCTAGATAGTTGAAGGAAGCCACGACAATGACCGTATCTCTCAATTTGGCTTTTCAAGTGGAGTGTTCCCAGATGTTTTTAAGGGCGTTTCTTAAAATGCATAACGTTGGCCGAAGTTTTATGACTAACGAAAAGAGAATGAATTTGTTTTTTATGTATTCAGAATGGATTTTTCGGTGAATAGGATATCCGAATATGAGCCATTAATCAGAAGAACCTATGAGATTAATATATATATTGCTTGAATTATCTGTATCAGATTTTTTGTTAATACAATTTCCTGTCTTTTTAATGTGAACCATTTCTAGGAAAAGTCGTTTGTTGTAATTGTTTGCGTGATCTAAAATTTTTGTGGCATTGTAATTCATATTATGACCAGTGGCTTGTACGTGTTGGGTTAATGGTTAATGCAGAGGAATTCGTCTTGTTGGTATTTCGGCAATCACTTTTATGAGAAATGATCCTCGAATGAAGATTTTGGGATGCTTGACCTATATATACAGAATCGCAATTTTGACAAGGAATTTTGTAGACGACATTTGATTTGAATTTCAATTCTATGGGATGTTTTGTGCGAGTAAATAATGACTGTATCCTTAATGTGTTTTTTTGAGCTATTTTTATTTTATTATGGAATAATTTGATCAGTTTTGGCGTTAGATTGTGTATATGTGGTAGAACACCGAATGGTAGATTCTCTGGGCTGTTGTTGCTGATAATTTCCTGATTTGTTTCCATTATATTGCTACAAGCTCTCAATAATTTATCGATCAGTTTAGCTCTCAATAATAAATTATTGAGAGCTTGTAGCAATATAATTCAAACAAATCAGGAAATTATCAGCAACAACAGCCCACAGAATCTACCATTCGGTGTTCTACCGCATATACACAATCTAACGCCAAAACTGATGAAATTATTCCATAATAAAATAAAAATAGCCCAAAAAAACACATTAACGATACAGTCATTATTTACTCGCACAAAACATCCCATAGAATTGAAATTCAAATCAAATGTCGTCTACAAAATTCCTTGGCAAAATTGCGATTCTGTATATATAGGTCAAACATCCCAAAATCTTCATTCGAGGATCATTTCTCCTAAAAGTGATTGCCGAAATACCAACAAGACGAATTCCTCTGCATTAACCATTAACCCAACACGTACAAGCCACTGGTCATAATATGAATTACAATGCCACAAAAATTTTAGATCACGCAAACAATTACAACAAACGACTTTTCCTAGAAATGGTTCATATTAAAAAGACAGGAAATTGTATTAACAAAAAATCTGATACACATAATTTAAGCAATATATATATTGATCTCATAGGTTCTTCTGATTAATGGCTCATATTCGGATATCCTATTCACCGAAAAATCCATTCTGAATACATAAAAAACAAATTCATTCTCTTTTCGTTAGTCATAAAACTTCGGCCAACGTTATGCATTTTAAGAAACGCCCTTAAAAACATCTGGGAACACTCCACTTGAAAAGCCAAATTGAGAAATACGGTCATTGTCGTGGCTTCCTTCAACTATCTAGCACGTAGAATGCAGTAACATTCCAACCCAATGCATTTGGGAACACTTGTAGTTATTTTCAAAATTCAAAAAACTAATGTACTTCCAGATCAACTTCACAGTAATTGTAAGAAAAAACATTTTATAGTGCCTTGCTATATAAACTGTTAATTTTTGTACTATTTTAGCCCTGAAGAAGAAAATAAACATTTTCGAAAGCTGGAAAATACTAAAGAGGTAACTGATTTTCCTGTCCTAGACTGCAATCCCAATTAAACAATGAAAATACATATCTACAGTCGTTAAACATTCAACTATATATATATATATATATATATATATATATATATATATATATATATATATATATATATATATATATATATATATATATATATATATATATATATATATATATATATATATATATATATATATATATATATATATATATATATATATATATATATATATATATAAGAAATGAAATTTTTGTGCTTATGGCACTGAATGAAATATTCAAGAAAATGAACACTAGAACATTTATTTGAAAAATTCGAATTTATCAAGAGAATGTTATAGTAGAGCTAGATATGTGAACGAGTACGATGTGATGTCTCCACTATCTTTCAAGGGATAAATGTTAGAGAAATATTGAAATCGATACCACACCTGATGGAAGTGGAACACATATATGTTTCTTTCTGCAAGGAACTCGTCAGTCGCCGCACTTACATGGACGTGGTGCGACTGACGAGTTCCTTGCAGACCGAAACATATATGTCTCGCACTTCCATCAGGTGTGGCATCAATTTCAATATTTCTCTAACTTTTATTATCATTTTATTTATTTTATTATCATTTATTATTTATCCCTTGAAGGATAGTGGAGACATCACATCGTACTCGTTCACATTTCTAGCTCTACTATAACATTCTCTTGATTTATTCGAATTTTTCAAATGAATGAGTGTTAATTTTTCAAATATTTCATTCAGTGTCATAAGCACAAAAAATTTCATTTCCTCAAAAATATCGCCGAATAGGCCCCTGAAATACGTTAATAAACGAGAGCGTACTACTAACGCAACCTATTGACATTTGAAAACATCGTTCGATGATATATGTCAAATAGAAATTGCAATTTAGTAGATACCTACGGGTATAGAAGATATGTGAAGTTTCGATGCTTGGTGTGTCTCTAATCTGAGAGGTGTTTTCTTCTGATTCCTATAGATGGAATTGTGGAGTATTCATAACTCTACGGACTTCCACTTGGAGTCACAAGAAGATGCATGGGGGTTGAAATCGTTGCCTCACTTCGATGGACGTGGTGCGACTGACGAGTTCCTTGCAGAACGAATCATATATGTATCGCACTCTCATCAGGTGTGGCATCGATTTCATTATTTCTCTAACATTTATCCCTTGAAGGATAGTGGAGACATCACATCGTACACGTTCACATATTTAGCTCTACTATAACATTCTCTTGATTAATTCGAATTTTTCAAATGAATGTTCTAGTGTTCATTTTCTTATATATATATATATATATATATATATATATATATATATATATATATATATATATATATATATATATATATATAATTTAAAAGCGTGTGAGCTTCATAAAAGCTGGGACAAAATCCTTAGAAATGGCGAATTCAAGTTCAATCTCTCTCCTAATATGGAGTAATCGTAATAAATATAATAACAATTTATATTCATACATATTTGACATATTTACATATTGTCAATGTGTTTGAATTGTCTGGAAATCTCGAAAATTTTATTGAATAGTCACATCAATTAAATGAAGTGAATATTTCAAAGTAAGAATATGGAAAGAATCGGCAGAACACAGCTTAAACGTAGGTACCTATGAAAAATTATTGGCACTGAAAAAATTGGTTAATGTGGCTATACACTCATTGTCACTCACTTACGATTTTTCTTCTGCATCTCATTCTTATTTTCATTCAAACTTTCTTCATGTGGTTAATTCATTGTTTTCAATTCATTTGAATATAGTTATAAGCTTTCAATATTAATTCTTATGATATTCAAAGTGTATTTGCAATATTATTAATTTCAAAATTCAATTTTTATGGATTCAATTTTGCTTTCGATGTCACGTCATCACATCAATAATTTCCGTTTCTATTTTATCAGTCTAAACTGATAGAATCAATAGAGTTTCAAACCTCCATCAATAAACATATTTTCATATTAAATTAAATTAAACTCTTGACTTTATATTTTACGATTATATTCAACAACATGAACTTGTTTTGACAGCTTTCGAGTGTTAGCTTTAAGGAACTTACAACAAATTTATATCTTAAATATAGTCTTGAAAATGAGCTTACCCTCGAAACATGTTGACAAATTCATGTTGTTAAATATAATCCTGAAACATTAAGTCAAAAGTTCAATTCAATTTGATATTTAATTATGTTTCACAAACAGATAAGCGAGAATTCAATCCAGTCGAACATATTTTCAACGGTACATAAAGGTAATGCGCTCTCAATTTTCCTCAACTCTCTCAATTTTCTGAGACGTTTGAGGACTGATGATATTGTGTTATTTTTTCGCTTGCCAGCTACACGAATGTTAATATTGAAGAAAACATCTATTGGATGAAATATTGGAAACAATACTTCAGGAATCCTTAATCATCTGAACGAGTTTGAACTCGTCCAAGTATTTAGCAAACATATTCTCTTATTTTTGTATTGAAAATTATAATTATTGATTTATTGGCTCAAATTTGTCTGTACTGTGAATGATAATGATTTTTTGAGCATTAATTTGAGTCGAAATACGAATATTTCATTTAATAATATCAATAATAATAATAATAATAATGAAGGGTGACTCTTTAGGAGTTGAGTATTTTGGGCAGGGGCACTGGTTGGTAATGGATTCAAAACGTCATCTGTCAAAGTGGCAAGTTTTCAGTATACTCTGCCATTTCAGCATGGAAAGACTTACAAACGAGCAACGATTGCAAATTGTTGAAATTTATTATGAAAATTCGTGCTCTGTGAAAAATAAGTATTTTTTGTTACGACTATATTCGACCTAGTGAATCAACAATTCGTGCTGTTATCACCAAATTTCCAACTAGTTTTTTGTGTTGGACAATAAACCATTGTCTTGCATGTGTACAGTGTGTACCGAAGAGAATATTGCAGCCGTTGCGTACAGTATTGATGAGGATCGTGAAATGTCAATTCGTCGCCGTTCTCAGCAATTGGGCATGTGTCAAATTGGACCTTTCGAATAGACCATTTGTTATGGAGCCGCAGAAAATATTTACATAAAGTTATATTCAAAATGCGAATGGCAAAGGCCAAGTCATCAACTACGTTTGAAGAATCACCCATTAAATGTCTTTATTTACAAAACTCCTAATATTTTACCAGAAAAATCATGCATTAGGGCGAGATTATGTATGCACGCAATCGTTAAACAATAACCTACTCGTATAGCTGCTCTTCCATCTGAACCTTAGATCTACTAGGGGACAAAATTTGATAAATTGACTTTAGGATGCAAGAAAACAAGCCTACATCAATGTTCCTTTTATACTATAAATAAAGAGAACCCTCCAGAGCAGCAACACATATTCAATAAAGTCAACGAAATATTCCACTGAAAGCAAGATCAAAACTCAAACGGCAAAACAAGTAGAAAGGCACAAACCATAGAAAATTTCAAAGTACACAGCTCTGGCGTCCAAAACAATATTATTAAGATGAAGCTGTAGAAAATATTTCCGTTGCTTTGGCTTATCAAACATAATAGCATCAGTCTTGGCAGAATGTAGCTTCACACAGTAGTTCTTTGAAAAACTCTGCAGATTACATAAATTATAGTCGAGAGCCGCTATCATTTGTTCACTTTCATCAAGAGAGTAATGTACATATAACCGAGTATCATGGGAATAATAATGCTAAAAACATGTTAGAAAAGCAGAAGGAATGTTTTCACTCATGAAATCAGATACGCTGCACTGACATTTAACTGCTTGAACCTTGTTGAATAGATAAAAGTTTATTCAATCTAATGCTTGCTCCTCCAATCCACTGAACTGTAACACAGCACATGAAAGAATATGATTTAACGTATTAAAGGTTTTTGAATAATCAAACAAAATCAATATTGTCAGCTTACTCTTATCGTGTGCTATGAATATATGATCTGAAATTTTCATTAATGCCGAGGAACAGCTGTATCCGGTACTGAATCCCCACTTGAATGTAGAAATTATTCCATTTCTATCTATACCAGCAATTGCAAATTGAAAACCTTTTCTGATATTTTAGATAGAGCTAGCAGTACACTTATCGGTCTTAAATAGTCCAATATTTCGATATTGGATTTTTTTGGTAATTGTGAAACATTTTTCCAGTTGTAAGGAAATACGGAATTTTTCAAACAAAAATTTATAATATGTGTTATATGTCGCAACAAAAATGATATGCAATGTTTAACTTTTAATAGGCTGTGACCGACTTTCAGAGATTTTCAATTAATTTGACATTTGATGGTACAGGAAACCATCAAAAACTATATCCGCCTACTTAACAATATATATTCGTTTATTATTGAATTTAGTTTTAATTATTTGAATTTGTTTTTAGGATCGGAAAGTAGTGGTGGCGGAAAATGGAATCTGTTTCTGTGTTTTCTGCATGGAACACGTCCGGGTCTGTACCATTGGGCCTTTGGCGTCGCTCGGGCTCTATATTGAGGCTGTTCAGGTTGCGTTGGGCATATCGAGTTTTTTGATGTGAGTGAAAAATGAGGGCATTTTGGTTATTTCATGTACATGAATAGAAAAATATTGTCTATGAAGTCTGTTGATTCTGCAGCAGATTGCTCGTTCGCAGCTCTCGATAGTAACCACTAATCGTTTTTTTAGGGTGGAGTAGATCAGACATCTGTACGCGATCACAGGGCGAATATATGCCTTGTATGTGTTGAGGAGAGTACAGGGATATAATATGTAATGTTATGTTATGTTATGTTATATTATAATATGTTATTAAAAAGAAAAAAAAAAGAAAAAACACAGAACAAAACAACACAAAATTCCACGTTAGGAATCCACATCATTTTTGGTTTAAAATTGAGTATCTTGACCAAGCTGTTACAGCTATATTTTCAGACTGAATCAATGTCGATGAGATATTTATACCTTCTAGAAATTTTGTACCGACAATATGATAAATTAAGAACAAGGTTTGTCAGGCTGAAAGAGGAAATAGGAGTTTTCGGTATTCACCTGAGATTTACGTTGCTTGAATATTTGTATGTTATGTTAAGTAATTAGATGTTCACACTTGAAAGTTGATTGAAAAGAAAAAGAAGTTATGTTATGATGTTATGTTATGTTATGTTATGTTATGTTATGTTATGTTATGTTATGTAATATGTTATGTTATGTTATGTTATGTTATGTTATGTTATGTTATGTTATGTTATGTTATGTTATGTTATGTTATGTTATGTTATGTTATGTTATGTATGTTATGTTATGTTATGTTATGTTATGTTATGTTATGTTATGTTATGTTATGTTATGTTATGTTATGTTATGTTATGTTATGTTATGTTATGTTATGTTATGTTATGTTTATGTTATGTTATGTTATGTTATGTTATGTTATGTTATGTTATGTTATGTTATGTTATGTTATGTTATGTTATGTTATGTTATGTTATGTTATGTTATGTTATGTTATGTTATGTTATGTTATGTTATGTTATGTTATGTTATGTTATGTTATGTTATGTTATGTTATGTTATGTTATGTTATGTTATGTTATGTTATGTTATGTTATGTTATGTTATGTTATGTTATGTTATGTTATGTTATGTTATGTTATGTTATGTTATGTTATGTTATGTTATGTTATGTTATGTTATGTTATGTTATGTTATGTTATGTTATGTTATGTTATGTTATGTTATGTTATGTTATGTTATGTATTGTTATGTTATGTTATGTTATGTTATGTTATGTTATGTTATGTTATGTTATGTTATGTTATGTTATGTTATGTTATGTTATGTTATGTTATGTTATGTTATGTTATGTTATATGTTATGTTATGTTATGTTATGTTATGTTATGTTATGTTATGTTATGTTATGTTATGTTATGTTATGTTATGTTATGTTATGTTATGTTATGTTATGTTATGTTATGTTATGTTATGTTATGTTATGTTATGTTATGTTATGTTATGTTATGTTATGTTATGTTATGTTATGTTATGTTATGTTATGTTATGTTATGTTATTATGTTATGTTATGTTATGTTATGTTATGTTATGTTATGTTATGTTATGTTATGTTATGTTATGTTATGTTATGTTATGTTATGTTATGTTATGTTATGTTATGTTATGTTATGTTATGTTATGTTATGTTATGTTATGTTATGTTATGTTATGTTATGTTATGTTATGTTATGTTATGTTATGTTATGTTATGTTATGTTATGTTATGTTATGTTATGTTATGTTATGTTATGTTATGTTATGTTATGTTATGTTATGTTATGTTATGTTATGTTATGTTATGTTATGTTATGTTATGTTATGTTATGTTATGTTATGTTATGTTATGTTATGTTATATTATATTTATGTTATGTTATGTTATGTTATGTTATGTTATGTTATGTTATGTTATGTTATGTTATGTTATGTTATGTTATGTTATGTTATGTTATGTTATGTTATGTTATGTTATGTTATGTTATGTTATGTTATGTTATGTTATGTTATGTTATGTTATGTTATGTTATGTTATGTTATTATGTTATGTTATGTTATGTTATGTTATGTTATGTTATGTTATGTTATGTTATGTTATGTTATGTTATATGTTATGTTATGTTATGTTATGTTATGTTATGTTATGTTATGTTATGTAATATGTTATGTTATGTTATGTTATGTTATGTTATGTTATGTTATGTTATGTTATGTTATGTTATGTTATGTTATGTTATGTTATGTTATGTTATGTTATGTTATGTTATGTTATGTTATGTTATGTTATGTTATGTTATGTTATATGTTATGTTATGTTATGTTATGTTATGTTATGTTATGTTATGTTATGTTATGTTATGTTATGTTATGTTATGTTATGTTATGTTATGTTATGTTATGTTATGTTATGTTATGTTATGTTATGTTATGTTATGTTATGTTATGTTATGTTATGTTATGTTATGTTATGTTATGTTATGTTATATTATGTTATGTTATGTTATGTTATGTTATGTTATGTTATGTTATGTTATGTTATGTTATGTTATGTTATGTTATGTTATGTTATGTTATGTTATGTTATGTTATGTTATGTTATGTTATGTTATGTTATGTTATATTATGTTATGTTATAATATGTTATGTTATGTTATGTTATATATATGTTATAATTTGCAATGTTATGTTATGTTAGGATATGTTATGTTATGTTATGTTATGTTATGTTATGTTATGTTATGTTATGTTATGTTGTTATGTTATGTTATGTTATGTTATGTTATGTTATGTTATGTTATGTTATGTTATATGTTATATATGTTATGTTATGTTATTATATGTTATGTCATGTTATGTTATGTGATGTTATATAATGTTATGTTATGTTATGTTATGTTATGTTATATGTTATGTTATGTTATGTTATGTTATGTTATGTTATGTTATGTTATGTTATGTTTATATGTTATGTTATGTTATGTTATGTTATGTTATGTTTATGTTATGTTATGTTATGTTATGTTATGTTATGTTATGTTATGTTATGTTATGTTATGTTATGTTATGTTATGTTATGTTATGTTATGTTATGTTATGTTATGTTATGTTATGTTATGTTATGTTATGTTATGTTATGTTATGTTATGTTATGTTATGTTATGTTATGTTATGTTATGTTATGTTATGTTATGTTATGTTATGTTATGTTATGTTATGTTATGTTATGTTATGTTATGTTATGTTATGTTATGTTATGTTATGTTATGTTATGTTATGTTATGTTATGTTATGTTATGTTTATGTTATGTTATGTTATGTTATGTTATGTTATGTTATGTTATGTTATGTTATGTTATGTTATGTTATGTTATGTTATGTTATGTTATGTTATGTTATGTTATGTTATGTTATGTTATGTTATGTTATGTTATGTTATGTTATGTTATGTTATGTTATGTTATGTTATGTTATGTTATGTTATGTTATGTTATGTTATGTTATGTTATGTTATGTTATGTTATGTTATGTTATGTTATGTTATGTTATGTTATGTTATGTTATGTTATGTTATGTTATGTTATGTTATGTTATGTTATGTTATATTATGTTATATATATAATTATGTTATGTTATATTTATGTTATGTTATGTTATCAGTTATGTTATATACCCAGTTATGTTATAATATAATTATAAGTTATATTCAATGTTATAATATGTTATGTTGAAACCTATAAAATAATTTTTTATACTATATCAAGGTTATTCTATCGTCAGAACGGCGTAGTTCAAGTTAAGGATGAAAGTATTTGAAGAGATATATAAAAAATTAATATATAAAACACGAAACACAGTTTCGTACACGTTTTATACACCCAAAACATTTGGGAAAAAGTCAACACAACGTTGCAGACGACAATGAAATACCGTCCGGCTATTATCAGACTTTTATATGGAACAGCCGTTTACATATGTTTCAAGGTTCAATTGCCTATCGTCAGAACGGCGTAGTTCAAGTTAAAGATGAAAGTAGTTTTAAAGAGATATATATAAAAATTAATATATAAAACACGAAACACAGTTTCGTACACGTTTTATACACCCAAAACATTTGGGAAGAGTCAACACAACGTTGCAGACGACAATGAAATACCGTCCGGCTATTATCAGACTTTTATAGTTTCTGGAACTACCCAGATAATCTTAACAATAAAATAATTATTCTAAGAATCATATTCAATGCAGGCAAACTAAAATTAAGTAAAAGAAGAAACTTACGTTGAAAACCTACACATTTTTTTATATAACAGCCGTTTACATATGTTTCAAGGTTATTTCAAGGTACGAAACTGTGTTTCGTGTTTTATATATTAATTTTTTATATATCTCTTCAAGTACTTTCATCTTTAACTTGAACTACGCCGTTCTGACGATAGGCAATAACCTTGAAACATATGTAAACGGCTGTTATATAAAAATGTGTAGGTTTTCAACGTAAGTTTCTTCTTTTACTTAATTTTAGTTTGCCTGCATTGAATATAATTCTTAGAATAATTATTTTATTGTTAAGATTATCTGGGTAGTTCCAGAAACTATAAAAGTCTCATAATAGCCGGACGGTATTTCATTGTCGTCTGCAACGTTGTGTTGACTCTTCCCAAATGTTTTGGGTGTATAAAACGTGTACGAAACTGTGTTTCGTGTTTTATATATTAATTTTTTATATATCTCTTCAAGTACTTTCATCTTTAACTTGAACTACGCCGTTCTGACGATAGGCAATAACCTTGAAACATATGTAAACGGCTGTTATATAAAAAAATGTGTAGGTTTTCAACGTAAGTTTCTTCTTTTACTTAATTTTAGTTTGCCTGCATTGAATATAATTCTTAGAATAATTATTTTATTGTTAAGATAATCTGGGTAGTTCCAGAAACTATAAAAGTCTCATAATAGCCGACGGTATTTCATTGTCGTCTGCAACGTTGTGTTGACTCTTCCCAAATGTTTTGGGTGTATAAAACGTGTACGAAACTGTGTTTCGTGTTTTATATATTAATTTTTTATATATCTCTTCAAGTACTTTCATCTTTAACTTGAACTACGCCGTTCTGACGATAGGCAATAACCTTGAAACATATGTAAACGGCTGTTATATAAAAAAATGTGTAGGTTTTCAACGTAAGTTTCTTCTTTTACTTAATTTTAGTTTGCCTGCATTGAATATAATTCTTAGAATAATTATTTTATTGTTAAGATTATCTGGGTAGTTCCAGAAACTATAAAAGTCTCATAATAGCCGGACGGTATTTCATTGTCGTCTGCAACGTTGTGTTGACTCTTCCCAAATGTTTTGGGTGTATAAAACGTGTACGAAACTGTGTTTCGTGTTTTATATATTAATTTTTTATATATCTCTTCAAGTACTTTCATCTTTAACTTGAACTACGCCGTTCTGACGATAGGCAATAACCTTGAAACATATGTAAACGGCTGTTATATAAAAAAATGTGTAGGTTTTCAACGTAAGTTTCTTCTTTTACTTAATTTTAGTTTGCCTGCATTGAATATAATTCTTAGAATAATTATTTTATTGTTAAGATTATCTGGGTAGTTCCAGAAACTATAAAAGTCTCATAATAGCCGGACGGTATTTCATTGTCGTCTGCAACGTTGTGTTGACTCTTCCCAAATGTTTTGGGTGTATAAAACGTGTACGAAACTGTGTTTCGTGTTTTATATATTAATTTTTTATATATCTCTTCAAGTACTTTCATCTTTAACTTGAACTACGCCGTTCTGACGATAGGCAATAACCTTGAAACATATGTAAACGGCTGTTATATAAAAAAATGTGTAGGTTTTCAACGTAAGTTTCTTCTTTTACTTAATTTTAGTTTGCCTGCATTGAATATAATTCTTAGAATAATTATTTTATTGTTAAGATTATCTGGGTAGTTCCAGAAACTATAAAAGTCTCATAATAGCCGGACGGTATTTCATTGTCGTCTGCAACGTTGTGTTGACTCTTCCCAAATGTTTTGGGTGTATAAAACGTGTACGAAACTGTGTTTCGTGTTTTATATATTAATTTTTTATATATCTCTTCAAGTACTTTCATCTTTAACTTGAACTACGCCGTTCTGACGATAGGCAATAACCTTGAAACATATGTAAACGGCTGTTATATAAAAAAATGTGTAGGTTATCAACGTAAGTTTCTTCTTTTACTTAATTTTAGTTTGCCTGCATTGAATATAATTCTTAGAATAATTATTTTATTGTTAAGATTATCTGGGTAGTTCCAGAAACTATAAAAGTCTCATAATAGCCGGACGGTATTTCATTGTCGTCTGCAACGTTGTGTTGAATCTTCCCAAATGTTTTGGGTGTATAAAACGTGTACGAAACTGTGTTTCGTGTTTTATATATTAATTTTTTATATATTCAAGTACTTTCATGTTATGTGACGATATGTTATGTTAAATGTTATTATGTTATGTTACTTATGTTATGTTATGTTATGTTATGTTATGTTATGTTATATTATGTTATGTTATGTTTTGTTTTGTTATGTTATGTTATGTTATGTTATGTTTTAATATGCTATGTTATGTTATGTTATGTTATGTTATGTTATGTTATGTTATAATATGTTATGTTATGTTATGTTATAATATATTATGTTATGTTATGTTATGTTATAATATGTTATGTTGATGTTATAATATGTTATGTTATGTTATAATATGTTATGTTATGTTATGTTATGTTTTAATATGCTATGTTATGTTATGTTATGTTTTAATATGTTATGTTATGTTATGTTATAATATTTTATGTTATGTTATGTTATAATATTTATGTTATGTTATGTTATGTTATGTTATAATATGTTATGTTATGTTATGTTATGTTATGTTATGTTATGTTATGTTATGTTATGTTATGTTATGTTATGTTATGTTATGTTATGTTATGTTATGTTATGTTATGTTATGTTATGTTATGTTATGTTATGTTATGTTATGTTATGTTATGTTATGTTATGTTATGTTATGTTATGTTATGTTATGTTATGTTATGTTATGTTATGTTATGTTATGTTATGTTATGTTATGTTATGTTATGTTATGTTATGTTATGTTATGTTATGTTATGTTATGTTATGTTATATGTTATGTTATGTTATGTTATGTTATGTTATGTTATATGTTATGTTATGTTATGTTATGTTATGTTATGTTATGTTATGTTATGTTATGTTATGTTATGTTATGTTATGTTATGTTATGTTATGTTATGTTATTATGTTATATGTTATGTTATAATATATTATGTTATGTTATGTTATGTTATGTTATGTTATGTTATGTTATGTTATGTTATGTTATGTTATGTTATGTTATGTTATGTTATGTTATGTTATGTTATGTTATGTTATGTTATGTTATGTTATGTTATGTTATGTTATGTTATGTTATGTTATGTTATGTTATGTTATGTTATGTTATGTTATGTTATGTTATGTTATGTTATGTTATGTTATGTTATGTTATGTTATGTTATGTTATGTTATGTTATGTTATGTTATGTTATGTTATGTTATGTTATGTTATGTTATGTTATGATATGTTATGTTATGTTATGTTATGTTATGTTATGTTATGTTATGTTATGTTATGTTATGTTATGTTATGTTATGTTATGTTATGTTATGTTATGTTATGTTATGTTATGTTATGTTATGTTATGTTATGTTATGTTATGTTATGTTATGTTATTATGTTATGTTATGTTATGTTATGTTATGTTATGTTATTATGTTATGTTATGTTATGTTATGTTATGTTATGTTATGTTATGTTATGTTATGTTATGTTATGTTATGTTATGTTATGTTATGTTATGTTATGTTATGTTATGTTATGTTATGTTATGTTATGTTATGTTATGTTATGTTATGTTATGTTATGTTATGTTATGTTATGTTATGTTATGTTATGTTATGTTATGTTATATGTTATGTTATGTTATGTTATGTTATGTTATGTTATGTTATGTTATGTTATGTTATGTTATGTTATGTTATGTTATGTTATGTTATGTTATGTTATGTTATGTTATGTTATGTTATGTTATGTTATGTTATGTTATGTTATGTTATGTTATGTTATGTTATGTTATGTTATGTTATGTTATGTTATGTTATGTTATGTTATGTTATGTTATGTTATGTTATGTTATGTTATGTTATGTTATGTTATGTTATGTTATGTTATGTTATGTTATGTTATGTTATGTTATGTTATGTTATGTTATGTTATGTTATGTTATGTTATGTTATGTTATGTTATGTTATGTTATGTTATGTTATGTTATGTTATGTTATGTTATGTTATGTTATGTTATGTTATGTTATGTTATGTTATGTTATGTTATGTTATGTTATGTTATGTTATGTTACGTTATGTTATGTTATGTTATGTAATAATATGTTAAGTTTTGTTATGTTATAATATGTTATGTTATGTTATGTTATGTTATGTTATGTCATGTTATGTTATGTTATGTAATGTTATGTTATGTTATGTTATGTTATGTTATAATATGTTATGCTATGTTATAATATGTTATGATATGTTATGTTATGTTATGTTATGTTATGTTATGTTATGTTATGTTATGTTATGTTATGTTATCGTATCCTCGAATTCTACCTCGAAGTGTAAACAGTAAATGTGCTCGATTACGGTCCTACTTGAGAGTTTTGGCAAGGTCGACGTTCCAGGATTTGTACTTCGAAATTGTTTCACCCAAGTGAAGGAATGTATCCTGTAGTTTGAGGTTCTCACCCCAAAGCGAAAAGCGAACTTCATATTCTTGTATTTGAAAGATTTAGAGTAATTGAAATGGCGGAAGAGTATGGATTGGGTTCTACTAGGTAATACTTACTGTTGACAATTGGTCGTGTCGTCTGCTGAAAGCGTAATTTATGGATGTATGCTGACTGGATGCGGAATATTCTGTATATATATTAGGTAGAGTATGGGAGCTATCGTGCAGCGAGCTCGCGGACAAAACATATTATATCGAATAAATGGCACTTACTTGATTTCACGAAAGTTTTTTGAAACTATCGCTTTACAATTATTTTAGTGTTTGTAAAAACTACACTGCGCTGTGTGATCAGTCTGGCTTTAGTTATTTTTCATCAATTTGTTCAACAATGGTAAGCGAGATTCCAAGAGTTGAACGAGCACTCAATCAACCTTGAGATGAAATATTGTCGGGCGGTATTGCATTGAAATTCTGATAATTCCTGTTTCAATTATTTGAAACAGAATTTGAAAATTATATGAACATTTGATGAAAATTCCAAAAAAACTCGGATAGAAATTTCAGATTTCAAAAATAATTATGGGAATAGGAAATGAAAGAAAAATTTTATTTCAATCTGACAGATCAAATTTCATGAAAAGCAATAGTCTGCATAGAAAAAGGAAAATATTCGAAAATTGTTTTTTTGTCTATAATCTTTCTCAGATTTTGAGAGTGATGAATTGAGAAAATATAGTTCCTACTACTGCATTGGTAAAGTGATTCAATCTGTTGGTAAATTATTTGATTATTCCATACTAATTTAGGCAAATCAAGACCGCTTTCAAAACCATACAGGGTGTTTCAATGGGAAATGGGCATACGGTGAGGATAGCTAATCCTCATCTACATAGTTCCATACATATCATACTTCCCTGATGATATTAGTTTCAGGAAAATGCAAGGCATCTGAATACAACCGAATATTTTGTTGAAGTTCAATTATCTCGTGGTGTAGATTTCAGCCTTTACTCTTCGAAAATTTTTTTTAGGGAAAGTACAGGTTGATACTAGTTGCCCACCCGACTTCAAGGTGCAGTTATAATTCGATTAACAACCAGGAATGCAACAAGTTTTCGTCACTTTTTGATATAATGTACTTATCAGAAACTTACCCATTCTAATCTTGAAATTAACTGAATCACCTACGGAACACCTATTCTCTACACTATATTTCACAAAAAAAATTATTTGTAAGTAATACTTACTCACAATACAAATTTGATTTCGATTTGACACACAAAACACTTCGTTTTCATAATTTGATGCTATGTTATCCCCAAACTATCATCACTAGCACGTATATTGCATTATAAAAAATTGATGGATAGAGGATTAATACTGAATCCGTAGAATATTCAACTTCAAACTACGAAAGTCTTCAACAACACAAATTTGATTCCTTTTCACTGAAATCTTTAAGCACACAAACCACTTTGTTTCTATAGTTTGATTTGAGATTTCATCGAATTATCAACCACATCACATGTAGCACACTATATACAATAGAAAAATGTGGCATTCATACCAAGAGCTCAAATTATCCAACGTCAAATTGCGAAAGTTTTGAGGAGCATCCTATTTGCATTAGTATACCAGCTCAACTAACGGTGTGGTTATATTATTCCACAGACCTCTAGCGACATAGTTGCCAGATACTCATTTCATGGCCTGTTTGAGGTAGTTTTCGATACGCATTATTCAATCCCTTTCCTGTGGTTCTGAAACATGCTCTGACCATGTTTGAATTTGATTATAAACGCGATTGAAATGTTGGTAAGTTACTTCACTCATTGTTAGATTATTTGATAACTGCAAAGGTTTAGTCGAATTTGTTGACTTGACGTATAGTGCACAACAGGGATGATCGATACTGTTCACAGCTGTTGCAGTAATAAACTCGTAAACTAATCATTTGTCAGTTTGCTCTATAGTTTAAAATAATCTCAGAACTGGATAGTTTTCTTCCCCAATTGCTGCAGCAAGTTCATACAAATGAGGCAGTTTCTCATATGATATTGAATACTTTCATCAAAAACATCTCATTTTTAGAAATGAAAATTCATATTATTAGGAGTAGCTCTACCACACCAATATACTTCAATATCCCTCTTATCATTATTATCATTTCATCTCATTATGAAAAAGTTACTTGTTATGATATATGAAGCATTGGAAATTCTGACCATTATGTGATTGGTGCAGTTTCTACTAGTATGCATGTAGTACCTGTTTGTTCCTTGTGTACTATTTGTCGAAATGCATTGCTGCAGCACAATCGATAGTCAAGATTACCTAATAATCTAATGCACCTTATTTCTATTCCAAAAGTACCCATTCTTTCAGGAGAGCTACCCTATAAAACTATACGATATCTTCTGTGTGACTCCATCAACGCGAAGTTCCCTGTTTCAGAGCATTTATCGACACCTTGCCAGATCAATTGCCTGTGACAAAATATACTTTTTACGAGCTTGTCGGACAACTTACTCAAATCTCTGCGCCATTTTGAGTCATATCAGGTATTAATAGACGAATAAAATCAATATATTCACGAGGATCCATATTCAAGTTACCTCTTAAAGAAAATTTTCAACAATATCATTTTCAGTTTATTCTTTTCAGTTGAAAAAACCAGACATGAAGAAACGTAAGAAGTTTAAACAATATCTGAATTATTCGAACATTTTGAGAATAGAAAAAATTATATGAAAAATTGAAACGATTTGGATAAAAAAAGTTTTCATCAGAATTCCTGAAAACTCTGATGAAACATTATTTTAAATTAAACTTTTTGTTATCAGGAATGAAGTTTTTATTTGAAAATAACAAGACATGGTTTCGAGTATATTATCTATTGTTAATACAAGTGAAAAGCATAGTTCACAAGTTACATTGAAGTAAATGCATAGTTTTTTTTAATTGTACGTTTTGTGATGTGAAAACAATAACACACAGGTCGATAGACTGAAAAAGTGAATAAAAACGAGAATCTTGCTATATTTGTAGCACAATGAAGATGTATGCTTCACAATTCATATGAATTCCTTACATTAATGCATCAAAATTTCATGATCAATTGAAAACAAATTACTTCATTGTGGAACCCATAATGGTTATAATATACTCTTACTCAATTGAAAAGAATTAGAGCCTATTCATTATAGTTATTGTAATGTTATACCTTCCAATTATCGCTGCTTCTATAATTTCTAAAATCAATACGACGAATCCGATACCCAGGCCTACTAGAAGAAGAATGAAGAAATTGTACACTTGATTAACTTCGAAAGGCCTTGGAGGAGTATGCTCTTTATTCAGTTTTCCCAGCAAATCTTTACTCAGATATTCGTACCTACAAATAAGTACACAATTTATTCACAAGTTTCCTCATTTCATTCAAAAAATTGTTTTATTCCGAATGAAAACATATGTTAGGATTAAAATGAAGAAATATTTCAATTACAGTATTCACCAAAAAACTTTCTTTCAGGGAAGATATCGAGCAATTACTTAATACGATAAACAATTTCTTGAGCGAGTAATATATTTCATTGGATATTTCATTTGCCAATTGTTGACGCAATTCTGAATGAGTGTATAGTTAGCAGCAGAGATAGATAAAACGACCTCGAATTGCGCACTCATCTAAAATAGCAAAGGCTAGGAAAAATGATGAACGTAATGGAGAGCATAGACGATGGATATTTCACTATGCCAGAGAATTGAAGTAATAAGTCTGCAGCAAAGAGTCGTAAATCTGTCAAAAAAAAAAAAAAACAATCTGATAAAGGAGTAGATGAAAATGAATGCGTATGACAATGAAGTACCCTGAGTTTACTCGTATATGGAATAGTTCTTTCCATCAGAGTCAGTAACATCTAGAGTACTGAACGTTGAAAGAAATTTAAAAATGCGAAAAGATTAGATATTTGAATGGAAATGGCAGGTTCAGTCGAGAAATTGAAATCAATGAAACAAAAGATCAACAACTTTTTTAGATCAGAAAAAGTATTCATAGACGACGTTTTGACAATAAAGAAGAGCCGGCTCTAAAGAATAATCAGAAATGAAGACAAAGAAAGAGAAATCGAGGAAGGTACTACTAAAATATGAAATCAGAAACTCATATTTTAAGTATGAGTTAGAAAAGGCTGAAGAAAAAAATGTGATTAGAAAGAGTGGAATATGGAGAAATGGATACAAAAAGCTACTGAAATAAATGAATGGAACTAGTAAAAGAGTTGATGGATTTGCGAGAAACAAGAAACGAAAGAAACAAATACAGTAAAGAACGTGGAATGTAAGGAATACATATATGTTTGAACTCAATAAATTGCAGGGATGTGCTCCAGAAATATGAGAGCAATCCACTTGCAATACGAGAGACAAAGTAGGGAAGAAATTAAATTTAAGATTCATGGATGCATAATAGTTAATGGAAGGGACGATAATTGAATTTTTGCAGTAAGATCTGCAGTATAAATGCAGCAATAAATGATTAAAAAACGAAATAGTATATCTAAAGAACGTATTAGGAAGATGTTGAAAGCAGGAATTCGATAAAGTGCAGAAATATGTTTATAATTATTACGATATATATGCCACAGTGGTTGGGAAGATGTACAATGGAATATCGGAATAAGTAAGTAATGGATGTTAAAATAATTATAAGACATTTTAATGCTAACCTAGGGAGATAAAAAATATAGAAGTTAGTGATAGGAAATCCAAGTGAACAAGCCGAATGAAAAGGTAATATGCTTCTAGAATTTGCAACACCACAAGATCAACAAACAGTAGGCGCCTATTCTCAAGAGAATATATTGAGGATATTGAAAGGGGTGCTTGGATCTCCCTGCTGGAAGAACAAGTAATCGAATAGATCATTTGATAATTGAGAGCCAAGAGAAGGCACTTGTCCCAGATATGTGTAGTTACTGTTGAGCTGACATAGGCACATATGAAGAAAATACCATTAGAAAAAAAAACGAAAACTTGAACAAATAGCGCTGAAGTAGAATAATACACAATGGAAAAATATGGAAACAATGGACATCGAAAAATACACGAGTAATAAAATTCTACCAAGCTATGGAAAAAACGAGAAAGAACCCTCAAGAAAAATGGATATTCTGCCAAGATAGAGAGGAAAATTTTGCGGAAGCATTACAAAAAGGATATAAAAGAGGATAAAACGCCGAAAGAATAAGATTGAATAGAAGTGTTATCTGACAACAAAGCAGAGGCAGTATAGTCACTCATCTCAGGAAAACAAATAAAACCCAACAGAATGATAACAATGAAGTGCAGCTAGATAGCCAGCAAAAAAAAACGTCTCGGGTTCGACCACTGCGCGGTTGTTGGATCATTTTTATATTTATTTCTTAATCCTAGTCCTGAAATAAAAATTGGTTCCGGAGATTACACTCATATCACCATGTGCTCCAAAATTTCTCGTTGAGTCCTCATTAGTGCGGCAGTGTTGAATATCATGAGGAATCTCCAAAATATTGAATCGGTCGACCTGGATGAGCTTCTAGTATCAGTCCTGAAAGAAACTATAATCGTGATGTCTGAACCTAGTGGTCATAATGCAGGTATCACATTTATATCTAGCAATTATCAGGAAACACCATCGTTAACACCGAAATGTTGAACCCAAGTTTTCTTGGGAGGGTTCGCAATTGAGAAGAAGAGTGTTTGAATAGTCGGCTTATCATTGGTAGTTTTTTGTGTAAGTTTTCAACGTGACATCAGATGTTTTGGAGCACAGACTCAGCACTTCGTATTCTTGTGAGTTTTCCATGGAAGTTTTCACGAGATATTTGTGACTATCTCTAATATTATCATTGGTGGAATAATTTTGTATTTCGTGACACCGCTTATTGTCATATCTCGGTTCGTCTCTTCAAATTATTTTGGAGGCTTTTCCTTCGAATTATGAGTAGGTTCTCCCGGCTTTCCTTACTTTTATGGGCGTAAAATTTTTCCAGGCTATTCGATTGTCGACTGCTTGTCGCAAACTGGGTTCCACCAGCGATGTTTTTTTGGTGCGAAAAGCTTGCCTAGTGTGATATGTTTCTGAATGTTCTCTGTAATGATCACTCAATCTGTTGATTCTTCCTGATTGTGTAAAATGATTCTCTGTGGAGCTTCAGGTATTCAGATTCCATACTGAATTTTCTAGCTGAAATTTTTTTTTATCGGGTTGAGATTTCGTTTTCATCTGGTGAAGATGGTAATCCGAATCAAGGACATTTGCATTTCGTAGGGGAAAGTCGGGTAATTGGGAACGGCGGGTAAATAGGAACAGTTGAATATCAAATACTTTTCCCAGCACTACACCGGCCGCGTACGTTAAGTAGACGCGCTGAGGGTCCCTAAGTTCTCTCGCAGAAGTGTAAAGAAGAATTCGCACGCATGTTGTCACGGTGAGTCAAAAAACATTATTTCGTATTTCCATTACAATTTTTGTCGTATGTAGAAATCGATGTAATGAGCATATTTTTGGGCGTAAAGACGACACATATTGTTAATATCTTTCATGTAATATCTGTTTTTACATTTTACTGTAGCTTTAAAATCATTGAAGATAATATTGCAAGTAACGTCCATTTAGATTTGAGTTGCCTACTTCGAGTAATTAGGAATGGTGTCAGGAGGGTAAATGTGAACGTTCCCAATTGCCCCTATGAACTGATTAATCTTGTATAAATATTTTAACACTACAAATTGTTTTAGATGCCTCGTCATTACAAAAGAAAAACCACACCTAGATATAAATAGGATATTGTACCAATTGATACAACGAATTGGATAGTTTTACGAATCTGGAGATAGATAAACAAGAAAGAAACAGACACTCCACTGAAGGAAGTCGACACATTTTCTTGTTTTTTGTATCCAGATTCGTGTAACTTGAACTTGGATACGCCGTTCTGAGGAGAGCCAATAAGCTCAAAACACGTGTCAACGGCTGCTACTAATTGCAGGATATGCCGACAGTGACTGCTTTTGTACTTTTGATTGAAATTTTCCCCACGTTGAACATTATTCATATATTGTATATATATATATATATATATATATATATATATATATATATATATATATATATATATATATATATATATATATATATATATATATATATAGGATATAGATAGGAAATGAGAAACATGTCCAGATTTCATCCAGCACATCTATGAAATATCAATTAGAGGAAAAAGAGAAAAGACAAGTGGAAAGGAAAATAAAAAAAGAAAAAGTTCAGAAGATGAAGGCCACTAATATTGAGAAAATAAAGCAACAAGTTAAAAGTAAGGGAGTCAGAAATTTGAAGAAGATGTTAGAAGATAATGAAAATGAAGGGGAGTATTACTGTATATTCTGCTACGAAAAATATGAATCTCCACCTGAAGAAGACTGGATTATGTGCGCTGAATGTAACAACTGGGCACATAATAAACGTACCTCCGGTCAATCCAGTACCCGTTACGTTTGTGATTTCTGCCAAACAAAATAATTGTAATACTTATAGAAATTTTGTTATGTCGTTCACAGTTACCCCATATCGTTCCTATTTTCCCCGCGGACTGTTCTCAATTACCCCATATGGTATCGGGTAGATGAAAACACCAATATTTTTTATTTTCATCAATTTTTTTATTTTATAGTTTATTTTCAAGCATTTGGATTTAAGTTATTTGTAGGTAGATTAGTAACGTTAATGTTGCAATGAAAGTTGATTATATTTGGGACTTTCTTTTCATTTTTTTAGGCGTTAGAAGTAAGGTGTTCTCAATTACCTCACTTTCCCCTATCCATTAATTTTTAATCTGAAGTTTACACAGAACGCGAATATACTTTCATTATTTTTGTTGGTTCTTGTTCCAGATTTGCACTTGGTCTTTTGGTCTTTCATTGGTGATTTGATCGGGAGTTTCTCAAAAATGTTATACGGTTTCCGGGTTGGTTTTCTGATGGTGATTATTTGAACCGTGTACGATTATCAGAGTGTAAGCTTACCTGATTCAATAGAAAGCAACTATACCGTTTTGTTGGATGATGTGAAGTTGAGGGCTGAATCGAGTATACGGTACCTGAAAGCCGGTATTGAAATGACTTTCGCCCATGACAAGTGTTTCTTGGACAGCGGTGAACAGTTTTAGCGAGTGCGTTAACGTTTAAGTACAAATGTGTCTTTGTGTTTAGTTTTGGTTTAGAAGGTGTTTGAGAATTTTCGTTATTCTTTTCCGCATGGAGTCTCTGATCCGTAAAAATCCGAGGATAAGTTGAAGTCAGTCTTTCGATTGATGCCTACGATAGTGATTCTTTGATCGTCTTTTCCATCATGCCTTCAAGTAGAACGAAGCTTTTGTGAAGTTCTCAGCTGTGACTACTGCGTGTACCATTAGATTATTGAGTTCGAGAAGATTGAAGAACAGCTGCCTAAAATAAAGGAACAGACGCTAAGGGTCGGCCACCATATACTGAAAGGACACAAATGGATTTGTTTCGATCTGTGTATCAGTGTCTCCTAAAACTAGGAGACTTTCTCCTATCGTCCAACCGCGGAGTTGCTCGAGGGGAGTACTTACAACGCCCACAGGAACTATATATATATATATATATATATATATATATATATATATATATATATATATATATATATATATATATATATATATGTATACCTATTATTTCTTTCTTATGAAGATTTCATACTTTTACAGGCACAATTTTTCCGTCTATTACAATTTCCGTCTATTAATAATTCAACCGCTTCCTTTCCGAATGAATACAGATAGATCGGTCAATGACGCCCGTAGTTATTATTTTTGTTGTAGTGATCATATATATCAAAGAAGATCCTATTCAGTTCATTTGATTTTTTATGTTTTTCCATGGCTATCATACTGCATCACAATCAAAACTTTCAATTTTCATCGAACTGAATTTGAATATGTCATTCATTATCCAATGCCATCTACTCAAATGAGTTGCTTTCTTATATATAATTCATATGTTCTTATTCAATTTTGGAAGGAAATAACTGATCAAATCTTGAATTTTAGTTGTTGTCATTCAGATACGCATTTCCAAAGATTATGATCTGCTTTCAAACAGTGCTTTCTTTCAGATAAGGGTAAGAACAATTCATGAAAGAGAGGGTCAATGACTTCATACTACAAGTAAATTTGCAATAATATTTTTGTTCGGGACGTATAACACAAACTGAAATAATGCTATGTAAGCATTATGACGATACCAAAACAAGAATTTTTACTATATCCAGGTACTCATATGACTTCATGAATAAATCAGTTGCTTCAGTTGAAATAAAGCTGAAATATCGAGGATTTTTCTTCTTTGAGCTTATTATCTATGAACATTGCCCATACTTTGTGAAACAAAGAGAAATATATGGAACAATCGTTTTCATCTATAATAGGAAACATCTGAAGTTTCGTCTTTACATTCGCGATAGTTGCGATTCGTCAGTGAAATACACGATTATCAATACACAGGCAGTAATGATTTTTATGTTGGCAGCTCCTTACAGTGCAAGAGCTCACAATTCTATTGACAAGAATGTTCGATGGATCACCCATGATCATTCTATGATCCATTCATCACTAACATATTGTTTCAATCTGTGATGTAACTACTTTATTCTGAAAGTTTTGAAATAATTTATTGTGTTACGAAAGCTATGAATTTTTTATTTGTTTGATAAAATTACATTTGATACCTTGATAATAGTGCATTTGGATTGAAACTGATCAATATTGTCCTCATATTATAAAATGACGAATTGAACATTTTTATACTCACCAGTAGTTCATAATTCCTGACGATTTTAGGCGGTCTATATTGATGGAAAATTGTTTCTTGTATGGTGAAGCAGGATTCATTGCGAAGGAATGAAAAATGTTACTCTCCTTGAAAAGCCTTAAATTATTAATTTTGTTTTGAGGAAAAAATTTCATGCACATTTTTATCTGAAAAATACTCGAATAAGTGTGTTAAACTCAAAAACAATGTTGTTAGGTAGGATTTTCATTTTAGAAATGGATCTACTAACTGCCGTTTACATTCGGAAGAATATTAAAAACTTTTTCTCCGAACGTGGGTAGATTTCGCAGTTCTTCCCAACCGCAGACCCACGTCTGAAGTGAAATGAAATTTATTCTTGTTGTGTGACATCGATTATACTTCGAGAGGAAAAACAGGTGAAATATTGACCTTTCTGCATACAAAAGTTATTTGAATAAACAAACCTACCCCAAATAATAAATCGAACTCAGCATGAACGACGGCAAATCTGTAATCGAACAAATAACTTGTCAGCGGACATATTTCCCTGTGGTCATTATAATGTATTGTTTCTGGTACTTCTCGAGTTTTCAACGTCATCCACCCATATTTAGCGTTGAAGCGTAATCGATCTTTATCAGGTATCTGAAATTGTGATTGTCATTAACCAAGAATTTCATAACAATAATTGGAAATAAATATCTACCAAAAAAAAGAAGTCATTACGTTGTAGGTCTTCGACTGTTCTACAATCGTACGTTTCTGGTTTGATCAGAATAGAGGCAATTTGACTTTTAAGAACGGTACAAAAAATAATTGTGAAATATAACCAAAGGGCAAGAATCAATTTCATGGTGATGAATGAGTATAATCCACTGCTTAGATTGGATCCTTGTTCAATAACCATTTTTATGAGAATCTATAACAGAGAGGAAAAATTTATTATTGAGGCCATCCAAGGTGAGAATTAGAAAGTTATTTCTGATGAAAGTCAATGTTTCTACAATATTTTTCATCTTCACAACACATGTGTACAATACCTCGAAATTTTTGAAGTGTTGTCCTTTAACCCCGTGCGCTGGTTTTGATCGGAAGCACTGAGTTGGCTAGACACTATTTGGAAAGATTTTATGGAAATCTATTTTTTGTTCCTTTTCTGCCTTTCTTGAAATATTTTCATCAGAAAGAGATAGTAAATACATATTCCTGATGAGTTTACGTATGTACAATGTAAAATATTCACTAAAGTTCTTGAGAAAATATAGAACTGAAATATATAAGTTGTTTACGTATAATAAAAACGAAGGTATTTACAGAAGAGGTTTGAATTAATGCTATAAATCATTAACGTGTTTTAAATATAAGTAGCAAAAAGATTTATTATTTTCACATGTTTCTTGCAAACGTGTTGATGGCATTCGTCATGGTGGACGTGTTGGATGCCTTTTGCTCGTCCGCAGTTTACATTCCGCAGGTCTTCCATTCGTGTGGTTTACTTTTTTACTGCATGGTGAATACATTAAAATGGACCGTCTTATAATTTCTGTGACTGCCGTGCCCTTGTTGTCTCTTTCACTAGTGAGCTCTACGGACTGTTTCATTAGGTGTATGCAAAAATTTGTGCATTTCTCAATGTCGCCTTTCATGGACATATCGATTATCCGCAGACATATGTCAACTTCATCTGTGATAATACATGAGCCAGATTTTGAACTCAGGATTTTTCCCCAATTGTTCTGTATTGAATTTTCCTCTTTCATCACTATCGGACTATTCCTCTTGGAATATATTCCTCATATGGTTCACTCTAATAATATTGATATTCTAGATATTCTCAATCTTCTTCTGAGACATCGTTGAAAGAATTATTTGATATATCAGTCGAATTTTGAGAACCTTCGTTCAGAATTATCTGCAGTTCTGTTTCTCCAATTTCACAAAATTTAATCAACATAGATATGTTCGTCTTCTCGAATGGAATTCCAGCAGTAAATGAAAATTAAAGTAGAAATAATAACACAGTTAATCACTTATATGACGGTGTAAGTCTTTGGGCGTAATCGACGACACAAGTAACAAGTGAGTGACAGTATTTTCAGCCCCTGCATGGCCTTCTTGTAGCAGTATTAAGAAATATTACACAAAAATCGTCGAGTGGGCACTTTATACATACAGTAAAAGATTATAACGTAAATAGATATATTTCTGACTAAGTATTGTTCCTTCAATTGAATGCAGGTTCAGACAGGAATAATATTCTTTTTTTAGTAAAAGTATACAATAATAATAATGAAAGCTGACAAATTTGTTGTATATTTGGAATACTTACGAAAATGAATCGACCATTCTCTAATCCATAATTGAATAGATGGGTAAAAGTAATTGTGAGTATCACGATGAGTATCAAACTTAAAAAAGCTATGAGATATACAATAAGGTCGAAGCTCATTAGAATCTTCGATAAATTCAATTCTTTCGTAGGATTCACGTATAACACGACATATTCAGCGGAACTTTGAGTGAAGCTCGTGTAATGAACAGTTTCATCCTCAGCAAGGACTACAGTTCCTACTGCAAATTCTGCTTCCCCGCGACCAACCTGCGAAACCAGAAGCAGTGAAAATCAAATTGAGCTGAATAAAACACCTTCAACCAAAATATTAGTATATTTCGAAAAAAGCTTTCGGGTAGCTATCTACACAAATATTGTGGACGAAAAGACAACAAATTAGTTCCGACAGTGAATGAAACAAGTTAGAAATACCATAAATCGCTCTTTCAAGCTATTATAGAAATCATCAGTGGCATGCATTCAAACAATTAAGTCTCGAAATTCCTTCGAAACGCACTCAGAACCTCTCTCTTCAAAATACGGAAGCATTTATTTAATCACGTGAGCTCCCTCAATCAGAGAAACGAAATACACTCCCTAGAAAATGGTATGACAATATTTTTGACAAAATCAGTGCGTGAATTTCTACAAATATGGCAGGATATATGAAGTTCCATTTGTAGTAGTTCACTGAGTGTTTTAAAGGAATAGGCTCTTGGTACATTTCGAGAAGATATCGAAACTTGATTGTTTGGAAGCATGCAACTCATGATTTCCAAATTAGAATCAAACGGCGCTGATTTTTATATCCAGCGAGATCGAAAACTATTCGTACCGAAATACATTGAATATTTGCTCTCTAATGTGATAGGTTGTGTTCTCTTGCAGAGAACGTGGATATTAAGAGCATATTGAGATATTAAGTATGAATTAAAATATATGTGAATTAGTAATAATTTTCCCACCTAAGGAGTGAAATTCTCCAAAACCATTTTTCTACCGTGTACAAATCGAAAGAAATTTTTGAAAATATTCAAGAACGTTTGAAAATTTATCTCTTATGTTCTCTTGAAGGTATTCAATTTCATATGTATGTTAGGATTTCAAATTAAAACAAATGTACATGATAATATTGATTATATTGTGAATCCCAAAAACCAATTTTTGTTTTCAATAATAACAATAGTAAGGACACAAATTCCGAAAACAAAAATACTTAAATCCAGTATCAACAATATTATATGGTTCATAAAATATTTACAAGTAAAGATTGATCATCAAAATTTACTGATTCAGAAAAGTGCACGTTCTACATTTTTGATACCTGATATTGTTATTTTAAAATCATTCAATTATTTAAGTTGCTTCAAGTTTTTTCTCTCGAAAGATTGATTGATGTCAACTAGACAATCATTACGACAGTCAATTGAGTAATAGACAGCCATAATGATTGACATTTGCTAATTCAACATATCTATTCACTCAAATTACTTAAATAAATCTACTTGAATTGACAAGAAAGAAGTGAGGTCTACACGATATGAATACCAGAATCACGACAATTATTATTATTATTATTATAATAATAATAATACTCTATAGCTTCCTTTAGCCTTAATTTCAACACGGATTCCCAACGAGCCAAATTACGGTGGAAAAAGAACCAAGTAGCACTATAGACCTTAGGCAAAAAAAAAGGTCAACCTCGGAATTTCAGATAATCAGCTGAAAATCCGTACACAGCTTTATTTTGGCGTTGTAAAACTTGTCTGAAAAGTCTCATATAATCTCGTATCTGCGTCGATATTTATTGGAGGTCAAAGGTCGCGAAAATCGGTTTTTTGAATTATATCTCTTTCTATGGCTACAATCACTTTGACACCTAAAAATTTGCCACAACTTTTGTCTTAACATTTCTTCACTACGCTCAATTGTTTTCAAGATAGACCGTGGAGAGCATCTACCGCTCAGGCATACATACTGTAATACAAGGTCAACCGTAAAACTCGTTGAGTAATACCTTGTATACAGATACAAAATTTTTGATATATTGTATAAAATTATATATATATATATATATATATATATATATATATATATATATATATATGTATATGTATAATAAATTCATTTGATTAGAGTTGATTATAGATTGTCAATAAATGAATTGATAAATAGAAGAATTGTAATTAGAAATAAATCAAGAAAACATAATTTCGTTTCATTTTCATTTAGTAGCTTTTCTTCCGTTACAATTAAAATTAAAATCAAATGTACATATAAATTCTTCAAAAAATGAGAACTTCGAAAATATCAATTTTCTTCTTCTTTCTCTTCTTCATCATCATCTGCAGGGAAATTGAAAGTTTCAATTTCATCTTCATCACCTTCGTTTTACTGCATCATTATCTCCAAACCTTCTAAAATTTCTGGATCAAATGCAGTTTCTTCCTCGGGATCGTCTTGCAATACAACCGCACTAAGACAAGCTTGCATATTGCATTGTCCACAAGCTAAAGTGCATTGCAAGCCCGATTTTCTGCATCCGCAGCGTAAACCACAACGATTCTTAAAATTACAAAATATTGTACTGAGCAATTCATCTGGAGCTGCCGGTAATAGGTAGTGTTGTTATTGGCTGCAGAAATTCATTTTGGAGTACCCAGCCTCATTCTTGAGGTTCTAAATCATGCCCTAACTATTTTTGAATTTGGTAATAAACACGATTTATGTGTTGATGAGCTACTGCACTTGTTGGTGGAAGATTATATAACTAAACAGGTTTATGAAATTTAGTAGATTTAATGAATTGCATGTATCTGTAATGATCAATATTATTTTCAGATTTCGGCATATTATATACTGCTAGTGAGATGCGTACTCCATTTTCGTATAGTTGTATAGTTGCTGTACAAAGCAGTTTTCTTTAAAAAAACTTGAGCCAGTTCGTCGAAATTAGTAAGCTTTTGCATTGATTTTATACAAGTTTTTTTCCCTTTATTAAACAACGCAGAAGTTGTATCACAACCACTAAATGCATGTAGAAATATAATAGAGAATAGGAACCTTGAAAGAAACGCTGTAAAACAGCAACAATAAAAATCCTTAAGGACTCATCCAATGACGCTCTTGAAATAGTGAGATTACACAAAATTGCTTTCTGGTGTATATTATACACCATTTCAAGAGAAATACCATTATTAATTTTTTCGAATATGGAACAAATGTGAAATAAGACATTTTCAATTGAATCTCTAGGTATATTCAGTCCTTCCCGTTGCAAATAATTGAAATATTATCAATAACAAATAAAATCATAGCTTCCAGGAATTCTGTTTTGAGGAAAGTTTGGATTTTGAAAGAATGTGTTATTGTTAGTTGGATTTGTGAATAGCGATCTGTTTATTCGATGGTTTTCGGTAATAAATAGGTAAGAAAATATACTAATTACTATAAATAAACTTACCTATCCCAAGCTTGAAACTTACTGAATCATCTACGGAATACCTATCCTGTACACTATATTTCACAAAAAAATTATTTGTAAGTAATCCGTACTCAAAACACAACACAAATTCGATTCGATTAAATCGGTACACACAAAACACTTCGTTTCTATAATTTGATGTTATGTTATCCACAAACTATCAACACTAGCACGTAAATAACACTATAGAAAATTGATGAATAGAGAATTAGAACTGAAATCGTAAAAGATTCAACTTCAAACTACGAAAGTCTTGAACAACACAAAATTGATTTCGTTTCACTAAAATTTGTGAACAAACTAAACACTTCGTTTTTTAGTGTTTGATGTTCAGATTTGAACAAATTATCAACATCAGCACTTGTAATACACTGTACACTATTGAAAAATATAAAATTTATATCAAAAGCTCAAATTATTTAACTTCAAACTACGAAAGTTTTGGGAAGCGTCCTGTTTGCTTTAGTATACCACTACAACAAATGGCGGCAATATTAGACTACCTTCTGACATATGTCAGATATTCATTTCATGGCCTGTAGTAAAGGTGGTCGTGCCTGAGCGCTAGATACTCTCCGCGGTCTATCTTGAAAAGGGTTGAGCGTAGAGAAAAATAGTTGAGACAAAAGTTGACCTCGAATAACTATCAACGCAGGCACGAAATCATATGAGACATTTCAAGACAAGTTTAAGAACACCAAAATGAAGCTGTATACGGATTTCCAGCTTATTATCTCAAATTCCGTGGTGAAATCCTAAGGTGACTGGACAGGGTCACTATGACGCACAGCCACAGATCTATAAATCAGAATCTGTGAAGAATTACGGCCATTCATTGATCTTTCACATGGAAATTATAATCACATTCACTATGAATTGTCTTGAATTTGTATAAATTCTCTTCATTCATTACTTTATCATCAAAATATTCAAAACGGAACGAATATTCACTACTTAATTTGGTGAACATAATGGTTCTGGGAGAGTTGACCATAACATAAAAGAATTCTGACTTCAAAAATTCGAATATATTCAAAAGAATTCATTCTCTATTGCAGAAGCATATTTCGAATTCATTGTTTCTTGAATTTCATATTCAATTATTTCAAAAAATTCAAGTTCGTGACAATGAGGTGGTAAGAATTCAATCAATTGTGTTTTATCATAATTAATTTTCACATAACAAGGAGTGAATCCATCAATTTCAATTTTTCTTTCAGATTTTTTTGATTTAAATATTGAATATTAAACCATTTGATTCAGTTTTTTGGTGGTGCTTCCAGCCAATCAGAGCGATAAATTAGTTCAGTTATTTCGTTTCCATATCGACTACATTTGATTATACGAATGAATCGAATGTGCTTTGATTGATTAATCCAAAATGCCAAACCAAATTATTTGTTCAATGTTCTGTCAATGTGACCTCGGAATATGTCGGAGCTGAATGGGCTGAATTTTGGTTAATTGAATCTTACTTGAAAGAAATTTGATGGAAATTATCATTGATTAATTCGATAATAAAGCAAGGTGTATTTTATATAAGAGGGGTAAACATCTCATTACATCCTTTGTAAGTGTTATACTAATGCAGAGCTTTTGTTATCAAAAAAACTGTAGCATAATTTTTGACACATACAAAGGAATTTATATAGTATGAAGAAATTTGGAATTATAGTTTGCTTTCCTAAAATTTGGAGTTTTCCCTTAATCATTTTTTCCTGAAAGGATGTAGAAGGTACGATGTTTTACGAAATTGTTAGTCAAGGTTGCTAAAGCTAAGGAAATGGTTTCAATTCAAGGCTCACTGTTTGGCCCTGCAATTTCCATAATTGCATTTCGATCTATTATTGTTAGCACGAATTTCATTCAAAATATCTCTATAAAAATTACTCACAGCATCTATCATTTCAATCCACCTCCTTTCTGGATTTTCAAATTCGAATACCCAAAATTCTGGTGTGAAATTGAATTTTTCACCGAGAGCTCTAACTAAATCGGCTTCTGCACCTGTAGGATTGCATGTTCCACTCGTTACGAGGTCTACAAAACCATTGATGAGTGCTCTGGAAGTGAAAATAACAATTCCAGGATTTAATATACAGAAAAGTTCATAAATAATATTACTTGTGGTTATTAAAATAAATTAAACTCTTGGCTTAATGTTTCACGATTTATTTAACAATATGTATAGTGAACATGTTTCGAGCGTTAGCTCATTTTCAAGACTCAGTCTCAGAATAATTCTGTAATTGAAATATTATTCTGTAAGCATCTGAAGAAGTCGTTTGTAACGACGAAACGCGTCATGCTATGTAGTCAATAAAGTGTAAATCATAAGTTCAAGTATTTGAATTTAAGTTTATATACACCTATATTCAACTTGAATTTACATTCAAATTCCTTAACGCGCTTCACAATCAAGTGTCAGATTATATGCTTTCTTCTAAGTAGATATTTGCACATTGTTATAGAAAGGCTTTGAAAATTAACGATGTGCATTTGAGTGGGAATGTCTATTTTAACGACTATCAATCAGGATAAGTAGATTCGAATCCATTGAAGGGTTTTCTTCTCTAGAATTCATAGATTTACAAATATTTTTTCCCATTCAGAGCTGGTCAACGTTTCATGAAATATTATTATTTTGCTTTAATTTTTTATATCACAATGTTTGAACTCGAAATAAGTCAAAAGTGCTCATATAACTTCTGCTATATTCAACTGACAATGTATATTCGATTGAAATGGATGAATTATATTTGCAATATCTTGTCCTCTGGTAAATTTTAAGAATACGGAATGTTTCAGAATACAAGGCGAAAATCATATTGATTTACTACTTTCGTGATAGTTATTCAATTAATAATATTTCTTTTAATTTGATTCTTCACAATATTTCTTTCGAAGTTTCCACACATCTGAATAATTGGATATAAAATGTATAGTTTTCTGGTCTACAAAATTTTTGCGAGATGTATGACTTTCAATTTCAGGAATACAATCTATATTCAACTTGAATTTTTATTCAAATTTCTTAACGCGCTGCACTATCAAATATTAGAATATATGCCTTTATCAGCATTGCCATTAGGAGTTTCGAATGCATTGGAGGTTCTTCTCTAGAATTCATAGATTAACAAGTATTTCTCCCGAATCAGAGCTGGTCTAGGTTTCATGGAATATTTTTATTTCGTCTCAATTTCACATATCACGATGTTTGAACACGAAATAAGTCGAATGTGCTCATATAACTCCTGGGACAGTCAACTGACTATTCATAGTCGATTAAAATGAATGAATATCGTTAACAATATCTTGTCCTCTGGTGAATTTGGAAAAAACTGAATTTATTGGAAAAATAAGGCGAACATCATTGTCGACAACCCTACGCGTATTTGTGATATTGACAGTGTGTCCTATTTTGACAGATGAGGATCGGCATGAACTATGTATAGAGTAGTTTCCAAAACATTTCTGTTGAGTGTCTGCATTGGAATTGAGACTACTCATTCAAATGGACTAGCATCATTACCCAGGGACTTACAGGAAAAATGTGTCGCGATTTCTTGGAAGCGACGCTGGTTGACTTCCTGGAGAGTGTACTAAAAGCGATGAAAAATGCGATGTTTTTGTACGTTACAAGGTAAACTGTCACAATTGACTTTCAATTCATAGGTTTTTTTCAACAGCAATATCTGGAAATCGCTGGATAAGTCGAGCAGCGCCGTTCGCATGCGCACGTAATATCTAAATTGAAATCCCTCAAAACAATTATTGCTTCGGAGGATCTCTGTAGTCATCAAATAATGCTACTTTAGCGTTAACATCGACTCATTTGCTAAATCGAATACAAGATATTTTCAGAACAATCCCCAGAATATATTCATATGAATATATGAATGAATTCAGGGTGTATAATAAGTCAACCTCTTAATCGCCATTTTCAGATAACCTAAAATAATAGTCATTGAAAATAATGAATATTGCGACTTGCCTGCAGAGGGTGGCTTGATTATTCAGAATATAAATCTTCATAGTCTTTCCACCCAAATCTCCGAAAGATCTGTGATATATCTTCAAATTATTGAATTCCTCTTTTGTCACTGGTGTGATATCTAGTTCTTCATTTGCTGTGAAACAACTGAATAGTTGATCAGTTTTGATGTCAAATACGAAAGTAGCTGGTGATAGGTTGACACCTTCAAGAGAACAAATTTCACGCGAAACTTCGTTTGAAAGAAATAGGTTACAGCCATCTTCGTTGAACACTCTCAAGTTCAGATGGGAAGATTTTACTTCTGATATATTTTGAATGAAGAAAATATTAACGGCTTCTTTAGCTACTGGTTTGATGAGAGAATCATTTCCACTAATTATTCGATATGTAGGCAAAATGTCCACCAATTGTTTGACATTAATAGCACCAAGACCATCGTTATGTAATATGAAAGAATGATTTTTGTAATAATCAACAAATCGCTTCAAGATGGAGATACTCGAATCTTGGAAATCGTTTCTTTCGATAACTAATTTTGCTATACATTTGCTGGAAATAAATAAAAGAAAAAATAACGGACACCATATAACGGCAGTCACCATTTTATTCTACCTTTGATCAGTATCGACTAAAACCTTTGTTGGTATAGCAGATGCAGAATTATTCATTTCTTTAAGCAATAAACAATTCTCAATTTCAATAATGACATCAAGAGAATAATCGTAATCGAAACCTGCCTTACTCCGATAATATACCTGATTGAAATGATTGATGGAATGAAAAAAAATATGATAAATCCATATTCCCTTCACCTATATTCTTATTGCAATCATTTCTTAATGCAGAGAGAATATTCAAGTTCTTGCAACGCATTGTCACGAATATAATCAGAGTAATAATGCGAACTGACGAGCGATTCAGAATAATAATAAATTTCATTAAACGAACTAAATTCAATTCGTATTATTTCATAATTTTACTAGATCGTTTATAACGGCCCCTGAGTTTGATAGTTGAAAAACTGAATGAGTAGTGAATATAATCACTTCAGTCCTTAAAGAACGAAGGAATTAATGAAGTGGCGAAAACTGAAACGTTTTGAATAGGAAAGTGAATAGAAGAGAGGACGATCGAAGAAATTGTTCATCTGATTGTGATGGCACGGATATAATTTACATGGTGTGCAATTTATGCTATTTTTATTCAAAATCTAATACAACAGAACTAATTCACTGCGTTACAAATTTTCAAGAAATTTGAGTACTCGCTTCGAAATGTCATGATTTTTCATTGATACGTATTGTTTAATAAACATACATAAAAATTTTCTTTCCATCACGTCTCACTTTTTTCCGCAAGAGAGTACCATTTTATATTTGAAATTAAAACGTCAAAATATATTTTGAAGAAATCTCATAAAATCAACCAATTTTTTTTAAAATTAATTAAGCCTAATTTCATCATTCAAGTGAAAAAAAAGTCGAGAAAAATATTACTTATGAGATTTTTATAAAAAAAACAAAAACTTCAACGTTTTCTTTTGTGTTTCGAAAGATCTTCTCGTTTTAAACGCCAACAGTAATCACCTAGCATAGTTGTGTCCCAACGGCCTTTAAATCGTTCTTCAAGCTTCTTTATATCCTGGTGAAACCTCTCACCCTGCTCATCACTAACCGCACCAAGATTAGATGGAAAACAAGAAAAATGAGAATGAAGAAACTGAATTTTTAACGAGTTCAACATGCCGTTCACTAGCTGTTCCGCATTTTCGGCTCTGTGAACCCCTAAAAACCCTTTTATAACTGCTTTCAGTGACAACCAGGCATCAAGTTCCGTATTAGTAAGCTTTTAGTCAAAATTTGGTTCGTTTATCAAAGTACGTATTTGTGGTCCCACAAATATTCCTTCATTGAGTTTGGCGTCATTTAACTTTGAAAATACTGTCTACAAATATAAAAAACCATCTCCCTCTTCATTCATAGCCTTCACAGAATGTTTCATCAAACCAAGTTCAATGTGGAGTGGTGGTAAAATAACATTTTTAGGATCTAGCAATAGTACATGTTTCACATTATATTTTTCGCATACAAACTCTTACCTTCCTGGCCATACTTTTGTAATGTAGTGTTTTTCTGTGGGTCTGCTGTCCCACATACAAAGAAAACAACAGTATTCAGTAAATCCGACCTGTAATCCGAGCAAAATAGCTATAACTTTGAGATCAGCGCATACTTTCCAGCTATAGTCTTTGCATTTCATTAAATTTGATATTGATTTCATGTTTTAATATGTTTCTTTTAAAAAACAGTTGAATATGCTATTGGTACTGACGCATACTTGTTGCCATTGTGCAGCAATACCGCCTTCAGACTTGTTTTTGAACCATCAATAAATAAACGCCATGCGCCAGTCTTGTGTTTCGTAAGGAATATTCAACTCACTCATAAATTATATGCTGACGTGCACCTCGAAAACTAGACGTGATGGATACCACATATATTTAGAACATTTATTCTATGACTCATTACCTATTAATTCCAGCTAACAGTTAAGAGAGTACCAAAATCGTGTAACGCAGTGTTATGAGGAGGTGTTACTTATGGAAACAAATACGGATATTCTGAGTGTGTCGGAACATTGGTGTAGTGCAGATAGTGTAAATTCCATGGTGATTGCGGGTTATGTTCGAGCTGATTGTTTTTGTCGTACCCACGGAAAACACGGTGAATCCATCTTGTACACCAAGCAAAACTTGAAGGTGAAAAACTTAATGGTTTCCAAATTCTCAGAAGAGATGTATGTTGAAATCTGTGGTGTTATTATTTCGGATCGAGGTATTCGATTTGGCATCCTCAGTGTTTATAGACCATGTTTAGGTAACTATGATCTTTTTCTTGATCGGCTATTTTGTGCATTACAGCATTGTTTCCAAACGGTAAATTATATTGTTTTATGTGGCAATTTGAACATTGATTATTTGAAAAATGACTGTAAATATTTTAAATTGTTCAGAGATCTATTAGATTGTTTCGGATTGAACGTTACGTCCCAGTATCCTACTAGAGAATTCACCAATATAAATGGACATACCAGTATCTCTAAAGTAGACTATATCATTACAAATATTGATTCCGAAAATTACAAAGTTAGTGTTTTTGAACCCCATATCAGTGACCACAAATGCATTCTATTTGAGACAGTTCACAAACAAGCACGCAATGAAAAAGAAACAACTTACTCTTTCAGAAATATTAGTCAGGAAAATATGAATAATTTTTTGTTTTCTTTATCGGAATACAATTTTTCTGACCTGATTTATAATTTTGATGCTGATACATGTTTTGATTCATTCATTGATGTTATTCGATATCATTTTGAACAATGCTGTCCTATGCGTGAAGTATTTTCGGTAGATCGAAAGAAAAGATGGGTAACAACTGAGATATTTCAAAGTAAACGTAACCTATCTTACCTTCATCGACTACATAAGAATACCCGTTCGGAATGTGCCCTACAAAACTATAAAAATGCCAGAAATCAACACGAATGCTTATCAAAAATACGAAATATACGTTTTATAGTTCAGCTATTGATGGTTCATCGAACAGGAATAAAACAATTTGGAATATTGTTAACGATCTTTCTGGGAAAAGTGGCGGTAGGCGAAGTGATGTGACCTCAAACTTTGAGGGGGAGGTGTTTGGTGATCCGAATCAGTTAGCTGATGTTTTCGCCGAACATTTTTCCACAATGGCTAGTACCAAATTAACATCTCGATATGGCAATAACCTATCTCGGATTTGCACATTATCACCCATGGTGAACACCAATTTTTACTTCTACCCTGTCACTAAAATTGAAGTTGAAGATACCATTAGAGCCTTAAAAAATAAAAAAAGCGTCAGTGTTGATTCCATATCAGCCAAAGTTTTGAAAGGAATTAGTGGAATTATTGGCGAGCACTTTGCATATCTTATAAATGTTTCCATCACTACTGCAAAGTTCCCCAATATCCTTAAGCAATCCATAGTAATTCCAGTATTTAAGAATGGAACCGTGAGTGAAATTACTAATTATCGCCCAATATCCATTTCGAGCGTGTTTTCCAAGGTAATAGAGAAAATTGTTTTCGCCAGAATGATGAGTTATCTCAATAGATTTAAAATAATTGACTCCGCGCAACATGGATTCAGAAGCGGCCACTCAACTCAGTCAGCTGCGGTTAAGTTTTTTTGAATCCGTCTACGAGTGTTTGGATAAACACTTGTTTGTAGCGGGGTTATTTTTTGATTTATCTTCCGCATTTGATTCACTATCCTTTGAATTTTTACTTGATAAATGCTACAATTTAGGTTTCAGAGGTGTGTTTCTGAATTGGTTACGTAGTTATCTTGAAGAAAGAACAATGGTAGTGAAAATAGGCGAGAGTTATTCTCAGAGACATGATATTGCTCTTGGGGTGCCTCAAGGCTCTGTACTCGGACCTCTTCTATTCATATTGTTCATAAACGATCTGCCTGCGAAGTTGTCCCGGTTTTTGGTGACACTATTTGCCGATGATTCATCGGTGGTTGTTTCTGGCAGGACTCCTGCAGAACTTCTGGAGGTATGCGAATGCATTGTGAGGGAGTTTGTAAGTTGGTGTCAAATGAACAATCTGATGGTGAACGTTGACAAAACTGTATGTGTTCAGTTTTGTCTGAAGGGCAATGGAATAAGTACCTTGGATGTTAAATATGGGGACAACACTATATCATCATCCCAATCAACGAAGTTTCTTGGAATATATGTAGACAGAAATTTGAGATGGACATCACACATTGAGGTCTTATGTAAAAAATTGAGTAACTCATTTTTTGCAATCTCTAGAATCAAGAACATCGTGCCTAGAAACTGTGTTATGAATGTGTATTACAGTCTTGTATATAGTCATCTAAATTATAATATTCTGCTGTGGGGTTGCTCTACAGAAATAAATAGGGTGCTTATTACACAGAAGCGAATACTTCGATTAATATTCAATATTCATCAGCGAACATCTTGTAAACCTATCTTCATTAATGATTACATACTCACCTTACCGTGTTTATATATTTATAGATGTTTGTTATATGTTAAAGAAAATGAAGATAGGTTTATTAAATTGAATAGTAATCATGAGTATTCAACAAGAAACAGGGATGTGCTACTTATTCCTATGCATAAAACAGCTAAATTTGAGCACTCTCTCTATTGTCAGAGCATTAAAATTTTCAACCTTTTACCATCGAATTTGAAAGTACTGAAAGCTCATTTGTTTAAGAGGAGAGTTAAATCTCTGCTCTTAACAAAGGCATACTATAGTGTGTCAGAGTACTTCGATGATTCGGATGTAGGCAATAATGTTTGAATCAATTTTTTGTATCATATATTTGTATATTTTTTTAACACTAATGTTCTTCACCATGTGAAATTGTCTCAAATGTTTAATATCTCTGAGGAAATTTTTATTTTTCTTTTTTTTCAATCAAAATTGTATATTATTGTAAATATGAATTCAACCAAGATTTTTGTTTGAACCAATATTTTTGCTCGAGGGCTGAATGGAAGATCAGACTCCAAACTGAATTCGGTCCTTTTGAGAGCATTTCTCTTAGTTGTAATTATTTATCAATTGAAATGAATGTAATTTTTTTATGTAAGGAATGTTTCTCAATAAAATTATATTATTATTATTATTATTATTATTATTATGTTTTCAATATGTCTCTTGTAGTTCTGAGGTTACCGAAGATTTGTTTTTGATGAAGGTGCAGTTCAACTCGAGTTCAAAAAGAAATAATCTCCTTTGAATATTCTCTGTCTGTCACATCTTGATCCGTTAAAACTGTTGTAGAAATCTTGATTCATTTCATTATCAATATTTACATGGTTTCAATGCATTTCTTCGCTTATATTATATAATACTTCTTTAGAAGGCTTATGTAATATTAAGCAACTTCAAGAAGAAAACTCTCACGTTATTTTATTCGGTGATTTCAATATCTCGATTCACATTACATACCTCGAGTCGAATGAGGTTAAATCAAAATTGATGCATTCTCTTTAAAATTAAATGAAAATACGAGATCTCACACAATACAATGAAGCGGAAAACGAAAATGGTGTAATTTTGGATCTTTTGATGGGAAGCTATGCCCTTTTCATTATTGAGCGATTAATTACGTTGGTGTTAAGAGATAGTGATCATACTCATCTGGAATTTCTCTCATTGAATTCAATTGAAATCTTTTCAAATTGGCCAATCTATTTTAAAATATAGTCAACTTCGAACTCCGAGGAGACAATTTTCTTGAGCTATGAGATGAATTCATGAATACAAATTGGTCATTTTTACAAAAACGATGATGTGGTTCAGTGAACATAGCCTGATATCATTTTCTTTTCTCACTGAATCGTATATTTGATGCAACTCTACCGAAAGTGACAACTGAACCTCCAGATGTTTGGTTTACATTATAATAAGATGTATTAGATTAGACATATTAGTAAAATAATTAGATATTATTATGGAGATTATAAATATTATTATAAGAATAATAACGAAACGAAATATTTTTATGTTACGCTCAAAATAGATCAGTTCTCTAGAAAAATGCCCTAAGAATACTCATTAAAAATTTTGAGCATTTGTAAATTACGAATTACCTCTTGAGGTCAGCTTACTCCAAAAAACGTAATTTTTCTCAATAACTTTCATTTAAAGTACAAAACATATTGTAATATATTTTGTAATACTTTATCATGAGTAAAATATGTGAATATTTATATGTAAATAAAGTGATGAGTAATCACTTTATTCACATATAAAAGCACATATATGAGATGAATGGCATCATTTCTTGGAAAAGAATTATCTGAAAGCAAAAAGCAGAACGGTTTCATGTTCTGTATCGAATAAGCTATGACCTCAAGCAGAATGAAACATTTTCAAAGTAAAAAACACGAAATGGCGGACTTTTGATTTTTTTTACCCTTTCTTTCACTTTTAATCGTATATAACTGTTTTCAAATAATGATAAATACTTCTGGTTTTATTTGAGAATATATCCAGACATCTAACGAGTAAAATGCCGTTTTTTTTTAGTGCAATAGTTTTGGAATGAGAGTGTAATTCATGCGAAAAAACGTGGTTCAGAGAAAAATCAGTTCGAAGTTTTTATTCGTGAAAAATCGTGAAAAAAGTGAATTTTACTCACATATCCATTCCAGCGTCATACACAACTCCTTCCTGGTCTTCGTAAGCATCATTCTGAAGAATTCTTGCATTTCTCATATAACAAAACAATAACAATATAACAGAGAACAAAACAATAAGACGACCCGAAGGCATACAGCAGCTGCCGCAACCGAAGGCGTTCGAGCGGCCGGATTTACTGCAGCGCTCTCTAATCTTTTATAGCCGCTTCTAGGTCTTGCTGACCTTTGGGACTAATTCTATACTATTTCTACGAGTATATAGTAGCAATTTATGAAAAAAAAATTTCAATTTTTTCAAAATTGCTTGGAGTATGATGGCCTTAATTACCCACCTATTTTATTTATAACGATCAAGAACTAAGCGAACCTAAGAATATTGTCAATTCCCAATATTTTGAGTTATTATATATCAGTTCAAAAACTTTCGATACATAATGTTTCACCTTAGAGTCTCAAGATCTAGTATTGCCGGTTTCAACTAAATCTGGATAAGATGTATTCAACGGATTGAAGAAATGCAGATCTGAAATGTCCTTCATCCCAAGAGCATGCCTAGGCAATTTGCCTCTCTATTGGCTTATATATCCAACTTGACATTGAAATCTGATCTCTTTCCAAATGTATGGAGGTAAGATGAAATCTGACCGATTTCAATCAGACGGAATAGAGATTTCGTTGAAGCTGATAGGCCTATAATTATTACAAATAATGTAGGCAATGATTTTCGAATTGTGCTCTGTGAAATTTGGTGTTAATCCACGCAGATTCAGTGAATGACCAACATAGCTAGACTTCCAGTAGACCAAATGCTACTTATAACACAACATATGATGATAATTTTCAACATTCCTTCCAAGTAGATTTGATAAATGCGCATCTTTGTAAACCATTTGTTCAGTTAAATCATGGCTTCTTTTTCCAACAACTCGCTTTGGACAATCATAAAATTTGCAGCCTCTGTTTTTAGCCTACCTTCCGATAATAAAATGATTATGTAGGTTAACTGAAAAGTGCCTTTTTCGGGTTATACATTATATATTTTGTGTTATCCTCAAAGTTCGATATGGGACTTGAAGATCAAGCAAATATATTATGTTACTATTCAATAAATAAGCCTTGCTCTCTAAATCAGCTAAGTAATGAATAAGATGCCACGGGAGCGATTGTAAGTCTGAGTTGAATTGATAATCATACTTTTGTATGAGTATCAATTAATTTTGTATACATTCATACTTTCAAAATTCCTACAAATAATGTACCTAGACCTATTACTTCGACGTAATATTTCAAGTTTAACATGATCATTTAACGATCAATTATTTCCGGTATATGTAATATATCAATAAGAGCAATTATATCCTTGTTTGTTGTAACAATATAATCAAAAAGTGTTGCTAAGAATTTTGTCATTCTAGTCGGCTGATCCATTAACTGAACCCTATTTAATCCTTCAAATATATCCTCAACAACTTGTGCGGAGGTTCCTGCAATATCTAAGAGATCAACATTTAAACCACCCAAACAAACTATATCATCTATTGTACATTATTGTGCCACTAACGAGATAACAGTTTCGAATGTTTTAGAAAAACGCTTACACTCAGCTTCATAAGGATTATCGAAGACTCCACCAGCAATAGATTTCGTCTTCATGGATAGCTCAATCCAGATGTGTTCAATTTCATGATGAAAATTTCAGAAGAAATAACCGAGAAATTTATATGATATCTCATATTATTTATATGATATAAATATATATATATATATATATATATATATATATATATATTTTTTTCGAAAGTTTTTAGCATTAACAGGCTTTTTTAATATGAAAAAGTTTATTTCTGTTGACGTTTCGTTGTTATATTACAACTTTGTCAAAACTAATTAATAAATTAAACTATTTAGATTAGTTTTGACAAAGTTGTAATATAACAACGAAACGTCAACAGAAATAAACTTTTTCATATTAAAAAAGCCTGTTAATGCTAAAAACTTTCGAAATAAATACCTCAAACAGGCAATAAATCAATTTCAAGATATATATATATATATATATATATATATATATATATATATATATATATATATATATATATATATATATTTAAGAAAATGAACACTAGAATATTCGTTCGAAAAATTCAAATTAATCAAGAGAATGTTATAGTAGAGATAAAATAAAGTTATAATCTGAGAGGTGTTTTCTACTGATTCCCATAGATGGAATTGTGGAGTATTCATAAGTCTACGGTCTTTCACTTGGAGTCACAAGAATATGCTTGGGGGTTGAAATCGTTGCTTCACTTCGATGGACGTAGTGCGACTGACGAGTTCCTTGCAGAACGATACATATATGTCTCGCACTTCCATCAGGTATGTCATCGATTTCAATATTTCTCTAACATTTATTCCTTGAAGGATAATGGAGACATCACATCGTACACGTTCACATATCTAGCTCTACTATAATATTCTCTTGATTGATTTGAATTTTTCGAATGAATGTTCTAGTGTTTAGATACAAATCAGGCATTTTTCGTTTTAGCATTTCGTTCATCACTATTCCACTGCCTTCCAACCGCTTCTTGTTACTAAAGATTTTCTCCTTCAACTATTTGTTGACAAAATTCACGGCAACAGGTCTGGTTTTCTTATCCATATCAACAAGATTTTACCCTATATACCTTATTACCCTTTCTCTTTGTCGCTGGGCCACACATTGATTTGTAATTCATTCGAATCTGCATTCGTTCATCTGCATCACTTTGCCTAGTCGTAGAGGGCGTAAATCTTAATATTTCTGCGTCCTAAATCTCTGAAAGATTTGTGGTATACTTGTAGACTATCAAATTTTCCTTCTGAGACGAATGTTTAATTAAATTCTTCATTGCCTGTATAACAACTGGATAATAGATTGTTTCTCATTTCGAAAACGAAAGATAGTGGTGCTAACTTGACAATTTCTATTGAAAAAATTTCTTGGACAATTCCGTTGGCTAGGAACAAGCCTCAACCATCTTCATTGAAAATTCTTAATGTAAGAAAAAAAAATACGATTGCAGATATATTTTGGATGGAAAACATATTAATGGTATTTTCAGCAACAGGTTTGATGAGCGTCACCGACTATGTGATAACTAGGCAACAAACTGAGCGATATTTAAATCATTTAGTGCATTGATATGGACCACAAAGGAATGATTAATATAGTAAGAAAATAATCTCTTCAACTGCCATTTATTTGAATGTTCAAATTCGTTTTTCTCAAGAATTAATTCATATATCGTACTACAAAAAGACCATATTGTGAATATGAATGGTCAATATTATGTACCCGACATAGTTTCATTGAACCGATAAACGAAGTGTTCTTCTTAAACAACCAAATTAGTCGTTATATTCGAAACCGTTGAGGATCACTATAATTTATTCAATTATAAAAGTGACACTTCCAATAATAACATTACATTAACTTTTGATATTGACACAAGGGCTACAATTTCGTGACTTAATGATATGAATTATCTGAAGGGAGGAAATTGACGACAAATCCATTTGAGAGCTTGAATGAACTGAGAATGAGTATAAACATTATGAATGATGAGTTGAATATAATACTACATAGAAAACACATTGAATTATTTTGCGACTACAGTTTCGTAGTATGACTACACTTTCAAGGACATTATGAAGAGCTTCTGTTCAAAAATAATAATATTCGGAATAGAAAAGTCGAGCAGAACTGAAGTTGAAAATCAGCAGCGAAGAATCAGATCATTGCTCAGGAATTGTAACCACCTTCGAAAATGAGCAGTTGAAAGAAATACTTTACTTAAGAAGTAGATTTTCCCGACATTAGGTAATCAACGCAACATGGCACTTCGAAAAGGATTCACGTGGGGAAGGACATGAGGGCAGTAGAGGATTGGTAGACATCGGTAACTTGTTGCACCAGCAAATAGAAGATCTACTATTTCCACAGGAAGTCTGTTGATTCACATCTGCACCGAGTGATCTGCTGAATTGATCACTCCAATCCACTGAAACTGAGTGGAGGGTTACAAAGCTACAGAAGTGGAGGAAGAGAAAAACTCTTGCACGGATGAGACACACATTGATGAGAACACGAAGGAAAATGAACAACATGAGACATTCTGCATGAGATGCTTCGACAAGGAAGCATCTCATGTTTCCCGAAATTGAGGTCACACTTCTAGCTATTTGAAACTTCAGATTATTACTCCTAGATATATAACTCCAGTTCATTCCAACCTGTAATTAACGGAAGCACATCGTTAAAGCTGCAACAGTGAGGGACGACAGGTAACGATACAGATGCCAAAAATCAGAGACAATCCAACCTAAAACAAGAAGATGTCAAATATTCGCCTCAACGCAGTATGAGGAGAGACATGACATCGTAGCAAAGATTGTTTATACAAAACTGGCATTAAAATTGCATACTCTACATAAGGGCAAGGTGAGACAGAGACAATTTTGGAAAATGACCAGTGTATACTCTACTGGGACCGGATTATCTTAACTGATCAAACTGTTTCCCACAATAGGCCTGACCTGGTCTTGGTTGACAAAAGAGGAAGGGAAACTACTTCTATCGAGGTGGTCATTCCAAATACGAAGGAAATAATAGAGAAGAAATAACAGAAATTGATGCTGCATGTCACAGCAAGCTCTGTCAGAAAGTTTTCTGACAGAGACATACCGGAAATCAACGCCACCAAAGTCTCCGCCGTGAATATTGCTGCAGTGATTGTGAGGCAGTGTGGAAACCGTATGGATTGACATCGGAATGATAATAATAACAAAATGGTAGGTAATAATAAAAACTTGTCTAAAAATCACTGAGTGAACAATTCTTTATTCGACTAGTTTCGCCTTTTACGGCATTATCAAGAATGAATATATATCACAAAGACAACCTTCAAATATTTGCAGATCTGTTCGGACCACAGAATACACCTTAAATTCGGTCATAGAGGTGGGAGTTTCCAAATTATCGGAGATTTAACAGCGGGGAGTGATTTAGGTCAAACAGGTCATTGAGAAGATTGTATTTATCGAATTTTTTAAGTTTATTCATTTATTTTTATACCTTTTTCGCAGTAATGGAGAATATTTGGTTTGAAACAACGTGAGATCTTATGTCCTGTCGAATCTAGATTAGATGTTCCCGAAAAGCAGATTGTCCGTTTTTTACGTGTTCTTTTAGCCTTGTTTCAAACATCTTCCGGTCTGGCCAACATATGACCACTTACATTTCTCACAGTCCAATATATCAATTCCAGACTTCTTCATTGGCTCGGATTTGGACAATTTGTTATTGAAGATCATTTTATTCAATCTTCTGTGGCTTGAAAATGCTATATTCAAATTATTATTTCCGAAGAATTCAATGATTTTTGAAGAGGGGACGTGTACTACATAAGGGATGCACACATATCTTAACGCATTTCTATCATTATTAATATTGATGTAGTGTGGCCTATATAAAAGTCTATTGATGAAGCGTTTCTCTTTTTTATAATTAGTATATTGGTTATTTTCAGTGGCCATTGATTGTTCATACATATCGTACGAATCAGTTCTTCGCTAATGTCTTGTTTTGATAAGGGAATCGAGAAGGCCCAATGGATCATTGAATTGAAAGCTGCGATTCGATGGCTTATTGGACCGAACGAATTGAAATTCATGATGGCGTCAGAGAAGGTAGGTTTCCTGAATATTCTGTACGAAAATTCATCCTGTTGTTTGGAAATTGTAAGGTTAAGAAAATTCAACGAATTATTTTACCTCTCATTTGAATATGAACTATCACAGACTTGATTCATCGTCCATTGAATTTATTGATGACAATAACTTTGTTAGAATATAAGTAAAAAGTTTCCAGCAGCGAACTTTGCTGTTTTCTTCTTCTCAGTATCTACGCCACTATGTATTTTCTCCATGAGGCTTCATAGATTGATGAAATTGTCATACCTCTTCGATCATTCAACTATTTGACGGTGGCTTTATCGTTCTGTTCATACACTACCATGGATTCTAAAATACCTAAATTTTTTTAATTTTGTAGCTGTATTAGCAAAATTGTCTGCAAACTTATTTGCAACTGGAAAAGTGTGTCCTGACTCTGTGAAGTGTTTTTAATATTTGAGTTGCCTTTGTTTAACCCGAAGGACTGTTGATGTCCCTCGAATCATTCAACATAATTACTTTCGGTTTGCCTTAATAACAGCTATTGCACTCATTACAACTAGGTCTTTAAAGTCCATAAATTTTATACGGTGAAGTTCTATTTTCAATTTTAATAAATAATTGAGGAATTAATGAGATTGAATTCTCGCTTAACTCTTGGTGAAACATAATTGAATATTAAAATAAATTAAACTCTTGGCTTAATGTTTCACGATTTAATAAAACTCAAAAAACGAAAAAAAGAAAAAAACGTCACGAAAAATAAAAACTCGGGTTGATGAACATAAAAGGTCGATTTTGTACAATGTTAATAAAACTGGATTCTCAGAACATTGTATTAGCTCTAATCACTTCATAGATGCTGATAAAACTAAATGCCTACACTCAGGTAATAAAGGTAAACGTTTAGACCTTCTGGAAGCAATTGAAATTAACAGTTCTTGGAAGAGAAAAGAAGAAATTGTAAATGAACAATTAGATTTTCAACTATCCTCCCTACTCACATCGATTTTGTAGATATAAATTTGTTCTACGTCTCTTATAGTAGTTTAGTCTTGAAAATGAGCTAACGCTCGAAACATGTTGACTATACATATTGTTAAATAAATCGTGAAACATTAAGCCAAGAGTTTAATTTATTTTAATATTTTTAATATAAAATTGAGAAATTGTTTGTGAAGGTTTTAATTCTACGTTTATAATATTTTTTGTGATTTAGTAACCGACTTTATAGAAATTTGTTCAAAATAAGTTAATTCCGTATATGTTGGTTTTTGTTTTTCTGTATGTTGGTATATTGGAAGTGTCAACGTAGCTCTGAAAAGTTATCTCTCAATTATAAGCACACCCAAGCAATTATATGAGACCCAAAATTTGGAGCTATCATGAGAAATACCCGTTACTGCAGAAAAGTCAGTATAGGAAGAAATAGAGTGTAGTTCACAGCGTACTGATATTAAAACAATGTAAGCTGAGCAGAATTAATGTAATAACAGCGAAAATAGTCCCAATACGTCAGGTTAAAAGTGGTTAGTATTTCCAGTCCGACTTTTGCTTTGTTGAACGCAGTGTACGTAGTTCGATCATTTGAAAGAACCAGGAGAACTGCCAAACTCGAATTTCGAAATATAGAATTCAATGGATTAATACCTGTACCTGACGAAACGGAGTGATCAGCAGCATCAATTGTCATTGCGTACCAAACTACTCAAGCAAAACGAAAATACATCACTGAATTATCTAAATTGAAACTTGCTATCAATGTACAAATCACAAGACAGCACTATGCATTATTTATAATCAATCGGCATGAATTTTATAGGTTATGTTTCTAAAAGCTGGCCAGAGAACAGTAATAATTCGTATTTTCCTAATACTTATAGCTTAATTTTAACGAAATTGTATCAAATTAGTTGAAGAACTCATAAAATCTTATTAATGGAAACGTGTTAATGGAAAAACTGATTCTCCAAATGGAGTTAAAACGAACACAAGAAAAGCTAGAAGAAGAAAAACGAAAAGAACCGGAGAAAATTGGAAAAGAGGAACGACAAATCGAGAAAGAACAACGGCGAGAACGGCAAAGACGGGAAGATAAACAGGACTTATTAAATATGATGAGAATGTTGAAAGAACAAAGACAACAAGACGAACAGGAATTACGAGTTGAATTTGAATCAGAAATGAATCAAGTAAGGGATGATTTCAAGAGCGAACTAAGTCAGGTACAAGATAATTTAGAGAAACGATTAACCATTGCTGAAAAACAAGAAACAAAGTCAACCTGTACATAAATTTTTCAAGCCTGCGTCGTCCGGAGTCAACATCTCCCGACAGAAGGAGACACGGAAATGTGGGGGACAAGGAAATAAGCCGATCAACACTCGGCCCACGGAGAAGCTCTTCGGAGTCAACATCTCCGAGAGAAGGGCGAGGGACAAGGAAATGAGCCGATCAACACTCGGTCCACGAAGAAGCTCTTCGGAGTCAACACCTCCGGGAGACGGGTGAGGGACAAGGAAATGAGATGATCAACACTCAGCCCACGAAGAAGCTCTTCGGAGTCAACACCTCCGGGAGACGGGTGAGGGACAAGGAAATGAGCCGATCAACACTCGGTCCACGAAGAAGCTCTTCGGAGTCAACACCTCCAGGGGACGGGTGAGGGACAAGGAAATGAGCCGATCAATACTCGGCCCACAGAGAAGCTCTTCGGAGTCAACACCTCCGAGAGAACTAGAGAAGGACCGATCAACAGTAGGTCACAACTTTAACAAAACTGATATTAGCTTTGACAAAGTTGTGACATACAACGAAACGTCAACGAAAATGAAGTTTTCAACAATTAAATAAGCCTGTTATTTCTAAAAACATTGAAAATAATATATATATATATATATATATATATATATATATATATATATATATATATATATATATATATATATATATATATATATATATATATATATATATATTCCACCAAGCTTTGAACAACTCATTCACAATTACAATTTAAAAGTAACGTGTAATGATTCAAATGTATTATCCGAACTCGTCAAATATCAAGGATAGAATAAATACCCCCAATATGTTCCGAATGCAAAAAATGGAAACTGCAGGGTTTGTACAAAAGAAATATCATATCATATTATATTTATTTATTGTGAAAGTGGGACAAAAGCAATGGTGATAGCAGTAACTTCTAGACTCAGAATGTGTAGTAAAGTGTAACAAATTCTCAATCTCTAACATACTCCAGAATATCGTACTTTCATTTCCACTATTACAGTGATGGGCAAACTTTTTAAAAGGAGGGCCAGATGAAATTTAAAAATTTAGAGGCGGGCCAAAAAACAAAAAAGTACAAGTTATAGGCCTAAACCTTTTTATTGTTTAATTTTACATCATACACAACTTATATACTAAAATGATAAAAACTTCCAAACAAGTCACAAAAAATGATTAATCTTTAGAAGAGCATGAAGGCGTATGAGACAGATGAAACTGTGACTGAGATTCTAAAAGTTGATCATAATTTGGTAGAAAATGAGAGGAGCTGATTTGCAGTAGTGAAGCTAAATTATGGTCAGTCAATCGGTTCCTAACACCTGTTCACAGATGTAGGAAGAGGAATACATCGAAATTATCTTCTGAGCGTGAGATTTCAGGTTTGGAAAAGTTGTTTTTGACAGGGCCTTGTAGAACTCAATCTTCGAAACATTGGAAAATAGTTGTTTCAATTCAGTGTCACATTGCAACTCAATTAGTTCGAGCTGCAGTTCTGATTTGACTGATTCACAATCCAAATTAAATGGCATGCTAAAAATCATACCTAAGACTCCCGTTAATTATTATAGCTGCACAAAAAAGTTATCACTTCCTATGTGCAATTAATTTTAGGGGTTAATCAAAATCGTGTCGCGGGCCGGATCAGACTAGGCCGTGGGCGCCCGCGGGCCGTACTTTGCCCATGACTGCACTAGTACATCGCTCACTAATGAATCACCAATGAACGAATAGCCTATAAACTTTCATACATAACTATCTTAAGATGGAAAAAATATCGGTAAATTGAATTTCTATTTTCTCATCGAATTTCCAGCTCCCTTTTGCGAAAGTACGTGCCCGAATGGAATAAAGCGATTGGAAACAAAACAGCTTCTAGAGCTTATTCATAATGCTAACACCCATATTATATCTTCGATTTAGGGCTTCCTCTGTTATTTCTAGTATCAACACTAAAAATCCGATTCCCAGGCCTACTAGAAGAAGAATGAAAATGTTGAATACTTGATCCATATCTAACGGTCTTGCGGGAGTGTATTCTTTACTCAGTCGTTTTAACACACTTCTGCTCACATTATCGTACCTGTAAATATCTTGTATAAGTGAAATGGTGGTTGCAATAATGGAGAAGATGATCATACACTTTACAAGTTAACTTGAAAGAAATGATAGGTACTAATTAATGATATTATTTAAGGATTGAGTAATATTTCTGCATTGTGTCATTACTTTAGGAGTTTGAGAAGAACAAATGTAAAAAATTTAGTAAGATTTAACGAAGTGAATACTTATCCAATAAGTATTGATGAAATTTGAACTTTCGTTTCAATTTGAGGAGAATAGCTTCTTAAGATTACAACCGAATACATTTTTCATACGAATTGAACTGAAAGATAAATTTCACACTACAACTATGCTTCACATTTTTATTGAAAACGTGTCACGTGTTTCTTTGGATTACAGATTTTTTCTGTTGCTTGCATTGTATGAGCGTATCTTACATATATGGGTCTGGAAAACTCGCTTCGTCATGAAATACCGTCACGCATTTATTTTTAACACTAATGGTTATAATACTAATATTCATAGACGGCCTCAAGGGTTCGAGTTAACTGGTGACATCTAATGATTTAGGTTAAAATGAGAAAATCGATGCTGGAGTTCAGCAATACGAGTCCCTTGAACAGAACAGATTTTCCCAGGTTTCGAAGTTCTTCGAAAATAAAAGTCTAGGTCATATTGTAAATGCACTTGATACAAACTTTATACCTGAGTTTGTTAATGATGCGGGTGTTTGGGGTCCCTATATACAGTCATCTGCTGTGCCAGGTGAATAGAAGTAGAAATTCGCATAAGGAAAGCGCGCTCGCAAACTAGGAGGAAAAACTACGTAAAATTCTAGCAAAACAAGTTACAGAAAAAGATTAACGAGCTGAGAAAATACATTGGTAAATGACACAATACAATTCCAGGCAGCAACAAATGTCAACAAATTAAATTAATGAACGTAATGATGATGAAAAAATTACATCAATGCCTTGACACCCTTCTGCAAAAACTATCAGTTTGCGTTGGTCGTTTGACGAGGTATAATTGAAGCAATTGGAGGATAATAGAGAATGTCATTTGTGAGATCCGACAGATTCTTTCATAGGTCTCTTGACGGCAAGAAACCGGTAAACAACGACTAAATGTATCCTACTAAAGAAGCATTTCAGTATTTCTGGAATGATAAGCTTCACCTGCCTATTCAAATAGTGATGAGGGTTGATAGACGAGAAATACAAGGTCATCAACACCTATAAAAGGATGAGACAATATCCAGTCACTCTGAAGAATTTCAAAATATTTATTGGAAATACTCATAACTGAAAAGCAACGGTCTACATAAGTAGTGTCTCGGAAAACAGTAGTGCACTCAAGCAAATTGAAAATGTTTCTTATTGATCTTCTAAGCGATCCTCAAACTATATCGGTTTTTTCTTACACAAGGTGCTATATACCTTCTGCCGAAGGATTTGTTACATAAGCTAAGCCCTGTCCAATTGCCTGTCATTCAACGCTATACACAATTATCACGTCTTGTATTGCTGGTAGAATCTATGGGCAATACGAGGGAATATCATTGCTGATTAACAGAAAAAATACACAAAAGGCGCTATGAGCTTTAAGAGACAAGTCATTACAGACTTATTAATATGCAACCAGGCACACTGCAAGAAGAGAAACCTCTTTATGACAATCATTGATTACAAAAAAGCATTTGATTACGTGCCTCATAATTAGCTGATTCAGGCGATGAAAATCTACAATATTGAAACCTCTGTAACTAATTTCCTATAGCATGTTATGTCTACGTAGAATACTAAAATACACCTAATTCGAGTTGACTGCAATATATCGACAGATGCCATATCAGTAGAGAGAGGAATATCTCAGAGAGACTCCCTTAGCCCTCTTTGGTTCTGCTTGGCAAAAGTTCGTCTCTCAGGGAGATTGAACTCTACCAACAACGTATTTCATCGAAAATAACTACACGGAAGTCATCAAAGTCAAGCTTTTATAATATATGGACGACCTGAAGCTAATGGCTAGTACCGAGCAATAATTGGATGAAATCCTTCATATTGTAGATGAATGCACCACCTACACAATCTTATACAATTTCATAAGATTTTTATGAAAGACTATCACACCTTGAGTGTTGGAAAAGGGGAAATACAACAGGTGGAATTAAAAATGCGAAATGGATATCACATCGAGTCAATGCGAAAGGAAAACGCCTATGAATACTGGGGTATTAAGTTATTTCAAAAAATCGGGCATCGATTGATGAAGAAAGAAATCACCACTCATTTCACGACGAGAATGAAAGACGTGTTGAAAAATTGAAATCTTGACAGTAAACATCTCTTCAAGTCAATCAAGACTTATGCCTGTTCAGTTCTTGTTTACTCATTCGTAATAATAAATTGGGAAAGAACTGATGTTGACAACCCTCAGCGAGAAAATCAGGGCATTGCTTACAAGGTTTGATAACGACCACACACAATGCGCAGTTCAGAGGATTATTTACCAAGATATGGGTGGTAGAGGATTGGCAGACAAAATGTCAACAAACCAAAGTCCATATACTTGTTGTCTATAGGAGAAAATTTTCCCGAAACTTAAGGCACAATCTTAGCTATTCAAGACTTTGTTTGTTCAATCCCTAATCAACTGAAATAGGGGGATGTTACGTATTAGCACTTATCGAATGCAATGCGAGACATGACGCCGTAGCAAAGTTTGTGCATCAAGATCTAGCATTCGAATGACATTTTCTAAAGAAGAAAAATGTGGCGTACCTACTGTGAATACATTCAGTAGTTAATTAAGGAGAATGACCAGTTTGAACTCTTCTGTTGATCTTCAGAATACTCGTAGATGGAACATATCGAACTATAGGCATACAACATGAATCACTCACAAGTCGACATAATGTGGACACCTTCAATGAGCGAAGGAATCGCTATGCAATGATATTCCTGCATAACCTTATTAAGAATTCAGTAGAATGTCAGGAATTTTTGCACAAGCTTAAGTTTATTGTTCAGAGAGTTTCTTCCAATAGCGTATTCACGTTCTACCTTCCAATAGTTAGAATTATTGTTCTGAAATTTTCTCTATTGCACATGATGTGTGAACAGTAAAATACTTTAGGAGCTAAAGCTATATTTAACTCTTGTGTTACTGATATTAAGGCAAGTTTCATAAGATTCGCATAATCATTGTTACAATCATATATGTATGTACGTATGTGCATGTTGGGATGTGTGTAGATGTGTAGAGTATTTCTATGTGTGCATATGAGTGCATACATGTATGTATATGTGTAAATCTGTGTATACGTGTGAATGTATGTATAAGTATAGTCATCATTCAAGTCTTTATTATTAGTATTTTATTTTATTAGTTATGATTTTATATCTTAAACCCGTCCTTAATTTTTGTACTTTCATTTTTTTTATTTAGTATCTATTGCCTTTCCTGTTTTGTGTTTAGGACCTGCCCTGTCCTGAATTATTTTGAATTTTATGTTAAACAAATAATCTCGTAAATGAATATACTTCATTGGATGAATTGATGAATCGGAGAAACTGCACAATTATTACTCACAGCATCTATTATTTCAGACCATAGAGTTTTATCGCTCTTGAAAGGAAATAACCAAAATTCCGGTGTGAAATTGAACTTCCTTCCCAGAGTCCTTACTAAATTGGCTTCTGCACCGGTTGGATTGCAGGTTCCATTTCTTACAAGAACAACACTACCATTAACTATTGTCCTGAAATTCAAGCATTTCATTCAATGGAAATAATAATGACAATAATAATGATAATAACTATAATAATAATAATGATAAAAATAATAATAATAATAATAATAATAATAATGATAATAAAAATAAAATAATAATAATAATAATAATAATAATAATAATAATAATAATAATAATAAATGGATATCACATCGAGTCAATGCGAAAGGAAAACGCCTATGAATACTGGGGTATTAAGTTATTTCAAAAAATCGGGCATCGATTGATGAAGAAAGAAATCACCACTCATTTCACGACGAGAATGAAAGACGTGTTGAAAAATTGAAATCTTGACAGTAAACATCTCTTCAAGTCAATCAAGACTTATGCCTGTTCAGTTCTTGTTTACTCATTCGTAATAATAAATTGGGAAAGAACTGATGTTGACAACCCTCAGCGAGAAAATCAGGGCATTGCTTACAAGGTTTGATAACGACCACACACAATGCGCAGTTCAGAGGATTATTTACCAAGATATGGGTGGTAGAGGATTGGCAGACAAAATGTCAACAAACCAAAGTCCATATACTTGTTGTCTATAGGAGAAAATTTTCCCGAAACTTAAGGCACAATCTTAGCTATTCAAGACTTTGTTTGTTCAATCCCTAATCAACTGAAATAGGGGGATGTTACGTATTAGCACTTATCGAATGCAATGCGAGACATGACGCCGTAGCAAAGTTTGTGCATCAAGATCTAGCATTCGAATGACATTTTCTAAAGAAGAAAAACGTGGCGTACCTACTGTGAATACATTCAGTAGTTAATTAAGGAGAATGACCAGTTTGAACTCTTCTGGTACCGCAATATCTTGAACGATCAAACAGTTCCCCACAACAAGATATACCTGGTTCTGCTTGCCAAAAGAGCGAGGGAAACTGCATTTATCGAGGTGACTGTTTGAAAGGCGAACAACCTAATTGAGAGGAATGCTGATGAAATATCTAACCATAGAGAACTTGAAGTGCGACGCAAAGACAGAGGCACATGAACGTGGTCACGACTGTTCCAGATTAATTATCTTGGATATCTACTGGTAAAATCCCAAAAAGCCTCCCTCAGAGAACTAGGACTAGGCGAACATCTCTCTGAAGAATAACAACAATAGGTAATACTTGCCAAAGCAAGGACGGTCAGGATGGTTCTAGGACATTATGGAAATCAACGCCATGAAGGTCGCTCCCGTGTTGACCGCCACAATTGTTACTACCGCCACTGGCTTTATAATTTTGAAAGGGTCACCACAGAGCTTGATTTGTCGGATATCCTGAAATCTAAAAGTTCTCTTGTTGAGCGAGTATCAAAGTCGTAAGACTATAAATCGAGGAAAATAAAAGTAGGAAGATGAATTTGCATGACTGATTCACATAACTGAGCTCCACATGACAATCGAAAGAATGCAATTATTCAAATTAAAATACAGAGAAAATACACACCAATAAAATCGAAGTTTTGCATAGAAATTGAACTATTATGCAAATGAAATAAGAACACTGGAAAACGCAGATTACAGAGTAAAAATCCGAATTACATTAGAAAATTAATATACCTAACAATTGAAACATCAGAAATACAAGTATTTTGTTTAAATAACATAGGAAAGACGAAACGTTACCTAGCAGAATTCCTTCTATAATTACTTAAACCCCTCTATGGATTAACTTCCAGTGTCTAGCCAAACGGAATAGTGAACTCGTTTTCATGAATCAAATGTTTTCAAAATTTAATAACTGTTGATTCTCATGAATCCTCACTCACCAGTTGGTCAAAATACCTGAATATTTCAACCAGTCTATAATCAATGTAAATTGTTTTCTGTATGGTGTGAGTGGATTCATAGCCAAAGCATGATAAATGTTGCTATATGTGAAAAACCTCAAATCATTCACTCTGTCCTTAGGAAAATAATTAATGCACATTCTGATCTGAAAAGCAGAAGGTTTAGTAAAATGACAGTTACTCCATTCAAAATAATAACCCCAGCTAACAGATCAAATTCGGCATGCACAAATGCATATCTGTATTGAAACAAATACATTGTTGATGGACATATCTCCCTAGCGTCCTCATAATTCAATTGGTTCATTCCTATAATGTTAAGCCCAATCCATCCATATTTATCTTCAAAAGATTTTTTCAGGCCTGAGTTAGTCTGCAATAATAATAAATATATATTTTCGTAACCAATACCAAACTAGACGAACAACGTTATAACTGTCAACGAATATTTACCGTGAATATGAAGCGATTACGACTGAGATCTGCAACAGTTCTGAAATCATATGTTTCAGGTTTGATCATTATAGATGCAATTTGACTCTTGATTACTGAGCAGAAAATAGTGGTAAAAAATAACCAAAGGAAAATTACAAATTGGGTTGTAATGAATGAATATAATTCATCAGAAATGTTCGATCCTTGCTCCACAATCATCTTGAGGAGTATCTGAAATAGAAATAACACAACACGAATTTAAGCCTTCTTTCGAAGATTTTTTTATTTCTTTCATTATCAAGAGTATACTATATTACTCAATTGTAACTCAATATTGGAAATATTGTATCATGAGTATACAATATTACTAAATATTGTTATTATTGTAATATCAATGATGTAGTTGAATATAAACTCAAATTCAAACACTTGAACTTATGATTTACACTTTATTCACTACATAGCATGACGCGTTTCGTCATTACAAACGACTTCTTCAGATGCTTATAAAAATATTCAGATACAGAAAAAAAAAATGAACAAATATCAATATTGTGACTCAATATTGGTAATATTGTATACTTTTGATAATGAATTGACCACCCGAAACACATGTAAGTTTTTTAACTTAAGTCAAGTGTGTTAATTTTTAATTTTATAGTTTTTAAAAATATTACTTGTGAAATATTTCTTTTGTTTCGAAATTTACAGAATTTGTGTGACTTGTAAATCTGTAGTAGATTGAAACACTCACGAAGATAAATCGCCCATTTTCGTCTGGGTACTCGAAGAGGTACGTAAAAACTGTTATGAGAATCATAATGAAAATCAAGCTCATTACAGCAATCACGTAAACAATAAAATGGAAACTAATCAAGATCTTTCCTAAATTCAATTGTTTAGTTGGATTCACATATAATACAACAAATTCAGATGAGGAATGGGTAAACGTTGTATAGTAAACGGGTCCATCCTCTGCAAGAACTAGAGATCCAGCACCAAATTCTGCTTCACCTCTTCCAATCTACGACAAAAAAACCACTTCATTTAACATTCAGAATTGAAGATTGTGATTTCAAATTAAGAAACTCCAATTTCTGAATTAGATTACATAATATAATTATTCTTCCTATTCTTGAAAACTAAGGGAATAACTGAAAAGTGCTACGAATCCGGCTCGATGGGGCAAAAATTACATGATCAGACGTTTCTCGAAGAACCATTATTTATAATGTGAAAACAGTTCGGACGACGAAATTCTCTCTGCATCTTTATGAACTTATCCAGATTGGAGTGTATAGACTTTTTCTATAGGTATCTCTATTCATTGCTCTTTCAGTTCCTCAAGCATTTTCATTCACTCACTACGATCACGTAATTATTACTGTTAAAATTAAAAGTGAACTGAAGTTTATTTTAAAATATAAAAGCGGATGATAACTGCATTATGTTTTTAAATGCCGGTTCTCGATTGTTATTGGTGTATTAACAATACACCAAGAACATACAATGTGAAACTTGCGTGGTGTAAATTCATGTGATCTTGAGAAATTAACTCTCAGCATCTCGAAATATCATGTTATCCACGAAATAAAATTGAATAAATTTGAACTATGAAAATGGTAATAATATTTTGGGAAGTCCCAAAACGTTTGTTACCCTTGGCGTAACCTTCGATTCTCAACTGACTTTTGTACCATATATCAATGCTACTGTAACCGCTGACTCTAGAGTATATGGTTTATTATTCGCAGTGGTAAGGAATACGCCGATATATTCTGAAAATATTGAATTGTGCTTTCGTGAGATTTAAACTTGAATACGAATCAACAGAATGGAATCCTTGTTATCAGTTACATATTGATAATCTGGAGTCTATTCAACGAAAGTTCCTGAAACTGTTGATCTTCAGAATACTCGTAGATGGAACATATCGAACTATAGGCATACAACATGAATCACTCACAAGTCGACATAATGTGGACACCTTCAATGAGCGAAGGAATCGCTATGCAATGATATTCCTGCATAACCTTATTAAGAATTCAGTAGAATGTCAGGAATTTTTGCACAAGCTTAAGTTTATTGTTCAGAGAGTTTCTTCCAATAGCGTATTCACGTTCTACCTTCCAATAGTTAGAATTATTGTTCTAAAATTTTCTCTATTGCACATGATGTGTGAACAGTAAAATACTTTAGGAGCTAAAGCTATATTTAACTCTTGTGTTACTGATATTAAGGCAAGTTTCCTAAGATTCGCATAATCATTGTTACAATCATATATGTATGTACGTATGTGCATGTTGGGATGTGTGTAGATGTGTAGAGTATTTCTATGTGTGCATATGAGTGCATACATGTATGTATATGTGTAAATCTGTGTATACGTGTGAATGTATGTATAAGTATAGTCATCATTCAAGTCTTTATTATTAGTATTTTATTTTATTAGTTATGATTTTATATCTTAAACCCGTCCTTAATTTTTGTACTTTAATTTTTTTATTTAGTATCTATTGCCTTTCCTGTTTTGTGTTTAGGACCTGCCCTGTCCTGAATTATTTTGAATTTTATGTTAAACAAATAGATCTCGTAAATGAATATACTTCATTGGATGAATTGATGAATCGGAGAAACTGCACAATTATTACTCACAGCATCTATTATTTCAGACCATAAAGTTTTATCGCTCTTGAAAGGAAAAAACCAAAATTCCGGTGTGAAATTGAACTTCCTTCCCAGAGTCCTTACTAAATTGGCTTCTGCACCGGTTGGATTGCAGGTTCCATTTCTTACAAGAACAACACTACCATTAACTATTGTCCTGAAATTCAAGCATTTCATTCAATGGAAATAATAATGACAATAATAAATAATAACTATAAAAATAATAATGATAAAAATAATAATAATAATAATAATAATAATAATAATGATAATAAAAATAATAATAATAATAATAATAATAATAATAATAATAATAATAATAATAATAATAATAATAATAATAATAATAATAATAATAATAATAATAATAATAATAATAATAATAATAATAATAATAATAATAATAATAATAATAATAATAATAATAATAATAATAATAATAATAATAATAATAATAATAATAATAATAATAATAATAATAATAATAATAATAATAATAATTGAAGACCAGACTGTTGACAAAAGATATAACGTCTTACTATAAATACAAAACATAGCCGGTGTTAAAGAACAGCAATTACAAAATATATTATGATCGAACTATCGGTCGAACAGACTGCACGATACATAATAATAGACCAGACATAGTTCTTTCGGACAAAATCAACAAGAACGCCCACCCGATAGACATAGCGGTATCTAACAGTCACAACTTGATGAACACCATTCAAGACAAAATCAGGAAATATACGGACCTGATGTGTGAGTGTTATCCCACATACCAGATACTTAGTATGTGTGATATAGATGCGGCGTACATAAGTCCACTTGAAATATCAACAACCGGGGTAGTTCCGAAAGTGCTGCACTAACACCTTTCGAAGCTGAACTTAGACTCGAAGCTGTATATAAAGATGCTACAAGCGGTGGTCCTGAACACATGTCACAAGGTCAGGAAATTCCTGCAAGGATGAAGTAAACGACAGATTGTTGAATTGCTTAGGTTTAGCCCCTAAATTCAACTTTGAAACCAGTGACGTAGCTGAGAATAAATGGAGAATAACAATAATAATTATAATAATAATGATAATAATAATAATAATAATAATAATAATAATGATAATAATAATAATAATAATAATAAATAATAATAATAATAATAATAATAATAATAATAATAATACTAATAATAATAATAATAATAATAATAATAATAATAATAATAATAATAATAATAATAATAATAATAATAATAATAATAATAATAATAATAATAATAATAATAATAATAATAATACATTTATTCCCAACAGATATACATCCAATTGCAGAGAAAATATAACAAATTGTACACAAATAATAAAAAAGAAAAAATGAACGAAAAAGAAAACGGAGTATATTCGAATATATACAACGAAAAAATTGAAATAAAATACCGGGCACCGTAAATACCTTACCGGGCCGGTAGTATGTTATATTTTCAGTGGCCCAAAATACAAACCTCAATATTTGCATCGAATAGTTATTTTTAGACGATAAAAATAAAAATAAAATTGGATAAAAACATTTAGTTCTTGCAACCAGAAAATCATATGGACGAATATAAAAGGAACTCAAGGAACCCAGTGATATTTTCTCATTTTCACATTGAAAATAATGAGTCTCAAATGATTGGTTGTTGTTATTACGAATATTTGTTTCCGATATAACTTCTCATTAATGATTTGTTCGAAAAAAATCAAACAGAATTTTCTTAATGGTCGATGTAAATTTCAGTTTAACATATATCGAAATTATTCGAATCAAGAGTGCCTAATTATGTCACTTACCTGCATAACGTTGCTTGGTTATTGAGGAAATAAACCTTGATTTTTTTGCCACCAAAATCTCGGAAAGATCTGTGATATAATAGAAGATTATCATATTTTTCTTCTGAAACTAATGTTAAATTCAATTCTTCATTTTCTGTGAAACAACTCGATAACTGATTATTTCTAACGTCAAAAACGTAAGATGCTGGTGCTAATTGAACAATTTCCATAGAACAAATTTCTTGCGAAACTTCGTTGGTGAGAAATAAGTTACAACCATATTCATTGAAAACTCTTAATTTATGAGGAAAAAATCCAATTGCAGATACATTTTGGATGAAAAAAATATTAACTGTATTTTTAGCAGCAGGTTTAATGAGCGTGTTATCTTCACCGACCATATGATAAGTAGGTAGCATGTTCACAAACTGAGCCATATTTAAAATATCCAATGCATTGTTATGGATTACAAAAGAATGATTATTATAATAGGAAAAGAATCTCTTCAACTGAGAATTATTTAAATGATCAAATTTGTTTCTCTTTAGAATTAATTCAGACATCGTGTTACTTAAAGACAATAAGATGAGAATGAATGAAAAATATTTTCGTTCTGACATAGTTTCATTTAACTGGAGAAGAAGTATTCTCTTGAAACAACGGTCTAATGATATATTTCAAACCGGCAAGCAACACCACAATTTTTTAAATTGAAAAAGTGTCATTTCCGATAATGACATAAAGAATGAATTTCCTTATTTACACAAAGCCTACGCTCTCGTGCGGTAATGTCCATTAGAAGAATTGCATAATGGTGAGAACGTTTATATGCATCATGAATGCAAATTGATATATATATATATATATATATATATATATATATATATTTATTTATAAGAAATTGAACACTAGAACATCCATTCGAAAACTTAAAATTAACCAAAAGCATGTTATAGTAGAATAAAATAATAATATAATATTAATGTTATAGTTTTTTGCCATTAACACAAAGACTTCAATTCGTAGTAAAGAGAGTCCTCAAATTCGGTCATAGAGGTGGGGATTCCCAAACTATCAGAGATTTAAAATCGGGGAATGGTTTAGGTCTAACTGGTCATTGAGCAGATTGTACAATTAAATTTTATAACTTTTTCACAGTAATAGAAAATATTGGGTTTCAAACAGCATGAGATCTTATGTCCTGTCGACTCTAGATGTACCCGAAAAGCAGATTGTTCGTTTTTGAGTGTTCTTTTAGCAATCTGTTTTTCAGGAAAATCTAGAGTCTACAGGACATAAGATCTCACAGTGTTTTAAAGCTAGTATTCTCCATTACTGTGAAAAAGTTATGAAAATGAACTATCTGGAAGCCACGGAAATGAATAAACTTTAAAAATTCGATAAATACAATCTTCTCAATGACCAGTTAGACCTAAACCATTCCCCGCTGTTAAATCTCTGATAGTTTGGAAATCCCCACCTCTATGACCAAATTTAAGGTGCATTCTGTGGTCTGAACAGATCTGCAAATATTTGAACTTTGTTTTTGTAATATGTATTCATTCTTGATAATGTCGTAAAAGGCGAAACTAGTCGAATCAATAACTGTTCAGTCAGTGATTTTTAGACAAGTTTTTATCATTACCTCCCATTTTGTTATTATTATCATTCCGATGTCAATCCATACGGCATCCACACTGCCTCACAGTCACTGCAGCAATATTCACGGCGGAGACTTTGGTGGCGTTGATTTCCGGTATGTTTCATAAACTTTCTGACAGAGCTTGCTGTGACATGCAGTATCAATTTCTGTTATTTCTCATAGAAATGCTCGCAGACTCCTACTTCTTCGATATTTCTCAGGGGATTATACAAGTTGATCCCAAGATGATTGGAACAATCCCGACAACGTTAATGTGCCTCTGTCTCTGCACTAGTCCTTCATGCTCTCGATATTTAGAGTTTTTATTGGCATGCTTTTCTATTATTTCATTCGTATTTGGAATGGCCGCCTTGATAGAAGTAGTTTCCCTCCCTCTTTTGTCAACTAAGACCAGGTCAGGCCTAATGCGGGAAACAGTTTGATCAGTCAAGATAGTCCGGTCCCAGTAGAGTATAAACTGTTCATTCACCAAAATTGTCTCTGTCTCACCTTTCCCTTATGTAGAGTATGCAATTATTGTATGCAAAAATTCGATAAATACAATCTTCTCAATGACCAGTTAGACCTAAACCATTCCCCGCTGTAAAATCTCTGATAGTTTGGAAATCCCCACCTCTATGACCGAATTTAAGGTGAATTCTGTGGTCTGAACAGATCTGCAAATATATAGAGGTTGTCTTTGTAATATGCATTTATTCTTGATAATGCCGTGAAAGACAAAACTGGTCGAATGAAGAATTGTTCAGTCAGTGATTTTTAGACAAGTAATTATTATTACCTCTCATTTAAATATGAACTACCACAGAGTTGATGCATCGTCCACTGAATTTTTCCATAAAAATTTTTAATATAAGATGAATTGAGTGTTTCTTTCTATTTAAAAAAAAACACGCTTAAAAATCACCCATTTTATGCTCAAATTTGCGATGGTAGGCAAAAATACATTTCAGCAGATGCAGAAGATACATTCAACAACATAGGTTAGAGACAAATAGTTGAATCGAGAAAAACATTCTAACGAAACTCTCCAGAGTGTCGGGTATAAAAAGTGGCCACCACAAAAAATGCTATCAATATAGCAATTTAATCAACAAAAATATTCTCAAGATACCTACAAATGATGATTATCAATAGTGACATAATAAACTGAATTCAAATAATTGAATAAATAGTCGAAAATAAATAAAGTATCTATTTTATAAAGTCAAAATTGGTCATAGTCGAGATCGGAATAAATGAAACGTAATATGCTATTGCTTAGATATTAGTCAAAAAGAGAATGCTGATGAGTCATACTACACATCCAAAATAATACGAGAAACAAAATAAAACTTGATTGAAAAGTTTTTGATAATTACTAAAAAAAATGAGACATGTATTTCGTTAAAGAAGAGGAATAGAGATACGAAAAAGTTGAAAATGAAGATGCGGTCTAGACTATACGATATAAGATAAATCAAAATAAGTTCAATGCAAGAGTCCACCTACTAAAAAATCAATTTAAATGCGTAATTGAATTAATGGTTCAGTGGCAGCGGTTGAGTGCTGAAAATTTACATTTTACAAACACATTTATGCTACCTCCATCGAAATTATAGAATTGTTGAACAGAATTTTGGATGTGGCTGAAAAATTGCATTGAAAAGAAGTTATTTCTCTTCTCATTCAATGCATATCGAAGTCTACCTAAGAACCTGTTTTTTTGAGAAATTTTGAAGTTGTGTATGTCGATTGGTATCAGAATCTCAAAGGGTCATCTGATATGAGTTCCTACTTGAAATTTCATTTCGTGTACACGCTCCAGACTGAAATCGTCAATTTTCACATTCTGAGTTATGTTTTTTCATACTTCAAACATCAGTTACTATCACTCAGCTACATATAAAGTTCGAACAAATTATAATTGATCGTATAAAACATTTCGTTATTATTATCATCATTTACGTTTAACATCACCAAACCTCATATAATAAAAAAATTAAGGTTCCAAAAATTAATTTAGTGCAACTAAGCCGAGTGCTTTTCATTCTGTTCATAATGAACTAAATTGCACTAAGCCATTAGCTAATCATCAATACACTTCAGTGAAAACTGTTATTCAATATTGGAAATGAAAACAATGGAAACAATTCAAACCGATGTTGTTACGCATAGAGCACTCAATGTCAATTATTTCGGAGATAATTACCATAAAATCAAGATATACTTCTTCAGGAAAGGAATAATTTTTTTGTCGCTCTATTTCAATAAAATAATTGAAAATATCATATTTCAATTGTGAATTCAGCTTTCTCACTGATGTATTTTTGTTTTTCAAACATTTATGCATTTCTCCTTCGAGGCTCATTCGATGTTCGGCTTCTCATCCAGTTTTGGAAATGAGCATATCAAATATCCTTAGGAACGATGAAGTATTAAGTGAACTGAAAAATTAAGGCATTAAACAAACAGAACATGAAACAAAATTAATGAAATAAACTTAATCATCATTTTGAAACGGTTATTCGATATTCGTTCACATTATTTTTCATAGTATATTGTGACAATGTGGGGCACGAACTTGAAAGTTTCACTAACCATTAAAAAGGTATAACAAAGGAAATTTGAAACGACTGTGAATACTTCTTTTTTTCATTTCGTCAATCATTTCCATTAGGTGTATTATTGAGGCGACCTTGTTTCGATAACAATATTGAACTTGACATCATTATTGAAATTACCACTTGCGTAATTAAAAAAATTACGAATTGTCCTAATACCAACAAAATTTTCAGTTGAAATTGTTTCCAGGTAGAGCAAAATTATGACAGGCGTTATTTAGTTAACGTTCATTTTCCTCTGATTGCTTTCTAGCAAATGTATAGCAAAATCCGTTATTGAAAGTATCATGTTAGAAGGTCTAAGATTTCCAACTCGAAACACATTCGGCTCATTATTATGACAATGAGCAGTAATTATGTTTTTCAATTGAATTCCACAAAATCTCAATTTGTATTTACCATTCTACTACTTATGATACTATCGTATTATACTAATATAATACGATAGTATCATAAAATGGGTCATTTCAAACACCTAGAGAATCTATATGGATGGCACACAGTTTCATACATGAAGGAATATTCCAACAACGGTATCAAGATGGCGAAATTGAAAAACAGGAGAATCTTCATATTGAAGTGCAGACAGCATGCCATATTACACACTCACGTGAAGAACAACTCAGTTGAAATAGATACACAATTTGAATGTAAGGATGGAAAAACAGGACAAAAAGTGGCCACATTTAAAAACAGGTTAGGGCGAAGTATATTAAACTTGGGAATAGAGATAACGGAAAAAATTGCTCGTTTTTGAAGAACAGACATAATGAATGAAGATCTAACATCGTTAGTATATTACCTGAGTATATTTGGTTGGAGTTTGATTCTCGTATGAGTGTGAAAATCAACAGGATTTTTTCTAGGACAAAGACAATCAATGTAACTAAGTTAGATAAACTAATGAATGATAGTCGAGTGATTGTGCAAGCAGATGACCAGTGGTTAAAAAACCTTACGAATGTGGAACTGCCGCATGACGTTCACACAGTATCTGGGCCCCAAATTCTGTATTCCACCCAATCATCGTGACTTGAGCATCCCAAGGATATTGTCAGATATCAATGAATTTTTGAGTAATATTGAGGATAGAACATTAAGAGAAGTCACTACGGCTAAAGCCACTAATATAATGACGAACTATTTCTAAAACCCTACCACGAATAATCAGCTTTGCCGGATGTTTCGAGTAACGAAACAGTTCCTCAGGTTGAACCCTCATATAGCAGTGGTTCAATCTCACAAAGGTGGAGTAGCAAATATTATGGAAAAGATTCAATATGATAGTTTAGCACTGGACGATGAAAATAACTATGTGAAATTGCAGGGAGATCCCTGTCATGTATACCAACAGCGAAAAAATAAGTTAGTGAACGATATGGAGAAGATGAAATTGATGCATTCTGATCTGGCGTCCAAGCTTACATTTCATTGGGGTGCCTCATCCAAATTTTATGGCCTTCCAAAAATACACAAGGAAACACTTAGTCTTAGACCTATTATTGAGTCAATGGATTGTCCAAACATCAAGATTGCTGGGTTTAGTAAAGATGTGCTGACTAAAGCATATAATTACAGCAATGATTTCTACATTAAAGACTCGTTTGAATTTTATGAATTCATTCACAATGGAACGTTACTTGAGAACTACGTGCTTGTGAGTTGGGATGTGGTATCGTTATTTATGAATATCTCTCTGGAATTGACACTAATATGCATTGATGAGGAGTGGAAGAGAATACATCAACACTGCCCAATAGGGAGGAGATAATTTGTGAAGCTTGTATTTGACACAACTGTTTTCTCCTTTAAAGGCAACTTTTACAAGTAGAAACATGACACTCCCATGGGATCTATAGTGTCTCCAATAATTGCAAGGTATGTAGTATGTACCTGGTTAACTCCTTACCCAAGCTCCTTGTCAACTAACCTTTTTGTACGAAATACATGGATGACATCATAACACCTGTAAAATTGAATTCAATAGAATTTCCCATCGTATGTTAAACGAATTTAACAGCAGAATTCAATTCACAGTGGAAAAGGAAACGGACTTTTTGTTCCTTTCTTGGATATGAAAGTGATAAGGAACAATGGGGTTACCATTACAGATTGGTATATAAAACCAGTGGCATCTGGACGATATTTAAATTTCCTCTTTTATCATTCGATGGAAATGAAAATAAATCTGGCGAGGAACTTGAAAATCAGAATTATAGAGATTGCACATGGTTCGTTCAGAAAAAAAACTTGAAAATATTATACCACCTCTTGGGGAGAGATGGATATCTTGAGAAGTTACTGAACCATCTCATCTAAATACCAAACAGTGATGATCAACAGGAGGTGGATGCCGGACGCATTAGAGATGACACAGATGATGCCGATTTACTGTATGTATCGCTTATGATCGTGAAAAGTTCAACACCTAAGTTAATAAGTATTTTAGCTGAAGCAAAAATTGAAGATTTCCACAAGAAACGTGAAGACAGTCCGTTCGATTTTCACCAAACTGAAAGACGAAGAACAGGATATACTGAAAAAATCTAACGTGGTCTACAAAATACCTCGTGGAGATTGTGCTCGGTGTTATATCCGTCAGACGAAAATGAAGCTAAAGCAGCGAGTCACCCCGCATAAAAGTCAGTTAAAAACCAGGAAGGATTCTTATATGCGGTCGAGGCATGCTAATTCTGAATTACATTCTCCTGATTTTGATAATGTTACTGTCTTGGATGTGGAAAGTAAAACAGGGAAGAGAACTTTCCTAAAAATGATTCGGATTGCTCAACACGATATGGCCATGAATTTTAGAAAATACATTGATAGTCTGAGTGGCATTTATGCCTACCGAATCCAATTGGACAAAAATGGAAACGTGGTCCATTCAATGCGATCGTTGTAGACTGAGTGATCATAGTTGTCCTTTTTCCATTCAATTTGAATTGTGGTTTTATGTAGTATTAATATCCTGATTGTACAGTATGCTATTGTGTATACTTCCGCTCGTAATGCTTGTTGCATGCCTGTTTTCAATTCGTTTCAATATTCACCAATGTGTTCGCTGAATGTCAGTTTGTTTTGATACTTCGACCTGTCGTACTGTAATGATAGCTGCGTTCAGTCGATTCTCTTTAATGGTTTTATATTATAACATAATTATTCATAATCTCACATTCTTAAGTTCTTGTACCTGATGTATCGTTCTGTGTTATTATTAATTTCAATTATTTCAGTTCTCCTGATGAAGGAGCAATAAAGTCTCGAAAGCTCGAGTAAAGAAAAAAGAGTTTTCTTATTTTTTGATTGACTGCAATCCCATAAAATCTCAATTTGTATATATATATATATATATATATATATATATATATATATATATATATATATATATATATATATATATATATATATATATATATATATATATATATATATATATATATATATATATATATATATATATATATATATATATATATATATATATATATATATATATATATATATATATATATATATATATATATATATATATATATATATATATATATATATATATATATATATATATATATATATATATATATATATATATATATATATATATATATATATATATATATATATATATATATATATATATATATATATATATATATATATATATATATATATATATATATAGGTATATATATATATATATATATATATATATATATATATATATATATATATATATAAGGAAATGACATTTTTTGTGCTTATGGCACTGAATGAAATATTTAAGAAAATGAACACTAGAACATTCATTCGAAAAATTCAAATAAATCAAGAGAATGTTATGGTAGAGCTAGATATGTGAACGTGTACGATGTGATGCCTCCATTATCCTTCAAGGAATAAATGTTAGAGAAATATTGAAATCGATGATATATATATATATATATATATATATATATATATATATATATATATATATATATATATATATATATATATATATATATATATATTTTGAAAGTTTTAGCATTAACAGGCTTTTTTAATATGAAAAAGTTTATTTCTGTTGACGTTTCGTTGTTATATTACAACTTTGTCAAAACTTTGTTTTATTTGTAATATAACAACGAAACGTCAACAGAAATAAACTTTTTCATATTAAAAAAGCCTGTTAATGCTAAAAACTTTCAAAATAAATACCTCAAACAGGCAATAAATCAATTTCAAGATATATATATATATATATATATATATATATATATATATATATATATATATATATATATATATATATATATATATAGAAATAGTGGAATCATTGTCATTAGGTATATTGAAAAGATATTATTATTTCATTTTCATAAATTTTCTATATATTTCCAACATAATCAAATCAAGTACTACATTGTGATTACATTATAACAACATTTCAATATAATACTTTACACAATGTCCTAGTTTTGAAGATATGTGGAAAATCTAGCTATTTTACTCACTTTATATTATTTCACGGATAAATCCAACTGAAAATTTCTACAAAATTAAGAGTCATTGATATAATTGGTACTCTCATCGAAGAAAAGATTATAATCTACAAGTATTCACTAATATGTACACAAATTCTAGTGGATAATGCTATAGTAGCCGAATTAATAGTTGTATCACACAATATTTTCCAATTTTATTGTTATTTGATATAAAATGTTTTCCAATGATCGAAAGATGTAATTAATCACCCTTCTTATTGGTCTAGGCTATAATGAATATTGATTACGCAGTATTATCTCATATATTGAAGGAAAAAATAATAAGTTATCGATAATGAATTTGTTCGAATTGGCTTCAAAAGATCTGAATAGAAATTATAGTTGAAATTTTGTGGTCTATATAATGAATAACGCTATGACATCGTCATTCATGTGGATAAATTGCATGACTTACACTTTGTATTGAAATTTATTGTCGAAATCTGTTAATGAATATGCATATGCATATTTTAACGAAACGAAATCTACAAAATTTGATATGTTGAAAATTACAATTATTGTGATTATCTATGAAAGCTCCAGGATTTCCAAGCTCAATGCAATAGTAATAATTACTAAACCAGTCTGAATACTGTTTCAGTGTTAGTAATATGTATACGAGAATATTATATTTGAAAAAAGCTTTATTGCAAGTATTTTAATATACTCACAATTATCAATATAAAATATGTTCCCGTTATATTCGGTTGAAAATCGATTATATAGGAATTTATACAAAGAAATATATAAGAGTAATACACAAAATAATTTCTTCAGCAATAAATATCAAGCAACAGACGTAAAATGAGAATATGAAAATGTTATTCTAACAACTGAACTGATACAAACGAGCAATTGTGTTGAAAGGACCTCATAATGACGCGACGAATGAAACTTGTGTTTACTGAAATAAATTATAATATCAACGCTGAAGTAAAAACACAATGTTAATTCCACATATATTTGATGATAGTAACATCCGAACGTGATTTTGTTATTTATACGAGGGAATAGAAGAAAAAGCGCCTAATATTAATTCAGCATGGATGTTTCAAATTTGTCAGAAAGCAAAATTTTCTTGAATTTTTGAGATTTGTCAGACCCATCGTAAATCGTGCGTGATTTTTTTGAAACGGAGAAAAGTATACGCCATCTGCTCAGTTTTTTATGCTTCTTAATTTTAATTACCATTTCATATCCCAAATAATATCCGAATTCAAACAAATAATGTTGTATTTTATTTCATCCATCTGGAAGTCCACAAATACTGAAAATATGAAGAACAAAAACGGATTCATAATGATGAAATTTCAATATTTTTGCATACTTCTAATGGCACATACTTGAAAGTACCTTGAATATTACTTGTACCTTATTGAAAATTATTTTGCAATGAGTTACCTCACAGTTAACAATATGCACATGTTATTTTGAATTTAAAATTTTCTCTTATTCTTCTGATGATATGATACCATCAATTCAGTTCAATTATCGTTGTGATCCACAAATTGATATTCGATGAAAGCAGTTCACCATTGCCTCAGTATAATTTGGAATACAGTGGAAGGAAACTTAAATGAAAGTTATCGAGTTATCAACACTAATAATTCATCATTGGAGAAAATTATCATTGGAGAAAATTAATATGCATAATAAAACAATATTTGAAATTGTCTCATAATTCAATTTAAAATAGCATGACGACGTTTCGAAGTACTACTTCTTTACCAAATGCTGGATTAATACTATGTGTAATTTTACAAAATCAGTACTTATAGCTATTTTCACAGAACATACCAGGTATGTTCTATGATTAACTTGGAATGAGGACCATAGAATACACTGATAATTAACAAAAGAATCGTATACCTGGAGATAATTCAGAAATCATTACATATTAATAAATGAAAAAATTCGGACTTTTACTCAATAGCCAGTTAGAGGTTAACACTAGCCCTCTAATTGATATGTTCAATAAGAATATTTCAGTTAGCAGATCAGATTGATTACTTAAGTTTTAGTTAATTTACATTCAATTTTATGTTTTATATTAAAAAAATTTTGAATTTACTTTATTTGTTTTCAGAAATCTTAGTTGTATATTTGTATTTTTCTTAGATTTAGTTGGAATATGTGACTTAAGAAATTGATTTTTGGTGTTCATCTCTGAGTATACGATCCTTTTGTTAAATATCAGTGTATTCTATGGTCCTCATTCCAAGTTAGTCATAGAACATACCTGGTATGTTCTGTAGGATAGCTATGAAGACTGACTTTGTAAAATTACACATAGTATTAATCCAGCATTTGGTAAAGAAGTAGTACTTCGAAACGTCGTCATGCGTATTTTATATTTAATTATAAGAAAATTTTAAATATTGTTTCATTACAAAAATAATTATTCAGATAGTATCAATTCTCAAGGCGTTTTCTTTTACTCAATATCAATTTTGTTTATTTATGTATCAACTGTACTGAAAACTGATCTAAAATGTAATTTTTTATTCTCCTCAATAAATATCGGAGTAGCATGCTTCAAAACATTCTCATTCGAAAATATCATAGCTAAACTTTAAGAGGTTTGAGAGCTCAAGGGCTGTATGTGAGTAATTGAAATTGAGGAAAAAACGGAAATGATTCGATCACTATAACACTATTGAAATACAGCCTGTTTCAAAGGTAAATGCAAGAATTTGAAGGGTTAATAGAGTGTACTTATGTATTATACAGAAACCAATTTAGCTACCCAGTAACCAAAACAATATACCAGGAATGCATTTGGGAAGATAAAGCAACTATTCAAAATCTTGAAATAACACTTAGTACTCGTATGATACAATTTTCAGAATCCGTTCCAGTTTTTTGATGAACCACAAAACACTAAATTTAAATGAGTTCTTCAAATTTTAAATTGATAGAAATATACGTTTTGAAATTCTGAACTGATAAAGAAATTTTTGAAATCTTAGGACTTGAAAAAATGATGACTATCACTTTTCAGTAGTGAATTATTGAAAATTTTTCATTCATACTCATTTCAATATTACTCAATCATCATTAACTACTTATGAGAGAGAGCCAGCTCATTCCCAACGAATAGTTCGGATTGCAAGCACAAAACTTCGTCCCAGCATGAAGTCCTTCATTTTTGAGTGTTTGTCAGCGAAGGATTGAATATGTACATGTTAACGTGAGTCGCATCGTTTGAAGTCTCTAAACCATTTGAGAGAGTGTGCCACGGTGCACTCCTATTGACTTGCTTGAAGCCAGCCAAAATTCCAAATGCTATGAGTCAACTCATAGCATTGCTGGAAGAAGTTATGTAAGCAGGACTGTTTCAAGGCTCGAGGTTATCACCGATGATTTACAATGTCTTCACGAGGTTAAGAAGACTCGGAATATCCACCTCGCCTTCTTTGCGGTCATCACCGACATATTCACGTACAACTTGCAGATGTGTTTAGCGACCTTGTGCAATTCCGTGAACTATGTGTGGAACACATAGTTCAACTATCAAAGTTCAATAATTGAATAAGCGAAAAATTCAATAACAAAGTTCAATAGTTGAATAAGCGAAAACACCCTCCAGATGAAAAAACTCAAATTAATGGTACAACGATCTCTAGAGCATCTAAGGCGAAATATCTGGGACCAATCATTCACTAAAGGCTAATATTCAAGTCCCATATTGACTACTGCACAACCAGAGCCAAACCAACACAGAGTCAGCTTTATCGCGAATGAAATTGTCAGAAACGAAATGGTTGATCGCAAAGAGAAATAGACATTCAGCCTGCATATAGAGAATGTTCCACTCAATTTTTGATACATTTTCCAACGCAGTATCCATATTTCATTGCTTCAATATTGAAGATTCCAACAGAATAACATGACATACTGTACTTCTCTTTGAACATGAGTTTCTTGAACCTCTCATCACCACCTTTCTATAAGAAATGTAACGGTAGCTCATCTGTCAAGCATCGTTTCAAGTGCTTTGACAGAAACTCTTACAGGTTCATTTGAAATTTGAACTCTGTACATTACCCATCAGATTTTTCAACATTTTTGGAACCAATTGAATTTATAGGAGGGAAACTGATGTCGATGTCTCAGCTGGGATCTGTACAAGATGATCATTCTTCTAGACATGACCTATGCCTCAACAGTTTGAGTATATACAGCCAGAAATCATATTGAAAAGCTCCAAGTGATGCAGAATAAATCTCTTGGATGGCCGACGACGCCTCCGAAAAAGGAGAAACTCTCAGATTCGCAGAGATATCGAAATGCTGAGTATTATGGAGATAATCAGAGCGAATGCAACAAAACTTTTCGCAGCTCTTCAGCCAACCTGATATCCCTGGTAGCTCCATAGGAGACTACGAAGAAGATGTAGATATAAACATAGCAACCCCAGAAAGGTTTTTTGAGAGGACTGGGTATTATTTCAAATCAATTAATTAGACGCCGAATTCTATTGATATTTTCACTATATCTTAAGTTCTGACGGTGAAGGCTATCTAAAGCTTTAGACATCATCAATGGCACAAATATCATTCTGTATTATTCAAGTTTATTGAGACATTGACACAACTTTCATTCTACATTATTCAAGTTCATTTTGATATTGATGTAATATTGATACTCAATAAAGATTATGTCAAAGTCAAAAAAGTCAAAATCTGTGTTTTGGAAGCAACTGGAATTTTTCTGTTCCATACACTTAATGAAATATATAATTATTTCCACCGAATTAATTATATGTCTCATCACATGATTGATATCATTATATGAGAATTTTAGTAAATTTGGTTGTCATCATGTATTCAAGTAATGGAATACTTCCTGCATAATTTTATCTATAGTACATATACCGATTATGGTACCGATGTTTCTTTCAGTGCATCCTATCAAAACGTATTCGAATATTCGAATAATTAATTGGAATGTTTTTTTTTGTCAAACAATTGACAAGATGAGGAATTGATGAATTCTATTGAAGTCGAAACTAGGAAAAATGTTTTATGAAAGGTCACAAAAAATTTGCACTTTATTATTTCACATTTAACTAATGAGCTGATGAATGCTTCATAATATGAAACATTTACAGAATTTTCGAGTAAACATATTCTTGTAATATCATCATTATGTAATGATATGAAACGCTTCCAGTCAATTTTGTAATTGAAGCATAGGACGATAAAATGTTGGAATAAAGTACTCGCCACATATCTACCCATTCATTCTTCTATTCGAAAATATTTTCATATTTGATTTTGTTTTTATAATGTTTTACTACCTCAATTGAATAAATTTTATCAAATCAGCTGGGAGGTATTTCCAAAAATTATCAAAACTCCAACCGAAAAGTTGTAACTGGAGCCACGAATAATAATACAACTGACTGTTATACTAAAAGGCATATTAACCCAGTTTCAAGAAGAAATATATTTCACGTACTCGAATAGTGATGTAAAATCAGGTAAATGGATTCAATGATTTTGAATATCACACAATATTTATCTCATATCATTTCAATAGAAATTGTATTCCTAAAGAATTAATATCTAACGCTCATGTAATATTTGATTTGTTGCAAGTTTCACTGAAACATACGATTTCGTATTTTAAGGTTCAATAGAATTATACTAGTACAGTTTCATTTTGTTTCCATTCAGTTTAGCTGTAAGCTAACAGAAATATTGCCTCACGAATTCAATATTCAATCGAAGCATAATAAGAAATTTATGTATCAAATTCATTCTGAAGTTTTCAAGCATCAGATTCTGGATATTCGCTTGTTGATTAATTTTACAATAGATAATAGGTTATAGTAGGATTTATAAGGTAAATCTGCGCGCGCACAATTTTTGACTCGCACTACAAGAATCATTGTGGTTATAAGTATATAAGTATAATTCAGGTTAGTTTTCAGCTCTTCAAAACGTACGATTTTCATCAGAACCTGTTTTTCGGATTTCTTCTATTCTTCTTTAGTTACTTAATGATGACACTTCTCTTTTCAATTTTCAGGAGTAAAAAGCACAAGAAAATCGTTTTCTCATATCCTTAAATGAAATCTCAATTTTAACTGCTTTCTGAAAAATGTCACTCTTAATATTGAGTTGTGGGGCAATGTGAAAACAATCAAAAACTCTTTAGTTCTTGTAATCTTTCATGTAAACAAACTTCTATATTTTTAATTGTTTGAAAACATATAGAAAATCATTCTTTGAACTAAAATGCGTACATAGTCGAGAAAAAACTTTTCACAACGCATTACTTCAGGAATCCAAGCATCACAGATCGCTTCGGAGAAATATTACTGAACAAAGTGAAACAAACTACTGTTGTGTATTGTTAGTAGTATCATGCGTAATATTCAGGCGGTACGATGATTCAAGCCAACAGAGCCTTTTGTAGTGTCGAATATTACCTAACAAGAGCAGTATTAAAGGATAACTTTTTCCCTTAAGGGGATAAGGACAGTACAAGGAATCCTCGATTTTAAATAATACATTTTTAAGATATGTGTATATTCCAGAAAAAATCTTGTCCAGCAGAAAAAGTTATGTCAATCCGATTCAATAGTTTTATTTGCTTTACGAACACGATTGAGAACAAAAACATCATCATAATTGATGTTGTAACTGAGCATACATTCGTTAATGGTAATCTTTTATTTCGGAAAAAAATACCAATATAAAATTCAATTTACTAAACTTTATACTAGAATAATATAAAAAAACAAATTTTAGTGTATAGAGAATATCTTCATGGATTTATTTTCCATGCATTTCGCAACAATAGAAAATATATAACTCTGTGACTGAGATTGAATTCTCGAATAACTCGAATTAAATATCAAATTGAAGTAAACACTTGGCTTACTGTTTCACGATTATATTTAACAACATGAAATAGTCACAGTATTCGAGCGTGAACCCATCTTCAAGTTGAAGATGAGCTTACACTCGAAACATGTTGACTATTTGATATTGTTAAGTATATCAAGCCAAGTGTTTAATTTAATAAATAATTCTGTTAAATGTAAGATGACATCAAGATCTATAGAGTTTTTAATTCTCAATAACTGAGATTCAGTTCTCTCTTCGGAATATCATCAAATATCAATTTAAATTAAGCACTTCGTTAAATGTTGAACGAATTTTTCGAAGAGGAATACGATGATCAAATCTATGAAATTGACGAATAAAAATCAATTATTATTAAGATGTAATGAAATTTAATATTTAGTAAAATTAATATATATGACAATATTTTCAAATCATCATCGAAACATGTTGGAGATTAAAATTTATTGTTGTTATCGATGTGTGACGCTTGAGTGACTTCCAGAAAAGTGTTGAAAATATATTTGAATTTTATATCTTTCTTCATAAATCATCATACATTATTCTTGAATATTTGTATAAAAGAAAACAGAAAAACATGTTTCTTTCTGGAAATTTCGATAACCGTCAGATGTTGATTTCGCTGAAGAGCCGAAAATCGAATTGTTTATTGTTATGCAGTACCAATACGCGAGTCAAAAAAGCCGAGGGAACAGATGTTTAATATAAAACTAGCTATACCGTCTGAAGAATATTTATACTCGCAAAGGCATCGCTCGTTCAATTTTTTGAATGTTCAGTGTCCTCATATCAGCTCATTTGGTTTCGAAACAATAAACAATATTCAAACTGGTTAAAGAAACCTCATTCAAGCCTGTTTCAGATATTACTGCTTTTTATCATCACAAACATTATCCATCACTCTTAGTATTATAAAAACAAACAAATTTCATTAAAAATTATCCACAATCGACAATCGAGGTTCCGGCGGACGATAATCATTCATTTCTTCTCCAAGAGGTGAACACTGATGAGGTGAACATGATATTTTGGCTCCTTCTCCACAAATACACTCCACACAGTTTCCAGTGTTGTGCGGCAGTTTATCTCCTATTTTGTACCGTATACCTAGAACATGAAAACATTTTGGAATATGTATTGACATCTTATATTGAAGCAATATATTCTAATCATTCCGAAAAGCTTATTTAAATAAAAAAAACTGTCTGTTCTCGTGACATAGGTCACTCAAAGTCGAACTGAGCATTGGCCCTACATTTTGAACGGTTTACATATACGGTTTTGCGATCCTAATTGAAACAAAAATTATAATTGTATTAATGTAAAAACCAAAGCAAATATTGGCAAATCTATTATAATACGAAAAGAGCAACAACAATTTCAGCATCACTATAAAATTAAATTTGAGATTATCATATGTACATGTGATATTGAGATTTCTTTCTCACCCGAAGTAATGTATATATCTCTTCCAATTTCTGAGAAAAAATGTTTTTTGTGAAATTTTCAAAAGAATCTCAATTTTCCCAGAGTGGAATCATATCATTCACTGAATGCTAGAAATAGTTTGAAGAAATGATACACTTTAATTTCATATCAAGAACAATTACCAGTATTCAGTTTGCCCGTTTTTTATATGTAGTCAGTAATATATGTATTGTACACAGAAAATTTGAGATTGATAAAACAAATCATCCGAAACAACACGCTTAATAGTGACAAAATGAAAAGAAAACAGATTCTACGTATGCAACACATCTTTTAGAAGAGAACCATCAAATTTAAAATATTTACCAACTTTAAAATATGGCATACAGAGCGAAAAGGTTATAAACTAACCCTGTTAGAAGCCATGGAAATCAATAAGAGGAAGAAATCGAACAGTTTATTAAATGATCAAGTTTTAATCAATAATTCTCTGTTATTAAATTTATTCCAGTAAAAATGCAATCGAAAAAAAGTATTCTATGGTCATCCCCCACGATTCAGAGGAAATATGTTCTATAGTCAATCCCCCCTGTAAAAGAAGGACAGTGTTCTACAGTCATTTCCACCCCACGCACTTCAGGATAAATATACGCAGTCCACAATGTATTAGTTCAGTTTATTATAAATATCTGATGAAGCCACTGAGTTGGCGAAACGATATTGTCATGTTTTGATTAATTACAGTGAAAATCGAAAAACTACTTAGTTTTATTTGAATTATGTATTTAGATTTTCATCAAGTATCGGCCCAATCGATTAATGAAATAAAAAGAAATTCGTACTTGACTTGGTAAAGATAATTGGATATTTTTTCAGTTAGATATTCTCTCAATAGAGATCAATTTTCGATAATTCTACATTTTCGATTGAAATAAAAAATGCGGTTGATAATTTCAAAATGCCATGTTGCGTGTAATATGTACAATTATTTTATCTTCATTATTTCACTAAATCTTATTGTATTTGATACAGATTTGGATCTTTAAATTATAACAATTCAGGTCCGATGGTTGATAAAAATATATATTCAGTTATATATGAAAAGATATTGAGATTAATTGAAGCGAATATTATGAAACTGAAATTTAAATTGTAATTCAAGTTGAATGTTGGAAAAACAATTTCAATCTCTCCACATGTAAGCAACTTGATCTGAGAATATAGGTTTTTCTGAAACATGTCGAAACATTTCAGAACATGTTTCATAAGAATTTATTTCATTGCACACCCACAGAATGAAACGATTATCTTCATGAAGTATAATATAAAATTCTGGAAGTCAGAGAATGGCCACAAAGTGAACATTCTCTAAGGATATAATAAACTTTCCTAACTATGAATAAAATTGAGTGCTCTTAAATTGTCAGTCAAAACTCTTATTTGCTTCATGAGAGTAAAATGCCTTTTTCAATTATAACTACTCACATTCTACGATAATAATTTCTTTCCTCATAATATTTTTCTCTATGTTCCTCTTACTTACCCATAACAACACAAAATTTTGATAACGATGTTACTACAGTGACAGTTGCAATTTCTTCACTGGATTTACTGGTTGATACCGATTTAGAAATAGACGATAAGTTTCTTGATTCCGGAATGTTGTTGTTGCCATGGTCATCACTATCTTTCTTCTTGTCTCTTGTTTCATTGTGATTTGCTTTGGAGATTACATCGTTACTGATAGTCAGAGTTTCTTGTTGATGAGTTGGTGCCTTCGTAGCCACAATATTATCTGGAAAGGAATTAAATCAATTATCTTTTCAATTCACCAAATCACTTTGGATATCGATCATCATTATATTATAAGAATTAATCGAATGGAATGAGAATTTATCATGAAGTAATGTGGTAGAAATTCAATAATCTCACAAGTGGTGAGCCGTGAAAAAAATTTTTTAATGTTAATTTAAATGTTAATAATGCTCCATAATACTCTTCAAGAATGAGCAATACAGAAGTCAAAAATACAAATAACTGCATGGTGTAATTATCGTATGAATATACTTTCACATGTACTTAACCTAAGAGTTGAACAAAGATTACTAAGAGAGAAACAAAAATAGGAAATACTAGGAATAAAAGTCCATTGGATGTTCGAATTCAAATTTCAAAATTTAATTTGTGATAAATTCTTGGACATATTAAGGAGTAGCCATGAAGATAAACGGACATTCAAAATTTCCTTGCCTTTGTTCGTTACGAATGATGAAATGATAGTCGCTATTAGTTCTACTAATATTTTGCTCCTTGAACTCAAAAAGTAATATGAAACCACAGCTGTAAAACCATCTTTCTTATGAAGTAACTTTAGTATTCAATTTTGCTAAATTTCTAATTTCTTTAGAAAATTGTCTTATGCCCCACCCTAGATACAATATCTTATCAATGACTCTGCCACAAATTCAAAAATATAATTGTCAAATGATTACCATCGTCGCTACTGGAGATGAGTTTAAATTTGATGATGAAAATTCTGAATTTTATTTCAAAATGGCTAGGTTAGAAGAAGGATCTCAGATGTGAAGCAAGTTTCTTATCTGAATATCTGCATTCATAAGCACATCGAAAGTTGAAAGTTTCTTCTATACTTTTAACCATAAGTGATTCAATTGACGGAAGGGAGATAATGTTACGCATTTCAGTTGAATGTATATTCACAACAAGGGAGGTTTCAACCAGTTTCATATGTTCACAAAATCTGATAATACTCTTTTGCTGAAATTTTCCTGACTATTTTATGTATTTGTTATCGCAGTGTCCTCAGCAAAGCTTGTTTCACTGTTCGCTTTCGTAATTTCATAATTACGAAATAAAATTACATTATATATATATATATATATATATATGTATATATATATGTGTGTATACAAATTGAATTATTATGTTACGAAATTGAACAGTAAAACATTTCTTGCTTAGGACCTTGCGATATCTGATACATAAAATAGTTCAAGTCTTGAAAATGAGCTAACGCTCGAAACATGTCGACTATACAAATTGTTAAATAAATCGTGAAACATTAAGCCAAAAGTTTAATTTATTTTAAAATATATATATATATATATATATATATATATATATATATATATATATATATATATATATATATATATATATATATATATATATATATATATATATATATATATATATATATATATATATATTATATAAACTCATTCATTGTAGCAGTTTTTTGAGCTCTTCAGTAACTATTATTGATAAAGTGCATCAAGTAATGAATATCTTGGTTGCGGAGTAACCCTGTATCGCTCTTCGTACTCAATACGTATCTACTTACAGCCTATGCGCAAGACGACGCTATAAGAACAACTCGTTATGATGTGTACCTGACACGAGGATTGATACCATTTAGGAAATTTATCTTATCGTTTATAATGATCGAATATAAAAATTGTGCTCGTAATAATTGTGCAGATAAAGATTGGATTTTGGTAAGTTATTTCTTTATATGCAAATGAAACATTTCAATTGCTTTTCGCATCTTTATACAATTTGAATATTGTTGGTAGAGATTCTGCTGCTTTGAGTCTTTTAATCACTTCTTTGTCGATCTGTTTCGTTTTTTTCATTTAATACAACGCCATTGCCATTTTGTTTCAGTTCTCATTTTTTCAGTTTAATTTTCTAATATTTCATAATGCTTATGTTGTTCCATTCGTTTAACAAGTACTTTTGATTGTATCGATTTACAATTTGAGAATATTTTTTTCAAGGTTTTTTGCACGCGAAGAATTCTTTTGTTAGCATGTGTTTTATCTTCACACATCGTGGGTTTTGAAAAATATTTCTGTATTATATATTATTTCTATCTTATTTCTGTATTATATAATATTTCTACATTATTAGTAGAGTCATTTATTTTTGAATTTCCATAGTAATTTATGGTGTTTTAACGTACAATTTCTTAATTCTGGCAATGAGACGTTGGGACAAATTTGACCTTGAACTCACTTATTAATGTAGAGCTTGTTCTATAGGGCCTCACTATCTACTACCGGATTTCTGCATCATAACGTGCTACTTGGATTTTTGCTGCACTACCTACTGCTACTTGGATTTTTGTTGCACTACCCACTACCGGATTCCTGCTATTCACCACGTATTAGCTGATACCCGACAATGGTGAAAGAGTAATACAGCTACAAAGAACATTGAGCTCATCCATAAGGCAACCAAACTTAAGGGTAACGCTTGCAGAGGAGTCCACCTCGAGTCGACTGATATCGAAAAAATAAGCTAAGATATAAGTTTATAGTGTCAATAGAAATTGATCATTAATTTTGCTTCTTTGAGATTATCTGCAGAGTATTCCTGTTTCGTCTCATGGCACCGAACTGATAACTCTGTTTTTTACATTAAAAAACAAATTCAATTCTAACCATTTTGAAGAACCCTTTTAAGATCTAGCCGATATTTATGTAAACTTCCAATAGCTATTCAGAGCAATCTGATTTATAGAAGCAGGAACGTAACAATTGTTACTTTCAACGTTTGTGGCCTTCAAATGCCAGAGTTGATGCATAATATTGAGACTGACCAGGGGTGCTTTGTGATTCTCAAGAAACTATAATGTTAGCCTGAGCCCTCTATGTGAGAATTTTATTTGAGCTTCGCATTTTTGGCTTTGATTTATTTATATCTTCAAATTTTGAGATTATTTTCGATATTCCTTCTCCAATCTTAGTGTTTTTATTGAGAATTTATTTTTTGAAAAAATATTCATTCATTTCAATACGTAAACTCAATTTCATCAGAGATGCACGATATTTGAAAAGTGATTTGAATTATGTATTGAAAGTGAGGGGTTTTGAAATAGAAGAAGAGAAAGTGAAAGATAAGAAAAAAATTTTAAAGGATTTAATTCACCAAGAACTTCATAAACGTTTTTCTTTCACGCACCAGAATAATTTTGATTTTGAAACAGACTATTCAGAGATATTAGAAATGTTACGAAATGTAAGAGAATTAGTTGATTCATTTTCAGGAACAAGAAATAACGAATCATATCGTAAAAAAGAGTCATTGCTAACGCATCTTTCGGGTAGAATTAGAAATTTTGATTTAAAATTTTTTGCTAGACTGTATGAACAGCCAACCGAACAAAAACAAGTGCAAGTAATAAGATCAAATTTATATTTCATCTAAATCTATATCTATTATCTATTATATATAATTTATATATTATTTATATACTTTATCATTCTTATTAGTTCTCATTTAGATCAAATTTACTTGCGTTTTACATTCTACCTTAACGTAGGCGTTGATCAATATAAGTAATTAGAATATTATATGATTCGTGCTTCTAGGTACAAAATATCCACAAGGAATACGGATTTTTCAGAACGCGCCCTCCACTTTCCCCATAGAATGATTCGGGCACCCTTTGCTGGAATTGTTCAACTCGGGGACATCGTTATGCTAGTTGCCCACGATTTCATAACAAGGTGTCAGCACATTAGCCTTCAAATACGCAACTTTTGTCATCGAAATGGCGGGAACATGAGGCAGTTGAAATCCATTTCAGTAAAATTTTCGAAGGAATGGCTGAGTTAGATGAAAACGTTTTATTCTTCTAAAAGTATTTCGGTTCGTTTTGCTCATTTACCTAACGACAATCGAAATTAAGGAGATTTCTATGGTTAATTGTAATGTAGCCTTATGAATTCAGCTCTGAAGTTGTGAAGGTACTGCAATAGTCTCGGATAGGATATTATGGCCGGTTATCGTGGTTTTTTTGATATTATTCATTTTCTGAAATACAATGTATTATGAAAATGCAACTATGATTATTTCTATCGCATTTTTCATTGAATCTCTTAATTACATAATGATATTAATAATGCTGATAATCTTCATTCATATTCATATACCCTTTAGAGTTTCTCTGAAATTTGCAAAAATGATAAGTATACAAGTTTTTCTTAGTTTTATACAACTGGATATGAACAAAGGCAGGAAATTTTATACAACCCTCACAAAGGTGTAATATCTGTGTTGAAAGATTTTTTTCAGAAACTTTTTCTTATAATAGAGTAGATAATATTTTTTTTGATAATTGAAAGTGTATTTCCATGTTGACTTTATCTTACTGAGCTTTACTTATAACCTCTGCAATTATCTGATACATTCAACTATACACCTAATCCTCCATTATTCAATGTATTACAGTAGACCGTCCTCAGCTTAGATATCCATTTCTGCAGGGTTTCTTAGTTTTTACGGTATATATACATATATATATATATATATATATATATATATATATATATATATATATATATATATATATATATATATATATATATATATATATATATATATATATATATATATATATATATATATATATATATATATATATATATATATATATATATAGTTCAAAGATTCACAGGTAATTCAATACTAGTAAATACTGAGACTCTTAATCGAAATATCAAAATATTTCAAATAAAACTCTCAGGGAGCTGTCTACACAAATGTTGTCAACGAGAACGAACCCATCACTTTCGAGAGTGAATATTAAGAGCGTTTCGAAAAATTCATCGATCTTGTTGAATGATAATAGGATACAATTGTTTCATCATTATTATGAATCATCAGTCCATATTTAATCTATCAATCAATCAATCGATGACTTTCAAAACGAACATAGGTCCCATACCAAATTAAGAGAAGTTCTGGAGAGTGAAATACTCACGTAGGCTCCCTCTATCGGCGAAAGGACGTATAAACACTCCCTATCGTTCAAGATTCCTACTCATGACAACAAGAGTGTGAGTGGAATGCTTTGTAGATATTTCATTTGAACACAACAGAAAATTGTCTGAAATGTGTACGAATGATCCCATGCCTAATCGCTCCAGATCACGCCCAGGCGGGCAAAAGTGTAGCTAGTTCAAAGATTCACAGGTAATTCAATACTAGTAAATACTGAGACTCTTAATCGAAATATCAAAATATTTCAAATAATATTTCTCAGCGAGCTGTCTACACAAATGTTGTCAACGAGAACGAACCCATCACTTTCGAGAGTGAATATTAAGAGCGTTTCGAAAAAGCCTACGTGAGTATTTCACTCTCCAGAACTTCTCTTAATTTGGTATGGGACCTATGTACGTTTTGAAAGTCATCGATTCTTGATTGATAGATTAAATATGGACTGATGATTCATAATAATGATGAAACAATTGTATCCTATTATCATTCAACAAGATCGATGAATTTTTCGAAACGCTCTTAATATTCACTCTCGAAAGTGATGGGTTCGTTCTCGTTGACAACATTTGTGTAGACAGCTCCCTGAGAGTTTTATTTGAAATATTTTGATATTTCGATTAAGAGTCTCAGTATTTACTAGTATTGAATCACCTGTGAATCTTTGAACTAGCTACACTTTTGCCCGCCTGGGCGTGATCTGGAGCGTTTAGGCATGGGATCATTCGTACACATTTCAGACAATTTTCTGTTGTGTTCAAATGAAATATCTACAAAGCCTTCCACTCACACTCTTGTTGTCATGAGTAGGAATCTTGAACGATAGGGAGTGTTTATACGTCCTTTCGCCGATAGAGGGAGCCTACGTGAGTATTTCACTCTCCAGAACTTCTCTTAATTTGGTATGGGACCTATGTTCGTTTTGAAAGTCATCGATTCTTGATTGATAGATTAAATATGGACTGATGATTCATAATAATGATGAAACAATTGTATCCTATTATCATTCAACAAGATCGATGAATTTTTCGAAACGCTCATAATATTCACTCTCGAAAGTGATGGGTTCGTTCTCGTTGACAACATTTGTGTAGACAGCTCCCTGAGAGTTTTATTTGAAATATTTTGATATTTCGATTAAGAGTCTCAGTATTTACTATATATATATATATAGGGATTATAAGAGCTAAAAAGGTTGATGAACGTTTACCAATTAACTTTTTAACCTTTGGAACTTCCAGAGAAAAGTGACTTTATCTGGTATTCAACTCATGTGCAATTAGTTGCGAGTCACTTATATTCTTGTAAATGTTTCATTGGCGTGTAGCAATACAACTGGTGTAGGTTCCGTCACTTCAGCTAAATCAAACAATTCGTTTGGATAAATCATATTTCTTTTGTACATTACTTTGAGTAGCCACTTCTGTTGTATCGTTAATTTGTTCAAAGTAAAAATCAGGAAGCGCCTGATACCTATACCATTTCGAATTGAGTACTTCCAATTACATTGGCCAGATAGTAGAATCTAGGAATCAGACCTCTGAGCTTCAATATTAACTCATTAATCTAGAATGCCCACCAATTATTTGAAGCCGTAAGAAGAATTAACTTCAAAATTGTTGCCATCGTTGTCTATAATTCTTAGGATATCCGCAGCTGGCAAAGTTCTATTGTCTATTGCAAATAGCATATATCTTCTTCGTTATTAATAGTGAGTAGATGTTGATCTTGACAATGCTTATCCTCAATGAAGTCAGACTGAGCCAACTCTTTGAGTTTTTCCCAGTTTTTTGATGAATAAACAACAACAGTATTTCCAAAACAACCCCTTGATCAAGTTCAAAAAAATCCAATGTTGTACCGTATCAAAAGCTTTAGCCAGATCAACAAGGAACATAGTGCTATTTTATCATCTTCAATTGCCTCGTGAATATCGCTGGTTAGTGCCAAAAGAGCATCCTAAGGTGATTTTCAATCTCTGCAATCGAATTAAATACAAGATAAAATTATATTCTGTTCGAAAAATGCTGTTAGCGTCAATTTTATGACCTTCTCTATGATTTCAGCTGAGTTTGATATCAAATAAACTGGTCTATAGTTGGTGCATTGTGTTCTATCTTTACCTTTGAATGATGGAATAACAATGGCCATTCTTAAAGCTTCTGGATAACAATAATTTTCAATTATGTGGGTAATGAGGAAAGCCAGTGAAGATGATGAAGCATCAACTTCGGCTTTGAGTACTTCCGTATTTATACCGTCTATTCCTGCGCTCTTTCCACTTTTCAAATTCAATATTATATTGTCAATCTACTCTTCATTTTTTGGCTGTGGATGGAACATATCGTGAAACCTTAGAATAATACAATCCGGTGGTTTTCGAGTTTCATCAAATACTATTCTTTGCCATCTTCCTTTCAAATCTCGAATAGTAGTTATTGAAACTCCGAAACATTTCCCAACTCTTTGTAATGATATTATCCTTGGTTTTCATATTGTCAGGAACAAAATACTATCGTTTTGTGCCTCCGGTTCTGCTAGGAACCTCCATGTTTCCTTTGCATTATTCTTATTATTATAATTTTTTTTGTACAAAATTGACTTTAAGCTCGTTTCAATAAATTTTTCAATGCATTTCTATAATTTTTGAAGGGATAATTGTTTAGTCAAAGTTGACTCTATCTAGTAGAGTGGAAATTGGACATGGCCTCTTCAAATCTTCTCGAAATTTTGCAGGAAAATCACGACTTACCTACTTCAGGGAACTTCGGAATTTCGAAAACTTTGGTTCGGATTGAAGGGTCTATTTTTGTACATAATAAAATTCATGACATGAGACAAAGTTCTGTTATATTTAATAAATATTATTTATGAAATATTCTCCGAAAGTTAGATGAAGTCCAATGACTTCGAAAAGAAGAGCCTTTGTTGAAATGAAGTAGAGGACTGAAAGCGTACCGAAACCATGAATGAACAGACGAAGAAGAAAAACCGAGAAGTAAAGTCCCAATCTTCCAATTAGGTCTACGAAATTTTTCTCTTCTAATATTTTAGAAGCTTATAAGAAGAATATATCCAACGCCGATAACCAAATAACCAGCTGGTAATTAAAATTATGGCTTCACTAAGAACATCGACGACATCTGATGAAGGTTTTCCTTTAGAGCCCATTTCCCAATAGCGATGCCTAAAACGAAACTGAAAGTAACCAATCCCAGAGAGTTGGTAGTGGTTTCTTCAGACTGGTCGAATTTCCACATGCAATATTACCATTTTGTGTCACGATCTTCTAATACCTTGCTGTAGTCAGATGAAGGAATTGGGTTAGTTTGAAACTGTGATATGCAAGCTGTTACTAAGTTGGGTGAAAACAAATTTCTGACTACATCAAGTAATGTGTACAGTTTAGTTATATGTCTTCGGCTCAGTAATGTGGTCATCCTAAAATCAAAATCCTACACAAGGCCATATGGTCGTTAACAGTATAATCACCAATATGAACACACAAATAGTGGTGGTCGAATAATACGCAATCGCTCTCTATACGCATTCAATAACAGTTGCCGTTTTGAAAATTTCTACATCATCGACTCTTTCCGTTATGTGGTTAATAAAGTCTGTGGAACCGATAAAGCATCAATTCCTGCTTTTAATACTGCCATAAATATGCAGTCTATTCCTACGCTATTTTCGCTTTTCAAATTCAATATTATATTTTGAGTCTCCTCTTCGATTGTTGTCAGCGGACGGAACCTCTACTGAATCCTACAATTATTACAATCCGGTCGTTTTCGTTTTAATATTTTTTTCCATCTCTATTGAAAGTCTGAGCAATATCGTAACAGTTTTTAATGATATTATCCTTGGTTTTTGTATTTATAGGAATTAAATTCCACCGTTTTCCCCACTGATTTCTGGTACGACCCTCCATTGTTCATCAGTATTATACTTATTGAAACAAATTCATAACATTGCCTTTCGGCATTTTTCTATAAATTTCTCGAATGTATTTCTATAATATATTAATGTATTCCAAGAACTAAAAGTGCTCTGATCATACAACTCTTTCGGAGATTCATAAATTTTTAAAAAATATTTAATTTTTGTATATTGTAATTTGCCATGCAATCAATATCTAACTGTTTATGCAGGGACATAAATGACATTATTCAAATAAGATTTTGAGTTTTAAATAATCAATATTCACATCTCTTACTGATTTTGCTTACTGTGAACTCTATTTTTATTCAATTGAGAAAATTGAATGGTTAAATATGCCTGATATGCGTGTGCAAAATAATTCGGAAGCATTTATCTAGGTTCCTCGACATTAGGTGAGCTATGCAGGAACTTGAAACACCTTGTACCTTATCTGAAAGCGTACCGGAACCATGAATGAACAGACGAAGAAGAAAAGCCGAGAAGTAAAGTCCCAATCTTCCAATTAGGTCTACGAAATTTCTCTCTTCTAATATTTTAGAAGCTTATAAGAAGAATACATGCAACGCCGATAACCAAATAACCCAGCTGGTAATTAACATTATGGCTTCCCTAAGAACATCGACGACATCTGATAAAGGTTTTCCTTTAGAGCCCATTTCCCAATAGTGATGCCTAAAACGAAACTGAAAGTAACTTTTCCCAGAGAGTTGGTAGTGGTTTCTTCAGACAGGTCCAATTTCCAATTGCAATATTACCATTTTGTGTCACGATCTTCTAATACCTTGCTGTATTCAGATGGAGGAATTGGGTTAGTTTGAAACTGTGATATGCAAGCCGTTACTAAGTTGGGTGAAAACAAATTTCTGACTACATCAAGTAATGTGTACAGTTTGGTTATATGTCTTCGGCTCAGTAATGTGGTCATCCTAAAATCAAAATCCTACACAAGGCCATATGGTCGTTAACAGTATAATCACCAATACGAACACATAAATAGTGGTGGTCGAATAATACGCAATCGCTCTTCTATATGCATTCAATAACAATTGCCGTTTTGAAAATTTCTTCATAAACGCCTCTTTCCGTTATGTGGTTAATAAAGTCTGTAGAACCGATAAAGCATCAATTCCTGCTTTCAATACTACCGTAAATATGTCGTATATTCCTACGCTCTTTTCGCTTTTCAAATTCAATATTATATTTTGAGTCTCCTTTTCGATTGTTGTCAACGGACGGAACCTCTACTGAATCCTAGAATTATTACAATCCGGTGTTTTCGTGTTAATATTTTTTCCCATCTCTATTGAATGTCTGAGAAATATCGTAACAGTTTGTAATGATATTATCCTTAGGTTTTGTATTTATCGGAATTAAAATCCACCGTTTTCCCCACTGATTTCTGGTACGACCCTCCATTGTTCATCAGTATTATACTTATTATAACAAATTCATAACATTGCCTTTTGGCCTATTTTTATAAATTTCTCAAATGTATTTCTATAATTTATTAATGTGTTCCAAGAACTAAAAGTGCTCTGATCATACAACTCTTTCGGAGATTCATATATTTTTATATAATATTTAATTTTTGTATTTTGTTATTTGCCATGCAATCAATATCTAACTGTTTATGCAGGGACATAAATGACATTATTCAAATAATAGTTTGAGTTTTATATAATCAATATTCACACCTTTCACCGATTTTGGTTACTGTGAACTGTATTTATATTCAATTGAGAAAGTTTATTGATGAAATATGCGTGATATGCGTGTGCAAAATGATTCGGATGCATTTATCTAGGTTCCTCGACATTAGGTGAGCTATGCAGGAACTTGAAACACCTTGTACCTTATCTGAAGCGCCTGTAAGTAAATATATTGGAAAATGTCGTAAGAAATAATTGACATATCCATTCTTCAACAATAATTCGAAAACATTATGTAAGATAACATTGTAGAATTGATTTAGTTCATGTCATGGTTTGGGATTTCAATTCAATTAATCTGGATTTCAATGCTCAAGTACTTAATTACTTGTTATATTCAAGTGGAGATTATTTTGTACCATTCGTAGGCCTAATAAAACACAATCGCACCTCTTTACGCATTCAATAACAATTGCCGATTCGAAAACTTCTGGATAAATGCCATTGTCCATAATGTTGTTAATGTGGATGTCAGTGGTCCTGATAAAGCAATAACTCCGGCGTTCAGTAGTTCTGTAGTTATACCGTCTATTTCCGTGCTCATTTCAGTTTTCAAATTCAATATTATATTTTCGAACTCTTTTTCGTTTGTAGACATGAAACATCTCCTGAATCCTAAGAATATTACAATCCGGTGGTTTCCGCGTGGGTATTTTTCTTGCCACCCCCTTTCCTATGCTCAGAAAGTGACTATTGAAAGTCTGAGCAATTCCGTAACTATTTGTTATGATATAACCTTGGTTTTCATATATTAAAATGAAGAAAATTTGAACGTTTCATTCCTCCGATTTCTGCTGAGACCTTTCATAATATTACAAATTGATTGTGCATAAAATTGCTTTTTTGCTCATCTCATAAAATCGTTCGAAGTGTTTCTATCATTATTGAATAATTCCGAGAACTATCACTCCTATATATCTCCCAGTTACTGAATAATTCTTTCCTTCTATTCATACATGTTGAAAGTGCGTTGGTTATCCAACTCTTTCGTAGTTTCATATACTCAGAATATGTTCTTTGAATATTTAATGTTCTGTATGAAGTAAATGGACATGCCTTCCATAGTAATCTTTTATACAGACTCCCCAATCATATTAATGGAATAAAGTTTAGCGTTTAATATAATTAATCTTCACACCTCTCAATGTTTCTGGTTTCTGTAATCTCTTTATATTTATTTCGAATGATAAAACTTGAATGAAATGGTGGAAATATGATCCGTGATATGTGTGTACAAAATAATGGAAACATTCATCTGGGTTCTTTGATATCATGTGATATATGCGGGTATTCAAAACAGCCTCTGCCCTAGTGCGCTTGGTTATCAATTGGAGTCCGGTGATCTAATCCGGTGGTTTCCGCTTTACCATTTTTCTTGCCATCACCTTTCCTAAGCACAGAAAGAAGCTATTGAAAGTCTGAGCAATTTCATAACTATTTGTAATCATATTATCCCAGGTTTTAATATTAAGATAAACAAAATTCTATTTTCGTTCTATTCTCCCGATTTCTGCAAAGACCCTTCATTATATTACAAATTTATGGTGCTCAAGATTTTCTTCTCGCTTATCTCAATAAATTGTTCTATGTTTTTCTGAGAATTTCGAAGTTATTCAGAAATATCAAACTCCCAGTTATTGCTAAGTTAGTTCCTTTTATTCGTACAAGTTAAAAATGCTTTGGTCATCCAACTCTATTGTTATTTTATATATAACTTCGAGTATTACTTACAACACTTCTTTGAATATTTTAATTGCTGTATAATGTGATTAGCCATGCCATCAATATTCATATTTTATACAGGGTCGCCGATCAAATTAATCGAATAAGTTTTCGATCTTAATATAATCAATCTTCACATCTCTCACTCTTTTCGATTTCTATAAACTGTATATAATTAAATTAAAGGAAAAAATGAAATTGTGGAAATTTGATCCGTGATGTGTGCGTGCAAAAATATTTATCTAGGTTTTTTTATATAATATGATATGTCCAGGTAATTGAAACATCCTGTACCCTAGTGGGCTTGGTTATCAATTGAGGAGTGTTTGTGTCAATAAAGTACAGGACTGAAAGCGTACCGAAACTACGAATGAATAGACAAAGGAGAAGAGTCAAGAAGTTGAACCCAATCATCCAATTAGTTCTACGAATACTTTTTCTTTTAATATTGTAGAATCTTGTGAAAAGAGTGAAACAAACCGCAATAAACAAATCCCTCAGCTGGTAATTAATATTATAGCTTCACTGAGAAAATCCACGAAATCTGATGAAGGTTTGCCTTTACAGCCAAGTTTCCAATAGCAATACCCAGAACGATACTGAAAGTAAACAATCCAAGGAATTTGGTTGTGTATTCTTCGGATGGATCGAAGTTCCACTTGGAATTTCAATTCGCAATCGCACCTCTTTACGCATTCAATAACAATTGCCGGTTTTGAATCTTCTGGATGAACGCCATTTTCAATTATGTTGTTAATGTTGATGCCAGTGGTGCTGACAAAGTTTTAACTCGAGCTTCGAGTACTTCCGCAGTTTTACGGTCTATTAAATATAATATTTTCAATCTACTCTGCGTTTGTTCACAATGGATGGAACATTTCCTGAATTTATAGAATATTACGATCCGGTGGTTACCTCGACACTATTTTTCTGCCATCCCTGTTGCTAAGCTCAGAAAGAGGTTATCGAAACCTCGGCAATTTCAAAACAGCCTGTACCCTTGTGGGCTTGGTTATCAATTAAGAAGTGTTTGTTTCAATAAAGTAGAGGACTGAAAGCGTATCGAAACTACGAATGAATAGACAAAGGAGAAGAGTCAAGAAGTTGAACCAACTCATCCAATTAGTTCTACGAATCCTTTTTCTTCTAACATTATAGAAGCTTTCAAGAAGAGTACACCAAACGGCGATCACCAAATCACCCAGCTTGTAATTAACATGATAGCTTCACTAAGAACATCGATGAAATCTGATGAAGGTTTGCCTTCACAGCCAAGTTACCAATAGCAATACCAAGAATGATACTGAAAGTGAAGAATTCCAAGAATTTGGTTGTGTATTCTTCAGATGGATCGAATTTCCACTTGCAATTATAGTACGGAATCGCACTACTATACGCATTCAATAACAATTTCGTTTTTGAAGTTTTCTGGATGAACGCCCTTTTCTATTGTGTTGATGTCAGTGGTGCTGATGAAGCATCAACTCCGGTTTTGATTACTTCCGCATTTATACCTTTTAGGTATAAATGCGGAACGCTCTCTTCAGTTTTCAAATTCAATATCATATTTTTAATCTACTCCGCGTTTGTTTGCAGCGGATGGAACATCTCCGTGTATTCTTAGAACATTACGATCCGGTGGTTTCCGCATTACTACTTTTTTGCCATAAAATAAGTTCAGAAAGAATCTATTGGAAGTCTGAGTAATTTCGTAACTATTTGTAATGATAGTTTTTTGGTCCAATATTAACAGAGACAATATTCAACCGTTTTAACCTCAGATTCAAACTTAGAACCTTCAAAACATTACAAATGAATTGTGCATAATATTGCCTTTTTGCTTATTTCAATTAATTGTTCAGAGTATTTCTATAATTTTTGAAGTTATTCCAAGAATTGTTACTTCCTTCAATCTCCCAGTTGATGTTAAGTTCGTTACTTTCATTCATACATGTTAAAAGTCCTTCGGTCAACTCTCCTGTCAATATTCAATTTTTTGTATAACTCAATTTGCCATGCCATCAATATCCATATTTTATGCATGGTCCCCAATCACATTAATGAAATAATGTTTTGAATTTAATATAATCAATTTTCACACTTCTCACTGTTTTTGATTTCTGTGAACCCTATATTTATATTCGAAAGAAACAAAAATGGTGGAAATATGATGCGTGATATGTGGGTGCAAAATGATGGGAAATATTCATCTAGGTTTTTTGATATAATATGATCTATGCAGGTAATTGAAACAGTCTCCACAATAGTGGAATTGGTTATCAACTGGAGAGTCTATGTTTCATTAAAGTAGAGGACCGAGAGCGTAAAGAAAACATTAATAAATAGAAAAAGGGGAAAAGTCGAGAAGTAGAGCCCGAATCTTCGAATGGAGTCTACGAAACCTTTTCTCTAATAATGAAGAAGCTTCTAAGAAGAGTACACCAAACGGCGTTTACTATATCACCCAGCTGGTATTCTAACTTCACTAAGAACATCGACGAAATCTGATAAATGTTTGCCTTTACAGTCAAGTTTCCAATATCAATACCCAGAACTATACTGAATGTGAAGAATCCAAGGAATTTGGTTATGTATTCTTCAGATGGATCGAATTTCCACTCGGAATTATAATACGCAATCGCTCTTCTATACGCATTCAATAACAATTGCCGTTTTGAAAACGGCATATTGTTAAATGCCGTTTTCATTTGGCAAATGTTAAATTTGCAATATGAAAATCATATTTAAATTATATTAAATCAAATGGCATTTGTTAAACGCCATTTATCATTCTGTTGTTAATGTTGATTTCAGTGGTGCTGATAAAGCATCAAATCCGGTTTTGATTACTTCCGCAGTTATACCCTTTATTCTTACGCTATCTTCCATTTCCAAATTCAATATTATATTTTTAATCCACTCCGCGTTTTTTTGCAGCGGATGAAACACCTACTGAATTCTTAGAATATTACGATCGGGTGGTTTCTGCGTCATTATCTTCTTGCCATTCTCTTTGTTAAGCTCAGAATGTGGCTATTGAAGGAATGAGCAATTTTGTAACCATTTGTAATGATATTGTTTTTGGCATCAATCAACAGAAACAATATTCAACGGTTTCTTCCTACGATTATACTACAAATTAGTTGTGCATAAAATTGCCTTCTTGCTTATTTCACTAAATTGTTCAAAGTATTTTAATAATTTTTTAAGTTATTCCAAACATTGTTTCTTCTATCAATATCCCAGTTATTGATAAGTTTTTTCCTTTTATTTATATTTGTTAAAAGTGCTTCGGTTATCCAAATGTTTCGTTGTTTTATATATTTTATTCGAGTAATACTCACAAATCTATCAAATATTTAATTTTTTCCATAACTCAATTTACCGTGCCTGCAATATTAATTTTTTATACAGGGTCCTCAATCACATTGATCAAATAATATTTTGAGTTTAATATAATCACTGAATGTCAGAAAACAGAATATTACTGGTTAGTGCCAACAGAGCATTCTCAGGTGATTTTCATTCTCTGAAATCGAATTACATACAAGATAAAATTGTGTTATGTTTGAAAAATGCTGTTAGCGTCAGTTTTATGACCTTCTTCATGATTTCAGATGAGTTTGATATCAAATAAATTGATTTATAAAATATATAAAATCGAAAAATTGCCATTTTTAAAACTTCTGGATAACCATAATTTTCAATTATGTGGGTAATGTGGAAAGCCAGTGGTGGTGATAAAGCATCAACTTCGGCTTTGAGTACTTCCGTAGTTATACCGTCTATTCCTGCGCTCTTTTCACTTTTCAAATTCAATATTATATTGTCAATCTACTCTTCATTTTTTGGCAGTGGATGGAACCTGTCGTGAAACCTAAGAATATTACAATCCGATGGTTTTCGAGTTTTATTAAATACTATTTTTTGCCATCTTCTTTTCAAATCTCAAATAGTAGCTATTGAAACTCCGAAACATTTCCCAACTATTTGTAATGATATCATCCTTGGTTTTCATATTGTCAGGAACAAAATACTATCGTTTTCTTCCTTCGATTCTGCTAAGAACCTCCATATTTCCTTTGCATTATTCTTATCATTATAAATTTTTTTTTTGAACGAAATTGCCTTTAATCTCGTTTCAATGAATTTTTCGATGCATTTCTATTATTTTTGAATGGATAATTGTTTACTCAAAGTTGACTCTATCTAGAAGAGTGGAAATTGGACAAGCCCTCTTCAAAGCTTCTCGAAATTTTGCAGGAAAATCACGACTTACCTACTTCACGGCACTTCGGAATTTCGAAATCTTTGGTTAAGATTGCAGAGTCTATTTTTGTACATAATATAATTTATGGCATGAGACAAGGTTCTGTTATATTTATGAAATATTCTCCGAAAGTTCGATAAAGTCCAATGACTTCGAAAAGAAGAGCCTTTGTTGAAATAAAGTAGAGGACTGAAAGCGTACCGGAACCATGAATGAACAGACGAAGAAGAGAAGCCGAGAAGTAAAGTCCCAATCTGCCAATTAGGTCTACGAAATTTTTCTCTTCTAATATTTCAGAAGCTTATAAGGAGAATACACACAACGCCGATAACCAAATAACCCATCTGGTAATTTACATTATAGCTTCACTAAGTACATCGACGGCATCTGATAAAGGTTTTCCTTCAGAGCCCATTTCCCAATAGTGATGCCTAAAACGAAACTGAAAGTAATCAATCCCAGAGAGTTGGTAGTGGTTTCTTCAGACTGGTCGAATTTCCACTTGCAATATTACCATTTTGTGTCACGATCTTCTAATACCTTGCTGTAGTCAGATGGAGGAATTGGGTTAGTTTGAAACTGAGATATGCAAGCCGTTACTAAGTTGGGTGAAAACAAATTTCTGACTACATCAAGTAATGTGTACATTTTAGTTATATGTCTTCGACTCAGTAATGTGGTCATCCTAAAATCAAAATCCCACAGAAGGCCATATGGTTGTTAACAGTATAATCACCAATATGAACACATAAATAGTGGTGGTCGAATAATACGCAATCGCTCTTCTATACGCATTCAATAACAATTGCCATTTTGAAAATTTCTACATAAACGCCTCTTTCCGTTATGTGGTTAATAAAGTCTGTGGAACCGATAAAGCATCAATTTCTGCTTTTAATACTACCGTAAATATGCCATCTATTCCTACGCTATTCTTGCTTTTCAAATTCAATATTATATTTTGAGTCTCCTCTTCGATTGTTGTCAGCGGACGGAACGTCTCCTGAATCCTAGAATTATTACAATCCGGTCGTTTTCGTTTTAATATTTTTTACCATCTCTATTGAAAATCTGAGCAATATCGTAACAGTTTGTAATGATATGATCATTGGCTTTTGTATTTATAGGAATTAAATTCGACCGTTTTCCCCACTGATTTCTGGTAAGACCCTCCAATGTTCATCAGCAATATACTTATTATAACAAATTCATAACATTGCCTTTTGGCATTTTTTCTATAAATTTCTCAAATGTATTTCTATGATTTATTAATGTATTCCAAGAACTAAAAGTGCTCTGATCATACAACTCTTTCGGAGATTCATATATTTTTATATAATATTCAATTTTTGTATTTTGTAATTTGCCATGCAATCAATATCTAACTGTTTATGCAGGGACATAAATGACATTATTCAAATAATTGTTTGAGTTTTATATAATCAATATTCACACCTCTTACTGATTTTGGTTACTGTGAACTCTATTTTTATTCAATTGAGAAAATTGAATGGTGAAATATGCCTGATATGCGTGTGCAAAATGATTCGGATGCATTTATCTAGGTTCCTCGACATTAGGTGAGCTATGCAGGAACTTGAAACACCTTGTACCATATCTGAAGCGCCTGTAAGTAAATATATTGGAAAATGTCGTAAGAAATAATTGACATATCCACTCTTCCACAATAATTCGAAAACATTATGTAAGATAACATCGTAGAATTGATTGGTAGAATCATGGTTTGGGATTTCAATTCAATCAATTTGGATTTCAATGCTGAAGTACTGAAATACTCGTAATATTTAAGTGGAGATAATTTTGTACCATTCGTAGGTCTCATAAAACACACTCGCCTCTCTTTACGCATTCAATAACAATTGCCGATTCGAAAACTTCTGGATGAACGCCATTGTCCAATAATGTTGTTAATGTTGATGTCAGTGATCCTGATAAAGCAATAACTCCGGCGTTCAGTAGTAGTTCTGTAGTTAGACCGTCTATTTTCGCGCTCATTTCAGATATCAAATTCAATATTATATTCTTAAACTATTTTTCGTTTGTATACAGCGGATGGAACATCGCCTGAATCCTAAGAATATTACAATCCGGTGGTTTCCGCGTGGGTATTTTTCTTGCCGTCCCTTTTCCTATGCTCAGAATGTGACTATTGAAAGTCTGAGCAATTCCGTAACTATTTGTTATGATATTATCCTTGGTTTTCATATATGAAAAGGAAGAAATTTCGAACGTTTTATCCCTCCGATTTCTGCTGAGACCCTTCATAATATTACAAATTGATTGTGCATAAAATTGCTTCTTTGCTCATTTCATAAATTTGTTCGAAAATTTTCTATCATTATTGAAGTGATTCCGAGAACTATCACTCCTATATATCTCCCAGTTATTGAGAAATTCTTTTCTTCTATTCATACATGTTGAATGTGCTTCGGTTATCCAACTCTTTCGTAGTTTTATATACTCAGAATATGTTCTTTGAATATTAAATGTTCTGTATGAAGTAAATGGACATGCCTTCCATAGTAATCTTTTATACAGACTCCCCAATCATATTAATGGAATAAAGTTTAGCGTTTAATATAATTAAACTTCACACCTCTCAATGTTTCTGGTTTCTGTAATCTCTTCATATTTATTTCGTATGAAAAAACACGAATGAAATGGAGGAAATATGATCCGTGATATGTGTGTACAAAATAATGGAAACATTCATCTGGGTTCTTTGATATCATGTGATATATGCAGGTATTTAAAACAGCCTCTGCCCTAGTGCGCTTGGTTATCAATTGGAGTCCGGTGATCTAATCCGGTGGTTTCCGCTTTACCATTTTTCTTGCCATCACCTTTCCTAAGCACAGAAAGAAGCTATTGAAAGTCTGAGCAATTTCATAACTATTTGTAATCATATTATCCTAGGTTTTAATATTAAGATAAACAAAATTCTATTTTCGTTCTATTCTCCCAATTTCTGCAAAGACCCCTCATTATATTACAAATTTATGGTGCACAAGATTTCCTTCTCGCTTATCTTAATAAATTGTTCTATGTTTTTCTGAGAATTTCGAAGTTATTCAGAAATATCAAACTCCCAGTTATTGCTAAGTTAGTTCCTTTTATTCGTACAAGTTAAAAATGCTTTGGTCATCCAACTCTATTGTTATTTTATATATAACTTTGAGTATTACTTACAACACTTCTTTGAATATTTTAATTGCTGTGTAATGTGATTAGCCATGCCATCAATATTCATATTTTATACAGGGTCGCCGATCAAATTAATCGAATAAGTTTTCGATCTTAATATAATTAATATTCACATGTCTCACTCTTTTTGATTTCTATAAACTGTATATAATTATATTAAAGAAAAAATGAAATTGTGGAAATATGATGCGTGATGTGTGCGTGCAAAAATATTTATCTAGGTTTTTTTTATATAATATGATATATCCAGGTAATTGAAACATCCTGTACCCAAGTGGGCTTGGTTATGAATTGAGGAGTGTTTGTTTCAATAAAGTACAGGACTGAAAGCGTACCGAAACCATGAATGAATAGAAAAAGGAGAAAAGTCGAGAATTTAAACCCAATCATCCAATTAGTTCTACGAAAACTTTCTCTTCTAGTATTGTAGAATCTTGTGAAAAGAGTGAAACAATCCGCAATAAACAAATCCCTCAGCTGGTAATTAACATTATAGCTTCACTGAGAAAATCCACGAAATCTGATGAAGGTTTGCCTTTACAGCCAAGTTCCCAATAGCAATACCCAGAACGATACTGAAAGTAAACAATCCAAGGAATTTGGTTGTGTATTCTTCGGATGGATCGAAGTTCCACTTGGAATTTCAATACGCAATCGCAACTCTTTACGCATTCAATAACAATTGCCGGTTTTGAAACTTCTGGATAAACGCCATTTTCCATTATGTTGTTAATGTTGATGTCAGTGGTGCTGATAAAGCATCAACTCAACCTTCGAATACTTAATATTCGAAATATAATTAATCTTCACACCTCCGTGATATTGCAATATGATCCGTGATGTGTGTGTGCAAAAATATTTATCTAGGTTTTTTTATATAATATGATATATCCAGGTAATTGAAACATCCTGTACCCAAGTGGGCTCGGTTATAAATTGAGGAGTGTTTGTTTCAATAAAGTACAGGACTGAAAGCGTACCGAAACCATGAATTAATAGAAAAAGGAGAAAAGTCGAGAAGTTAAACCCAATCATCCGATTAGTTCTACGAATACTTTCTCTTCTAGTATTGTAGAATTTGTGAAAAGAGTGGAACAATCCGCAATAAACAAATCCCCCAGCTGGTAATTAACATAATAGCTTCACTGAGAAAATCCACGAAATCTGATGAAGGTTTGCTTTTACAGCCAAGTTTCCAATAGCAATACCCAGAACGATACTGAAAGTAAACAATCCAAGGAATTTGGTTGTGTATTCTTCGGATGGATCGAAGTTCCACTTGGAATTTCAATACGTAATCGCAACTCTTTACGCATTCAATAACAATATCCGGTTTTGAAACTTCTGGATAAACGCCATTTTCCATTATGTTGTTAATGTTGATGTCAGTGGTGCTGATAAAGCATCAACTCAACCTTCGAATACATAATATTCAAAATATAATTAATCTTCACACCTCCGTGATATTGCAATATGATCCGTGATGTGTGTGTGCAAAAATATTTATCTAGGTTTTTTTATATAATATGATATATCCAGGTAATTGAAACATCCTGTACCCAAGTGGGCTCGGTTATAAATTGAGGAGTGTTTGTTTCAATAAAGTACAGGACTGAAAGCGTACCGAAACCATGAATGAATAGAAAAAGGAGAAAAGTCGAGAAGTTAAACCCAATCATCCAATTAGTTCTACGAAAACTTTCTCTTCTAGTATTGTAGAATCTTGTGAAAAGAGTGAAACAATCCGCAATAAACAAATCCCCCAGCTGGTAATTAACATTATAGCTTCACTGAGAAAATCCACGAAATCTGACGAAGGTTTGCCTTTACAGCCAAGTTTCCAATAGCAATACCCAGAACGATACTGAAAGTAAACAATCCAAGGAATTTGGTTGTGTATTCTTCGGATGGACCGAAGTTCCACTTGGAATTTCAATACGCAATCGCAACTCTTTACGCATTCAATAACAATTGCCGGTTTTGAAACTTCTGGATAAACGCCATTTTCCATTATGTTGTTAATGTTGATGTCAGTGGTGCTGATAAAGCATCAACTCAACCTTCGAATACTTAATATTCGAAATATAATTAATCTTCACACCTCCGTGATATTGCAATATGATCCGTGATGTGTGTGTGCAAAAATATTTATCTAGGTTTTTTTATATAATATGATATTTCCAGGTAATTGAAACATCCTGTACCCAAGTGGGCTCGGTTATAAATTGAGGAGCGTTTGTTTCAATAAAGTACAGGACTGAAAGCGTACCGAAACCATGAATGAATAGAAAAAGGAGAAAAGTCGAGAAGTTAAACCCAATCATCCAATTAGTTCTACGAAAACTTCTCTTCTGGTATTGTAGAATCTTGTGAAAAGAGTGAAACAATCCGCAATAAACGAATCCCCCAGCTGGTAATTAACATTATAGCTTCACTGAGAAAATCCACGAAATCTGATGAAGGTTTGCCTTTACAGCCAAGTTTCCAATAGCAATACCCAGAACGATACTGAAAGTAAACAATCCAAGGAATTTGGTTGTGTATTCTTCGGATGGATCGAAGTTCCACTTGGAATTTCAATACGCAATCGCACCTCTTCACGCATTCAATAACAATTGCCGGTTTTGAAACTTCTGTATAAACGCCATTTTCCCTTATGTTGTTAATATTGATGTTGATGCCAGTGGTGCTGTTGAAGCTTTAACTCAAGCTTCGAATACTTCCGCAGTTATACGGTCTATCAAATATAATATTTTTAATCTACTTTGAGTTTGTTTACAACGGATGAAACATCTCCTGAATTCATAGAATATTACGATCCGGTGGTTACCTCGACACTATTTTTCTGCATCCCCGTTGCTAAGCTCAGAAAGAGGTTATAAAACCCCCGGCAATTTCGAAACAGCCTGTACCCTAGTGGGCTTGGTTATCAATTGAGGAGTGTTTGTTTCAATAAAGTACAGGAATGAAAGCGTACCGAAACTACGAATGAATAGACAAAGGAGAAGTGTCAAGAAGTTAAACCCAATCATCCAATTAGTTCTACGAATCTTTTTTCTTCTAACATTATAGAAGCTTTCAAGAAGAGTACACCAAACGGCTATCATCAAATCACCCAGCTGGTAATTAACATGATAGCTTCACTAAGAACATCGATGGAATCTGATGAAGGTTTGCCTTCACAGCCAAGTTACCAATAGCAATACCAAGAATGATACTGAAAGTGAAGAATTCCTAGAATTTGGTTGTGTATTCTTCAGATGGATCGAATTTCCACTTGCAATTATAGTACGGAATCGCACTACTATTCGCATTCAATAACAATTGCGTTTTTGAAAATTTCTGGATGAACGCCCTTTTCTATTCTGTTGATGTCAGTGGTGCTGATAAAGCATTAAATCCGGTTTTGATTACTTCCGCATTTATACCTTTAAGGTATAAATGCCGAACGCTCTCTTGAGTTTTCAAATTCAATATTATATTTTCAATCTACTCCGCGTTTGTTTGCAGCGGATGGAACATCTCCGTGTATTCTTAGAACATTACGACCCGGTGGTTTCCGCATTACTACTTTTTTGCCATAAAATAAGTTCAGAAAGAATCTATTGGAAGTCTGAGTAATTTCGTAACTATTTGTAATGATATTTTTTTGGTCCAATATTAACAGAGACAATATTCAACCGTTTTATCCTCAGATTCAAACTTAGAACCTTCAAAACATTTCAAATGAATCGTGCATAATATTGCCTTCATGCTTATTTCAATTAATTGTTAAGAGTATTTCTATAACTTTTGATGTTATTCCATGAATTGTTACTTCTTTCAATCTCCCAGTCGATGTTCAATTTTTTGTATAACTCAATTTGCCATGCCATCAATATCCATATTTTATGCATGGTCCCCAATCACATTAATGAAATAATGTTCTGAATTTTAAATAATCAATCTTCACACTTCTCACTGTTTTCGATTTCTGTGAACGCTATATTTATATTCGAAAGAAACAAAAATGGTGGAAATATGATGCGTGATATGTGGGTGCAAAATGATGGGAAATATTCATCTAGGTTTTTTGATATAATATGATCTATGCAGGTAATTGAAACAGTCTCCACAATAGTGGAATTGGTTATCAACTGGAGAGTCTATGTTTCATTAAAGTAGAGGACCGAGAGCGTAATGAAAACATCAATAAATAGAAAAAGGGGAAAAGTCGAGAGGTAGAGCCCGAATCTTCCAATGAAGTCTTCGAAACCTTTCTCTTCTAATAATGAAGAAGCTTCTAAGAAGAGTACATCAAACGGCGTTTACTATTTCACCCAGCTGGTGATTAGTATTATAGCTTCACTAAGAACATCGACGAAATCTGATAAAGGTTTGCCTTTATAGTCAAGTTTCCAATACCAATACCCAGAATTATACTGAATGTGAATAATCCCAGGACTTTGCTTGAGTAATCTTCAGATGGATCGAATTTCCACTTGGAATTATAATACGCAATCGCTCTTCTATACGCATTCATTAACAATTGCCGTTTTGAAAACGACATATTGTTAAATGCCGTTTTCTTTTGGCAAATGTTAAATTTGCAATATGAAAATCAAATTCAAATCATATTAAATCAAATGGCATTTGTTAAACGCCATTTTTCATTCTGTTGTTAATGTTGATTTCAGTGGTGCTGATAAAGCATCAAATCCGGTTTTGATTACTTCCGCAGTTATACCCTTCATTCTTACGCTATCTTCCATTTCCAAATTCAATATTATATTTTTAATCTACTCCGCGTTTGTTTGCAGCGGATGAAACACCTACTGAATTCTTAGAATATTACGATCGGGTGGTTTCTGCGTCATTATTTTTCTGTCATTCTCTTTGTTAAGCTCAGAAAGTGGCTACTGAAAGACTGAGCAATTTTGTAACTATTTGTGATGATATTGTCTTTGGCATCAATATTAACAGAAACAATATTTTTTTTTCATTTTGATTTACTATTTCGATCTGATCATGTCTGGTCAACGAGAAATTTCGTTCCAACTTAATTTACGACAAGATAGCAGAACCAAGATATCGCTCAATAGCGATTCTTAGAATCTAGATGATATTTTGTGTGATAATATTAACGTGTACACTAATATCAGTTTACTCTGTTTTTGCACTCAAACTAACTCAAAAGGTTTGGTCCTCTTGATTCTTCTCACTAGTGTCGTATTATCGAGAAGTCGAATGGCCTCGACATTGACGTGATGAAGTAGTCGCTGTTCATGACTCCTGGCAAATCTTTCGATAGCTTGATCAACAGTTTCGATATTCAAATCCCTATGAAGGTTACTGTTTCTAAGAAACAATATTCAACCGTTTCTTCCTACGATTTCCACTTAGGACCCCCATAATATTATAAATCAGTTTTGCACAAAATTGCCTTTTTGCTTATTTCACTAAATTGTTCAATGTATTTCTAAAATTTTTCAAGTTATTCCAAAAATTGTTACTTCTATCAATATCTCAGTTGTTTTCAAGTTTTTTCGTTTTATTAATACATGTTGAAAGTGCTTCGGTCATCCAAATGTTGCGTAGTTTTATATATTTATAGAAGTAATACTCACAAATCTATGAAATATTTAATTTTTTTTATAATTCAATTTACCATGCCTTTAATATTCATTATAATACAGGGTCCCCAATCACATCAATGAAATAATATTTACATTAATGAAATAATATTTTGAGTTTAATATAATCAATCTTAACACTTCCCACTGTTTTCGATTTCTGTGTATTCTATATATTTATATTTGATTGAAAAAATGAAATGGTGGAAATATGATCCGTGATATGTGTGTGCAAAATGATGGAAAATATTCATTTAGGTTCTTTGATATAATCTGATATATGGAGGTACTTGAAACAGCCTGTACACTATTGGGTTTGGCTATCAATCGGAGGGTCTGTGTTTCATCAAAGTAGGTGACTGAAAGCGTAAGAAAATCATTAATGAATATACAAAGGAGAAAGGTCAAGAAGTAGAGCCCTAATCTTCCAATGAGTTCTACGAAACATTTCTCTTAAAATAATTTAGAAGCTTCTAAGAAAAGTACACCAAACGGCGTTTACTATATCACCCAGCTGGTATTTTAACTTCACTAAGAACATCGACGAAATCTGATAAATGTTTGCCTTTACAGTCGAGTTTCCAATGTCAATACCCAGAACTATACTGAATGTGAAGAGTCCAAGGAATTCGGTTTTGTATTCTTCAGATGGATCGAATTTCTACTCGGAATTATAATACGCAATCGCTCTTCTTTACGCATTCTATAACAATTGCCGTTTTGAAAACATCGGGTTAAACGCCATTTTCCATTCAGTTGTTAATGTTGATGTCAGTGCTGCTGATAAAACATCAAATCCGGTTTTTATTACTTCCGCAGGTATACCCTTTATACCTACGCTATCCTCCATTTCCAAATTCAATATTATATTTTTAATCTACTCCGCGTTTGTTTGCAGAGGATGAAACATCTACTGAATTTTTAGAATATTACGATCGGGTGGTTTTTGCGTCATTATTTTTCTGCCATTCTCTTTGTTAAGCTCAGAAAGTGGCTACTGAAAGAGTGAGCAATTTTGTAACCATTTGTAATGATATTGTTTTTGGCATCAATATCAACAGAAACAATATTCAACGGTTTCTTCCTACGATTATACTACAAATTAGTTGTGCACAGAATTGCCTTCTTGCTTATTTCACTAAATTGTTCAAAGTATTTTAATAATTTTTTAAGTTATTCCAAACATTGTTACTTCTATCAATATCCCAGTTATTGATGAGTTTTTTCCTTTTATTTATACTCGTTAAAAGTGCTTCGGTTATCCAAATGTTTCGTTGTTTTATATATTTATTCGAGTAATACTCACAAATCTATCAAATATTCAATTTTTTCCATAACTCAATTTACCGTGCCTGCAATATTAATTTTTTATACAGGGTCCTCAATCACATTGATCAAATAATATTTTGAGTTTAATATAATCACTGAATGTCAGAAAACAGAATATTACTGGTTAGTGCCAACAGAGCATTCTCAGGTGATTTTCATTCTCTGAAATCGAATTACATACAAGATAAAATTGTGTTATGTTTGAAAAATGCTGTAAGCGTCAGTTTTATGACCTTCTTCATGATTTGAGCTGAGTTTGATATCAAATAAACTGGTCTATAGTTGGTGCATTGTGTTCTATCTTTACCTTTAAATAATGAATTAACATTTGCCATTTTTGAAACTTCTGGATAACAATAATTTTCAATTATGTGGGTAATTCGGAAAGCCAGTGGTGGTGATAAAGCATCAAGTTCGGCTTTGAGTACTTCCGTAGTTATACCGTCTATTCCTGCGCTCTTTTCACTTTTCAAATTCAATATTATATTGTCAATCTACCCTTCATTTTTTGGCAGTGGATGGAACCTGTCGTGAAACCTAAGAATATTACAATCCGGTGGATTTCGAATTTTATTAAATACTTTTTTTTGCCATCTTCTTTTTAAATCTCAAATAGTAGTTGTTGAAACTCCGAAACATTTCCCAACTATTTGTAATGATATCATCCTTGGTTTTCATATTATCAGGAACAGAATATTATCGTTTTCTTCCTCCGATTCTGCTGAGAACCTCCATTTTTCCTTTGCTTTATTCTTATCATCATAAATTTTTTTTTGAACGAAATTGCCTTTGAGCTCGTTTCAATAAATTTTTCGATGCATTTCTATAATTTTTGAAGGGATAATTGTTTACTCAAAGTTGACTCTATTTAGAAGAGAGGGAATTGGACAAGCCCTCTTCAAAGCTTCTCGAAATTTTGCAGGAAAATCACGACTTACCTACTTCACGGCACTTCGGAATTTCGAAAACTTTGGCTAAGATTGCTGAGTCTATTTTTGTACATAATAAAATTTATGGCATGAGACAAGGTTCTGTTATATTTATGAAATATTCTCCAAAAGTTCGATAAAGTCAAATGCCTTCGAAAAGAAGAGCCTTTGTTGAAATAAAGTAGAGGACTGAAAGCGTACCGAAACCATGAATGAACAGACGAAGAAGAAAAGCCGAGAAGTAAAGTCCCAATCTTCCAATTAGGTCTACGAAAATTTTCTCTTCTAATATTTTAGAAGCTTATAAGAAGAATACATCCAACGCCGATAACCAAATAACCCATCTGGTAATTTACATTAAAGCTTCACAAAGAAAATCGACAGCATCTGATAAAGGTTTTCCTTTAGAGCCCATTTCCCAATAGTGATGCCTAAAACGAAACTGAAAGTAACCAATCCCAGAGGGTTGGTACTGGTTTCTTCAGACTGGTCGAATTTCCACTTGCAATATTACCATTTTGTGTCACGATCTTCTAATACCTTGCTGTAGTCAGATGGAGGAATTGGGTTAGTTTGAAACTGTGATATGCAAGCCGTTACTAAGTTGGGTGAAAACAAATTTCTGACTACATCAAGTAATGTGTACATTTTAGTTATATGTCTTCGACTCAGTAATGTGGTCATCCTAAAATCAAAATCCTACAGAAGGCCATATGGTCGTTAACAGTATAATCACCAATATGAACACATAAATAGTGGTGGTCGAATAATACGCAATCGCTCTTCTATACGCATTCAATAACAATTGCCGTTTTGAAAATTTCTTATGTTATGTGGTTAATAAAGTCTGTGGAACCGATAAAGCATCAATTCCTGCTTCAATTACTGCCGTAAATATGCAGTCTATTCCTACGCTATTTTCGCTTTTCAAATTCAATATTATATTTTGAGTCTCCTCTTCGATTGTTGTCAGCGGACGGAACGTCTCCTGAATCCTAGAATTATTACAATCCGGTCGTCTTCTTGTTAATATTTTTTTCCATCTCTATTGAAAGTCTGAGCAATATCGTAACAGTTTGTAATGATATTATCCTTAGCTTTTGTATTTATCGGAATTAAAATCCACCGTTTTCCACACTGATTTCTGGTACGACCCTCCATTGTTCATCAGTATTATACTTATTATAACAAATTCATAACATTGCCTTTTGGCCTATTTTTATAAATTTCTCAAATGTATTTCTATAATTTATTAATGTGTTCCAAGAACTAAAAGTGCTCTGATCATACAACTCTTTCGGTGATTCATATATTTTTATATAATATTTAATTTTTGTATATTGTAATTTGCCATGCAATCAATATCTAACTGTTTATGCAGGGACATCAATGGCATTATTCAAATAATATTTTGAGTTTTATATAATCAATATTCACACCTTTTACCGATTTTGGTTACTGTGAACTCTATTTATATTCAATTGAGACAGTTTATTGATGAAATATGCGTTTTATGCGTGTGCAAAATGATTCGGAAGCATTTATCTAGGTTCCTCGATATTAGTTGAGCTAAGCAGGAACTTGAAACACCTTGTACCTTATCTGAAGCGCCTGTAAGTAAATACATTCAAAAATGTCGTAAGATATAATTGACATATCCAGTCTTCTACAATAATTCAAAAATATTATATAGGATAACATTGTAGAATTGATTTAGTTCGTGTCATGGTTTGGGATTTCAATTCAATTAATCTGGATTTCAATGCTCAAGTACTGAATTACTTGAAACATTTGAATGGAGATAATTTTGTACCATTCGTAGGCCTAATGAAACACAATCGCACCTCTTTACGCATTCAATAACAATTGCCGATTCGAAAACTTCTGGATGAACGCCATTGTCCAATATGTTGTTAATGTTGATGTCAGTGGTCCTGATAAAGCAATAAATCCGGCGTTCAGTAGTTCTGTAGTTATACCGTCTATTTCCGCGCTCATTTCAGTTTTCAAATTCAATATTATATTTTCGAACTCTTTTTCGTTTGTAGACATGAAACATCTCCTGAATCCTAAGAATATTACAATCCGGTGGTTTCCGCGTAGGTATTATTCTTGCCATCCCCTTTCCTATGCTCAGAAAGTGACTATTGAAAGTCTGAGCAATTCCGTAACTATTTGTAATGATATTATCCTCGCTTTTCATTTCTGCTGAGACCCTTCATAATATTACAAATTGATTGTGCATAAAATTGCTTTTTTGCTCATTTCATAAAATTGTTCGAAGTGCTTATATCATTATTGAAGTATTTCCGAGAACTTTCACTCCTATATATCTCCCAATTATTGAAAAATTCTTTCCTTCTATTGATACATGTTGAAAGTGCTTTGGTTATCCAACTCTTTCGTAGTTTTATATACTCAGAATATGTTCTTTGAATATTTAATGTTCTGTATGAAGTAAATGGACATGCCTTCCATAGTAATCTTTTATACAGACTCCCCAATCATATTAATGGAATAAAGTTTAGCGTTTAATATAATTAATCTTCACACCTCTCAATGTTTCTTGTTTCTGTAATCTCTTTATATTTATTTCGAATGAAAAAACACGAATGAAATGGAGGAAATATGATCCGTGATATGTGTGTACAAAATAATGGAAACATTCATCTCGGTTCTTTGATATCATGTGATATATGCAGGTATTTAAAACAGCCTCTGCCCTAGTGCGCTTGTTTATCAATTGAAGTCCGGTGATCTAATCCGGTGGTTTCCACTTTACCAGTTTTTTACCGTCGCCTTTCCTAAGCACAGAAAGGAGCTATTGAAAGTCTGAGCAATTTCATAACTATTTGTAATCATATTATCCTAGGTTTTAATATTCCCCTCATTAGACCCCTCATTATATTACAAATTTATGGTGCACAAGATTTTACTTTTGCTTATCTCAATAAATTGATCTATGTTCTTTTGAGAATTTCGAAGTTATTCAGAAAAATATTGCTCCTATCAATCTCCCAGTTATTGCCAAGTTAGTTCCTTTTATTCGTACAAGTTAAAAATGCTTTGGTCATCCAACTCTATTGTTATTTTATATATAACTTTGAGTATTACTTACAACACTTCTTTGAATATTTTAATTGCTGTATAATGTGATTAGCCATGTCATCAATATTCATGTTTTATACAGGGTCGCCAATCATATTAATCGAATAAATTTTCGATCTTAATATAATTAATCTTCACGCCTCTCACTCTTTTTGATTTCTATAAACTGTATATAATTATATTAAAGGAAAAAATTAAATTGTGGAAATATGATCCGTGATGTGTGTGTGCAAAAATATTTATCTAGGTTTTTTTTATATAATATGATATATCCAGGTAATTGAAACATCCTGTACCCTAGTGGGCTTGGTTATCAATTGAGGAGTGTTTGTTTCAATAAAGTACAGGACTGAAAGCGTACCGAAACCATGAATGAATAGAAAAAGGAGAAAAGTCGAGAATTTAAACCCAATCATCCAATTAGTTCTACGAAAACTTTCTCTTCTAATATTGTAGAATCTTGTGAAAAGAGTGAAACAAACCGCAATAAACAAATCCCTCAGCTGGTAATTAACATTATAGCTTCACCGAGAAAATCGACGGAATCTGATGAAGGTTTGCTTTTACAGCCAAGTTCCCAACAGCAATACCAAGAACGATACTGAAAGTAAACAATCCAAGGAATTTGGTTGTGTATTCTTTGGATGGATCGAAGTTCCACTTGGAATTACAATACGCAATCGCACCTCTTTACGCATTCAATAACAATTGCCGGTTTTGAAACTTCTGGATAAACGCCATTTTCCCTTATGTTGTTAATGTTGATGTTGATGCCAGTGGTGCTGATGAAGCTTTAACTCGAGCTTCGAGTACTTCCGCAGTTATACGGTCTATTAAATATAATATTTTCAATCTACTCTGCGTTTGTTCACAATGGATGGAACATTTCCTGAATTCATAGAATATTACGATCCGGTGATTACCTCGACACTATTTTTCTGCCATCTCTGTTGCTAAGCTCAGAAAGAGGTTATAGCAACCCCGACAATTTCAAAACATCCTGTACCCTAGTGGGCTTGGTTATCAATTGAGGACTGTTTGTTTCAATAAAGTACAGGACTGAAAGCGTACCGAAACTACGAATGAATAGACAAAGGAGAAGACCAAGAAGTTGAACCCAATCATCCAATTAGTTCTACGAATACTTTTTCCTCTAACATTATAGAAGCTTTCAAGAAGAGTTCACCAAACGGCGATCACCAAATCACCCAGCTGGTAATTAACATGATAGCTTCACTAAGAACATCGATGAAATCTGATGAAGGTTTGCCTTCACAGCCAAGTTACCAATAGCAATACCAAGAATGATACTGAAAGTGAAGAATTCCAAGAATTTGGTTGTGTATTCTTCAGATGGATCGAATTTCCACTTGCAATTATAGAACGGAATCGCACTACTATACGCATTCAATAACAATTTCGTTTTTGAAGTTTTCTGGATGAACGCCCTTTTCTATTGTGTTGATGTCAGTGGTGCTGATGAAGCATCAACTCCGGTTTTGATTACTTCCGCACTTATACCTTTAAGGTATAAATGCCGAACGCTCTCTTCAGTTTTCAAAATCAAAATTATATTTTTAATTTACTCCGCGTTTGTTTGCAGCGGATGAATCATCTCCGTGTATTCTTAGAACATTACGATCCGGTGGTTTCCGCATTACTACTTTTTTGCCATAAAATAAGTTCAGAAAGAATCTATTGAAAAACTGAACAATTTCGTAACTATTTGTAATGATATTTTCTTGGTCCAATATTAACAGAGACTATATTCAACCGTTTTATCCTCAGATTCAAAATTAGAACCTTCAAAACATTACAAATGAATTGTGCATAATATTGCCTTCATGCTTATTTCAATTAATTGTTCAGAGTATTTCTATAATTTTTGAAGTTATTCCAAGAATTGTTACTTCCTTCAATTTCCCAGTTGATGTTAAGTTCGTTACTTTCATTCATACATGTTAAAAGTCCTTCGGTCAACTCTCCTGTCAATATTCAATTTTTTGTATAACTCAATTTGCCATGCCATCAATATCCATGCATCGTCCAACATCACATTAATGAGATAATGTTCTGAATTTTATATAATCAATCTTCACACTTCTCACTGTTTTTTATTTCTGTGAACGCTATATTTATATTCGAAAGAGAAATAATGGTGGTAATATGATGCGTGATATGTGGGTGCAAAATGATGGGAAATATTCATCTAGGTTCTTTGATATAATATGATCTATGCAGGTAATTGAAACAGTCTCCACAATAGTGGAATTGGTTATCAACTGGAGAGTCTATGTTTCATTAAAGTAGAGGACCGAGAGCGTAAGGAAAATATCAATAAATAGAAAAAAGGGAAAAGTCGAGAAGTAGAGCCCGAATCTTCGAATGGAGTCTACGAAACCTTTATCTTCTAATAATGAAGAAGCTTCTAAACACCAAACGGCGTTTACTATATCACCCACTTGGTATTTTAACTTCACTAAGAACATCGACGAAATCTGATAAATGTTTGCCTTTACAGTCAAGTTTCCAATGTCAATACCCAGAACTATACTGAATGTGAAGAATCCAAGGAATTTGGTTATGTATTCTTCAGATGGATCGAATTTCCACTCGGAATTATAATACGCAATCGCTCTTCTATACGCATTCAATAACAATTGCCGTTTTGAAAACGGCATATTGTTAAATGCCCTTTCCATTTGGCAAATGTTAAATTTCCGATATGAAAATCAAATTTAAATCATATTAAATCAAATGGCATTTGTTAAACGCCATTTTTCATTCTGTTGTTAATGTTGATTTAGTGGTGCTGATAAAGCATCAAATCCGGTTTTGATTACTTCCGCAGTTATACCCTTTATTCTACGCTATCTTCCATTTCCAAATTCAATATTATATTTTTAATCCACTCCGCGTTTTTTTGCAGCGGATGAAACACCTACTGAATTCTTAGAATATTACGATCGGGTGGTTTCTGCGTCATTATTTTCTTGCCATTCTCTTTGTTAAGCTCAGAAATTGGCTATTGAAAGACTGAGCAATTTTGTAACTATTTTTAATGATATTGTTTTTGGCATAAATATTAACAGAAACAATATTCAACCGTTTCTTCCTACGATTTCCACTTAGAGCCCCCATAATATTCCAAATTAGTTTTGCACAAAATTGCCTTCTTGCTTTTTTCAGTAAATTGTTCTTGCTCATTTCACTAAATTGTTCAAATTATTTCTAAAATTTTTTAAGTTATTCCAAAAATTGTTACTTCTATCAATATCTCAGTTATTTTCAAGTTTTTTCGTTTTATCAATACATGTTAAAAGTGTTTCGCTCATCCAAAGTTACGTAGTTTTATATATTTATTTGAGTAATACTCACAAAGCTAATTCTTTATTTATTTTATAATTCAATATACCATGCCTTCAACATTCATTTATAATACAGGGTCCCCAATCACATTAATCGAATGATATTTTGAGTTTAATATAATCAATATTCACGCTCCTCACTGTTTTCGATTTCTGTGAACTCTATATACATATATTTGATAGAAAAAATTAAATGGTGAAAATATGATCCGTGATATGTGTGTGCAAAATGATGGGAAATATTCATCTTGCTTCTTTGATATAATCTGATATATGGAGGTTCTTGAAACAGTCTGTACACTATTGGGCTCGGCTATCAATCGGAGAGTCTGTGTTTCATCAAAGTAGGTGACTGAAAGCGTAAGGAAATCATTAATGAATAGACAAGGAAGAAAAGTCGAGAAGTAGAGCCCTAATCTTCCAATGAAGTCTACGAAACACTTCTCTTCTAATAATGAAGAAGGTTCTAAGAAGAGTACACCAAACGGCGTTTACTATATCACCCAGCTGGTGATTAATATTGTTTCCACACTAACAAAAGAATATGTGAAGAAATCGCTGTAATTCCAACAGAAATCTGATGAAAGTTTGCCTTTACAGCCACGTTCCCAAAAGCAATACCCAGAACTATACTGAATGTGAAGAATCCAAGGAATTTGGTTGAGTAATCTTCAGATGGATCAAATTTCCACTTGGTGCCGGTTGTGAAACTTCTGGATAAACGCCATTTTCCATTATGTTGTTAATGTTGATGTCAGTGGAGCTGATAAAGCTTTAACTCGAGATTCGAATACTTCAGCAGTTATACGATCTATCAAATATAATATTTTCAATCTACTCTGCGTTTGTTCACAACGGATGGAACATTTCCTGAATTCATAGAACATTACGATCCGGTGGTTAGCTCGACACTATTTTTCTGCCATCCCTGTTGCTAAGCTCAGACAGAGGTTATCGAAACCCTGGCAATTTCAAAACAGCCTGTACCCTAGTGGGCTTGGTTATCAATTGAGGAGTGTTTGTTTCAATAAAGTACAGGACTGAAAGCGTACCGAAACTACGAATGAATAGACAAAGGAGAAGAGTCAAGAAGTTAAACCCAATCATCCAACTAGTTCTACGAATCCTTTTTCTTCCAACATTATAGAAGCTTTCAAGAAGACTACACCAAACGGCGATCACCAAATCACCCAGCTGGTAATTAACATGATAGCCTCACTAAGAACATCGATGAAATCTGATAAATGTTTGCCTTTACAGTCAACTTTCCAATATCAATACCGAGAACTATACCGAATGTGAAGAATCCAAGGAATTTGGTTATGTATTCTTCAGATGGATCGAATTTCCACTCGAAATTATAATACGCAATCGCTCTTGTATACTATATATATTCAATAACAATTGCCGTTTCGATAACGTCATATTGTTAAATGCCGTTAAATGTTGAAATTGCCATATGAAAATCAAATTTAAATCATATCAAATCAAATGGCAATTGTTAAACGCCATTTTTCATTCTGTTGTTAATGTTGATTTCAGTGGTGCTGATAAAGCATCAAATTCGGTTTTGATTACTTCCGCAGTTATATCCTTTATTCCTACGCTATCTTTCATTTCCAAATTCAATATTATATTTTTAATCCACTCCGCGTTTTTTTGCAGCGGATGAAACACCTACTGAATTCTTAGAATATTACGATCGGGTGGTTTCTGCGTCATTATTTTTTCGCCATTCTCTTTGTTAAGCTCAGAAATTGGCTATTGAAAGACTGAGCAATTTTGTAACTATTTGTAATGATATTGTTTTTCTCATAAATATTAACAGAAACAATATTCAACCGTTTCTTCCTACGATTTCCAATTAGAGCCCCCATAATATTCCAAATTAGTTTTGCACAAAATTGCCTTCTTGCTCATTTCACTAAATTGTTCAAATTATTTCTAAAATTTTTTAAGTTATTCCAAAAATTGTTACTTCTATCAATATCTCAGTTATTTTTAAGTTTTTTCGTTTTATTAATACATGTTAAAGTGCTTCGCTCATCCAACACTACGTAGTTTTATATATTTATTTGAGTAATACTCACAAAGCTATCGAATTCTTCATTTATTTTATAATTCAATATACCATGCCTTCAACATTCATTTATAATACAGGGTCCCCAATCACATTAATCGAATGATATTTTGAGTTTAATATAATCAATATTCACACTCCTCACTGTTTTCGATTTCTGTGAACTCTATATACATATATTTGATAGAAAAAATTAAATGGTGAAAATATGATCCGTGATATGTGTGTGCAAAATGATGGGAAATATTCATCTTGCTTCTTTGATATAATCTGATATATGGAGGTTCTTGAAACAGTCTGTACACTATTGGGCTCGGCTATCAATCGGAGAGTCTGTGTTTCATCAAAGTAGGTGACTGAAAGCGTAAGGAAATCATTAATGAATAGACAAGGAAGAAAAGTCCAGAAGTAGAGCCCTAATCTTCCAATGAAGTCTACGAAACTTTTCTCTTCTAATAATGTAGGAGTTTCTAAGAAGAGTACACCAATCGGATTTTACTATATCACCCAGCTGGTGGTTAATATCGTTTCCACACTAACAAAAGAATATGTGAAGAAATCGCTATAATTCCAACAAAACCTTTGAGGAACAAGATCGCTGGATTTGTGACCCATTTGATGAAGAGATTGAGGCATTCCCAGGTGCGTGGTATTTCCATCAAGTTGCAAGAGGAGGAACGGGAAAGACGTGATAACTACGTACCCGATGTATCTGCTCTTGAGCATGATATTATCGAAGTTGATCCAGAAACTAAAGAGATGTTGAAGGTTATGGGATTCAACAATATACCAGGATTGCAGTTGACTCAACCCCCTGCAAATACTTACAATAGGAGAGCTTAATTTTATAGAAATTTTCATTCATTTGAATATTTTTCTAATATTCCCTCACTGATTTATTTAAAATATTATCAGGAACCGTCCGATTAACCAAAATATCAATAAGAACATTCTTATTAATTTTATTCAATACACTTGCAAGACTGTCACCTTTATCAACTACACTTGTCGGCGCCATTTTTATATATGTTCCGAGTAATTTATATATACATTCGAGTAATACTCAGAAATCTTCTGTGAATATTTGTTTTTTTGTAGAATTCAATTTGCCATGCCATCAATATCCATGCATGGTCCCCAATCACATTAATCAAATAATATTTTGAGTTTAATATAATCAATCTTCACATTTCTCATTGTTTTCGATTTCTGTGAACTCTATATACATATATTTGATAGAAAAAATAAAATGGTGAAAATATGATCCGTGATATGTGTGTGCAAAATGATGGGAAATATTCATCTTGCTTCTTTGATATAATCTGATATATGGAGGTTCTTGAAACAGTCTGTACACTATTGGGTTTGGCTATCAATCGGAGAGTCTGTGTTTCATCAGAGTAGGTGACTGAAAGCGTAAGGAAATCATTAATGAATAGACAAGGAAGAAAAGTCCAGAAGTAGAGCCCTAATCTTCCAATGAAGTCTACGAAACCTTTCTCTTCTAATAATGTAGGAGTTTCTAAGAAGAGTACACCAATCGGATTTTACTATATCACCCAGCTGGTGATTAATATTGTTTCCACACTAACAAAAGAATATGTGAAGAAATCGCTGTAATTCCAACAGAACCTTTGAGGAACAAGATCGCTGGATTTGTGACCCATTTGATGAAAAAATTGAGGCATTCCCAGGTGCGTGGTATTTCCATCAAGTTGCAAGAGGAGGAACGGGAAAGACGTGATAACTACGTACCCGATGTATCTGCTCTTGAGCATGATATTATCGAAGTTGATCCAGAAACTAAAGAGATGTTGAAGGTTATGGGATTCAACAATATACCAGGATTGCAGTTGACTCAACCCCCTGCAAATACTTACAATAGGAGAGCTTAATTTTATAGAAATTTTCATTCATTTGAATATTTTTCTAATATTCCCTTACTGATTTATTTAAAATATTATCAGGAACCGTCCGAGTAACCAAAATATCAATAAGAACATTCTTATTAATTTTATTCAATACACTTGCAAGACTGTCACCTTTATCAACTACACTTGTCGGCGCCATTTTTATATATGTTTTGAGTAATTTATATATACATTCGAGTAATACTCAGAAATCTTCTGTGAATATTTAATTTTTTGTAGAATTCAATTTGCCATGCCTTCAATATTCATATTTTATACAGGGTCCCCGATCACATAAATCAAATAATATTTTGAGTTTAATATAATCAATCTTCACATTTCTCATTGTTTTTGATTTCTGTGAACTACATATATTTATATTTGATAGAAAAAATAAAATGGTGGAAATATGATGCGTGATATGTGTATGCAAAATGATGGGAAATATTCATCTAGGTTATTTGATATATTATGATATGTGCAGGTATTTGAAACAACCTGTACCCTAATGGGCTTGGCTATCAATTGGAGAGTCTTTGTTTCATTAAGGTAAGGAAAACATTAATGAATAAACAAAGGGAAAAAGTCGAGAAGCAGAGCCCCAATCTTCCAATGAGTTCTACGAAACCTTCCTCTTCTAATAATGTAGAAGCTTCTAAGCGATACCAAACGGCGATAACTTCAGCCAGCTGGTAATTAACATTATAGCTTCACTAAGAACATCGATGAAATCTGATAAAGATTTGCCTTCACAGCCACGTTCCCAAAAGCAATACCCAGAACTATACTGAATGTAAAGAATCCAAGGAATTTGGTTGTGTTTTCTTCAGATGGGTCGAATTTCCACTTGGAATTAGAGCAATCGCTCTTCTATATGCATTCAATAACAATAACCTTTCTGAAAACTTCTGGATAAACGCCATTTTCCATTCTGTTGTTAATGTTGATGTCAGTGGTGCTGACAATGCTTCAACTCCGGTTTTGATTACTTCCACAGTTATACCGTTTATTTCTGCGCTTTCCTCAGTTTTCAAATTCAATATTATATTTTCAATATACTCCATGTCACTGTTTTTTTGCCATCCCCTTTCCTATGCTCGGAAAGAGGCTATTGAAATACTGAGCACTTTCGTAACTATTTGTAGTGATATTATTTCTACATAATTCTACCGTTTTTTACTCTGATTTCTGCCAAGACCCTCCATATTATTACAAATTTGTTGTTAATAAAATTGGCTCTTCGCTTATTTCTATAAACTGTTCAATGTATTTCTATAATTTATGAAGTTATTGCCAGTATTGTTACTCCTATTAATTACCCAGTTATTGTTAAGTTCGTTCCTTTTATTCATATAAGGTGAATGTGCTTTAATCATCCAACTCTATCGTTATTGTATATATTACTTTGGGTATCACTCACAACTCTTCTGTGAATATTTAATTTGCTGTATAATGCAATTAGCAAGGCCACCAATATGCATCTTGTACAATATGATTTGTAAATATTTTTCTATGTTCTTCGACATGATGTGATCTATGAAGATAATTGAAACGCCCTAGTGGGCCTAGTGCCCTAGTGGGCTTTTTTATCAATGGTACAATATTATCTTCACTTAAAATATTCAAGTAATTCAGTGCTTGAACATTACTATCCAGAATATATTAATATTGAAATCCTCTGCTGTGACACGAATCAAATTATTTCTACAATGTAATCTTAAAGAATTTTACGAACCATTTAAGAATTCAAGAATGGTAATATGAGGTGACTTTTTATTTATTTCAGTTTTCAGTATATTTGTATCTACAGATTAGTCGCACAATTTCAATTTCATCAATTTATTCTGTTTTAATATATATTAACCCTCCAAAATTTTTGTTATTACAACCTTCATCATAAACCATATCATATCCATCTATACATACTACATTCAAATTGTATAACCTACAAGACTCAGAAAGACACTATCATAATCGTGACCTATGCTACTTATGAATCTGAACTGTAAATCTTCAAAATTCTTCGATAAACTTCTAATATTACAATGATAAACCTTGAAATGCTTGCTTACTTCATCTTTGATATATTTTTTATAACTTTCAACGACACTACATTCCTCCGTAATCAAATATTTGTTGTCGTAATTCCTTTTGAACTGATTCAGAGTCTATTCAAAAACCCTTGGACCTACGATGTATAATCTGCTCGTTTTCTGATCAAGACTAATTGTGTCATGTATTCTAATTGAGTTATGTGGGAGATTGCCTATTCAGAGCACTGTGACTGCTGTTGTGTCTTGTACCAATCGATTTGTTCCAAAATTCACATATTCTGCAGTTCAAACTTTTACCCTTATATTCAACCATTGTATGATTTCCACCACATTTTCCACAGGGCATGTGTCTTTTACAATCTTCGCCCCTGTGATAAAAACATCACGTATGTAGTATCTGTTTTCGTAAACTGGACATCTATCATATTTTATTTTTGAGTTTTTTCTGACTCATATTTTATTAAACGCTAAAATGTTTCAGTTAGGGTTATCAGGATTTTTTGGCAGAGTGAACACTTGAGGATAAATGTTCACCGCTGCAGTTGGTACACCTAGGCGTGGTCGTTCTTGCTTTTTTGCATTATTTTTGCAATTGTGGGCTTCATTTCATACATCTCATACATTTTGGATTAGCGTGGCAGTTGCTCTGCACGTGTCCAAAGAAAGGATACTTGTAACATCGTACGATTTCGGATTTTAACCTCAGACTCTGTACGTGTACAGATAGCCCGCAGCAAAATTTCAAGTCGTTGTAGATGGTCTTGTATTCTTTCGATAATTCAACAAGGACTAGTGGGGCCGGAAACCCGCTTTTGCCTTTCATCCAGACTACTTTTGTGACAGGATAGCCCTGCTCTTTCAGATCTTCAACGATTTTCTTCACGGTATTCTCAGTCATAATACCGTTATTACCACCTTCAACTGTTTTTGACTTTTCAGTTGGCAGGTATAAATTTGAATATTTCGTTCCTTCAGTAAATGGAATATTTTCCTATAGTCGTTTTTAGTGGTTGGCTCAACTTGTATACCTTGATAAACAAGTTTCGCTTTTTTGTAGTTGATCTTCATGTCCTTCGTTATTTTGATATCTCGTCCCACTTATCCTTTCCTCGAATAATCAGTGGAACCATTCGTTCCTTTCGTGGTTTCTTGATTGTTTTAGTTTTTTATCCTTGCTTTTCTCAATTCAGCGTTTTCTTCTGGGATAGTTTCTATGTCCATCTCTTTTTCGGTGGTCAGTGTTTCGAATTTGTCGCTAATTGGTATAGTCATTGCGTTTTGGGTGGTCTGATTGCATTTACGTGCTGTCTTTTTGAGAACTTTGAATTCGTCGTCTTCCACCGTTCTTGTTGTAGTCATTTTCTCGTTGTTTTTGTGTTGCGCCTCATACATTACGTTGAGTTGGGATAGGTAGCTACGAACATCGTATCCTTCATTTTTTGAGAAGTTACAAGCTTCCATCATTTCCTGGGCCCTTCTCCACGCTTCTTACATTATCGTTTCCGTATTTCTTTCCATGCTCTCCCTTTTTGTTTTGTAAGTCCCGATTATCCACTGAATGCGGAATCCGCGATACGGCATTTCGTATTCCGTTGTTTTCCCTCTGGATTGTTGTTCTTTGAACGTAGTTGGTATTTCACAGATATCAGATCACGTGGTTCTATGTTCCGTATTTCGTCAACTTCGTTTAACCTGAGATTTAGAAATTTGTATTTATCTGCGCACAATATTGCAGAATACTTATGCTCTGCGCATGACTGGTCGTTCGATGATATCGTCTACTTGCTTCTACCTGGCACGTCCTTCCACTGTGGGTCGAATGAGCTCGAATGAACTACAATAAGGAAGGTACAAAAAATTTATATCTATACAATGGATGTGAGTAGGAAGGATAATTGAAAATCTACCTGTTCATTTACGAAGTCTTCCTTTTTCTACCAAGACTTGCATATTTCAATTGCTTCTCAATGGTCCAAAAGTTTCCTTTTACTACCTGCGTGTAGGCATTTGGTTTTCCCAAAATCTATGAAGTGGTTGTAGTTAATACAATATTCTGAGAATCCGGTTTTATAAACATTGTACAAAATCGACCTTTAGTGCTTTAGTGCAACCCGAGCTTATATTTTTCTACCTGTTTGGCCGATATAAAACGCTGGACATTCATTACAAATAATTTCATTAATCCCGCTTTTGTCTTCAACATTTATCTTTTCTTTATTATTATAGTGACTCAATATTTCTTTTGTTAGTACAAACGGATTTTATCTCTTTTATCTTCAATCTCTCGCAAATTTTTTCGCTGAGATGAGGTATGAAATTAATAAAATAATATTTTTGTTTGCATTTTATGATTTGAGAGGGATATATTGAATTTAAAATAATATTATACAAGAAAACAATCTCAGTAATTTCAATTCAGTTTTATCTGAATTTTCTGGGAAATGATTTTGATGTTTTAGCTTTCGATTATTTATTTTATTTTCTTCAACTTTTTTTATCTATATAAGGTACTATTATTGAAGACTTCTTTAATGTAGTTTCCATTACTCCATAATTTGAACCTAATTTTTCAATTGTTTCTTCAAAGCATCCTTCGATTTATTATTTATATTTTTATTTATTGGAATCACACTTAATGTAAATGGTCCCTTCTAAAGAGTTTTTAATTGAATTGATACCCACATGAATTTCCACAGGATGAACTGAAGCTTTCTTATCTATTCTTGCCTTAGTGGTTGATTGTTTATTATTGATTGGTTTGAGAATGATAAATGGTGAATCAGTTATCGCCTGCGGACGTGCAACATTCACTTCTATTGACAATGTAGTGGCATAGAATGTTTTATAATGAGTTTTATTGTTCGATGTATTTCCGATTTCACTAGATTCAGATTTTCTTCCAGTAATTGTATTATTTTGTTTTTATCATTGATGATATTTTTCATTAGCTGTACAGCCTCAACTTCACTACAGAAAATACAAATATATTACAAATATCTATTCAGATATATTCAGTTTTAGCTGCTGCAAACCCAGAACAACCACTACAGTATTCATTATCACATTCGTCGCAAGAAACTAATTTTTTTGCAAGTTCACACATTCCGTGATGTTTTATTGTGGGTACCTTAAAAATCATGCCGAACCTCCCTGAACGAAACTGATGGGTACAAGATGTATCACGTTGTTTACCTTCTTAATGCACAATTTCGCCTTTAGAATATTCACAGAAACGAAATATGATGAAGCTGATAGTTCTATTCTCAATTTGTGCCTTCCATTCCGTATTCACAACCTACGTCCTTCGCAGTATTAATGTTCATCTCAACACTCTTGAGTGTCAACTTATCGCTCTTCATCCACTTGTACTACCCGTGCGTAAGATACTTTTTGCTTTTTTTTCCGATTTGACTATGGTCTCTTATATGTGTCTGGCTGTATATTCTGCAGAAATATGTTGAGATGTTTATCTTTCCCCCTTTTCACATGATCATCACAAGCGTTCAGCAGATTTCGCTTTTGTGTGTAGCAATCTGTTACGGCATAGATGCTTTGAATGATTTTCTACCTCACAAAAGATATCTGTGTTTGACATCATAGAGACTAATTATCTCTTTTCGTCTTAACTATTACCTATTCTACATTTTCCATCTATTTCGACTTCAATTTCCACGATTTTGACATCAATGCCATATGGATGATGTTTGAAAGGTCCTTCAGAAGCCACTACTTCAGCTTTTTTCCTTTTATTTAAAACACTCTTCTATTTTCTTCCTTATATTGTTATAGGTTCATGACCTGATTCAAAGAAGGGATTTATATTTATAGAATCTTTTGGGGCGAAAGAGCGGATAATTTTTTCGTTGTGCTGCTGACTGCGTGGTCAGTGAGTTTGCAACCTCTTTCCTTTTGGGTAGAAAGCAGTCCTTTAGGTTTCCTTACTTTCCTCTTTCTGGCGCGGTTCGTTATTCGTTTTCTTACACGCCAAGCATCGTGGTCCATATCTAACCGTGGCATCTGCTGAGCCGAAAAATGATCTCCGTGTTGGTGTATATATTCGTGTATAGAATCTTGCGTTCAGGCTGCAACCCGAAACAAAGGCCTATAGTACCTGATGCGAATAGGGATTAGCTAAATGTATTTTTGGGCTACACTGGGGGATGAAAGGTTCTGACATAACTGTCTCGAATGACAAGTGAATCTACATGGGTCGCTATATGGAGATGAACTGCCTCTCGGCTTGGAAGTTGACTACGCTCTCCTTCTTGCCACAGTGGGGTGGACACTTACTCTAGCGGTCCGACAACGTCCTACCCTTATGTCGGGGGGCTTTCATCTAACGTGTGGTTCTGGACCGATGAGTCACAAACGTGTGAAGGAGTCAGCCTTGAGGTAGAGTATTATGTAAGAAAGTAAATTACGGTACAGTAAATTGAATCATTTAGGTTGAACAGCGTCCACTGCACCTCTCAACTATTTAATTTTGATAATTCTCTTACTCACAGAATAAACTAGTTCAACATATCTTCGAATTATATAACTCAAATGATACTTTACTCATTTCTGCTTATCTGTTAGGTTATTTCAAATTCATTTCTGTTTCATTTTAGTATATATTTCTATTAATCGAGTTTTTAATGAAGTAAACAGAGTTTTATTATGTGTTTATCGGTTTTGGTGCAAATTTTCAAATTTGGCGCATCAGTTTTAACGATCGAGTTCGATTTTTTTCATTAGTTTCTATACGTTGCAGTATGCTTCGCACTTTTGGGACCAGAGGTGGGGCAGTTTTTTGAGCTCTCCAGATATTATTATAAACGTGCATTAAAAAACGGATATCTCAGTTGCGAAGTAGCCCTGTATCTCTCTTCGTATTCTAAATCGTACCTACTTGCTGGCTATGCGCAAGACGACGCTTTGTGAACAACTCGTTATGATTTACACCTAATACGACGACGAATGATACCATTGAGAGAATTTATAGTATTGTTCATGATTATCGAATGTAAAAATTGTGCCCGTCGTGAGATAAAGATTGGGTTGTGGTAAGTTATTTCTTTATAAGAAAATGAAACGATACAATTGCTTTTCCGATCTTTAAAATTTGGACTTTATTAATAGATAATATGCTGCTTTGAGTCTTTCCATTATTTCTGTTTGGATCTGTTTCGTCTTTTCTATATAATACAACGCCATCATCATTTTGTTCAAGTTCTTATCTTATCTTCACTTTCACTTTTTGATATATCATAATCCTTATTCCCTTCCATTCGCTTAACAAATATTTTTGATTGCATTTTTAAATTTAGAATATTTTCATTAGAGTTATTTGCACACCAATCGAATGATTGGTGTGAAATGCTCACAAAATAATTTTTATAAGCATGCGTTTCATCTTCACACATCGTGGGTTTGGGAGAATACTTATGTATTGAAGCTACCTCATTAGTACAGTTTTTTATTTTTGTATTTTCAAGGTAGTTTATTGTGTTTTAACGAACAATTTGTAAATTCTGGCTATTAGTCGTTAGGACGGATATGACTTCGAATACCTTTGTTAATGTAGAGCCTGTTCTATAGGGCCCCACTACCTACTACCACATTTTTGCATCACTACGTGCTACTTGAATTTTTGCTATTCGCTACGTATTCGCAGATTCCCGATAATGGTGAAAGAGTACTACAGCTACAAAGAACTTGAGCTTATCCACAAAGTCAACAAATTCGAGGATAACGCTGAACCGTTGCAGTGGAGTCCACCTCAATTTTACTGATATCAGAAAAATTAGCTAAGATTTATTCATTGTTATTCATATTGTTTTGTTCTAAGTTTATAGTGTCAATAGAAGTTTCCTTAATGATTTTGTTTCTTTGATATTATCTGCAGTTTAGTCTATAGCGCCCAACTAACAACAAATTTTTTACACATTATAAAACAAACCTGAAGTATAAACATTTATAAGAACCATTTTAAGAACTAACCGATATTAGGTAAACAACCGTCATCTCTTCAAAGTAATCTAGTCCCTGGAAGAGGGAAAGATACAATATATATAAATATATATATATATATATATATATATATATATATATATATATATATATATATTGCATTTTCAATGTTTTTACTAATAACAGGCTTATTTTAATGTCAAAAACTTTATTTTCGTTGATGTTTTGTTGTAAGTATATTACAACTTTGTCAAAACTAATGAATAATTGGAATTTATGAATTACTATAGATATCAAATCGTCAAACTTAATTTGTTTTAATCAAATGTGTTTTTTAAGCGAATTGGTTTTTTTTGTATTTTCACATATTCATCTCGAATATATTGTATTATTGATTTCGAAAATACAAAAACGAAAATACGTTTTGATATCTATAGTTATTTATATAATTCAATTATTCATTAGGTTTGACAAAGTTGTGAAATAAATAAATTTTAAAAAACAATATATATATATATATATATATATATATATATATATATATATATATATATATATATATTATATATATATATATTGTTTGCACAGATATCATGATAACATATTTCAGTTTAACAACTTACGGCTAACTAGGTAATAAAAGTATGGCAACACCTTCAATAGGAATGTGTGAAATTTAAAGTGCATGTGATATTGTACAGGAATCGAATATTCATGTTAAAATGTAAAACTTTTAAGAATATATATACAATTATCTTTAACTAGCCACCAGAGAAAGATAAATAATAGAGCAAATATGACAGGAACACAGAAAAACAAATTGTCACCGAAAAAAGCCAGAGGTGAGAGGGTAAATTACCGTAACAACAAAAGTCACTCTGTTATATATATATATATATATATATATATATATATATATATATATATATATATATATATATATATATAAGTATTATATATTTATATATAAAATATATATATATATATATATATATATATATATATATATATAAATATATATATATATATATATATATATATATATATATATATATATATATATATATATTTCTAGAGAAATTCACTAGAAAAAAAAAATTCCGCAGTTCTCGTGCTATAGTATAGCACTTGTAGATAATCGATATCAAGGTAAGTATACTATAACTTTCTTTCGATAATGTTTCTAACACATCATTCAAAGGAACATTATAATAGAGCTGACTATGTGACACATAAACAATGCGATTTCCCCATTACCCCTCTAGGAATCAATATTAGAGAACTGGAATCTCCATTATCCTTGTAGGGATAAATGTCAGAAAATCTTGAAATCGATTCCTACATTTATTGATTTATTTGAGCTCGAGACAGTTAGCTTTTCGTACTGCAAGGTACTCATCAGTCAAGCCACGTTCAACAAATAGAAGCCAACGATTTCAATCCTCACATACCCTCTAATTGATTGTAAGACAGAAATATAGAGTAAGTCGTATGAATGTATAATGCATAGATTGATGTATTTCTGAAATCTTTGAATCAATGATAAGCACACATCATAAGCATACATCACATGAATACATTTACATTGAAATTTCCACAGGTCTTTTTCAATTGAGACACTATATTTTACAAGTCTAGTGTTTTGGAAATTTCATCTGATTTGATGAAGTAATGCGCCATCTAGGTTGATGTTGTAAAATTTCATATATTTATATATAGTACATACTGAGACTTTTAATCGAATTGCCGAAATATTTCGAATGAAACTCTCAGGGAGATGTCTACACAAATGTTGTTAACGAGAACGAGCCCATTACTTTCAAGAGTCAATATTAAGTACGCTTCAAAAACTCATCGAACTTGATGAATGGTAATAAGAAACAATGGTTTCATCATTATTATGAATCATCAGTCTTACTCGATCAATCAATTAACTATCGATAAGTTTCAAAACACCCCCAGTTCCTCTATGCGAATGAGGAGAACATTAGTCGTTGAAGTAATCCCGTGAACTCCCTCTATCGAAGAAAAGATGTACAACCAATCTCCAGCATTGTAGATTCTTACTCATGACAAGTGTAAGCTTTGTAGACATTTCATTATAATCATTTGATTATTTATTAATATTTATTATTTAATACATTATTTCATTACAAATGACAAAAAAACAATTCCCGGTATAGCTCGCAACTCAATTGGAAGCAGCCGTTGACACGTGTTTCGAGCTTATTGGCTCTCCTCAGAACGGTGTAGCCAAGTTCAAGGTGTACGAACCTGGAGATCAACAATAAAAGAACACTCCTGTAAAGGAAGTCTCCATTGCTAGGCCCCCACGTGAACTCTCCGGATTTGGAGATTTGGTCAACGTATCGCCAATGTGGCGACTATTTATCCTTTACAGAGTCTTCAACCTACAAAGTTAACAACAAATGAAAATTTTTCTTGCGGTGAAAAGTACAAAAGTACACTTTCGTGTAAGAAATTTATTCAATAAATAAATCAACTTAATTCTAAAACACAACAAACCTGAAACAAAAATCGAGAATCAGATGTCTAATGAATATTAATCTTGAGTTTCGCGTTCACAAAATAAGGAAACCGAAAAGGAGGTAAAAATAATTTTTCAGGCCTGGATTACTGTAAGGCGGATCACAGAATACCTAATATCCTACTACTTCAAGTAATATTTTTCGACTCTTCGGCTTTTAAAGCATTGTCATCTTTTATCTTCCATTTTTAACGATTCTCTAAAAAATTCGAAAGACTGATGACTGGAAAAACTAATAAACTTGCGTTAAAAGCTAACAAAGTGAACATTCAGAGTATTTATATTCGATTACTGTCATCTCTTAGACCTCAGGCTATACCAGCGCCTTTAGCGGTGAAATCACACGCGGTAGTACCCATTGGGAGATACGGAATTTACTTGCGAATACGGAAGCATCCGTAATAACACTTAAAATTATGTTCAATACGTTTCAGCTACAATATCGCTACTTCTCAGTAATAATTTTCCCATCAATCAATTTTTCCACGTATCATACACGATGCATGTTAATTATCCGAATGACTGGAATCTATCGAATTAGATAGCTGCTTACCACATTGAGAAAAGGGTCCTTGATCTTTGCAGGGTCCATCCGAAGCCGGAGGACAATCTTGCCACCAACAGAACATCTCCCCATCTAAACATAGGCAGAACTCACATGGGTCGATGCGATTGATCTGAAGAAAAACAACATAATCTTTATCGGTAATATTGAAGGTGAAAATTTTTTTTCAATTGAAGAATGAAGAATATATTTTCGACTGAATTTAAACAACTGTATATTTCAATTTATTATTTAATCAGGGTTAATTGTGGACCCTCGAGTTAATATAATATCTTACTGAAAAGTGTTTACTGAAAATCTATCGAAAAGCAAGAGGAGATTCTCAAAGATTAACATAAAGGTACATGATAGAAGATGAAATGTTCATTTGAATATAAACGGTGATTGGAGTATGATAAATTGAAAAACATACAGATGAACAGTGAAGCAGAATATAATCCAAAAAATAGAAATTGAAACCAAATGGAACGCATTCTAGACACAGAAAAATAACTTCTTTCATTCTGAAGGAGCTGATTTTTTTTGGGATGACTAACTCGAACTGATTTCTTTTATTTGTACATAGAAACAATATTATTTATAATACAATGTTACATAAACAGTATAATTATTTTTAATAAATGACACGGAGGTTTCGCTTATCCCTTGGTGAAACATTAAGTTGAAAACAATAAATTGAAATTAACACACTAAGCTTAAATTTAACTAAATATATTAGAAACTCTACATATGTTCGGGTAGTTAACCCGTTAACTTGTTAATTCAATTTATTGCTTTCATAATTATGTTGGACTCAATTGTTGTTAGTAGCTGCCTGTCAGCTTGGAAACTCAACATATTTGACTATATTCGAATATATATACATATATATTATATACACATAATTCTTTGAATTTGATTTATACCTGTTTAGGATAGTTTATTTCGAATGTTTTCAGCAAGAACAGGCTTCTTTCGATATGAAAAACTTAATTTTCGTTGACGTTTCGTTGTATATCACAACTTTGTCAAAACTAATGAATAATTGAATTTCATGAATTATTATAGATATCAAAATCTCGAACGTTTTTTCTAGAAAAATCAAATTAAATATTTTATATTTTTACATTTTGACTTTTATTATCAGAGGAATATTTCTGGCTTTCGAAAGAGTTCGCTTCGGAAGTTTTAGTCTTCTTCACCTTGAGGAAACCTCTGAAAAACTCATGGTAAGCCAGGTGATTCTAATGAGTGTGATTTATATGTACATATATCTAATTACATATAGTTGAGTTTTGTACTCATTCAGAATATGTATATTAATTGGTTTTTGTGTGTGAAATTGAAGGTAGATCTGGAAAAATTGGTTTTGAGATGTGATGTTTGGCGACTGTTGGGTATTCATTTAATGAATGTTATTTGTGAGGTTTATTAAATCGGTGTGAATAGAATTTAGATGTTTAATGTCTGTTCTTTCATTTACTGTGTTTTCCAAATTTTTACGAATGTGTCACGAACTTTTTCAAAATTTCTCTATATTTTTTGTCTTTTTCAGTTGCCGAAATCTTTGTATTGTTATAATAAAAATCGTTTTTTTCTGTATTTTTCTGTTTATGTTAGGCTGTTATTCGAGTTTTTGCGTATTTATGCGCTTTGATTCTTTCTTCGAGATTTTTTGATGTTTGTCCTATATAGCATTTTTTGCATAGTATACCTATTATAAACAGTATAAGTTTTTTTCTGAGTTACTGTTTCACACCTTAATTTTGTACATTCTTCTTTGATTTGATTTTTGGCAGTATGTGCTATTATTAAATTATAAGGTTTTAATATTTTAGCAATGTTTGTTTTCAATTTTGGAATATATGGTAGGGAAAAGTAATTATTTTCGTTGGATTTACTACTTTTTGAAGGTAAAGTATCATATAATTTATGAATTCTGTTATTCATGATTTTGTTGATCAAACTTAATGGGTAATTATTTTTCATGAGGAGAGCACGAACTTATTTAAGTGTTTCATGTCGTAAACATGATGATGTTAATTTTAGTGATCTATCTATAAAATTAATTATTATTCCTTCTTTCTGGAAATAGTGATGATTACTCATTTAATTTATTGTTCGTTGCGAACTCATTTCTTTTTTGTGCCATCTTGTAAAAATTTTGTTATATCTCCTAATAATTGTTATAATAATAATTGTTTTGATAGTATATATAATATCGAAAATAATTACATTCCTCTATCATATATTCCAAAATTGCGTACGAACATTGCTGAAATATTGAAACCTTATAATATAATGATAGCACTAACTGGCAAAAATCAAATCGAAGAAATATAAATAGAATTAAAGAGTGAAACAGTTACTCAGCAAAACACTTATATTGTTTATAATATACCATGTAATAATTTCAGTGAATGCTATATAGGACAAATTTCACAAAATCTCGAAGGAATAATCAATGCGAATAAATACGCAAAAACTGAAATTACGGCCTTACATAAACATAAAATAATAGAAAATCACGATTTTGATTTCAAAACTACAAAAATTTTAGCAACTGAAAAAGACAAAAAATGTACAGAATTTTGGGAAATTTAACACAATCGTAAAAATTTTGAGATAACAGTAAATGAAAGAATAGACATTAAAAATCTTATTTCTATTCACAACGATTCAACAAACCTCACAAATAACACTCATAAAATGAATACACAAAAATCACCAAATAGCACATCTCAAAACTCATATTTTCCAGATCTACCTTCAATTCAACACACATAAACCAATCAATGTACACATTCTGGATGAGTATACATCTCAACTATATGTAATTATATATATGTATACATATATAAATCTCACTCATCAGAATAACCTGGCTTACCATAAGTTTTTCAGAGGTTTCCTCATGGTGAAGAAAACTAAAACTTCCGAAGCGAAAGCTAAGCCAAAAATATTCCTCTGATACTAAAAATAAATATGTGAGAATGCAAAAAACTAATTTGATTTTCCTAAAAAATAATACGCTTGAGAATTTGATATATATAGTAATTCTTAAAATTCAATTATTCATTAGTTTTGACCAAATCTAGTTATTCAACGAAACGTCAACGAAAATAAGGTTTTTCGTATTAAAAGAAGCCTGTTATTGTTATAAACATTATATATATATATATATATATATATATATATATATATATATATATATATATATATATATATATATATATATAATCGTTGTTTTCAGCAATAACAGGCTTATTTCAATATGAAAACTTTATTCTCGTTATGTATCACAACTTTGTCGAAACTAATTATCACTTTCGACAAAGTTGTGATATACAACGAAACTTCAACGTGAATAAAGTTCTTCAGTTTAAAATAAGCCTGTTATTGTTGAAAACATTGAAAATGAACCATCTTAAACGAGCAATAAATCAATCACATATGTATATATATATATATATATATATATATATATATATATATATATATATATATATATATATATATATATATATATATATATATATATATATATATATATATTTGTGATTCATAACCACCTTTTATATTATGTGATATAATAAGAATATCCACTCTGCAGAATTCTTTCCACAAAGTTCCTTTTTGTCAATTTAGATTTTTCGATCATCAAAAGAACCAGCCGAAGAAGTTCTCACCCTTTTAGAAGACATACCATTTATTTTCGGAAGCAGATTATTTGAGTTAATTTTAGTACGAGAGTCTTATGACTCTTTGTGAGCTCTTGTTTCGTTCTGTTTGTTTCTTACAGTAGTTGTTTGTTTTTTATTTATGATGAGTGTCTAGTTTTCATTCCACTATATAGAGAGAAGACTTCGTCAGAGATCAAAGTGTTTATTTAATTTATTTAATTCTATTTCATCAATACTCAATAATTTCAAAAGATTGAAACGAACGTTATTGACTCGGAGTCGATTTTTTTATCATTTAACTTCATTTCATCATACTCAATCATTTCAAAAGATTGAGTATGATGAAAAGTTGGAGGTTTTCCTTTTGTTAATAGATCATCCTGAAATTATTATAAATTTTTTTTCCATATGCTTCTCGTTTTTGTTTGAGGTTTCACCACCCTTTGACAATCAAATCATGAGTAGATATGCTGGGTTTTATTTCAATATTCCCCCTCTATCGATGTTTAACCAAATTTTCTGTGTGATTTCAAGCCTGAAAAACAGGAATTTTAAAGTAGGTAGATATGTATGAAGAAAATAACAAATACATTTCCGTAAGATATATTGTTATTATAACGAAAGGTACCTATTCCGAACCTACTCACGACATGGATATAATGGATATATCAACCAGACATAAGCAGTTATTAGTAATAGGAACCATTCATCATTTGTAGACATTTTTCCAAGTTCTGCCATCGGATAAGCCAAAAAAAATACGAAACCAAAGTTTAACGTAGTACGAACAATAGATTCGTATGTGCCATTCGTAAAAGAGGTAAAATAACTTCACACGATGGAGCAACACGTGTAACACAATTATTCTTGCAAGCACAAATTTAAAGTACCATAACCTTATTTATAAGGATATTTCATCAATTGCTTGACGTAAGAATTCACCTAAATTATTATGATTCAATCCATAAACTAGTTCCTTTATAAGGATTGAGCGTTCCATGATCCTTCGAGTGACCAGATTTCATGATGAAATATACTGAGGTCTGTTCAAAGAAGGTGAATTTTGTTTCTTCGTAGGGGGTGCAAATTCGATTCTCGAAATTTTTTCTGTTCTGTTGGTACACAACCGTTTCTCATATGTTGACATTATCAGCCATTTTGAATTGGTAAATTGTTTTCGACAACTGAAAAATTTAGTCAGCTTTTTTTTGTGTTCTTCAAGTTTTAGCTTTTGAAATAATGGATCAGAAATTTGTGGCAATCGAGGAGTATACTTTGTCTCAAAAAATTTTTTTTTGATTAGTACAGCGCTTTACAGAAGCCATGGAGTTGAAGCTACGTCAACAAGCGAAGAAACTATCGAAACAGAGAGGAAAATGGTTTTGGAAACTAGCCGAATTACTACTACGAAATTTTCAGAATATGTTGGCATAGAAATTGGCTCAATCCATGCGATTTTCTCGGAAATTTTGGGCATGAAACGTGTGGCACCAGAGTTCTTTCCGAAATTGCCGAATTATGAGCAGAAGCAACGTCGCTCAGGAGTTGTTGAATGACTTCAACTACGATTCAAATTTGCTCAGAAAGGTCATAACTCGTGACGAAACGTGGGTATATGGTTATGACGTCAAAACCAAGGCTCAATCATCCCAATGGAAGCCGCCAGAAAAGTCAAAACCGAAAAGAACATGCCAAGTTCGTTCCAATGTGACGGTTTTGTTCTCTTTTTTCTACGATTACAATGGTTCACCATAAGTACTTGCCAACAGGACGTACGGTTAATAACAAACACAACAAGGAAGTTATGCGACGTTTGCGTGAAACGATCGTAATTGTGGAAAATCAAATCATAGATAATGATTTGTAAATCATTGTAAATCATGATAATGCACCATTTCACACATCAATGCTTGTTAGTAATTTTTCGGCCAAAAACAACATCACAATCGTGCTTGATACACCGTGTTCACCAGATTTGGCTTCCTGTGACCTTTTCCTATTCCCAAAACTCAAGAGACCAATTAAAGGAAAGCGTTTCGCCACAATTGATGGGATGAAGTCGGAATCGAAGAGCAAGCTGATGTTCATATCAAAAAGCTTATTCTAGGAGTGCTTCCATGATTAGAAGGATCGCTTGCATCAGTTCGTTATGTCTGAGGGAAATTACTTCGAAGGGGACAAAATGGATATTGATGAATGAAGAAATAATTTTCAAATAAATTCAAAATTCTCCTTTTTTTTTTGAACAAACCTCTTATGCTTGAATTAAGAACTAAATTCATAATATATGAAATAAAATGTTGAGAACAAGCGTACTGAATGAATCAGCTCAGATATCAATGTGTATGTCTATTATATTGTGAAATACAACTAAAAATGAATGCTTAATATATAAATGGAGGTTAACACTAGAAATTCCAAAACCATTCTAGTTGTAGAAAACCCTTTTGTAACGGTTGTTGGCTTCAGCAAGTGAAATATTTTGAGGGTACAGCAAATACTGCCACAAGAGCTTGTTCTATGCGAGTTCTCCTGATCTGAAAGCCACATAATCTACTCGTGTTCAGTTCTGCCGACTGTTACATTCAGTGCGAAAGGGCTCTTCTTATCACCATAACTTTGGCAATATGCTATTTTCTGTCTAGTCCAATCGTCATTCGCTTTCCATTTCTCTACAGACGTTCGTTCGGAAACTAGTCTTGTTAGCTCAACATATTTTATGTTCACATTGCATTTCCTGGCTTCGTTTCTGCGGTTCGATATACGACATATTTATTGGAAAATATGAGATAGATTGGATCGACAAGTTTTATTATCATTTTTTTTTGGATAAATGAAAGAATTGAAATTTCGCTGAAATACAGTCATAAAATTATAATTTTCAATTGAATTGAAAAGCATTATAATGGTTTTAACAATTAGTTTTTCTTATATTACTGTTGCTCTCACCGGGAAACTGGACTTTGGTTATGGATGTTATGAACTTTGAAGTGGTAATATATAACAAAACCAAGGAATGGAATAGTTACATTTTCCGTCGTTCTCAAACGGTGTGTGATATATGATACAACCAACTTTCATATTAGAATACTACGAAGATCATTTCAACAAGCACACACACATAAAAATGTAGAGTTCTTAGTATATTTAGTGAAACTCAAGCCAAGTGTGTTAATATTAATTTATTGTTTTTATTATAATCATTGATTGTTACCCAATTCAATATAAGTTGAGTAGATTGAACGTCTGAAATGGATGAGTTTATTATTAATCTCTTATTGGAATTTTTCCGAGATCAATTTCGTAGGTATGTGCGGAGTTTTCATAATTACGTTATTCTGCTCATCTACCAATAATAGAATGCCTTCACGAGATAGGATGAATGAGGTTTATATTGACATATCGTCATTTTCAATCTAAGAAACCATTTATCACCATTTGTTGCGTGCTTAGTTCATAATTTCTATATAGATTGATGCCAATAATTATTGGCATATATATATATATATATATATATATATATATATATATATATATATATATATATATATATATATATATATATATATATTGAAGTGAATATTATTCGCGCTAACCATGCACGTACGGAACATATTGTATATGAAGAAATATTTTAAATTTGGAATCGAAATTACACCACAAAAGTTTTCAACCTCGACTGGGATACGAACCCAGGTCTCTCAGGTTTACGCCCTGTTGCTCCACCAACTAAGCTACCGAGGTCTACTACTTCGCTTCTACTACTTATATATATATATATATATATATATATATATATATATATATATATATATATATATATATATATATATATATATATAATTAACAAATACGGCAATTGATGAATATTTAATGGAAATAATTTGGAAATATTTTGTGAATGATTTTCAAAATTTTCTAGGTAACCATAAAGCGGAAAATTACAAAGATTTAATAAATGATCTTATGATATCATTTAAAGCTTTGGGGTGTAATATGTCCTTGAAAATACATATGCTGGAGTCTCATCTGGATTTCGTTCCGTCTAATTTGGGTGCTGTGTGTGAAGAACAAGGTGAGAGGTTCCATCAAGACATTTCCTTAATGGAGAAGCGTTATCAAGAGAAATTGAGTCCAGGAATGCTAGCAGACTATTGTTGGAGACTTAAAAGGGACCTACCGGAAGCCAAATATTCAAGAAAATAATAAGTATCTATTAGATATCAGGAAATAATTCTGTGAGTGTGGTTGAGTTTTGTACTTTTCACGAAAATATATGTTTTGATGTCACAAGAAAACATGATGTGTACATTTTTTTTCATTGATATATTATTGTTTGGTGACCCTAGTATATCAAAATTTGATATAAATTTTCATGTGACAAAAAAAATCACAAATTTGTTGACCAGTGTAATTGGTTATGTTTTGCGAATAAATTATCCTCAAGTTTATTAATAATCTGATGAAGTCCATGAATTATAAAACTGTATTCCAATAATTAATAACAATTTTATTCATTCCATTGCCGTAAATCAAATGAGGAAATCTGGTGTCCAAACACAATGGACTATCATTGATAATATCAGCATAATTTCGATCAAAATGTATTTTTTTCTTGAGAAATTTTCCTAGTTGCACAAGTATTAGGGATATTAGGACTGGTCAAGCGAATATGATGAATTGGAAAAAATTTCGGTGCTCGGTTCATTGATTTGTTAAGACCTGGGTAGTTTTATGGTGATTCCATTTAAACCTGAAAAAAATAGGGCACTGATGACAACTGATCTCAAGTGCGCCGTTTTTTTTGATGGAATTTGTTTTGTTTTGACATACATTCGGGCGTCCGTCGTTTCGTGAAATTCAAAAACCAGCCACTTGAAAATTTTCTGTTGTGGTTTTCATAAGAGTTTTATACTTTAATTATGATATAACTATTATGTTGATTTTTTGCCGATTATCACATGCACTCCCATTATATTTGAAAGTCACAATCCGATCCAGAAATGTGTTATGTCTCCAACGTATGATCGTATTTCTCTCTATTTATGCGTTGTTATTGCTAGAAACCTGAGAACAAAACACCTATAAAGAGCAAGTTTTCAAATCTAGTCAATAAATATGTCAAATATACTCAATTTATACTCAACCGTACCCAAATTGCAAAAGGATGTTGAATATTAGTTCGCTTCTACTCCTAATTCGAATATAGCCTCAATATGTTTGAACCTATGCATATTTATTATTAATTCCTTTCTCAAGGATATTATTATTATCATTGTTTTGAGAGTTGAGGTAAGCGACCGGTAGCTCCGATGAACTTTCAGTTAAAAGCCGATTCCGAAAAGCAAAAATATCTGTAGGAATCGAACACATTAGCAGTAGAAAGTTGAAAGTGTTATAGGGCTACTAAACCGCTCGGTCCGTGCGCTCTACTATGAATTCGTTTGAATCAACATCACACCAATCCAAAGTTGGCATCATTTCATCGGAACCAATTGTTGAATTATTTCAAGAACCTTGTTTCCTATGTTACTGCGAGCATTATCAGAACAAATTTCCAAATAAAATTTTTTTTGAATCCAATTATCAGTCAAATTGAATAATAATTGAACGTTGATGCAGTGCAAAGTACATTTCCCAAAATCTGCACCACAACCATTATTAAGTGAACTGTATAACTAAAACATTTTTTTGTGAGATGAAATATGTATGATGTAACAGAAAGGCAACACTATGAGGCCACGAAAGTGGTCAATAACGTTTCGTAGTCGTAGTTCGTGCATCTGATACTGTTACAGTTACAAATGTACGACTGTTACAAAAGCAATATATATATATATATATATATATATATATATATATATATATATATATATATATATATATATATATATATATATATATATATATATATATAAGGAGATGAAATTTTTTTGTGCTTGTGGCACTGAATGAAATATTTGAGAAGATGAACACTAGAACATTCATTTGAAAAATTCAAATTACTGAAGAGAATGTCATAGTAGAGCTAGATATGTGAACGTATACGATGTGATGTCTCCATTATCCTTCAAGGGATAAATGTTACAGAAATATTGAAATTGATGCCATACGTGATGGAAGTGCAAGACATATATGTTTCGTTCTGCAAGGAACTCGTCAGTTCAGAGATATATGAAAATATATGAAATTTCGATGCTTGGTGTGTCTGTAATCTGAGAGAGGTGTTTCCTACTGATTTCTATAGATGCAATTGTAGAGTATGCATTACTCTACGATCTTCCGCTTGAAGTCACAAGAAGATGCTTGGAGGTTGAAGTAGTTGCCTCACTTCGATGGACGTGGTGCGACTGACGAGTTCCTTGCAGAACGAAACATATATGTCTCGCACTTCCATCAAGTGTGGCATCGATTTCAATATTTCTCTAACATTCATCCCTTGAAGGATAATCGAGACATCACATCGTACACGTTCACATATCTAGCTTTACTATAACATTCTCTTGATTAATTTCAATTTTTCAAATGAATGTTCTAGTGTTCATTTTCTATATATATATATATATATATATATATATATATATATATATATATATATATATATATATATATATATATATATATATATATATATATTTATATATATATATATATATATATATATATATATATATATATATATATATATATATATATATATATATATATATATATATATATATATATATATATATATATGACAAAAACACAATTATCGGTGTACCGAAACTCAATTGGAAGCAGCCGTTGACACGTGTTTCGAGCTTATTGGCTCTCCTCAGAACGGCGTAGCCAAGTCCAAGGTGTACGAAATTGGATATGGAATCAAAACAAAAGAACACACCTGCAAAGGAAGTCTCCACTGCTAGGCTACCACTTGAACTCTCCGGGTTTGGAGATTAGGTCAACGTATCGCCAATGTGGCGACTATTTATCTTTTACGGAGTCTTCAACCGAATAAGTAGATAAGGAAGTTCCTTATTTTATCCAATGGCCGTTCCTCCGAACGGCCATTGGGCTTTTAATCGATGTACATTACCCAGCATATTTCATTATTTAAACTAATTAAATCATAGACAAACACAAATACCCATGCCTTCAGCGGGGCTCGAACCCGAGTTCTACCGCACCTTTGTCGGGAGTTCTACCGACAAAGCTACGGAGACCGACCGATTCTGTTTATTGGTATGTGAAGCGGCTAACAAGGCTAGCGAAAATAAGGGCTAAATCTAATGCATTATTTCATTAATAATAAATAATAATAAATATTATTCAATAATAATAGTGTATGTAAAACACACTTATCTTCAAATTCCAAAATTATGTTATGAAACGTACAACCGGTTTTGCTGTTTCAGAACAGCATCATCAATATACTAAAAACAAAAAAGTTCAATACCACTGCGAACATTAATGAATTATTATCTAAAACTCTTTTTCATCAATTTTACAACAATTCCAAGACTACATGGATTACTCAAAGTCCATAAAAGTGATATTGCAGATGAGATGACCATAACGCCAGTTGTAAGTTATGCTAATTCACCCACATATAGACTTGCAAGTTGGTTGAATAAACATCTAAAAGCAAGTATTGATTGCAATTTCACACAAACTGTCAACAATACAGTACACTTGGTCAATAAGATAAAAGATAAGATGATTCCAGAGGAAGCAGTCCTCATATCATTGGATGTTTCAAACCTTCACACCAATATTCCAACATCAGAAGTTGTTCAAATTGTCAAATCCAAACTATTAAATGGCTCAATATCAGATATTAAAGCAGAGGAATTGATCAAACTTCTCAATCTATGCCTCAAACAGAATTTCCTTTCATTCAATTAAGAGTTTTATGGTCAAACGGATGGATTAGCCATGGGCTCACCACTTTCCCCATTTTTAGCTGATCTTTTCATGGAGTGGTTTGAAACAAACCACCTTGTGATCAATAACCTTTACTCGTCTAAAATAGCATATTACCACAGGTATGTGGACGATATTTTGATCTTTTGGCAAAGTGATTTGCTTCTGTTGAATGATTTTGTAGATATAATTAACTCAGTAATTGCAAAAATAAACTTCACTCTAGAAATTGAAAACAACAAATCCATAAATTTTTTAGACTTTGATATTTGATATTTATAGAAAACCATCAAACACAGGTATAATTATCCACAAGGATTCATTCCATTGCATAAATCACAAAATAACAGCATTGAATAGTTTTGTTAATAGGGCATTTGACATTCCATTGGAAACAGAGGCACGAGATAAAGAAATAAAAACTATGAAGCAAATACCCTTTAAAAATGGATTTAGTCCATGCATTGTCGACAGATAATCGAAAGAGAAACTTTTAAGGAATACATCAAATAATGTATTTATACCTCATGTATCAACTAACAATACTATTGGCAATTTTCAAAAATATTTCTGCACAACTTTCAACGGAAAGGTATCTTATAAAATCCAACGAATATTCGCAACACAAAATATTAAATTAGTATTCGAAACAAATAATACCTTAGGAGATTTTCTAATAAATAAAAAAGTTAAAACGGATATTCTTCTAAAACCAGGTATATATCAATTAAATTGCCAATGTGGTAGTATGTATGTGGGAAAAACAAAAAAAAATTTTAGAACAAGACTAGCTGAACATCACAGGTGTATAAGATTCAATAACAATGATAACTTGTTTGCAAAACATGTCAATGATACTGGTCACAACACGGATTTTTCTAATAATTACAAATTACTCCATACAGAAAATAACCCTTACATACTTGATAGCTTGGAACCTTTAGAAATTTGTAGGCTGCATTAATTATATCCGAATAATATCATCAATTCACAAGTTCATTATGATAAAAGACTTATTAGATGACTACATAAAATCCTACAGATACCTTTGTTTGGTAGCTTATCTTCTTAGAATTGGCTATAGATGTCGCTAATGTTACAATTGTTATTTTATTTTAAATTAGTTTTCTGTGATTTGTTAACCTTAAATTATATTGATTGCTCCTCTCACATGTATAGATCATCCTCTTAAACTGTTTTTATTATAATCGACAAAATTTTCAAATAGGTAAGTTACTAACTTGTTGTTCTGACTATTTCTTATTATTGTTAAAATGTAGGTATTGACCTTTATATGTAATTGTTTGCAGTGGTATTGAACTTTTTTGTTTTTAGTATCTTGTACATGATGATGCTGTTCTGAAACAGCGAAACCGGTTGTACGTTTCATAATATCAAGTTGTTAGATATATAAATATATAATAGAAATATTCGTAGAACTTCTGTAATTCATCAATTTTCATCAATAACGAGAAATATTTCCGAATCTGAATACTTCCTGAATCTGACTGAAATCACAAATTGATTTTCCTAGGAATGCAGGTTCCTGATAAACTGGGATGTTTGGTTCAAGAGAATGATTAAAGAGTCCTATATATTCTATTTGCTTCGACATTGCTCATGAATAATATCTGCCTCGCTTGGTGAGAACTGAATAGTGGAAGCAGATAAAATTAATGGTGCGTGTTTTTGCTACGTCAATATCGATCTTTGCTAATGGCTGTGAAGGATTGAATACGGTTTATCTGAAGAGAACGAACGAAAGGTTATGATCTCTTTGGAAGTTAGCTTCGTAAGAAAGCTCACTTATAAACGAATAAAGGGTAGTGATAGCTAATGCATATTCTTTCTTGAAAAATATGATCATCCATTTTTCTTCATTATCGTTATGAAAGATTCATTTGATGTGAAATATGGGTAACAACAAGAGTATAATGAATATTTCATAGAGATATATTAATAATTTATTTCAAATCGAATATACGAAATTACTCACAACGATATAACTGAATTTCAAATATTATTTGGCTATTACATCAGAATATTCATTGAAATCAGTTGCAGAGTTATAAAAGAGCACAATCCTGTAATTTCTTTAAATATTCAAATTGAAGATTTCTTACGCATTCAGTTAACAGTTTATCGAAGCATCAATACAAACTGAAGAAAACGATTGAATTAACAACTATTATTTGTAGCTATCAAATCGGAAGCTATAATTAAACACATAATCATCTATTGTTAAAACATATATACAATTTTCGTCAGAGGATATATACAGAATGAGCCGAACAGTCGCCGCAACAAACATTATTTCAATACTACGATTTTTTTGTTCTATTTGTACACGTTCTTTGACTACATATATTGTTTTTTGTTCAGTTTGTGTCATTGTTTGAGATCAGAAAGTATTTGTCGCCTCGTTCGTTTTCTCCAGTATGTATCCACAGCATTTATCAGTTTTCGTTTCGATTATTCCGTTCAGTTCATTCTTGTTCTTTGACAACAAATAGTGTTGTCGTTTCAGTTTGTATATGTCCTTGAAAAATAGATGTGAATACTGCTTCCGATGGTTTTGATCAGGTGGTATATGTTGTTTGGTAATATATTGTGTTTGCTGCATCCATTGTACTCTTCAGTTTGTATATGCTTGTCGATCACAGATAATGTTGGTAGCCTAGGTTGTCTTGTTCATTTGGATTTTTCACAACAACCAATGCGAGCTACTTCGATGTTTTCATTCTGTTTGTTTATGTAATTTGACAATAGAAATTCTTTGTTGCTTACTCGTGTTATACGAATCTGCGGAATATATATATATATATATATATATATATATATATATATATATATATATATATATATATATATATATATATATACATGAAATTGAAGATTATCGGCATATCCCGCAGATATGCAAACACAAGAAGAAAATAAGCTCGAAATACGTGTCAACGACTGCTACGAATCTGCGGAATATGACGAATATAAAGTTTAACTTACCTAAAAAAAAATCAATTTAATGTCCTTATATCCTATACAATCTTTACACTCTCTACTTCTATTATTTTACATATACATCTTATCTATATCTCTCTAAGTTTTGAAAGGGATCTATCCAATTCTGTCTGTTGGAATGAAGTTTCTCCCTTCCTCTTGAAAGATACCCATTCACAGATATAATTCTTATTCTTCTTTACAGTAACTATATACAACTATAATATAACTATATACAATTGATATGAAGAGTATCTTATCATTTTACATACCCCCCCCCCTCAGAGCTAGAAATAAGGGGATAACTTATTAAAATGTACATATTCACACTTAATTCTATGACCTAAATTTGCTTTATATATTACATTAGACATCTCATCTACTATTTTATGTGAACCTGTTCGTATGCTATCTAACTTCCCTCTATTCATTCGATTTCCTAATTCTACGTACACATCATCACCGATATTGAAATTTATATTCTTCCTGTTCTTGTCGATCCTTGACTTATTTATATTATGGTTCCTTTTTGAATTTTGATATGCTAATTCCCTATCCTTCGCCAAGCTAGATTCAGTATACAGATTCTCCGTAATTATATGTGATTGAACACCATGCAGTAAATAGTTTGGAGAGAATTTTGTTACACTATGAGTAGTATTGTTAAACTCATCAGTGCATTCCTTAGCAATATCTAGCCATGAACAATTCGACTGTTCATTTATTTTACATCGTATTCTCTTGAATAACGTTTGATTTAAACGTTCATTCAACCCATTCGATGCTGGACAATCCACAGCAGTTAATACCATGTTGATGTTATATTTTTTAAGAAATTTTTGAATTCTTTTGAATTTATTGAAGGATATTGATCCGCCAACAAAGTTTTAATACGATTTCTTCTTACAATTGGTTCCAAGAATTTTATGATATCTTTAGTTTTTTTTCCCCATGAACTGTTTGTAAAAGCAAATCTAGTAAAGTGATCCACTAATAAATGCAAATAATTTTTTGATGACTACATGGGCCACGAGGAACGTATACATATGGAGCACTATAGGCTACCCACTGCTCATAGGGACCTTCGTATATCGCGACTATTAGAAGAGGCTTCTGGAAATGTTAAAACACCGTCAAGGGATCTTTCTACGCCTTTTAGTAGTAAGAACACTGTGACTACCTGTACTAGTAATGAAAACGCAGCTCCTATGGTAGGATATCACGGTGAGTGTGTTTTTAATTTCTGTTCGAGTAGTTATTAAGACATAAATTCAATTATTGATCAATATACCCTCTGCCAAAAAGTTGTACTAGAGGACAGATATCAAATATTCCTAATGAACATTTTTTCAAGATTCAGTATTAGATATTCAATCTATTTGTAACTTACTTGTACTTAATTTCCTCTTCAAGTCAGCAAATAATCAGTCAAAAGCAGAAAGATGGCCCCTTCAAAATCCTTTCAAATGTCAAAAGGCTATCGTGGAGTGAATGGGAGAAAAAGGTTGTGGAAGATAAAGCAAAATTTTATCTAGAGAATATGGAGTCTCCGACAATTGACTTATGTTCCTCTTTGATAAACACAGAACCAGCTCTCCGAAAGAGACGTCCTTATGTTCTGAAAGCATTCATTATGAATGCAATGAAACAAAGAAAACAGAACATTATGAATTCCAGTACTAAGAAAAAAAAGAACAGGGGTAAATATCGAATATATCTGGTGACAGGTATATCGTGTTATTTATTGAATTATCTTTGTAATGTGTTATTTGAAATAATATTCGGAAAAACAACCAATTTATGGGCTATATCACTAATTTATTTTCATTACAACATCAGTTTTTTCAAGATCGAAAAGATTTTAGTTAGATTTGAAATGATATAATATAGAACAACAGACAATGAGCTTTTTATTCATTGGCTGTTGTGATAATCACAAATTTCTTTCATTTCAAAATCAGTTTTTTCAGGACCTAGAAGATTTTGGTCAGATGAGGAAAAATCTCTGGTTGAAACCGTATTCGAAGAGAACTTCAAGGCGAAAAAATTACTAAGCTTGTCACTTCGTACTAAAGCAATAGAGGAAAATACAACTTTACGACATCGCACTCCTGCTGTACTAAAGGCTTTCATTAACAATTGTTTGAAAAAAAACAACCTAATCAAAGAATTTTATCTAATTATTTATATATCATTTAATTGTTCATTCCACTGAAATTGTCTCGTGATAGGAAAAAATATTCGAGTATATAATAGTACATGTTACCGAATTATTCATATAGTACTGTTATTGCAGACTTGATTTCACAATTCATTAAGATCATATGAAATAAAAAATACCTCTAGCGTATTGAAGTTTTTCAGTTCTACTAAATCAAGATACAGAAAAAACATCTCGCATGTATGAAAGTTCATAAAAATCTTTTCATTTCATATTCCACCAAATTGATCTATTTATAGAAAAAACGAGAGAAAAGCAATATTCAGTGAAAATATTGGCCAGTATTGTAATCTTAGTCACTTTCAATTGATTTATGCTTTCGATTATTCATCTCTACCCTCTACCCAGTAGGCCAGAAGTGGGCTACCTATGTGTACATACTGCCCTTTTATTTCGACACAAAGGCCAAGAACGCATTTGGTTCGTCTTTTCTACCAATAAATTTTCTATCTATTCCATCTAAAGTTTATGTCTATGCAATTCTTGAATAGAATTCAACTTCTGTAATATTATTTGGGAATCAATATAATTAGAGCATAATAGTCACCTACTCGATCCATGTATTTTTTTATTCATATATTGATTTTGTAACGTTAATAACTTCGCTAATAAAAGCCAGTATTATTCCCCACTTTTAGTGTTGAAATTTCCACTAGTACTCATAGGTGGACTTCCACTTATCACAGATATCATATATCAGATTGACAGTAATCAGACCCGTAGCCGTAGTCCCTCAGGTAGAAATCTTCAAGAGGAGTTGATTTACTTGAAGTAATTATTATTGTATATCAATGTTTTTTTATTTATTATTATACTATCATTATTCGAGAACCAAATTATCTACAAATATTTCATATCAAACGCAACGTAAACCTGGTATGTACATCTTCAGGCGATATGAATGCTCCATGTCTCAAAATGGCAAGATTCTAATTTTTCTGACAATTTCAATTGATAAATTGCGTATGACATCAAATGAAGGTTTTAATATCTGAATCGGAGTGATCGGAATAACTAAATAATATTGTACTGTTACTGAGGATTTTAATTCTAACAATCATTCAGATCACATGAGATTTGGACTCAATACTGCGCGAATTGAATGAGGAATTGAAGATTTGCAATGTTCAATACCGTTATAAATGACGATTTTTCTCGTATTATTTGTGCATGTTTGCAATATTTTCAGTTATTCGGTTAATAGCACATATTTCTGTAGGTTCTTCTGTCGAATGATCATGTTCTTATTCTATTTCAAAATTTCTCCAAAGTTGGAAAGAATGTCCCCAACCTTCAGAAAAATGTCTTAATATAAGTGTGTACCGAAAGTCATGGTTGGCGATCAGGAGATGTTTGGAGTCAGACCTCAAACGTGGAAAATGTCCCGAAACTTATGGTTGCAGATAAAAATTGTCCCGACATTCGTGGTTGCCGATAATATATATATATATATATATATATATATATATATATATATATATATATATATATATATATATATATATATATATATATAATATATATATATATATATATATATATATATATATATATATATATATATATATATATATATATATATATATATATAATAATAATAATAATAACTTTATTCACTTTAATGATTTACAACTAGCATCAAAGCAATTATCTTACTATCTAACAAAACATTTACTTCTTAAAATATAAACATATGATCAGGGTAAACAAAGTGACACTAAAGGATTGCCTTTCAGAAGCACACTATGCTTGTACGAAAGACTTACATTCATAATCAAAGAAAAAATTTTTTTTTTACAGAAAATATCTAACAAGTCGCGTTATTTTTCATATATATATATATATATATATATATATATATATATATATATATATATATATATATATATATATATATATATATATATATATATATATATATATATATATATATATATATATTATTATAATTATTATTTCGATTGTTCCCCATGAGGAGAGCGACTGAACTTGAATTCGCAATCATTAGGAATTTTGCTTCATCTTTTTTGCCTCCCAAAAACGCTTCATCCTGTCTGAATGCTGTTTCTTCCGTTCATCTGTCCACTCTACTCCAGGTTGACGATTTACTTTTTGCTCAAACTTTATATGTGCGATTTTATAGCGGCATTCAGTGCGATCTTCGAGATTTTTTATATTGATCTGTTGTAGATCCTCTTGGACCTCTTTTAGCCACTCTGTTCCGCATTTAATATTCATAATAATATTGAGTAGTTTCTTCGGTATTCTAGACTGTTTCATTCTATAGACATGTGCTTAGAACTTTGCTCGTCTTTTTCTGATTTCTTCCGTTATCGTATTTTTCTTTTGATACAGTTCTTTTTGAGGTTTTTCCATCCAAATACCGTTTCTATTGATTGGCCCGTAAATCTTTCTGAGAATTTTTCGTTCTTGTTTTTCTATTTCTCTAATTCTTGAATGGCCGCCAATAACCATTGTTTCAGCTGCGTAGATAGCTTCTGGAAGAATCGCTGTGTTATAATGCCTCAATTTGGAGCATCTCGAAATGCACTTTTTGTTATAGTGAGCCCATGTTAGTTTGTAGGCCCTTTGGAGCTTGGTTGTTCTCTGTTCATTTGCGATTCGGTTTAAACCTGAGGCCTGTGTAACTTCCGTGAGGTATTTAAAATGGCCTACTTGCAGAATTTCACCATGTTTTGTCATAAAAGAAGATTTATTTTTTGATTTTTTTTCCATGTATTTGGTTTTATCATAAGAAATTTGTAACCTGGTTTTCTGCGCAATTTCATGTAGATTTTCCACGGCGCGAACGGCTTCAGTTCTGTTGTCTGTGATGATAGCAATATCGTCTGCAAAGGCGAGACATTTGACATTTATTCTATTTTCTTTTTTGATGCCCACTTGTATGCCCTTCACGTGAAGTTCCCATTCCCTTATGATCTTTTCTAAAACAATATTGAAAAGAATTGGCGAAAGTCCGTCCCCCTGCCGCACACCGGTTTTGATTTCAAAGGGATCTGATATTTCACCCATAAATTTTACCTTGGAAGTTGTACCTGTAAGTGTCTGTTCTATAATTGTTCGGGTCTTTCGATGGATTACAAATTCTTTCATGATTTCGAAAAGGGTTTCGCGGTCTACCGAGTCATATGCTTTCTTGAAGTCAATGAATGTGATCACTGTATTTCTACATTTCCTCATCTGTAATATCGTCTTCAAAGTCCAGATCTGTTCAGCACATGATGGGCTTTTTCTGAATCCAGCTTGGTATTCCCCAATTAGTGGATCCGCTTGGTGTTCTACTCTGTTTAGGAGTGCTTTAGAAAGTATTTTGTACGCAACCGGGAGTAAGGAAATTCCCCTGTAATTATTGATATCCATTTTGTCCCCCTTTTTGTGCAATGAATGTATCAACGCGCATTTCCAAACCTCTGGTATCTGTTCCGTTCTCCAGATTTCTGATATTAAATGATGAAGTTTTTGGGTCAAAGTAGTATCGTTCAGTTTCCAGAGTTCCGCAATAATCCCATCTTCTCCTGCTGCTTTGTTGTTTTTGAGTTGCTCGAAAAGTCGAACATAAGTTTTTCGAGTTTAAGTTTGGTGGACTGCAGTTGAGAAGGGTGCTGAAATATTCGGCTAACATTTTGCAGTTATTTTTTGTGTTAGTTTCCAACGCGCCATCGGATTTTCTGAAGCAAAGAGTGGGCGCTTGGTATCCTCGCAAGTTTTCTCTGAAAGTTTTGTAAAAATCTCTAGTATTATTATTGGTGAAATCCTTCTGTATTTCGTGACACCTATTATTATCGTATCTCCGTTTTTCTCGTCTAATAACTTTGGAGGCCTGTTTTTGATTTGCAAGGAAATTCTCCCAGTTTTCCTCCTTTTTATGGCCGTTAAATTTTTTCCATGCAGTTATTCTCTTGTCGACTGCTTGGTCGCAGATTAAGTTCCACCAGCGGTGTTTCCTGGTGCGAGGAGGTTGTCCTAGTGTGATGGCTTTTTGAATATTATTCGTAAGGATTTCCCAATTCGTCGATTCTTCCTGATTGATTTGTGCAATGATTGTATCCTTGTGAAGTTTCAGATATTCTGGATCGGACCTTACTTTTCTGGGTGTAAATTTTTTATTTCTGTTGGGTTGAAATTCTGTTTTTATTTGGAGGAGAAATTGATCCGAATCAAAGACGCCTTTACGAGTTCTAACATTTAAAATTTCCTTTACGTTCTTCTTGGAAATTGCGACATGATCAATTTGATATTCACCCTGCTTGAGACTAGGCTTTCTCCAAGTAGTTAGCTTATGTGCAGATTTTTGAAATTGAGTACTCATGATTTTGAATTCGAAGTTCCTACAGAACGCGATTAACCTTTCACCGTTCTTGTTGGTACGTTTGTGTTTAGTATGGGGACCTATAGTGTCTCTGAATTTCCTTTCCTTACCTAGCTGTGCGTTAAAATCTCCTAGCAAGATTTTCACCTGGTGTTTTGGTATTTTATTGGTTGTTTCTTCCAATGTTTCCCAAAAATCTTGTACGCTTTCTGGAACGGTTTTGTTGTGGTGATTAATGGCAGCGTGCACGTTGATTAAAGTGTGAGCTTTATCAGCTGATTCGATAGAATGCAACGAGACTCTCTCGTTGGGCGATGTGAAATTAATAACCGAGTCTAGTATAGAATTGTGTATCGCGAATCCGGTACCTAAAAGGGGTAATTTGCCCATTACTTTCACGGCAGGTTTCCCTTTGTAGGTTCTGAAACTGTCGGTGTCGAAATGATTCTCGCCCATGAATCGTGTTTCGTGGAGAGCGGTGATTTTGAGACTGAACTTTCTCATGGTGTTGGTGAGCTGCTTCAGTTTACCTCTTTTAGCGGGTGTATTAACGTTAATTTTACCGATGTGATGTTTTTGTTTGATCTTGAGATAATGGAAGGTTATTGAGAAGCTCCGATTCTTCTCCGCATGTTGTCCCTGATCCCCCAGAATCCGATGATCAGGTGAAGCCAGTCTTTCGACTGGTGCCTGGGGTAGTGATACTTTGATCTTGTTTTCCATCATGTGTTCAAGCTGAATAGAGCTTAGGGGTGGTCTCAATTGAGACCACAGGGTGTACGACTCGATTTTTGAGTTCGAGAAGATTGAAATACAGCCGCCTCAACCAGAGAAACAGACGCTGACCACTGGCCGTCAGATACTGAACAGACGCCAATGGATTTGTTTAGTTAGTTTTTGGTCCGCCTTGTGTATCAGTGTCTCCTATATCTAGGAGACTTTCCCCTATCCGACACCTGGGGAGGCGCCCGATGGGGGTACTAACAACCCCACACGAGATATATATATATATATATATATATATATATATATATATATATATATATATATATATATATATATATATATATATATATATATATATATATATATATATATATATATATATATATATATATATATATATATATATATATATATATATATATATATATATATATATATATATATATATATATATATATATATATATATATATATATATATATATATATATATATATATATATATATACATATTTCTTGAAATTGATTTATTGCCTGTTTAAGATATTTTATTTTGAAAGTTTTGAGCAATAACAGGCTTTTTTTGATATGAATTATATATTCTGAGTCCCATTGTGACTTCAATAGTAAAGTCTTCCCTCCTTAATACATGTGTATTTTGACGGTCGATTTACACTTTTTACTTCAATATGTTGATGACATCCTATGTCTACCTCAAAATAAAATAGAAGAAATCGTGAATGTTTTCATTTCCTATGATGAACATATCAAGTTTAACGGAAAGATGGAGACTGATAGATCTGTGATATCCAAGAACGCTTGTAAAGAAGATCCTATGTAGTACTGTCGTTAGACCACTGGTTCCCACCTCTACAACTGACCTTGTGTGTTATGCTTATGAGTCTATGTTATACAGGCCATAACATATACTCACAAGCTCCATCAATCAAATACAGATCTTGCCATATTTCCCTTTCCTCACGGCAAAACTGTGTCACATTTTCAGGGAAATAGAAAAGTTAAAACTTGCCAAATATAACTTCATTACTGGCAAAAGTGTTTTTACAAGACTGAAAGATAAGGCATCTCCTTTTTTAACATGAGATTTCATCTACAGTATGCCTTGCTTAGATTGTGAAGGACTTTATATAGGTCAAACTCCGCAGACCATTAAAAGAAGAATAACTCTTCATAAAAGTGATGTAAGATTTCGCCCGCATAGATTTGCTTCAGAATTCAGCATCAATATATTCTTCAAAAAAGGGACATCGCTTCGCCTTTGAGAATTTTGTAATACTAGATGTAACTGGTAATTGCCAGAAAATGATTTTCTCAGAAATGTCCCATATATATATATATATATATATATATATATATATATATATATATATATATATATATATATATATATATATATATATATTAATCAGAAGGAGTATTGCCTGGTAATTTAAATGTAATTGTATGGGTTATATTCAAATGAAAGGCCACTATGAATAGGTTTTATTCAATTTGGATGCCTGATGTTTGATGTTTGATGCCAAAGTCAAACAACTTTGACTTTGATAGTGTGGAGATACTGGATGTGGCTGCTAATTACCACAAAAGGGTCTTTCTGGAAATGGTCCACATCAATAGTAATCCTAACAGCATTAATAAGAAGACGGACGTTTCCAGACTTAGCTGCATCTAGAGTTACTTACTTTCACATCATTTTAAGTAACCTTCGCAGACATTTTCCAACCTTGTTAGACTTTTATTTGTTACGTGTGAGACATGACATTTGTGACTACAGTATTCTATTCTCTCACCTCTGTGTTCGTTTTTCGGTGTCAATGTTCTCTGTGCTTCCTGTCAATTCATTCGATTGTTAATTTTGGTTATCATACGGAAACATTTTTATATCTACAATTTCAATTACTACTGATTATTGTTTTAATTGTCTTAAATTCTGCTTATTTTACTGTTTATTATTAATATTATTTTTTAAATAACATATTCCTGTTGGATGGTTGTTGGCCATACCTTTTATTCTTAGTTTGCCGTAAGTTGTTAAACATAATTTTTACAAGTATCATTGTATGTAAATGTTTTTCAGAGTCCTGATGAAGATTGTAATCACAATCGAAATATAGACCAGGCATCCAAATTGAATAAAACCTATTCATAGTGGCCTTTCATTTGCCTATAACCCATACAATTACATATATATATATATATATATATATATATATATATATATATATATATATATATATATATATATATATATATATATATATATATATATATATATATATATATATATATCTTGAAATTGATTTATTGCCTGTTTGAGGTATTTATTTTGAAAGTTTTTAGCATTAACAGGCTTTTTTAATATGAAAAACTTTTTCATATTAAAAAAGCCTGTTAATGCTAAAAACTTTCGAAAAATATATATATATATATATATATATATATATATATATATATATATATATATATATATATATATATATATATTATTATTATTATTTTGAAAGTTTTTAGCAATAACAGGTTTTTTTGATATGAAAAAGTTTATT